>JACEII010000008.1:10547741-10682925 GCA_014332785.1 Antheraea mylitta
ATGTATATATATGTATATATATGTCTCTATTTGCCGCTGAGAGTCTGAGCACCAATTTTCATGTATATAAATTGAAAACTGTCAGGACTTTTACAAATATTAATTTCCTTTTTACCCTCCTGTAAGTATAAAGTTCTAAGAAATTCTCCAAACCCTTCTATCTCTCCATCACAAAGAAGCCTACGTTCTCTAAATTTATTGTTTCTTTACAAGTTTTTATCTTTGATCCGAGTTTCGCCTGACTATTAGATATTTCATAATTTATGAAGTTTCATACGAGAAACGCGTGCGTTTAATTGGCTCCAATTTCGTTAACCAAACAACATTTGATATTATCTATATCTTCGAATGATACAGTATCAAGAACTAGTTTGCCATCCGCACGTTGCAAAGTTTAGCATGAGAATCGAGAAGCGTATGAACATATACATTAGTTGTCAGTAACCTCCAGCGCGCTTACGTTTGATCGATGAGTTCACACAGTTGCTACGATACGTTATATTGGAGAATTTCGCCTCTTCCCGGCGGTACACTTTGCTCTCCAACTTAGGGGTCTTATTAAACTCCCAACCTTTCTTGTACCTTTTCATAATGACATTACCCTCGCAAATTCTCTCAGAGTTACCAATATAATTAACTTTAAGTTGGTAGAATGCTTTAAATTGCGTACTTTATAAGGCGTTCGGCTATTTGATATGATGAAATGCTTCTGGTAATTTGAGATGACAAACTCATTATATCTACATTACGCCAAATCATGATGGTAGCTGCTGAAATGAATGTATTATTAGATACCTATTTCTTAACTTCATGCCATATATAAACATGTTTGTTTCATTCTTCTTTACAAATTATAATCTATTTAATAATACCTTTGAACGCGCAATTTTTGTATATTTTTATGTTGCTATGTATTCAGGATCTCGGAAACAGCGTCAGCGATTTCCGTGAAACTTAGTATGTAGATGGTTTAGGGGACGATTAATCGATGTAGCTAGATTTCATTTCTAGAAAACTATTTTATCTAGGTTTTCAGGCAATGAAAAAATGTAGCTAGAATATAGAAGTAAATTTCGCCGCCGCTGTCAAAACAAAAATAGCTCAGATGGAAACGGGCTGCTTCGAAAATCCATCTAACCCCAGGTCGAATCCGAGTGATAGCAAAGGAGATATCTTTTCTTATATATTTTTATGCTAATTTTGTAAGGCAAACCTAACTGTTTATTTTAATTTAAAAATATTTTTAAATAACCGATCTAGGCTCGGTCGTCCAGGTACTAAAATATTATATGTAATAATACAAAATTTCAGAAATAAAAAGAAATAATACACTAGAAATTATCTTAATGTCGGGGAAAGCTTTTAGACACATTAATGCGAAGTAATTAGATCAATGAAAGATTAACAATGGTAATGTTTAACTACGACATAAACGCGTTTTATTCAAGTTAAGGCTACAATAACAGTTAGTAATATGTTATTTTTGTAAAATGTTATCTCTTTTTAAAGTAATGGCGTAGTTAAGAAAATTCAACGGTTCTTAACTCGAGCAAGAACAACGAACCTTTTTAATTTTATTACGAGATAATTCTGAAAATTGGAATAGTTACGGTAATTATAGATGGTATAATAGAAAAGAAAATTACTAAGATCTTGTTTTGCAAAAGTTACAAACTTTATGTGTTCTCTAAGAAAATTACTGGAAGACGGGTTCCACAAACATTTAAGAGCTCTTTTAACAAAGGTTCGGAGAGAATTTTCAATCTTCGATTATTTTGTTCGACATTCGTTCATATCTTTTCTTTGGTATGAGAATGTAATTGGATTTGTTAGACAAGTAGCATGTTAGATTTTCTATCATATTCACTGCTAATATCAAATTTGTTTTACTTTTATTTACAAAAATCGATCGTGGCCGTGACGTCATTCTCTTGAAAATGATTTTATGGTTCTTATGTTCTTAATTGTGATTTAATCCGTTTGGTGTTCTTAACCTTAGATTAACCTTTTTTATTAATATCATCATTGGTACTGAACCTTTATAAACCTTCAATCTATTACTATATTACCTCTATTAAATTCTGTTAAATATTCCTTAGTTCCATTTTCCCACTTTTTATATAGAGATATTTTACCCAAATGTTTAAATTTCGGTGCAATTCCCCAAATACCTATTTTCATATAAACGTTGTCCTGATAATTACAAACAAAACCAGACAAAAATATCTAAATCGTTGTAGCCGTTGGGAAGTGATGAGGTAACATACTTTTAACAATTCTTTTTTTATTTATATGTAAATAGTAATAATAAATGTTTTTTTATTAGGTTCACAAACTAGATGACACACAAACAATTAATTACCTTACAATTAGCTAACATCAATAAATATAAACTTCAATGTGGGTCTTAAAATAGTGAACACGGCTTACTTAACAAATGAACATGCTTAGTAATTAAGTTATAATATAGTTTTTAGTCTTAATTGAAATGAACGCAAGGGACAAGTAAATATGTCAATGAGTTGATTAATGCTATTGTATTTCGATAACATACGATAATGTGCAGAATGTTGGCCAACATTAGTCCTGCAGTGAGGTATCATAAAAGTTTTTCTATTTATTATACGACTCCTAGGACGTGGCACTATAAGCTTAACCTCTAGAAGTAATTCATCACAGTCGACCAAGCCATGAATTAATTTATATAGAAACATTATATCTGCTGTTTTACGTCTATTACATAGGGTTTTCATTTTATAATTTAAAAGCCTAGCTTCATATGATGTTAAAGATTTAAATTTTCTATCACAATATGCTAAATGATAAACAAAGCGTTTTTGTACTCGCTCAATTCTTTTAGTGTGTACATCATAGCACGGATTCCACACTTGACTGCCGTATTCCAGGATACTCCGAATTATACTATTATATACAGATATAGTAACCTCAGGGTCTCCAAGTGATCTGAGCTGTCTGGAAATAAAACCAATAGACGACCTGCTCTACGTATTATGTCATCAATATGAAAGCGAAAACTTAAATTACTATCAATAATCAAGTCCCGAATGCACGAAACTTTATTTAATGGAACATTTTCAATATAATAATCTGTTTCGACAGTATTAATTTTTTTCGAAAAATTCATAAAAAAGCATTTTTTACTATTGAGTAACATGTTGTTATGCTTACACCACTTAGCAACATTATTGATTTGCGTTTGTAATGTTACAGTATCCTCTAGTGACTCTATAACTTTGTATAGTTTTAGATCATCTGCATACATATAGAATCTACAATTGATTAAGTTAGCTAAATCGTTAACAAAAATCAAAAACAATATAGGTCCCATGTGTGGCCCTTGTGGCACACCCGATGGTATAGTGGTCGTATGTATATACACATGACCTTGAACCATAACTAACTGGGAACGATTTCTTAAGTATGATTTATACTATCGAAGTAGTGAACCATGAATACCCATATTCAACATTTTATGCAATAATAAGTCATGGTTAATGAGATCAAAGGTTTTACTAAAATCTGTATATATTGCATGTACCACTTTCTATTTATCTAAAGACATTGCAACATCACTAGTAAAATATAGCAAATTCGACGTTGTCGACTTTTTAGGCAAAAAGCCATGTTGCGAGGGATGCAGTAGTTGCTTGACATGCCAATAAACTTTTTTAACCACTAATGATTCAAAAACTGCCGAGAGCGGGAAGGATAGATACAGGACGATAGCTAGATACTTCACAAGGATCATCATCCTTTAGTACGGGTGAAATTCGAGCTAATTTCCATTGTTTGGGCAAAATCTCAGTTGTTAATGATTCATTATAAATCGATGTCAAGGGATTGATCAATGATTTAGCACATCGTTTAAGAAAAATAGGAGGGATGTCATCTGGTCCTGCGCCTTTATTAGCGTCTAAGTTCGATAAGGCTGTGGCTACTTCAGATTCACGTAAAGTAATATTATTCAATGACAGAGTACTGCAACTTTCTAAAATGGGATGATGAGTATTTGAATTGTCTATCGTTTTATATACAGCATTAAAGTGATCAGAGAAAATGTTACATATCTCTTGACCTCCGCTTGCTGTTCGTTGTCCAAGAGACATTTTATTTAGTAAAGGATTGTTATTTAATTTTAGACTATTTATGTAAACCCAAAAGCTTGATTTCTAAAATGTAATCTGTATATGTAATGTAATCTTTTATTTAACAATCAATATTAAGGGCGCATGTATGTTCTTATTCTACATAGATAAAATCGATTACAACATAACTTCTTTCATGTTGTGATCTAAGATTCGGCTTACAGTTTTAAGAGCCTGGCATCGGCCTTACCTGATGTGTTTTCGTTTATAGCTAGCTAAGGATAACTTAACAAGTATTTCTAAGTATTTTCTTACTACCTCACAAGTATAGAAGTATATACACCTTTCATATTATACTGAGATTTTAGTATTTCGTCTAGACTTAACAACTAACCTAACCTAACCTAAAGGCCCTTTTAGAAACTTCATCTTTGAAATTATGTAATATTATAGTCAATTTCATTAGTATTATTTAATACGCATGCGACATATAGTGAAGATTTCAACAAATTGAAAAATATTTATAAATACATTTCTTAAAATTTACATTATGGCCTCGTCATGTAATTAGTTATGGAATTTGTATTTAGTAGATGGTGGAGCCACGCTGAAGCTATTACTGGTTTCAGCATGAATGGGTCGGCTCGCCCGGGGTACTACCACCCTCTCACACAAATCCGACGTGAAGTAACAGTGTTTAAATTGTTGCGTTTCGTTCGATCAGTGAGAGCGCCGGAGACTCACTTCCCCCCATCCCATTTCCTCTCCTCTTTCCCGTTTCCCTATTCACCCCTGCCCCCCAACACAGGCTGGCAATGCACTTACGACTCCCTTGGTATTGCTAGTGTCTATGGACGGCGGTGATCACTTAACATCAGGTGACCCGCCTATTCTTTTGCCTCCTATGGTATTGATATAAAAAAAAATCATACCTGTTTCAATTAAAAAATGTTGCTTTAGGAAAAACAGATTATTTTGAATAAATAAAATTCTACAAATAGAATTACTTCTTAGTATCCAAAATTAAATTTATTAGTATTATAATATAATTTTAGTTAACCAAATCTTATACCGCAAGTTCTGTGAGATTACATTGTAGTATACTTTATAATAGGGAACGTCGTCAGTAGATAGAGATTCGTTGCAAAAATGCCGCGGGGCCTGTCGACTAGCACTGCATTCTTAGTATTAAAATCTGGAAGCGTCTCTAACAGATGTCGTCGAGACGTTCCGATTCAATCCTCCTTTTAAACTTACTCCGTTTCTGTTTTCCAGATAAATTAAGGCAAAGTATTTCTTCAAGATATATATATTTAATACATACTGCTGCATTGTGTTACCGTGATATGTTGTATAATTTTGATATTGTGTATTATCCTTCGTTTATAAACCTATATATTACTTAGCTTTTGCTCGCAGCTTTGGTTTCGTAATATAGATTTGATTTATTTCTTGTGAACAATACATATTTTCTGAGTGAGAGTTACCTATGTCCTCTTCTGTACACCTGACAACTTGTCAAGTTGTTGTACAAAATTACATCAGAGTTTGTTGAGTAGTTAAACCGTGAAAGCGTAACAAAAAAACTCTCTTTCGCATTTATTATATTTTAAGGTTTCCAACATATTTTTTCACATAATAGCAATATTCATCTTTGATTAATGAAGCTCAATATGTAACTAATTTTCTTTGATTTATTGATATTTTACCTATGAACAGGTTTCTTAGTTTAAGCCTGTTGATGTTTAATTTGGCTCCATATTTTATGTTGACATTTACTGTTAAGGTAAGGCCTTACTGTTCTATTTTTAATTAATAATCAAAAGAGCACGAATTCTTATATCAGGATACTTACGTAAGAAACTTGCTCCCATTAAATTATTTTTATGAACGTTACACTCTTTAATGGTACTGTATATTTACAAAGGCGAAGGAAAATCGATTAGCTGTTACAAGGAATTCGAAAATGTTGATATTATATCTTTTTTTAATCAAAGGCCCACCTCCCCTTCCCTCGCTCCTCCCTCCTCCTATATCCATTTCCCCAAACACAGGATGGTAACGCACTTGTGACTCCCCTGGTGTTGAAAGTGTCTATGAGCGGCGGTGATCACTTAACATCAAGTGACACGCCTGCTCGTTTGCCTCCTATTACATGAAAAAAATCTAAGAGCAATAAATGAGAGTAAGTTTGATGAAATTTTTGTCTTCGTTTTTTTTTTTATATGTATTTGAAGGTCGTAAGCCACCAGCGCGCAGCGTATATTGAAAATAGGCTGAATTCCTTGTAAAATATTCTTATCTACTCCAGAAAAACGTAACAAAGTATCTAGTATGACTAGAAAATAACTATCAACTCATAACAACATAATAAGTTGTTCCATTCAACGGACGCAAAGATCTGAGAATAAATGCTGATGTCTGCAGCGAAATAGACACTCCGATATCGTTACCAACCACGGTCATTAACTTAAATAAACGGGGATTATGCCCTCCATTTATTTGATTGCCTGCATTTTAAACAAATCGGATAATCTTTATACATCCATTTGCTTAATTTAGGTGAGTCACGTCGATAATTAACAGCGGTATAGGTAGAAACAGATGTTAATTTATGGTCATTCTCAAGTTCTATAAAGTCATTGAAAAGTATATTTCTTAAGCCATGATTTGTATTGTGAAGGTACGTTAATTTAAAATTTGCCCATCAAAGACAATCGAACACAGTTTAATGGATTCGGATGAAATATGGTTTAAAATATAGAAAAATATTTATCAAATATTATCAAGGCTTCATTTATATAAATGTTGGAAAAATATCTTCAGTAACATAGAACCATTCCTTAGAGCATTATTTTTAATTGGTTTCCATTGTATTCTGTTGATATTTAAATTCGAAATCAGTACCGATAAGAGGTTTGAGAAATAGCCCTTTTGTTGTATTAACATGTTCCATCGTGATGAGAGCTTGTAGAGTCTAGGTACATTACCTTGGTCAGATGATTGATTCTAATACACGATGTATCGAGTCGAGTTCAGTTCATTGGAGATGATAATAATCTAACTAGGTACTACTATCATAGAACTCCGTTGATTATTTACATTAACTTTTCTTATATAAATAAATTATTAAATTATTATCTCTAGATAATTAATCTTTTTAGTATAGGGCAAGAGTGCACGCGAGCTCTGTCACATTAACCTAATATATTAATGGACGAACTTCCCACGTTATTCAACGTATTAGTTGTGTGTTATAATGTTATAAAGTATGTAAAGTATAAAGATCATAAAAAAACTAAAAACCTTGATGAAAGTTCAAATTCAAACTTCGTTTTCTGTGTATAAAAACTGAAAACATAAAAAGAATTAAGCATGTTATATGAACGATTAAAATTGGATTTCAATACTGAAATTGGTGAAAACAATTATTTTTGTTTTTTTTTTTTTTCATTTTCATTTTGAAATGTAACGATTCTTTTTTTTTTTATTGAAGCACGACAAAGTGACTGCACTATGCCTGATGGTAAGTATAGTACAATCCAAGAACAGTGGCGACCACCGCGAGATAGATCATCCATCGTCGGTCGCCGCTGTCATGCCGGCCATAATGACGAAAGTCACCCGGTACTGGATATGCACAGGCTGATCTCGAAACGCGACGCGCAAAAGCGAGTCACTATGACGGTCTTTTTCGCCATATACATGGTGGTTGCGACCCAGTCGGGCTGTAAAACCCTACCACCCCGCTATCGCCATTGCCTCGTTCGTTGATTATCAAAGTGCACCACGTGCAGGTGAGGTTGGCTTGGGTGTCTCAAGTCTTAAGATGTTACTCGACATCCCTTACACCCCAATTCATATAAATCGTATTATTTTTACGTTTTATAAATTTCAAAATGGATCCGGTAAAAGTAATTTTACTGTTTCCTGTTTTATTCATTTACTATCCTTGTGCGACGGGGTTTCTCATCGGCAACATCTCGCGAATTATACTATTTTTAGCCCCATTAGAAGATTAATTTCCACAAAGCATTTCTTAGTATTCGCCTGCATTATATAAAGAACCCCTGAGTAAAATTTCATGTTTCTAGACACGTCGCTGTAAATCGAGTGCTATCTGACTTAAGAATGTCGTTATGGAAATATTTAGAAAGCGTGATTTAAAGTAATTGTATGTTTTAATTTTTCTTCCTTCTTTAGATAAAATTATTTTATAGAAGTAGTAATTAGAATAAAAAACCAACCGGTGGACCTTAAAGGTTTTTAAACGTAGATTTCCGATCGTTAGTTCCTGCAGTACATTTACTATTATTGCGTTCGGCTCACAGGGGTCCAAGCTATAAATTAATTTTACGGCCAACCTTTAAAAGCTTCAATGTAAAATTAAATTGTGCTAAAGTGATTCACTATAGATATACGGGTTTTTCAGAGGATAACCATTAAATTGTTTCCTGTTTTGACTCATAATATTTGTGTTGAGTAGATTTATTTGGTTGTTCAGTTTCTTATTTATCAAGAAGACATTCCAGTAGATTTACATTTTCAGTGGCAAGTTATAAAATATCATTGTTAAAATAACAATTGAATTCTTTTAAAAGATGAAAAATAAAGTAATCACAATTGTGAAAAAGAACAACCTAATTGGAAAGGTTCGAATTGCAGACTCCTTATTCTACATTGCCCTATTCAAGCCTATTTGGTTTGGTATTGTTGACCTTTTTGTGTAAGGTCTGTTGAAGATATGTATTTTTTCGAACTGACTACGCTATTGACCTAGCTTGCTAGGTCTTAACAACTTAAGAGCTTCACCAGACTACTAAGGCGAGCGCTTGCGCCACTCAGCTGATTTTATTTGGGCAACTATCTCATAGGTGCTGCCGTGCACCTCGGTTTGGGCTGTTGCCTGATACATGCCATTCGCGACCTATCTGAATTAATCTAAGCTAAGTTACATATTCATACTTATATGAGTTACTGAAACATATGTGTACCAAGCATACATACCTCGACAACTCTCATATGTATTTTGTGTCGGATAATTTTTTTGAACTATTTCAGTTCGATAAAGAAAAAAATAAAACCCTTCCACTTTCATGTGTACGTGCACATGTGTGGAGGTGATATGTGTAATGATATCGCAGTGATGTAAAGGTTTGTGTCACTGTATCTCGCGAGCACCGTACTCAACGGCTCCACGCCGCGGGAACGGACCTAAACTTGAGCCGCTGCCGAGGGGGCATAGTCTGGTGTGCGGGAGCGAAATTTACCTCCAAGGTTGAAAATATACAATATTAATATGTATATGTACAATTAAAAAATAGTAATTTCAAAACTTACATCTGTGATATAGAGCGTCTTTTCGAATGGTTGTTATAAATCAACTCCTAGCATTTGCTATCGGGCGAGCAGAGCTTTAATTAATTCTACACCCGACACATTAATAACGCGGTTTAATTGTGAACGCCTTTCGCCGCTTTCATCTCTAAGTTGTGCGATTATATTCAGTGAAGTCTCGCACTCCGACCGTCGCTGCTAATGGATGATAAAACCAACGTCAACGTGGCTAACAGCGGAATAAATTGAAGAGAGCCTCCGAAACGCTTGATAAATTATGTTTCCAAATACCTACGTATGATTCAACTCAGGTTTTAAGTAGAAAGTTACTATTGTTATTGAAAGTATGTCTGGCAGTATTTCTGAAGTTATTTCGCTTATATAGGTTTGACCTATCCTATATACCTTTATTCTGAATGAGAGTTTTTTGTAACCCTAATAACATGTGCAAAATCTCTTCATGGGTAGGTTGTATAGTTTAGGTGAGAAAGCCTAACAAAGAAACAAGATGATGTACACACTAGACCTACAGGGAGCCTAGCTCCTAGGTGCATTTGCCAAAAGGCACCTATAGATACTTGGCGATGTACATTCAACATTAAGGTTGTTTTAACCTTGATGGTGGAAACTAGCTAGATAGAGCCATACCACCATATAAAAGCTTTTTAGAATAACTTATCAATTAATGGTAGTGTAGGTGGTAGAGCCACGCTGAAGCTATAAATGGTTTCAGCATGTATGGGTCGACTCGCAGGGGGTACTACCACCCTCTCACAGAAATGCTTGCATTGTTGCGTTTCGTTCGATCAGTGAGAGCGCCGGAAGCCCACCTCCTCCTTCCATCCCTTCCCCTTTCCCCATCCCCACCAACACAAACTGGCAACGCACTTGCGACTCCTCAGGTGTTGCTGTTGTCTATGGACGGTGGTGATCATTTAACGTCAGGTGACCCACCTGTTCGTTTAAAAAAAAAATTACCAAGAATTTTATACCTAATACAGGCAGAGCAGCGGGATTAGTTACTGTACAAAAGAGAAATAATGAAAATTATCATAGATTAACTATATCTAAAGAGCATAAGATTTATTAGTTTGTTTCCGTATTATTTGTTTGGCTAAACCTAAAACACCACTTGACATCAACCACATGCAATCGTAATATTAATTAACGTCTAATATCGTTGAGCTAATAGGTATCGACATTCAAACAGGTCAACACGCATTTAGGTCAACTTCAGTTGGAGAGGCTCTCATCTGGAGTAGAGTCCTTCATTTGTTCACATGGTCACTTAACCCTGTCCATATTGTCAAGCTGAATGATTGTCTCGATAATTCATCGCGATGTAAACGATTACCTTATATATATCTTTGCTTTTGGAACGTTTCTATCATAGGTTAAATAACCTATAAGCAACCGTTAATTATATATGTACTAAATTTTCTCGTGGCACTAAGTTCAGTGATCTTGATTACGGACTCAATGATTTTTCTATTTATCTATCTAATCTATCTATATATCTATCTATCTAATCTATCTATCTATCTATCTAATACCTTTAAACGAGCAATTCTTGTAAATTTTATATTTGTATATATCCAGGATCATGGAAACGGCGTCATCTATTTCCGTGAAACTTAGTATGTAGGTAGTTTCTGGGGCGATAAATCGATCTAGTTAGATTTCATTCATAGAAAACTTTTTTTACTGAGATTTCAGGCAATGAAAAAATATAGCTAGATAGATAGATGAAGATAAATTTCCCCGCCGCGGTCAAAACAAAAATAGCTCAGCTGCTTTAATTTTAGCTCAATCGTTTTCTTCTTTTGGCTTCTATAAACCAAAAAATGGCGTCTATTATTTTCACAAGATCGGTTCATTGGAAAGCACTTTTATACAATTTATTTTGTTTGTATTTTGTAGGATTCTCACGGGTTCGGCACCAGTTTTATGGTTATCGATGATCGAAATAAACATAAAAATATTTAAATATGATGAATTTATCTTTTATTGAATTTAAAATATATAGAGAACCACACTTACACACATGAACGAGAATGAAGGACATATTTTTTAATGGAAATGTTGCCATAAAATTAAATTAAAAAATGCACATTTTTTAATGTTAGGCTGTTTAAAAAATAAATGATTACTTTTTCTCAAGATCATCTCATTTCTCAAATATCTTCAGGGTAATAAAAAAGACGCCTTTCAAAACCGGAAGTCTCAGTATTTTTTATTGACTGAACATCACAACTCATAAAATTTCCCAAGGAATATTTTATAATATTTCGATAAACTTGCTGAAAATTAAGGTATACAGTACAATTTTTTTTTTTTTTTTTTGATATTATAGAGGGCAAACGAACAGACAGGTCACCCGATGGATACGATTATGACATGAATTTAAGTTTCACTTTCAGTAAATAAACCATTGTAAGAGTCGATTTATCGAAAAATGCTGAGAAACATTTTGAGAAACAACATATATCGCTTATTAGAATTCATTGATTAGTTTATAAGCTATATAATTTAAAAGAAATCAGTGTTATTTATGAGGAAAATTAAAACCTCAGTGCGTGACCTCTGAATATTATTATTAAGAACTTCGGCTTACAACGGCACCGTTTTTTTTTATTCCGAAGATATATTAGTGCGGATGGTAAAAAAGGTCGATTTTTTAAATTAGCCTGTGTATATAAATACTAGTGTATATCTATAAATAATAGTAAAAGATATTGTCTAGTATTTAGTGGTTTTAACAGCACTTTCAAGTATAATCTACATTATTAAGCACACATCTGTTTCATCAGCTGCATTAGAGATGCGATTCCCATTTTAGATTTGATACAATATTTGCCGAGTTCTACGTTCAACTTTAAGTGAGATCGCAGTTAACATGTTAGAGCATGAGACAAGTATTAAATTATACTAGTTCCTGCGTCTCCGAACGCGTATGTTATAATTTGTTCTTATTCTTATTTACTCGTATTGTAGTTTAATATTTGTAATGTTAGATAATTGAGGTACATCAAAATAGGTAATATGAAAATTCACGTGTGGAAATTTCTATGGATACATACATTTATCAGTTTTTTTGTAGAACATTAATAGAGGTTGTACGTTACAATTATTTTCTACATTATTCTTCTTTTATTTATATCTTATTTCATTTAATTTTTTAAATTTGAGAGTTCTTGCTTTGTGTATCGAATGTTTTGATTAAATATATAAAATTAATTATATTTGGTGTCCATTTATTTAAATCAGAATTGATTTGTCTAATATCTTTAATTATTAATCTGTACGTAAATTTTAGACCTGTATATTTCTGGTAACTCCTAATTACTATTTCACGGCAGTTTCAGTTTTTGATATAGTAGGTATAATAAGAACTTACTAAAGACTTTTAAAATGTCATTTGAAATTATAAGGATTCATGTAATAATTCGAACCAATTTTTTTTCATTTTTTATTATAATCAACGTTCATATAGAAGTCAGAAAAAAGAAACTACTTATATAAAAGACCATAACAAAAGCGTGTAAACTGTCTCTGGGGAAGAGTTAGGGACGGTTTTATAAATATTCTGAAGCCTCTAAAAAGCATCTCCACACGTAACGTACCATAATATGACCAAAGCAATACGCGGCCTAGTAACATTTTTGGAAACGCACTCGCGGGAGCTATGATAACGGAGCCAATGTACCGTAACGACTTCACTTTTTTTGTTATGGAATATTTTCGTGGGCTATATTATAGAATATGTCCTCTTTTCCTGTACTCACTGGATATAATAACTACAATGATAAACTCGAGAACAAAGGAACATCAATTGATAATTCGTGTCCCCATCTTGTATTATGAATGTGGTAGGAAATTTGACAACAACAAGATAGGTCAACTAACAGATATTGCCACTGCTAGGGTGGTCTATTTCGATTACTTCCATAGGTTAATGTTGTGCGGGACAGCAGCTAAGTATAGACAACATATTTCTAATACAGCAACGGGAAGTTAGAACAATTTATATTGAATAATTAAAGGCTTTTAGGAATTCAATATGTTATGTTCTGCCCTTTCAATACATTCGTGATAATCTAATAATGTATGCCCGATATAAATTAGATAGAGAGATTAGTAAAAGACCAATATAAATTAAATACTAAATACAATGACAAACTAGTGATTCCATATTTCAGGCTCACTAGGACAGTAGTCCGGTGAAGCTGTTAAGACCTTGCTACGTCAATAGCGTAGTCAGTTCGAGAAAAAAAAGGCTCACTAGGACCAGTAACAGTTTTTTAGAACAATAGTGTTAACTTTTATAACAAAGTCCCAAAGTACATTACCAATTTGTCAGACAGTATATTCTAGCACTATGTCAAGCTGATTTTAATATCTAAAAGCTATAGGCTGGATCAATATGTGAACGATGCTGACGTCTGAAAATTATGCCCTTCTCTGTGCATCCGCAAAAAGACAAATGTAACTGTGTACTCGTATGTCTATAATTATCCACGTTTTTAGAGGTGGTAGAGCCACGCTGAAGCTATTACTGGCTTCAGTATGAATGGGTCGGGTAGTGCCAGCCGATCCACAGACACACTGACGTGAATTAACAGTGCTTGCATTGTAGGGTTTCCGTCGCTCAGTGAGAACGCCGGAGACCCACCTCTCCTTCCCTCCCCCCTAACATGGGCTGGCAGCGCACTTATGACTCCCCTGGTGTTGCAAGTGTCAATGGACGGTGGTGATCACTTAACATCAGGTGACCCACTTGCTCGTTTGCCTCTTATGACATAAAAAAAACGTTCGTAAAAATATGTTGTTTTGATACGTATAGTAAAAAAATAAATTAGATCGAGTTTCTTGCCAATTCTTCTCGATGAGAGGGTTGTTTTCCGAACCGGTGGTAATTTCGACTTTCATAAGTGCCTTCTTAGGGCCTAATTTCAATAGAGTATTGTGTGTGTGGATTGTGGTTTAAATTTTCAAGTCTCTTGATTACTACATACGCAAAGTTTTAAATTCAAGCAATTTTACACCTGTGTGCCGTATAGTATAATTAATATTACTTATTATTCGAGCATGGATGTTTTCCAACAATACATATTAATAATACATTCTCGTTTATCCAAGCAGCTGCTTGTAAACACTTTAACTGCTTTGCACTTGAGGCTAAGCACAGTCTAATCTAAAAACAACGAAAACCAAGACGGAGTTTAGTAACAAAGAATGTGAAGTGAAGATAAATTATGACGGGATTAGCACCATTTTTTATAAAGACGAACAAAAAATATTATACGTTAAGGTTATTACTTTGGGTTGTTGTTTGTGTATTTAAATTACATATGAATATGTAACACGCGTATATTTCTCTATCACATGTCTAATCCTTTCAGATGTGAGTAGCTTGGGTGTAGTCATGCTGTCTAGGAAAATTGTATAACCCGTATCAAAAAAATATTTTACTGTAAAAAATATTACAATCAACTTAAAGTGTGTGTTTATTACCTAATGCTTTCGATATTTCTTCATACTTATTCTAATCATAGTACAAATTTATTTTATCAATTTTATCTATATAATAGGCTAGCTGATTCCTGTACGCTTCGTTGGGCATCAAGAAACATCGCAAAGGGTCAATCAAATCCAAATAATAAGAAGCCTATAACTATCTACGAAAAATTCCACATCATATTGCCCTACGCCGATACATTCCGTAGTTTTAACGTAATTTATCATCAAAATAACTGTATTAATTTTACGGATACATAAAAATGGTTGTTTGTATTGTAAATTCTTTAGTCTAAAATTAATGAATCTCTATACCGTTTCATCAATCAGAACGAAAATTAACACACCTAACTACTTGTATAGGTTTTTGATTTATGTTATCCATAATATATATACTATAATATATACCAAAATATACATACATGTATATACACATATTTGTACATCTATATCCATACTATAACTCACTATAAGTGGCAATGCAACGCAATAATTCCTGTACCGTTCAATCGGTTACTGGAAAAATTGGTATACATAGATATTTAACTATACTACTGGGCGCCCAGTGGTCGACATTCGACCACAGTTCATTATTTTTTTAATATTTGAACTTTATTAACACTTTTGTTAAGGGGCATACTACTATAATCAAAAGTTTTTCATCATGGCTACTCAGTTATTTGCCATTTACCATGATTTTTAATTATATAATCATAAAAAAATCTATGTGTAAATGAAAATCGAAATTAATTATAAAGTTCAAACAAAAACCAGATGGTTACATAAGGTGGTAAGGCTCTTAAATTCTAAGTAAATATAACTTTACGAAAATATTTTTTTTTATCGCAACCCATGACATAATGACATGACACATTTTTCAATTAATTTTACACGACACCATGACTGGGTGGTATTTGTGGGTGATATTGTATTAAATGTGGTCTGTTCATAATGAGAAATAGTGATATAGATAGTAGAATCTGTATATGTTGTGTAAAATTCGAGCAGTAGTGTGAGTTATATATATTTTAATAATTTTTTATTTTTATGGGAAGTTCATTTATTCATCCCTTTATTTTCACCCCTTATGGTTGAAACATTTTTTTTATTTGAAGAACATCGTCTCCAAGTATCGGTAATTCAAATATAATTATTGACCTCGCTTCGAAGTAGACGTAGAAGTAGACGACGTAGACACGAATTGGGTGAAGATCATATAAACGATATTTCACCCTCTTAGTGGTTGAATATTTCCTTCTAATTTATATGGGATCACCTCTGAGTATAACCAATTCAAATATAAAAAGAATCATTAAAATCGGTTCGCAATTGACGGATATATCGATTAAAATACATGAAAAAAATACATACAACCGAACATAGTAACCTCCTCCTTTTTCGAAGTCGGTTAATTAAAATACATACAATAGAGCATAGCAACCTCCTTCTCAATCTCTTTTGAAGTCTATTATGTAAATAATACTACTCGTTATTGACGGCTGTCAAAATGTCTTCTTTATTTACATGTGTGTATATGTTGTGTAAAATTCGAGTAGTAGTGTGAGTAGTGCACATTTTAATTAATTTAATGTACTTCTAATGCATTTTATATAAAATAAACAGCTTTCTGCACTTCTACGGCATATAAACTATAACTATGTATATAATATATATAAATTTCAAGTTCACCCGTTGACGGGAAGTAGGTTAAAAAGGGATACAAAAAATTTGCTTCACGTATTAATATATAGATTTTGGTATAACTAGAAATATAAATTAGAAATGAATATTTATTTGTACTCTACACGGTTCTATACTATTTATCTCACTGTAATTAAACTTTGATAAAATGCTACACACATTTCCTCGAACGTTCCTAAATTAGTACAAACATTTTACAGAGAGAATGTTTTAGATGCGAAAATGAGTTTGTTTGATACGCGTTCTTCAAACCCGAATAAATAAACCGATCATTATGATATTTTGCATACACGTTATGAAACAGAGACAAAACCTTTCATGTAGAAAAATGTGTATTGTAATATGAATAATGCCGCGATCAAAAACTTTTCAATTACTTAATTCAGTTTTGCGTACAGCAGGGTAAATAAGATCGATGATTATCAGATTAATTTTAAATGTAGCTTCATATCTGGAAAACTTTTCGTTATAATAAATAATCTATAATAGTACAAAGAGGCAGAGTTTGTGAGTTTATGACGTTCTGAGTTTGTGACGTTGTAGGGGGTAATCCCAGGAACTACTGGTCCGATTTGAAAAAATCTTTCAGATTTATATACCTCATTTATCGAGAAATATTATAGGCTATATATCATCACGCTTATACCAAAGGAGCGAAGCACCAATGGAAAGTGTTTCAAAACTTTTTCTCTTGAAAGCTTCCCCTGCATGTTATTTTATTTTATTTTTTTTTTTTCGAAATGTCTACGCTATTGACCCAGCAAGGTCTTAACAGCTTCACCGGACTACTAAGGCGAGCGCTTAAGACACTCAGCCGATTTTATTTTGGCAACCAGCTCAAGGGTGCACGGCACACCTCGGCTTGGCTGTTGCCTGTTGCATGCAAAATCGCGACCTATCTTAGCTAACCTAGCTAACTATTCATATATGTATGAGTTGTTGAAACGTATATGTGTGCCAAGCATACACGCCTCAACAACTTCTCCATATATTTATTATCGGAAAATTGAGAGTTTTTCAGTTCGATAAGGGAAAAAAGTAAACCCTTCAACTTTCATGTGTAAGCGTGTAGGCGTGCACGTGTGTGGGGGTGATCGTGTAGTGTTGTAGCAGTGATGTATATTTGTGTGTCACCGTATCGCGCAAGCAACGCACTCAAGGGCTCCCTACCGAGAGATCAAATCTAGGCTTGAGCCGCTGCCGTGGGAGGCCTAATCGGGTGTGCGGGAGCGAAATTAACCCTCAGACCACGGCGGCGTGATCTGTGGTTACGCGGGCGTGGGCGTGAGCACGCTCTGTTTCGAGGGACAGGCTGGTACTGATCGTGATTAAATCAGGAGGGTCGGTAAAAATGCATCGCGGACGTCTTTTATAACGCGCAGAGTTAGGTACGGTTTCATAGTTTGCGGCGGATACCACTAACGGATTGGGATGATTCGCGGCTTTTTCCAAATCCCTGCATGTTAGTGTTAGCCCAAAGTAACTATAACTACGCGGACGAAATTACGGGCAGAGGCTAGTTTATATTAATATAATCTTACGTCAACTACTTTAGATATTAAATTAGTGAGCTAAGCAAACAAGTAAGTTTCGTTTTTATCAAGAACTACAAGCCTGAGTCAGCCACGCTCGAGTTCTCACTGTCAGGTAGTAGTAACTTGAACGGGTACTTATATAAATTTCTTACACCTGGTATAGTTTCCAGAGAGTTCCATGTTATGTTTCGGTTTCCGGGTCAATTTATAAGTACAAATAAAACTGAAATGTCTGTTGTTTGTCTGGACTAATTTCCGAAACTGCAGAATCGATTTTGACGAAAATTTTACGGGAGGATAATTTTAGGATATTATTAAGCTACATACATAATACTTTAGTAGACCTCACTTAAAATCAATAAAATGACTATAGGTTTTGAGTAGTTATAACAAAATTACAGTTAAAAGAAAAAGCACGTTGTTTCTATGACGTCACAAAAGCAATTTCAAGAGAATTAAGTCGCAGGCACCAGTTAGTGGCCAAATATTATGTATATTGTCACCGTTCATCAGGTTAGAAAGAAGTTAAATATTATTTGCAACTTACACAATTTAGAATTTCTGCTATAATTCTCCCCCTGCTACAAATAAACCCAATTTGAGAAAAGGAATGTCTCAGTTACATGACTTAGATTTACTATGCAATGAGAAAAGACGATCATATCGTCAATATAACTTACTTTTAATATTTACTGAGATATTCTCATAGTAAACTTCAATATCACGAAGATTCTAATAAAAGGGAAACCAATGTAAAAGGCATGATAATGGTGAGCTAGCATGCAAAAGGCTTAGCTACATTATTACAATGTTAATACTACGATCATAAACCTAATATTACCCTCGTTTAACTGGCTTTATTAATACAACTTGAATTACAATCGCTTCAATTATAATGCTGTATTTTGTATGGTATTCAATAGGAAACAAGCATGCAACTCAAATTATATTGTCATAGAAACCTGTAGCAAATGTATTATGTAATCAACCTCAAAAGGGTCGCAGTCTTGCGTTCAGTATGTAACCGATATACTGGTATACGAGACATTCCAATTTAGTCTTCAAGAGTATCATCCTATTAGTTTAATCGCAAATCTGATTGGTAAATCACATCTTCCTAACTAAGAAGAACAGTGTGAAAATTGCAGATTATTACAGGTATCTATATATTAATACGTGAAGCAAAATCTTTGTACCCCCTTTTTAACATATTTCCCGTGAACGGGTGAACTTGAAATTTGGCATAGTTAAAGTTTATATGGCGGAGAAGTGCAGAAAGCTGTTTATTTTATATAAAATACATTAGAAGTACATTAAATTAATTAAAATATGCACTACTGACACTACTGCTTGAATTTTACACAACATATACACACATGTATATAAAAAATACATTTTGACAGCCGTCAATAACAAATTTTAAAAAAGGAAGAAAGGAAGGAGGTTGCTATGCTCGACTATATGTATTTTTTAACTCTTACATTCCAATTACCATTTTCATCCTACATTCAACAATTATATTATAACATTATTGTAATGTTTATTATTTTTTATGGTGAACTCACTTCAAATGATGATTTAATAAAAAAATGAGCCAAATAATATTTTGTATAATCAAAATAAGGATTTTGTTCATAAAAGTAATCCATGACTTAGACCTCCGCGATTACAATGTTGCAATTCAACCTCATGTAGCAACGAAAAAGAATTTATGTCAAAAGCTAATAGTAGTATTAAAAACATTTTTGTCTTGATTTCACCATTTGATTGTATTGTGGATCCATTACTTTTTCAAACGATGATACTAGGCATATCACTATTTCTCATAATGAACAGACTACATTTAATTCAATATCACCCAGAAATACCACCCACCCATTGTGTCGTGTAAAATTAATTGAGAATTGTGTCATGGGTTGCGATAAATTTCTTTATTTTCGTAAAGTTATGTTTGCTTAAAATTTTAGAGCTTTAACCACGTGGTTTTTAGTTCAAATTTGTAATTAATTTCAATTTTCATTTATACACAGATTTTTTTATGTTTATATAATTAAAGATCATGCATGGCAAATAAATGAGTAGCCATGATGAAAACCTTTGATTGTAGAAGTATATTATATAGTATAGTTATGGAAGTACTCTTTGACAAAAGAACCCTAATAAAGTTCAAACTTTAAAAAATCAATTAACTATGGTCGAATGTCGACCACTGGGTGCCCACTAGTAATAATAATAATACAATGCGTTACTCATACGAATTGGATAAGAAATGATTAAAGATATTTTTATTCTTAGATTATTTGCTGGTCTTTATTTTGTATCTAATTCAATATAGATTGCCGAATGTATGTAAAGCGTATCACTTCAGAACAACTGGATTTATTTGGATAATTCGTTTAGTTATATGAAAAGATGTCCATGTAAAAATATAAGAGAGTGAGTGAGACAGAAAACGGTAGAAGGGTCTTCAAAAATATTTAGGGGATTGACAGTCCGATATTCAGTTTTCAATTTTATTTCATAACATGCCTATACTGTAAAGAGATTTTTTGGTCTTTCTTGAAAGATTGACAGCCTTTATCGCAACGTTAGAAAGAAGAAGTATTATGCTAACAAGAAATAGATATGAAAATCCGAGAACGGTGAAACTGTAAACGCTTTGCAAGGCCAATAGCGTAGTCAATTTAAAAAAAAGGTATGACATTCCGAACATTTTACGACGTTCACACTCAAAAATGATACGAAAAGCAATTATTTAGCTCATAATAATATGAATATTACATATTGCAATACGATATAAAACAGCAAACATATAACAACAACAATAAATAACAACAGTTTGTCGTTAATTGTGAATTACAATGAATAACATTTTTTTATCACTATTTTTTACGGCAGTCGACACTGTACTCTAACATAGAGGCGTATAGGATTGCATATAATTTATGTATTTATCAACATTGTTAGGTCAAATATTAAGCACCTATATTTTAATTGATTTAAGACGAGAATCGAGTGCAGACTATACTCCATAAATATTATTACTGTTTAAGCTTTCAGCCTGATAATTAAAAATATAAATGTAACGTTTCCGTATTTTTTAGATTTTTGTGAAGATAATATTGCAAGTGTCTAAGAATAAGTAATAGAATGTATTTCAGCCACTTTTAAAAATTTCTGAATGTTTGTTTGTTTGTTTGAACACGCATCATTGCTAAAATATTATGTTAACGATAAAACATCGTAAAGTATATCATCGAGGAATATTCAGTCTTTGTTTCATTAAAATCGGTTTTCTTTATCATAAGTTTACTTAAGATATAATACTTTGAATGATGCCTCGAGTTAAGTACGAGAGAAACGTAAATAAGTAAATGGACTTAATACATTCTGATGCTCTTGTTAATCACTGTTTTTTACATGGGAACTCACGTAGATGAAGTCGTGGGCATGGCTAATTATTAATATAGTATTAAAAGATGATATACTTATGTCACAGTTCTGGAGAAGCTAGCAATCCAAATCCAACAAACAAACAACATTGCCTTTGTCTAAACATCAACAAACGTCTTAAAATTAAGGCCCTAACTGCGCGGTTAAAACGAAACAATACACTCCGAAATAATTCTGTTACGAAAATACGTTACAAAAGATACTGGAAAAGGTTGAGTGCGATTAAAATTGCTAAAAGTTGTGTAGCCGGAAACCCATGGAATAATATAAATCCGTCGTTCCCTCTCCGTATTTCAGCGTTATTCGATTCGTTTTCTCTTATTACGCTTTCTGACGGCGGTTGCTTTTCAACCTTTGTGGGAAACAGTCATCCTATTAATTTGTAATCTGGATTATCCTCACACAGACAAATACTCTATACACGCCCTTAATTTCTCCAGTGCTTTTTGTGTGAGCCACATTAAATGCTGTCGAATATTAATAGCGTACTAATTAGATATGTCTAATTTCCCACAACTTAGTATGCATGCTGATAACGTCTTACATTTGGAATTTAATTGAAGACTCATTTTATATTCATATAGTAAATAATGACTATGGCCTCACTGTATACCAGAAAATCTTGCCTTGCCATTATAGCTACAGGAGAATAGCAACTACCCGTGATCTCACACATTTTATTACCCTGCAGTTATTTTATACGCATCATTTTATTATATTTAATTAAAATACGACTATCCTAACTAATGTTTTAAACGCTATTATAATTGAATGCTATTGAACAGGTATACATCTAGAAAAAAATACCATTCCAGAGAGATATTTACAAATATACTTTAAACTTTTTATGAGAGGTTTTAAAATTCTGATCTGCCACATTTTTGTATAACGAAAAGTGGTGGGAACAAACACTATGTATGGTAGAATGTTGAAAACATCGGTTGTCGTCCGATCACCAAAGTTAAACAATGTCGGGCGCGGTCATTACTTGGATGGGTGACCGTCTGGGAACATCGTATAACGTTAGCTTTTTGTTGTATATTTTAAATTAAAATGTTTCCCTGTAATACAGAAGTATTGCTTCTATCAAGTTTCGCTTCTATCGTGTGTCTTTAAGACACACATTGTTTTTATTATAGACTATCACTATTGGGATGCCGGGTACAGAATGTCATTAAAATCAGTAAAACTTATTCAATTTCTATTATTTAAAATATTATTTGCAATTCTTATACCAGATCAACGTCAAACAGTGTGTCGTTACGATATACAATAATATTGTATCAGAATAAAATAACAATATGAAATGTTATGTTCCTATGATTTGGAAATCTACATCTACATCGATCTAACTACATCGATCCATATAAAGGAGATAAAAGTCATATTGAAAAGTAAGACCGGTTTCGAGGTAATTGATATTTACCAACATTTTTGAAAAAAATATATGCTCCCAATAATACTTCTCACTTAAATACGTCTTGTACATTAGCGTGGGTTTATTAAAGGTCGTTCTACAATATCGAATCTTATTTCGTGTGCTGAATGTATCCCACATCATATGTCTCCAACATTGCAGGTGGATGTTAGCTTTACAGACTTTAGTAAAGCTTTCGATAGAATTGACCGTATGATTCTTTTACAAAAAATAGAATAAGTAGGTATGCGACGAGATCTATTTAGATAGTTCTCGGCCTATATTAATAATAGATATTAAATAGTTGTATTAAACGGTTTTGCTTCTGCGAGCCGGTTGATTTCTCAGGAATTTCTCAAGGTTCTTTTCTCGGGCCTTTGTTGTTCAGTATATTCATTAGACGATAAAGTTGAAAAAATTGGTGAAAGAATTAAACGTGAAGACAAAACTATAGATACTATTTTCGTAATCGTTTAGCTTTCCTTATAATCATTATCTGTTTTCTGGATTATTAGAAACACCCAATGAATGTAAATAAATGTAAATTTGCCCAAACTAATAAACAAATAAATTTATTCATGTAATGTTACTCGCATACTTCATTAATATTCTAGAATATCATTTACTTTGTTATTTTATGAATCGCTACGCTTTTGTATATCTTTACCGCGATATTACAAAAAAGTTAAATACGTATTGAATACTTGCTTTAAAAAAGTTTGGGTACTTTCGTATTAAATGTACCGCGCTCGCCGATCACTGCCGAGGCAAGTTCGCGTTATCCTTTTTCGCAAGTCTAACCTTTTTTTTTACACGGGGAAATCCCTATGGATACCCACCCCAGTCGGGCTGCTGAGGGTGGGTTATGTCCGACTTGCACGGACTAAAACCCCATGGCTTCTTCACTCATCTATAAGCCGGGGAGTAGGAGCTACCTCTCATCAGGGGCCTCTTCGCAGTCGTGGGGTCAGAATGGTAGACCCCTCAGCGCAAGTCTAACCTAACCCAACTAATGCAAGATGTCGAACGTTCGACGATCGCGGTGTATATAATAGGAAAGTACCCAAACTTTTTTAAAGCAAGTATTCAATATGTATTTTCTTTTTTGTAATGACACCGCAAATGTTTTAAGATTATTATAATTTAGGGTCATGGACATGTATCAAAGTACAGATAATAAAGAAAATATTTATCAAGTAAGGTCTATGAGAGCTTATTATAACACTTAGAAATTGAAATGTGTGCGGACAAACGATTTCTGAGGAGTTTCCTCCAGTGAACGTTCCAGATGTGGAATGAGCGACCATTATGTCTTCTCAGGAGGCTATATACATAATTCTTTAAATGAAGAGTAAATAGGCTTCTACAGGGTTGACAATATGACATATTGACTGCTTACCATGATAGTTTATTTTAGACGTTTATTTGCTACAATAATAGTAAAATAATACTAAGTAGTGGGCGCCCAGTGGTCGACATTCGACCATAGTTATTTGATTTTTTAAAGTTTGAACTTTATTAGGGTTCTTTTGTGAAAGGGTATACTTCTATTATCAAAGGTTTTCATCATGGCTACTCAGTTATTTGCCATGATCTTTAATTATATAAACATTTAAAAAAATCTCTGTCTAAATGAAAATTGAAATTAATTATAAATTTGAAACAAAAATCACATGGCAAAGCTCTCAAATTTTAAGCAAACATAACTTTACGAAAATAACAAAACTTATCGCAACCCATGACACAATTTTTAATTAATTTTACACGACAATATGGTATTTCTGGGTGATATTGAATTAAATGTAGTCTGTTCATTATGAGAAATAGTGATATACCCAGTATCATCGTTTGGAAAAGTAATGGATCCACAATATAATCAAATGGTGAATCCAAGACAAAGATGTTTTGAATACTACCATTAGCTTTTGAAAATAAATTCTTTTTTGTTGCTACATGAGGTTGCATTGCAACGATGTAACCGCGGAGGTCTAAGTCATGGATTACTTTTATGAACAAAATTCTTATTTTGATTTTGCAAAGTATTATTTGGCTCATTTTTTTATTAATTCATCATTTGAAGTGAGTTCACCATAAAAAATAATAAACATTACAATAATAGTTATATTTTATAATATCATTGTTGAATGTAGGATGAAAAATGGCAATTGGAACGTAAGAGTTCAAAAATACATATAGTCGAGCATAGCAACCTCCTTCACAGTTCACAACATTTTTTGAAATTCGTAATTATTGACGGCCCTGTCAAAATGTCTTTTTATTTACATGTGTGTATATGTCGTGTAAAATTCAAACATTAGTGTGAGTAATGCTTATTTTAATTAATTTAATGTACTTCTAATGCATTTTATATAAAATAAATAACTTTCTGCACTTCTCCGCCATATAAACTTTAACTATGCCAAATTTCAAGTTCATCCGTTTAGGGGAAGTAGGTTAAAAAGGGGTACAATTTTTTTGCTTCACGTATTAATATATAGATAATTAGCAATATAATATAACGCGTGTTTTCTTCCCGAACGTAAGAAATATCAAGAAGACACGGGTGTCACCGACCCATATGCAAGTCCTGCAAGGACATGGGGGATTCGCGGCGTACCTCCATCACTGCAAGATCAAAGATTGTTCTGCATATGCTTGCAACGGTGTTCCACCTTCTCCTTCATTGCCCTCGTTATGAGTCGTCCAGGTGTAACCTCCAGTCCCAGATAGGCATCAAAGTCTCAGAAGGGATATTACCCAAAATAATGACGGATGAATATACCAGGGCACCGTTCCTGGTCGTTTTGAAATATGTAGCAAAAATAGCTAAAAAAAATAAATTAAACGAAATAGACATACAGTAAATAGGGTCTCAGATAATGTTCAGGGGGAAAACGGCGACAAAAAAATAATAATAATTAGTATTTAATCGTATATTATATTTTAAGGGTGATCTGTATACTATATTTGATATATTATAGTGTATAAATAATCTGTAACTCTTTTGTTCAAATAAGGAAATATGTCTTTAATTAGGCTTACCAGATGTCGATTAACTCCGTACAGGGTTTAGGGACTCCAAGTGCGTCCGAAACTAATCCGATATTCTCGGATTAAAAGCCGACGTGACTTATTGGAATTCTTTATCGAATGAAAATGAACCGGCTTGTGAATAATAAACTGGCTATCCAAATGTTTATTTTCATCCTAATCCGTGGCACTGGTAAATCTAATTATTCTTTCTCTATGAATAATTAATTAATTGTGTTGGTTTAATATTCTAAAGTTTTAATTAATACACTCAAGTTGGGAAAGTAAGTTGATTAATTTGAAAAAAGAGTTGTAGGTGCTTACAAAGTAATATTCAATGTTCATATGAAAGTGAAAAAATAATAATGTAATCAATATTAAATTAAATTTCATTACAACTTATACAAATTGGTTTAATAAGCCATTATTAACTTCTTTTACTTAGTATTCTGCTAAGAATATCGCTCTATGAAAATTCTATATGATTAATAAATTCTTTTTAAATAGGATATTTCATTATTATTCGAAATCATTAATATCAATTATTCTTTATTCGTTTTTAATACCACAGTTTTTTTCACACATTTTCACATAACATATTTCAGATTTAGAAACAAAAACTTTAACAACTTAAATCCATCTCTTTAATTTATGTTAAATTATTACAACTAGTGGGCGTCCAGTGGTCGACACTCAACTATAGTTAATGTCGTGTTATAAATATTATAATAATAGTTATATGTTATAATATCATTGTTGAATGTAGGATAAAAAAGGTTAATTGGAACGTAAGAGTAAAAAAATACATACAGTCGAGCATAGCAACCTCCTTCGCAACCTTTTTTGAAGTTTGTTATTGACGGCTGTCAAAATGTCTTTTTTATTTACATGTGTGTATATGATGTTAAAATTCAAGCAATAATGTGAGTAATGCATATTTTAATTAATTTCATGTACTTCTAATGCATTTTATACAAAATAAATAGTTTTCTGAACTTCTCCGCTATATGAACTTTAACTATTCCAAATTTCAAGTTCACCCGTTCAGGAGAAATCGGTCAAAAAGGTGTAAAAAGTTTTTGCTTCACGTATTAATATATAGATCATATCAGAATCACAGTTTAGAAAATCAGTTAGGTAGGAATGCCGCCCCCAAAGTTTGTAAAAAGAAAATTTGAAAATGGAAATACCAAGACGTTTCGTTTTTAAAACAGGACACTATATATAATGTATAATTGTATATAAGTAATGTATAATTTGAATATTGAGTAATTGAAATTAAACTAATAGTAACGAAGAGTACTTTAGGAGGCGCGAGGGTTCGGCCGATGAACGTAGTGCTGATAGCAGTGTTGACGCACAAATATTAAAATATAGTGTTTGTTGCTTGTCGTTAAAAAAGTCACAGGATGTTGCTTATAAAGTATGTAAAATAATATATTACATAAATTAACACAAGCCCTTGGAAAACAGGACGATTGGTTTCTCTAGAATAAGGTAGATCCCGCCTGAACCGCTTCTCGGTGTTCGTACAAAATTGTAATTAGCTGCGTCAATATGCTGTCCGTATTCTCTCCCGCTATTTGAATATTCTCCAGCGGGTGAACTTTGCGGTTTGCTTGTTAGAAATGCTGGATAGAATTTTATAAATGTCTAAAATATAACGACATATAACTTGGTCGGACACACCCGACAGTATTACTGACGGCCGCTGAATTAATAACTCGCTTAACCGGTTACAAATACCCACAGGAATTTGTATTTCAGTTCTGTAAAGTTTTGTTTGAGTACACGTACTTTATTAACGCGGTACTAAAAGTTAGTGAAATCTCTATTTTTAAAACTCCGTACTGAAATTCAAATGTTCAGTTAAAAACCAGTCCTCATTCCGAATAGGCAGAATATCGTTAACAAGTATAAGTTATTAGAGCCGTGAGTTTTGTGTTGCTTAATAATTTTTATAAAGATTATTTCGTTGTATAATATTTTTCCTGTGTAAATGCAATAAACTTTTAGACCGATAATGTACGTATGTATATGATGTCGAATTATTGGAGAAAAACAAAACACTTTTAAGGATAACCGTTGCAGGAAAAATCTGTGCTAGGTGAAGTGTTAAAAAAACGATAAATCTACAATATAATAAAACAACTTTGGAACCTTTTTTTATGAATACAACACTTTAAAGCCTACCTATATAATACTCATTATTACAGATAACATAAGCTTATACATTTTGATTTATACTCTACTGGCCTGCGACTTCGTTCGCGTGGAATACTTACTTCGGGCTAATGCTAACACGCAGCGGAAGCTCTCAAGAGGAAAAAAAACGATTTTGCAAAATTGTCCATTGGTACTCCGCTCTTATTGATCTTAGCGCGATATGATATATAGCTTAAAACCTTCCTCGATAAATGAGCTATATATAACACTAGAATAATTTTTCAAATCGAACCTGTAATTCCTGAGATTACCCCCCTACAATTTCACAAACTCACAAACTTTACCTCTTTATAATATTAGTATAGATAACACCCTATATAATATAAGTAGTAGGTACTTAAGCTAAATATGAATAGTCATGATATTTTATACGCAAACAAGGAGGCTAAATTATTTATGACGTTGTTAATGGAGGAAAGGAGCGACGCAAAAACACACATTGTCGTCTGATTACGCACTGACGTCACTTCCATCACTTCTTTCTCGGAAGATTTATGTCGTTGCAATAAAATATCCTTGTTTGAATAAACATCTCTTGTGCTACGAGCCGTGACAAATTACTGCTAGTCCGTCGCCAAGAGTCGACATGATCATTAGCTCGGATTCGTTTTAATAGCAATGGGAGGACTTCACTCGGAACATAATTATTCATGAGAGTCCTCCGAACTGATTACACGGACTTATTCTAAATGCTTCGAGATTATTTTATGCTAATTACATAATTTGCCTAGAATCATAGTTATTGAAAGGCGTTGTTACGATGTTCGTTTAAACATATCTAGGAGTGTGTGTGTGCGCGTTAAAGTGATATAAAAATAAATTATTATTTCTGTGGCTTGCGATATAAACTATCAAACATGAATGAATTAGAAAACTGTGTAAACGAGAGTACTATAATTGCCAGGTGCCGTTAGTTGAACCTCTAAAACCTTTATAAGCAAGAGACAGAAACATCTGCAGACTGCTATTTATCTGTACCTAAACAGACAGTAAAGTAAAGTATTTAATATTTGCTATTTATAAGTAATTCTTAAGCTACATGGCATTAACTACCTAACATTGTTTTTATCGTATTCTATCCAAATGTATTGTTGTTGAATTAAAGCACTAGAAAAACACAGACGTAATACAAAAATAGAAACGCAGAAGTTAGCGGTTTTTTTTCTTTTTATAGGCATCTATGTCTAATACCTATGTAATACATACACTACGTATCAGCTGCATATTTTAAACCTCTACAAGAAACAAAGCTACTCTTGTACTTTTATAAGCGAAAAACTTGGTTTAGTAAAAGACTAAGCGAATAAGAAATTGTGACACCTTGAATTGTCGCTTTTTTATGTTTGACTTTATCGGTGTTATTACAAAAAAAGTTAAATACGTACTGAATACTGGCTTCAAAAAGGTTAGGTTTAATGTACCTTCCTCGCTGTATGTTCGCCATATTGTTCTTTGTTCTCGGTTTGGTTAGGTTAGGTTAGACTTGCGAAAAAAGGATAACGCGAACTTGCCACGAAACCTTTTTAAAGCAAGTATTTAATACGTATTTAACTTTTTTGTAATAACACCGTATATGTCTAACTAGCCATTCCCCGCGACTTCGTTCGCGTGGAATACATACTTTGGGCTAACGCTAACGCGCAGCGAAAGCTCTCAAGAGGAAAAAATCCCGATTTTTAAACATTCTTCATTGGTGCTCGGCTCATATTGGTCTTAGCATGATGATATATGGGCTATAACTGTTCTCGATAAATGAGCTATATACCTAAAACTGAAAGAAATATTCAAAACGAACTAGTAGTTCCTGAGATTACCCCTACAACGTCACAAAGTCACAAACTTTACCTCTTTATAATATTAGTATAGAAATCATACGATTTCCATAGTTTTCATAAATTAAAGTAAAAAAAAATAGAGAAATGTAAAACTGTATGCGACTGATATTCAACCATTCGGTTTCCCGCATATAAATGTGTTACGCCAGAATAAAATTATAAATTGGTTGGTTTGAATTCGACGCGATGGCGCCACACCATCCATCGTGTTTGTTCAACGAGTATATTTCTATTGCCTCGCATATTTGTCTCTTTCACAGTAGGTACATTTTCCGTACTTCGGTGTTGTCATAAAGAAACCAAGTAATTACTTTTTATCTTTGACAAGTCAATTTCCTTTTAGATAATAAAAGATATTTTGTAACATAAGAATGTCGATCGAAGAGTAGCAGTAAGAAAATCAATGGAACAAAATAAAAACTGAGATGGCCAAAAGGCTAGTTTAAGTGCGCTGTATTTTTATATCAACTAAATAAAATTGTACAACTTTTATCAAAAACTAAACGAAATATAGTAGTGTATAGAATGAAAATTATAATGAATGTTGTCCTGCCCTGATTATTAAAAAAATATAAACAAGTTATATACTTAAACCTTCCTCACGAATCACTCTATTTACGGGTGAAAACGGCGTGAAAATCCATGCGATAGTTTTGAAATCTATCGTAAACAAACAGACAAATGCGGCAGAGGCCTTTTTGATAATATGTAGTGATATATTGTAATGTTATATTTTTATTACAAGTGACAATGACATTTTTTTTCGGGAAAGAACAACAAAATTTATTGTACAGTTCAAAGAAGAATTAAAAGAAAGAGGAAGTTATGAAAAAAGAAATATTATTTTATACTATGTAGACTATAAGTAAGGTATGAGAATGAGAAACTTCAAGACAAAGCTACTAACACATCTCACCATAAATATAAACCAAAGTCTATTAATAATTTACATTATTACCATTACATCTTATAATTAGTGGTTGTAATTTTATGCCAAAAAGGCAGTAAACAGGCTGACAGCCCACCTGATGGTAAGTGATTACCGTCGCCTGTGAACAACTGCAACACCAAGGGCATCGCTGATGTGTTGCTGACCTTGAAGAGACCTTCGAGAGAACCTCACGGTAGTCGCGATTTTGCTAGCTTTTAAGGTGTGTGGATGAGCAGCCAGCCAGCGGTGAGAGGTGCGAGTTTGAAAAGGTTAAGAGGGCACCATATTAAACAGTTCCTCAGAGCACTCTCCATTATACATGTGGTAGAGCATACATAGACAGCCAATGTCTCTACGAAGTTCTAACGTCTCTAGTCCGCGTGTTAAACCGGGATCTTCAACAATACGAATAGCTCGCCTTTGCACGGAATCAAAAAGAGAAAGCTGGTAGACAGGAGCACCAGCCCAGATGTGTGAGCAGTACTCCATATGAGGACGTACCTGCACTTTGTAGAGCACAAGTCGTTCTCTTGATGTGAAGTACTGCTTGGACCGGTTGAGAATGCCAATTTTTTTAGATTCCAATTTGGCCTTAAAACAAATGCTATTTGTTTTAACTATTTATTAAGAGCTTCGTTTATAATTATAATAGTAATTGCTTCTACTTTTTCTTTTTAATAAGGAGTATATTTAAGATAAATAAAAACATGAAGATCATTCCCCATTACAACATGATACCGTGGATATAAAAAAGAACACTTGGAAATTTTAATTTCATATAATAACTACCAACCGTTCTCACTTCGTCCCGCTAATTACAACATAAAACTTGTACATGTACAACATGTAACGCCAACTCGTTGTGATTTATTGTGAAATAGCTAGCATAAAAATATTTTTCATGAACAAATACGAGTATTTAGATGTGACAAATGTCTTATAGTCACTCAAACATTGTTGAAATTTATTGATTTCAGATACATTGATAACCATGTTTAAGAATATAATATTAATAAAATAAATTATAGTGTCTAAAATCATATAAAAAAAAATTATAAGTTTTAAATGACTCTTGGATTCTCTCGAGTTCTCAATAAAGTTTATAACTAATTGAAAATAAACTTAGAATCTCTCATTTCATAGAATGCATAACCTTGTTAGAAAATAAATCAAATAGAACACTCATTTGATATGACTTGCATTGTATGAGATTCTATTTTGTAGACTTAACTATTAATTTCAATAAGACAAGGGATGCCAAGGTCGCTCTCAAACTTGGTGATATGACAAAAATCTCTAATCTATTTGGATGACAATGCAAAATATTTTCTTGCGATATTCTTATGTAACATTACAAACAGGAATATAAACAAATGATAATCACTATCTCGTTATAAAACGTTAATTTAAATTATATATACTAACTAGCTGACGTGTACCCACTTCTTTATGGGGTAAACATTTAGAAAAAAATAATTTTTGTGATTTAAATATAAAAGTTAGACATATGTTATCGATACCTTTTTTGTAGGCATTATCAAGTTCTACAATTTCTCCCTAGATTTCGATTATACATCTTTCATCGTTAAGGAAGCGTTCGTAAGAAACGTTTTAGCTCGATCGCTTTTTCTCCGACTTTGCAAATCTCACTACCACAAAAAAGGTATGTTGCCTATGACACAATTAAGGTGGCTTTCTATTGATAGAATAATTTTCAAAATTGGTTTAGTAGATCCGAGATTACCCCCCTGCAACGTCACAACTTTACCTCTTTATAATATTCGTATAGAAAAATTAGGAGGAAGCTACTCGTATAGATGAGGAAATAACGGTGTTGGCAAAAGCAATGAAGTAAACCTGTTAAAAAATGTAAGGAATCTACTTCAGCCATAAGTTTATGGGTACATATCCTAAAGAATTATTCGCGTACGTTGAAATACTTACCGTACGACGAACCGGCACTTTCAGGAATGTCTATCGCTCAGCAACCCCAATTAAATCGTAAAAATGCCTCTTAAGGGTTTATTCATATGTTCCAATAGCCAAAATTACTCTTTTGAATTATTTTGGCACACCGTTTTATTACTTCATTATTATTACTACATCCATACTAAAGTGGCAGTATTTAGGTAAAATGGAAATATGCCAAGTTTCAATAGCAAGGGCATTTTTATTATCGTCTAGTATTTATGTGACTTGGCTATAAGTGATTTGTGTATCACACGAGAGCAAAATGTTTTATCCTTTTACGACTTGGTATTATTATTCAGGCTGTATTTTATACACCATTATTATATAAAAGTTTATTCGAAAATCATTTAAATATAAATTGTTGAATACGATCTGCACTGTGATATTAATAGCATTAGCTTCTCAGAGAATTCTGCAATCTCCTCTCTTACCTATTAAAATAAAATAACCTCTAGTGGCAGTTCTAAGCGACATAAAAGCGCGAAATAAAAGCAAAACGCCACTGTCCATTTGCAAAAAAATATCAACGATATTTTTAAAAGCAATGTATCGATTAATTCTATTGAATTAATTTTATACTCGATTTTTTCTAACAGTAATTTTATTTTATAGGGTTGGCGACCTATAATTTTTTTTTTATCTTTGTAATGAAACGTAGCCGACCTTTTTTTTAAATTTAGCGATCGTTGCTATCTCTTCTTTAAAACATTTTTTAAAGAAGAGATTCTTTTCATTTCAATTGCTCTATTAAAGAATACCGACGGCTTAAATAATGTGTAATTTTAAATTGAGGATTGTGATCTCGGCGAGTATTAATACTCAATTTGCTTTACGAGATGAGAAGACTGATATATTATTCCGGTACAAACCGAACACTAATACATATTCATTGAAACGATCTAGATGCGCGTATTTATTTGCATCTCGATCCGACATCAGCACGGTGCATTGTCCATTTGCTTCTTTGCTACGGACTCGACATTTTCTAGTCTAAGAGAAGCTTCAATGAAAAGTGAAATTTGTATTTTTCTGACATTATTTAAAGTGGTAAAAAAATATTTCTCTTTACAGATAAATATTTAAAAATTACATACGCGTAAAGACGTTGTCTGTGAAAAATCACATACTCCAAACTGCGACATGTGTTGCATTAAGATTAATGCATGCCTCGTCTGATGTGTTAAGTTTGCTTTGTCACGTAAAATCAATAACTTTGTAACTGTAGTCGTGAAGTCGTACATTAACTTTAATCTATACTGATATTATAAAGAGGTAAAGTATGTGAATTTGAGACGTTGTGACATTGTAGGGGGTAATCTCAGTAACTACTGGTCCGATTTGAAAAACTCTTGCAATGTTATATAGCTCATTTATCGAGGATGGTTATAGGCTATATATCATCATGCTAAGACCAATAGGAGCGGAGCACCAATGAAGAATGTTTAAAAATCGGGGTTTTTGTCCCTCGTGAGAGTTTCCGCTCAAAGTATCTATTCCACGCGAACGAATACGCGGGATGAGGCTATTATGTTATAAATTCAATTCATTATTTATTTATTTACTTATTAGATTCAATTAGTTTCATACCAGCATATGTACGTTGAGATAACAAATGTGTCAATATGTTATGCCTGTAGCAAACACCCATACCCATGATTCTACAGTTGTCAGAAAATAAAATTCAGGCGTAGAGATATTATACTGTGACAAAATGGATTTATGCCTCCTATTTCCTCTTTTACGCTGCAAACTGCTACCACATCAAAAATACTATTTATTAGTTCTGAAAAAAGCACATTTCATTTCAATATTTACGAGAGGTAAATATATGATATTCGGTTTTCATAAACGCAGAACTCTTTTTAACAATATTTAACCTCTCGTTTCATAAACATTTTTATTATATTTGGATGCAATACGCGTAAACCTTTTAAGTTTCCCAATAACATTTATTTATACTCTTGATCTGCACCCGGGATAGACCCATAATTAACCCGTTCGGCGTGCCCCCCTGCCCTTAAGGCAGGGAGGTTGTTTCGCGGCCCCCCTCTCCTCGATCCACCGCGATGGATCCGTTAACACTGGTAGAGTTACACCGCCAAAATCTCCTCGCGAGCGATCTAGACCAGGAGACCATTAATTTAATTATTTTAACATATCATAATGTTACGTCGCAGGCCTCCGAGGGCCATTTCAATATTCCGACCGCGAACTCTTTCGCGACCTTATCGCCGCAGTCTCCTCTAGACGCGCGCGACAAAGGCCTACTAGAGGCCCCGATTCTTAGCTCCAGCTCGGAGACCGGCTCCGAGATGGAGCTAGACGTGACGGCGTCCGCCGAGCCGACCGCGACTGCGACCGAGTCCGCGATTCCCGCGCTTTCTGCACAAACAGATAAGGACGGTTATACGACCGTCTCATACAATACGCGTCGTCCGGCTAGCCCGACGGAATCGGGTTTCGTAGGCCCGGTGAAAGTCGCGAATATAGGTGGCGCTCGTATGTCAGCCCCGGCTATACCGCGTAGCAAACCGCGGACGAAAGGACCTAGCTCCGTCCCGCTCACTCCTTCTCAACCTGCGGGTTCCGCAGGTAGGAAGCCGCGCCCCCCGCCTCCAGTCACGATTCAGGACAAGTCCCAATGGACTATGATTTCAAACAGGTTAAAAACCCTTAAGGTAATTTACACGTCCGCCTTGAGTACACCGGCGGGCATTCGCGTAAAATGTCCCACGTCCGAAGACCATCGCGCTTTGATTCAATTCCTTACGGAATCGAAATTAGCATAATTCACGTTCGCTTTCGAGGAGGAGCGCCTCCTCCGTGTCGTAGTTCGCCGTGTCCCGGCCGAAATCTCGGTCGAGGACATCACCCTCTCCCTTCAGGAGAAGAAATTCCCCGTACGTGAGGTACACCGCATGTACCACCGACGCACCCGCGCTCCTTACAATATAGTGCTTGTTCTCCTCGACAGGTCGCAGGAGGGCAAGGCCATCTTTTCGCTCACATCTGTGTGCGACCTCAACGGCGTTACTGTTGAGCTCCCACGTAATAGTTCCCAATAGTTCGTGTACCTCTCGTAACGGGAGGATACTCGACGAACTAGGTAGGGTTCTCGCGTTTGACGTCATAGCCCCTTCGGAACCCACGCGCTATCAAGATCATTGCTGACCCACAGATTTAGACATAGCTCTCTTAAAAAATATCATGCTTCCTGTACGACTCATACAAGTCGTACACGAACTTGATTCAGATCATCGCCCGGTTGTTTTACAGTTAGGTCACAACTCAGACTTCACCCCGCCGTCGGTTAGGGTGGTTGATTACGCGAAACTCGTTCAATATTTTAAAGAAAATCCGTCGTCTAGTAGTTTAGACACGATTCCGGACGTGTTGATGTCTAAAGCCGACGCGGATTCGGCCATCGATTCCCTGGTTGATTATCTTCAGACCGCCGTCAGGGTGACCTCGAAAGAGGTACAAGCGGTGAACGATCGCCGTTTTATACTCCCTGACGACGTGAGAGCATTGATCACGGAAAAGAACGCCGCGACTCAAGCTTACGACGCTTACCCGTCTGTAAAAAATCGCGATCGTTTACGTTCGTTACGAAAAACAGTCAAGTCTCGTATTTCTGAAATCCGGGGTGACAGGTGGGACAGACTCCTGAAGGGTCTCCAGCCGTCTCACCTATCGTACTGGACTCTAGCGCGAACTCTCAAATCAGATATTGTCACTCCAATGCTTCCTGTCGACAGAAGCCCCGGGTTGCCTCCCGCGTTCGATAGCATAGATAAAGCAGAATGCCTTGCCGCAAGCTTAGAGAAACAGTGTTCGCCAAACACTGATAACACTGACCCTTTCCATAACGGATTAATCGAATCAGCTGCGGAGCATGTACTCGCGTCTCCTCCGGCGGATACCCTAACCGTGATCACTTTCGATGAAGTTGCAGGCGCAATCAAGCGTCTCAAGCCTAGGAAGTCCCCAGGTCCCGATGGGATCAGGAACAAGGTTCTGAAACTCCTTCCTGATCGCATCATAGCTCTATTGGTCTGCGTCTTCAATGCGGCCATGTCCCAGGCTCACTTTCCGGCCGTCTGGAAAAAGACCGTAGTGATAGGTATTCACAAGCCCGGCAAGAAAGCTACGCTTTCCGTTAGCTATCGCCCCATTAGTCTGTTAGATACCTTAGGAAAACTTTACGAGCGGCTCCTTCTGAACCGCCTCCAGTTCTCGATTACAGATTTAAAATTAATACCACCTGAGCAGTTCGGATTTCGCGCCGAACACTCTTGCACGAATCAAGTACACCGCCTCACGGAGTACATTTTCTCTAAATTTAACGCCGATCCAAAACGTAAACCAAAACGTACAATTGCAGTCTTCTTCGATATCGCCAAGGCCTTCGATAACGTCTGGCATGGAGGGCTCATCCATAAATTATGTAAATCCCGCGTACCCGATAGGTTAATTCATATTATCCGCGATTATCTAACTGATAGGACATTCCGCTTCAGAGTGGATGGTGAACTATCGCTGCCCCACCCGATATGCTCAGGTGTGCTACAGGGCTCCATACTCGCGCCCATGCTCTTCAATCTGTTCATCAGCGACCTAGCCCGGTCTCGGGGGGTCGAGGTAGGTTGTTATGCTGACGATACCGTTATTTACACTTCCGGCTGGCGGTCGGACTTTCTTAGGAAGCGCATCCAAAAAGCCGTTCATACTGATGAATGGTTTCATCGATGGCGCATAGAAGTTAATCCCGATAAGAGTGCCGCAATACTCTTTGATGCCACGAAACGCGCTAATAAATTTGAGCCAATCAGGCTATACGGAATCGATATCCCTTGGGTCGAAGAGGTCAATTATCTCGGTGTTACATTAGATAGACATTTAAAGTTCAATTCACATATAGACAGAGTGCAAAACAAAGCCGCTATGGTCTTGGGTCGCCTCCATCCGTTGCTTTGTCAAAAGAGTAAGATGTCCCTCAGACACAAGTTCACTTTGTATAAGACGTGTATCCGTCCCGTGATGACATATAGCTGCCCCGTTTTTGCGCATATTTCCAAAGATAACTTTGATAAACTGCAGGTTCTCCAAAATCGTGTTTTACGTAAAGTGACCGGTGCCCCGTGGTACATCCGGAGAGTCGATCTCCATAGAGACCTAGAGATCCCTTCTATCTGGGCGTACGTAAAATCACTTACGATTAGTTATTTTGAAAAAGCCGCGAATCATCCCAGTCCGTTAGTGGTATCCGCCGCACACTATGAACCCGTACCTAACGTTGCGCATTATAAAAGACGTCCGCGACACATTTTTACCGACCCTACTGATTCAATCATGTCAGCGAACGATCAGTACCAGCCTGTCCCTCGAAACAGACCGTGTTCACGCTCACGCCCGCGTAACCACAGATCACGCCGCCGTGGTCTGGGGGTTAATTTCGCTCCCGCACACCCGATTAGGCCGCCCACGGCAGCGGCTCAAGCCTAGGTTCGATCCCTCGGTAGGGAGCCCTTGAGTGCGTTGCTTGCGCGATACGGTGACACACAAATATATATCACCGCTACAACACTACACGATCACCAACACACACGTGCACGCCTACACGCTTACACATTTACTTTTTTTTTCCCTTATCGAACTGAAAAACTCTCAATTTTTCGATAATAAATATATGGAGGAGTTGTTGAGGCGTGTATGCTTGGTACACATATACGTTTCAACAACTCATACATATATGAATAGTTAGCTAGCTTAGCTAAGATAGGTCGCGATCTTGCATGCAACAGGCAAGCAAGTAGCCGAGCCGAGGTGTGCATGGCACCCTTGAGCTGGTTGCCAAAATAAAATCGGATGAGTGCCATAAGCGCTCGCCTTAGTAGTCCGGTGAAGCTGTTAAGACCTTGCTGGGTCAATAGCGTATTCATTTCGATAAAAAAAATTAAAATAAAATATTTATAGTTTATGTTTATAAGAGAATTACCTACATATGTTTTAAATAGTCCGACCATTTTTATTAAATTTGAAATTATATATACACACTTTGCACATTACTATTCAAAGAGAGCCACGCTGAAGGTATTATTGGTTTCAGCATGAATGGGTCAACTCGTCCAGACGGGGTAGTACCACTCTCTCACAGAAAACCGACGTGAAGTAACAGTGCTTGAATTCTTGCGTTTTTTTCGGTCAGTGAGAGCGCCGGAGACCCTATTCCCCTCCCCTCCCCGCCCCTTTCCCTCTCTTCGAACCCCACTCTCTTTCTCTCCATTGCCTCAAACACAGGCTGGCAACGCACTTGCGATGTCCCTGGGGTTGCTGTGTCTATGGAAGGCGGTGATCGCTTAACAACAGGTGACGCGCCTATTCATTTGCCTCCTATATGATATAAAAATATATATACTCATTAGAATATGAGTGCCAAAACACATTCATAACGGTTTAAAGAAAATTGACATTTTCTGGCCATTAGTCGTGGTAATCACGTATCAAATCCTCCACGTAGAATGTAGATTATATGCTGTTTGTGACAACGACCTGTACTGTAATTTTTCAAGAGAAATGGAACATGTGCTACCAAGTGCCCGCTTTTGTTTATTATTTTATTCTAGTAGTCTGTAGTTTGTTCCATTCTCATATCACCCCAAGCTGCATATAGTATCTTCCGCGTATATAAACTCAACAATAACTTCTTTGTATTTTTCTATGAGATTACACAATGTGCATGTGACAAGTTCGTTGCAATTAATCTCCATTTATGATTCCCGTTTCGAAATTATTATGTTAATGAACCACTTTCGTACCAAAGCTCATGCAAATAAGCTAGGGTAATTTCACGTTTGTTGTGGCCATTTAGTGAATGTCGTATAAGGTATATGGTTATATGGTTTCAGTATGTTACATTACAACATCTAATCCGCGATGGTATAATCAAGATCAGACTCGGTTGCTATTATTGAGTTCAGTTTTAAATGTTAAAGATAGTGTTAGGAATTTCAAACAATTATGGATTATTAAAAACAGAACTGCCTAATTTAGATAAACTATTATGAATCAATTCTAACAATGAATCACTTTTAAATAACCGACACGAGTTCGGACAAAGCTACTGCACATTACGACGGCTACCGTAAGAGTGAGTCAACACGACAAGCGCCGCTCCTTATATGGGCCGTTAACAGTAAAACTACCCCACATCAAAGCATAACATCGACCAATAGTGTCTCACGTCATTAGTAACACCCCTGATATAGTCTATAGTAAGTCATTAGTAGTACAGAGAGTGCTAACAATAGATACTCGATATAAAGTAACATTAAAACCGTTTTGGAATTATAAAACGTGATTTTCTAAAAATTATAACTGAAATATCAACAAGTGGTGGGATAAAAATAAAATGTAATTATGGCCTTAGGTCGATGTTACTTGGATACATACATGAAAGAGACCTTTCTTTTCTGAAGAATTCTAGCCTTTAATCCATAGGATTATGTCGGTCCAGTTGTTTACGTGGATTTTATGTATTAATCGTCCGCCTCGACTTTGCACAGTTATACGAATGAAGAAAATGTGATCAAATTTTTCCTTTACAGTATGCCCATGTAATAAAATGAAATGGCATCTAAACGCCAATTCTGTCAATTTTTTTTGAAGATCGCATCACTATTTTCTATGTCACTCACTGACTTTTTGTACGACATCAAAAACAGAATTACCCAAATAGATACAGCCAAGCAAAAGTCAGCCAGCAACTGCAAGAATAAGAGAAATAAAAAAAACCCTTCCACTTTCATGTGTAAGAGTGTATGCGTGTACGGGTCTGGAGGTGATATGTGTAATGTTGTTGAAGTGATGTTAGATTCTACGTCACTGTATCGCGCGAGCAGCGTATTCAAGGGTTCCACGCCGAAGGAACGGACCTAGGCTTAAGCCGCTGCCGAGGGGGTTGTATACTGCTAAGTTCAGATATTACCAAATACCGGTATAAAATTGAGATCAAAACGTAGTGCAAGACATTTTCTCTCATTATATTGGACATTTTCCTCTAATACGTGCATCATATATTTTGCTTCATCGCAACTGAGCGTCGTTCGTTCGTAAAACTTAGTAAGAACCACGTTACAAGAACGTAATTTAGGAGGATAAATAATTTTGTTTTGGGTGATCATAACTGAAGATAATTACAATGATAGATAAACCGAATTTTATGATAATCTGTTGTCTTACACCTAAGGTCAATTTCAAATTTTCGTTATGAAGGGCTCATTCATAAGTTAATACGTTTTCGTATCTCCGATAGGTTAGTGCATATTATCCGCAAATATCTATCAGACAGGACTTTTCTCTATAGAGTGAAGGTGAACTTGCCCCGCCCCACCCGATACGCTCAAGTGTGCTTCAAGAATCCATTCTCGCACCCACACTCTTCAATCTGTTCGTCAGTAACCTACTTCGGCCTAAAGGGGTTGAGGTAGGTTGTTATGCTGACGATACAGTTATCTACGCTTCCGGTTGGCAGTTGGACTTTCTTAGGAAGCGCATCGACAAGGCCGTTCGCTCGCTCGGTGAATGGTTTCGTCGATGGCGCATAGAAGTTAATTCTGATCCGCGATACTTTTTAATCCTAAAAAACGCGTTAATAATCTTGAGCCAATCAGGCTATATGGAACCGACATACCTTGGGCCGAGGAAGTCAAATATCTCGGTGTTACATTAGACAGATGGTTAAAGTTTAATTCACATATAGAGAGAGTACGAAGCAAAGCCTCTATGGTCTTGAGTCGCCTTCATCCGTTGCTTTGTCATAAGAGTAAGATGTCCTTCAGACACAAACTCACTTTGTATAAGACGTGTATACGTCCCGTGATGACATATAACTGGCCGGTTTTTGCGCACATGTCGAAAGACAATTTTCATAAGTTGCAGGTTCTTCAAAACCACGTTTTACGTAAAGTGAACGGTGCCCCGTGGTACATCCGGAGAGTCGATCTCCATAGAGACCTAGAGATCCCTTCTATCTGGGCATACGTAAAATCACTTACGATTACTTATTTTGAAAAAGCCGTGAATCATCTCAGTCCGTTAATGGTATCCGCTGCAAAATACGAACCCGTACCGAACGCTGCGCATTATAAAAGATGTCCGCGACATATTTTTATCGATCCTCCTGATGAAATAACGGCAGTGAACGATCAGTACAAGCCACTCCCCAGACAGAGTGTGCTCACGTCCACATCCGCGCAACCACAAATCACGCCACCTTGGTCTAGGGATAAATTTCGCATCCGCACACCAATTTAGGCCGCTCTCGGTAACGACTCAAGTCTAAGTTCGATCCCTCGGTAGGGAGCCCTTGAGTGCGTTGCTTGCGCGATACAGTGACACAAAAACTTACATCACTGTTACAACACTCCACGATTCCCCACACACGTGCACGCTTACACATAAGAGTGGAAGGGTTTTATTTTTCCCTTATCGAACTGAAATAGTTTAGAAAAATTATCCGACACAAAATACATATAAGAGGTGTCGAGGTATGTATACTTAGTACACATATATGTTTCAATAACTCATATAAGTATAAATATGTAGCCATGCTTAGGTTAGCTCAAATTAGTTAGGTCGCGAATTGCATGTATCAGGCAACAGCCTAAGCCGAGGTGTGTGCCGTGGACCCTTGAGCTAGTTGCCCAAATAAAATCGGCTGAGTGCCGCAAGCGCTCGCCTTAGTAGTCCGGTGAAGTTGTTAAGACCCCGCTAGGACAATAGCGTAGTCAATTCGAAAAAAATATTAAATTTTCAAATTTTTGTTATTAAAATGTTAATGAAAAAAAGTGAATGGATAAATAATGTGGTCTATAATTTAATGTAAATCAACAATAAAAAAGTTACAAATATACAAAAACATATACAAAATGAATGTCATTAAAAAATGACTTTGAGATTTAAATTGTATTTAACTATTTAGTCTTTGGTAAATATAAATAATATAAATACAGTCGTCGAAATTTTATTGTAAAAATATTTTCCACGTCACAATTGCTGTGGAAAGTGAAATACCTATCAGTATCACAGATGAATGAGTCTGGCTGGCTTGTATAGTGCGAACGAGCTGTTACAGATGATGTCGCCATCGGCTGCTTTATGTAAAATTTTAATTTTGGGCAAATTTTAAAATACATACCTACTGTTTTATGTATTCATTTTAACCAATGAAATATTCTCAAACTTAAACTTCAATTTAATGCTTTCAGTTAGGGACTTAAAAAGTTCAAGAACTACATGTTGTAAAATTAATATAGTACAATTATGTATGTTATTCATTATTCCAGGTTACTATGTTACTTTTTTTATTAATTGAATAGAATTAAATTATTGTTAGAAGGGAATATCAATTGCGAATGACTTTGAGACATTAAGTGACGATAGATTCCTGTTAATGCGGGTAGATGTTATGTGTTAATGTGGGTAAATTACGCGTCGATCGCCATTGATTTGGATATTGCAATGAACATTAGGTAAAAAAAAGTAGTAACAAAATAAATGCTTAGGGGTGGGTTACAGTCGTATATCACAACCATCATATTAAAAAAATATGTAGACGCCGTAACGTAAACGTAACGTAAGAAAAACGTAGACGCATAAAAAAAAAGTAGATGCAGACGCCTATATGTTTATATACCCATAGCAAAACTTTTTTTTATATCATAGGCGGCAAACGACCAGATGTGTCACCAGGCAACACTAGGGGAGTCGCAAGTGCGTTGCCAGCCTGTGTTGGGGGAGAGGGAGGAGGAAGAGAAGAGAATAGGGGGAAGGTGAGGAGAGGTGGGCCCCCAACGCTCTCACTGACCAAACAAAACGCAACAATGAAAGCACTACTACTTTACTTTTGGGAGAGGGTGATACTACCCCGGTCGAGCCGACCCATTCATGCTGAAGCCAGTAATAGCTTCAAAGTGACTCTACCACTATATATATACTAACCTCTGCTCGCGACTGCGTTCGCGTGAAATAAATACACTAACACGCAGCAGTTCTCTACAGGAAAAAACATCCCGAATTTGAAACATTTTTCACCTGTGCTCCGCTCCTATTAGTCTTAGCGTGATTATATATATCGCTCTTACTAAACTTACCAAGAGTCTTTGATTGATTTGTTATTTAATCAGGTTCAATCATATACTACTTATATTGAAATAGAAAAACACAAGGCATTCAATGTTTAATACGATTAATTACTAGATATTGCTGAAAATGTAGTGTAGAAAAAAAGTGGATAGAGTTGGGTAGAATACATTTTTTCTTATTTTTCTCTACATTGCGCTTCCGTTGTGAAGTTCGATAGTCGAGACGATGCTCGGTAATTTCTTTGAAAGTCGCTGCGCCAGCATCGTCCAGACTTCGACAGAAACTAATTAAAGGCGAACACTGAGCAATCTGTTTAACTTGTTCAGGCATTGATACTCTTCTAGCTGACAAACTTATAAAGTGTCTATTCATAAAACCGCAGAAAATATTTATAGTCGATATATGTAATTGTATAGAGTATTTATCGATGTATAAAAAAATATTAAAATCAGATATATTATGTCTGAGATCGATAAGCTCCATCATAATCTGACCAATTACCACTCATGTTGGGAAATCTACTATTTTATTCGTAGATTTTTAATGCCATGCTTGAAAAAACTCCTCATTTGGTAATGTTTATCTTGTTATTGTGGTGTATCAATATGAATGCTACAATTAGCATAGCGCGTATTAGATCAAAGGCTGTTGTCTAAATGTCTAAATCCTTGTCGTAATATTTATTCACATTTGTACTGGCGTTTATTCGTGAATCTTTGGGGTGTAAGGGGTATCGAGTAACATCTTAAAACTTGAGACACCCAAGCCAACCTCACCTGCACGTAGTGCACCCTGCTGATCAACGAACGAGGCAATGGCGATAGCCGGGTGGTAGGGTTTTACAGCCCCACTGGGTCGCAACTACCATGTACATGTTTCGGGATCAGCCTGTGCATATCTAGTACCAGGTGACTTTCGTCATTATGGCCGGCATGACAGCGGCGACCGACGATGGATGATCTGTCTCTCGGTGGTCGCCACTGTTTTTGGATTGTACTATGCTTACCATCAGGTATAGTGCAGTCACTTTGCCGTGCTTCAATAAAAAAAAGAACAATATAATAATACTGATTGGGTTTTACTACTGACTAAGAATACTTTCTTATCTCAATCCTAAAATGGATATTACAGACTCTTTTCAGAATAAATACTTAATATCATTACTTCAAGTTTTGTATTTGCTTATTACATAGCCTATAACTACTTTCATGTAAAATTTATGTTTTAAAATTCAAAAATAAAAAAAAAATAAAAAACTGTCATGAGATGCCTGGCAGATGTGAAACTTCAAAATTCTACTAGGCGCTAACGCAGCGTGTTTGGCAATTTATCAAAGGGCGTTGTTAGGTCGTCGACGCGTGCCGCATAACACTAGTAGAACACGTGGCCTACAGTGTACTGTTGCTAATAGTTTTGAGTATTTCGTAAATAGTGCAATGTTCGTGTTTTACGTCGCCACGCCAACAATCAGGTTTATCCTCTGTCTATAGATGTTTCACTTAAAAATATGGCATTTAAGTCTTGATCTGGCACTTGGATATCTTTTAAATTACTAACTGCCTATCCACACTTAACGTTGTGACAAAACAACAGCAAATAAATACTCTCACAACTTATATTCTAATGTAATTTACTTCATGCAAACACGTATTTACTCGTAACAAACACGATCAAATTACACGCGAAACTTATACACGTTATGTGAATATTTTTTATTTGTTATTTGCGTGAAACTTTTATAAAACTCTTTTATTTATTTGTTTATTAAAGCGTACATTACAGTTTTGAACTATTCTTGTCTGATTTATCATCCTTTATGGATTTACAAGAGTACAACGTGAATATAGGATACAAAAAAATACTTACAAATAATACCTTCATATAGATCAGTTTTAATCACGTGCGTACATCACATACTATCTAGATACATAATATCTATACTATAATAAAACTGTAGCAAGGCCAAATCTGTACACTATTTTTATTTTTTTATATTTTGAAATATTTTTTGAAAATTATATCGGACTATACTTTATTAGCGATATAGAAGTAAAAAATAATCCTTTTACAATTTTTGTCTGACTATCTGTCCCTGTGAACACGCATCACTCTGAAAATACTGAACCCATTTTCATAAAACTTGACACAGTGATAACTAGTATTATAAGGTTACATCTAGGATACTATAAACATTAAAGCTATATTTCATATTTTTATCATTTTGTATTCGGGGAATCCTTGGTACCACCGATCCGATTGTAATTTTTTTCCATGTTAGAAAGGTATATTCTCCCTCAGTGTTATAGATAATGTTTATTTTGGCAAATACATTCATTCATCAGCAATATATGTAGCTTAATTTTTATCTTAATTGAACCTGGTAGGTGATGCTGTGAACAGGTTTTAGGCTTATTTTAAAAGATTTCTCACATACCAACTGGGTATATGTTTGAGTGAGTCGCTGGATAGTTTGGATTTACAATTGGAAACGGACATATCGTAAAAGCGACATATCGCTGGAGTCGGGATTTATGTTTAAGATTTTTCACGTTTAAATATCCAATTGAAACCGGTAATAACCAATTTGGTGCAGACGAAGTTGCACGGTTCAGCTAGTGTCAATTATTGTATTATAAATCTCACTAACAAAGTATGATAAGACTTTAATCATACTATTATTCTTACCAAGTATCGAGTCATAAACTATTGTATAAGAATAATAAAGTAAAGAAAGTTCTGTAGGATATATTGAAGCTAAAACGGTCGGTGGCGACAGACTTGGTGCATTAGTAAGCCAACCGCAAGAATCGCTCTAAACTGTAGCCAACAAATAGACACCATACATTATATTACTCAGACAATTTGATAGAATCGTATAAGAGGATCAATGTGTACAAAATATATCACCGTTTTCAACACTTCCAAAAAAAAAAACGCCCAAAGAATGTTAAATATTCAACAAAGTTCCGCTCTTAGTAGAATCTCTTTTAAATTCTTGTTTTAAATTGTAAATACGTTTTCAAATTTACCTCTTAAAAATTCGTAGATTATTCTGTACAAACTTTATACACATTTCAAAAACTATGTTTATATTATACATGTAAACCAAATTAAAGTATATTTTACTTTTGCGGTATAATCTCTGAAATTCATGAACCGCTTTATTTACTGACATATATATATATCGCTTTACAGTGTAGCAAATATCTAGGCCACGTATGATCACGCTTTTTACAAGAGCTAAGCAGGAGTGATAACGTTTAAAGAGGTTGCATAAAAATGGTTAATTAAAAAGCGAAGTCCCGGGTAGCAATTAGTATGCAATAAGAGCGAACATTCAACCATGCTTAGGAAATTTCTATTATGTTTCACTGCAGATTCCTGCGTTATGTTTTAATGACTGGATTATATATTTATCCCTAACAGACTCCGTGAAACTTGTTATTCTGAACTAAGATTGTATAGTGACGTCAAATTTTGCTACAAATAATTTGTTGTAGGTATACATAATAGCAACCAAATACTTCTAGGCGGAAGTAACAAGAATACATGAAATAAATTAATTACCTTGAATTTCTACAAAGTAACTCATCTATCAATCAATAAATTAATCAATCGGTTTCATCCAATATCCCTTTATTATTCTTAAATATTATGCATAATAGAAATAATGAAAACTCGGGTTATTCTTAACACAACTTACAAAGTGGAAACTGTACATATAAACACTACACAGTACACAATAACGATTGAAGTAATAAAACACACTCTCGATTTACTCATTTGTTGATGTAATAGGGGAATAGTTGGAACTTTTGAAAATGTTCTTGCTTGCAATCAAGCTTCTGGCGAGAGGTCGCTTAGCAAGTCACATTGTTTCAAAGGCCTTTGGTATGTACCCTTACAAATTCAACGCCTTTTTTTTTCGTTTCATTGGCTTTGTTTTAGAACTTTTCGCTTTTGATTGTTATAGCTTTGATGTCCTGATTGTTGTTGACCTTTGTCACAAGATGAAAGCAATTCTTAATAATGATTCTATTTTTACCACACGTACTAAAAAACATTGTCTCTGTAAGAAAGGAAAACTTTTTAATACTCTAACATTAAATAGTTTAATCAGGTCGAATTGCACCAAAACAGATAAATCTTGTGAAAGCGGTTTTGTTAGAGTTCATCGAAAACACACATATATGCATATTTGATGTTCGATTTTACGCTTTGGGAATTCAGTGTCGGTCGCCGAGATAATTCGTGTATGAAGCTGAACGATGATTTCCACATTCAGTTCCCGGGCCGATATGCGTAAAACGTACGTTACTCTATAGAGGATTCTGTACAGTGGATTATCTTGAAACCTTTTATATTGGGAAATTTATAACTGAATAAATTTATTGCCTGACTAATTAAATAAAAAATATATATTAATATTGTCAGTTGTGTAAAAATATATACAATCATACATTCTTAAGATGAAATATTTCAATTGCGACTTAAAGCAGCAGAACATTGTCTTTTTATGCAGATTCTATTATAATTGATGCTGTTTAATATTGACTGTAATATAGTATAAAATGTGTATCAGTTTTTTTGTTGTTGTTATATATATATATGAACTAGAGGCGATTAGATACCCTAAATATGTATATAAATAAAATTTCATGTATATTAAATGATTTCAAATAAGACTATAGATAATACAAATGTATGTGTGTTTTAATATGATAAGCGCAAAACATGTTTGCCGACATTCGCAAGGAAATTTTTGTATTTACTGGGAGTTTGCACGAATGAGGTAATAATATAAATATTAAAATAATATTGCGCACACATCTTAACACATCTTAGATGCCTTGAATTATTCAGAGACCATGAAGGTATTCGTGGCTGGCGCCCACCTCGGCTCAAAATATACTTTTACATTTCTATACATGAGAGCCAATTTGTTATTTTCACATCGGCCGTTTATTATCTACACATAATAAACTTAATTAAGAGGAAATTTTGGCTCCTTAAACTTGCGTTGGACTATCGAAATACTTCCAGAATTATATCTATTAATTTGAAATTTCTAATTATGTACATATATTGTTGAGACGCTTGTGCTTTAATAGATGGCGCTGTACAATATCTTAGTATAGCTGTATCGCGATATCAAAAGGAACAAGGTAATGACCATACCGTTTGTTATGTTACCGTATGTTTGTTTACAAAATTGGGTTTCGATATTCCATTCGTTGGGTGGTTCCTGTACTCAGTTTGTAAAGGTTTCTATCACCCTGTCGATATCGTTAGATTTTTATAAAAATCCAATCCAAAATATATTGAATTATAAGCAACATTGTTTAAGCCTCCTATTATTGCCCTAACATATATATTAGACTGTGTATGTAAAGTTGATAAAAGCTTAAATTAATTAACGAAGAATGACTAGGCAGTTGAAAGCCCAGCAAGTTCACTACATTTTAAGAATGACAGATATTTTTGTGTATAAAGTCCTTTTATTTACGAACCGGCTGGTCACAGCGATATTTTTGTGAAAATGGTAAAAATATCTCATGAGAACTAGTTTATATTGTGTTAATATAGGCTGATTTTTAAAATTCTAATGACGTCATTACTATGTAGCTCGTACGTTAATGCTATCGATTTTAACTAATTTTAAATAATCTAAACTCGTATAAAGAAAAGTGAAAGAAAAGTTATACGTAATCTAGATATTTTTATCTGTTTACTTTGTTATTAACGTGTTGTATATTAGTTAAGGATTCATACAAACTTTTCAATTGTATTTACATATACATGAATGTATCTTAGATATCAGAAAATACAAACGGGTTTTCAAATGATTGTAGTTTGTCGGTTTTCATGAAAGAGGTTATATTATGTGAATTGATGTTTTCTTTGAAGGGGCTTCGTAGTTTCATTGTGTTGTATTTTTGATCGCAAAATATTTGTAATTTGTTACACAATTGTTATTTATTTATATGAATAATATTATTTCAGTTCGGTAAAGTTCATAATTCACAATAATAAAATATAAGCTAAACTTGATTAGAGACAGTATATCATCTACCAAAAAACTTGGTAATATAACTGTGCTACATTATAAAGGTTGTTTTTGATAAAACTCACCAGCTCATAAGGGTATTTAATCCTTTTCTCGGGGGTCATGACCTATTGTTGTCTTACTTACTGCGGTCTTGTTTGATGTTGTTTATGGTTAGCTATATATTACTGTTGGCACTACTTAACATTAAGTGAACGTATACTTCTTTACTGCATTATTTTCTATACTATAATATTCTATCTATACTATAATAAAACTGTAACAAGGCTAAATCTCTACATTAAATATTTTTTGAAAATTATAATGGAGGTAGACTATGTTATCGATATAGAAGCCAAAAATAATCTTTTACAATTTTTGTCTGTCTGTCTGCATGTCTGTCTGTCCCTATGAACACGTATCACTCTAAAAGTACTGAACCAATTTTGACGAAACTCGGCACAGTGATAACTAATATTATAAGATAACATTTAGAATACTTTTTGTCTCATAAAACGCAAGGAGTTCTCCAGGATAACAAACGAAAGACAAAAATTTGTAGTTAATGAAATTCTTAATGGATTTTGAGGTCGATCTGAGAATGGTTTATATTCACAATTGGACCCGATAGGTGGCGCCGCAGTCGGATCGGGTTGAGAGAACGTCCGCCCGGCCCGCTGGTTTGTATATTAATCTTTTTCATGTATTTCATCTCATTCATTCTTTATATCATGTTACCGTTAAAGCTTGAAAGTAGTTAATATACACATTATACATTTATTTGTAGATATAATTATTGCTAACATATCGTACGGAATAAAAAAAAATCATATTTGCACACTATACCGGCAGTCTCTCACTTATTCTTGTTATACGTACAACTTAAAGCAGTAGCACGTCGCTACTAGATTACAGTAAAAATGGTTGCATTTATCACTCACCGGAATATAACCGTATGTAACGTAAGATTATTTATAGCAATTGTTCTGAACATTAAAACGTTCAATGTGTACTTTGAAACATATTATACATATAATTTTATGTGAATTTAATTTTACGGTAATTGTAATGCCATCAAGAACAAAACTTGTAAAAAGTACCAAGTCTTGCAACTCAGGTCTTCTATCGTAAATAGGTGTGAGATCCACGTAATACCAAGTCGATTACTTTATTAAGTCCCTAGTAAGGAACCTTCTGTCTTAAGTTATTACGTAATTAGCTAACCTAACAATACCTTATAGTGACCGTATCAAAAAATCTTTTATCTATAATCTTAAATTCAGGCTTCTAGTTTTATCTACAATGAAGTTATAGGGGTCGAACATGACTTGAATTGTTTCGAGAAAAGGATAGTACGGCGGTACCACTTTTTTGCTCGACTTAGCATGGGTACAACTGTGCTCTCAATTTTTTTTAAGATTTATTATGTAAAGTTAAACTTACTCGAAATGAGATATTAAACAATTTTTAGCGTTTTTTACCGGTTCACCCTTTTTAACTTCTACATTACATAGACAATCTGTAAATTAATTAATTCGTGCATTTCGCAGTAACATGTATACCGAGATATTACAAATAAATGATCATTATGAAAAACCACATTTACAAAGACTTTATTGTTAAATGTGGCTTTAACAATGCATAATTAAAACGGAACCTTCAAATTATGTTGGCATAAACATAAATAAATAATGGAATCGTAATTATAACGGGTCGCAGCTGGGATTTACTGCGTATCAGATCGTCCGAAAGCAAAATGGAGTCACGTCGACAATACGCGACACCATGCCTTGCGATAACGTGGTGTTCAACATCGCTGTGTAGCAGCCGTGAGGCGTGAGGGATGTCAGCCTCATATTTAAACTTTTACAATGGCACGGACCCACCGCACCGCCTGCATAAATCACCCGGCCTTCCTTCACACGTCTCGCTTGAATTTAAATAGGCCTCTACGTACTTTCTCTAGTGATTTAGGATCTACTTACTGTGGCATCAGCGGTTTTTGCATTAATTTTCTTCCTGATTTATTAACTAGCTCTTACCCATGATTTCTTTGATATGGAATTTGAATTAATCGCAAGGCTCTGAGTGCTCAAAAAATAAATTATTAATATCAACTTGTTAAAACGTTCAACCTAAACTCAGGCTTTGAGTGTTGTCAAACGCTACACAATAAAACAAAGCTTTGTTCAGTAAACAAAATTTGTTCTTATTAACGAATTTTAGATCAACGATGTTTTAAATATTGTATAACTTATTCAAATAATTAATACTTTACAAAATTTCTGGCAAGTTTGAGCTTATGGCATAAAAATACTGAAGTGTAGTAAGGCAGTTTTATTTATTTATTTAACATATAGAATCAACAACAGTAACATAAAATAAAAAACTAAAAAACATACATGCGAATACTTAAAAATTATTTATGTCACTATTTACAGTTGACTACAGCATTTATGAATAAAAGATACGATGCGGAAGGCAATAAAAGTAAAAGAAACAATTATGAAAAAAAAAAAAAAAAATTAGGAAGATAATAAAATAAAACAATTCGATAATCTATAACTTAAAAATTAAGGAAAAAGATCCTGCAGAAATTAATTAAATAAAAAACTAATTTTAGACCTGAAATTAGATAGGGAATTACTGAATAAGTCTATGGTGTGATCTTTTTTAACAAGGTCGTTATATTGTCGAGAAAGTCTGGGAACGATGGAGAAATGACCTAAATTGGTTCTGTAGCTTTTGTGACCAAATAAAGAGACAGGAAATCTAGGTAATCTGGAAGGCACATTAATATTAAATTGATTCAAAAGTTCTGAATTATCAATGTGGTTATTGAAAAGTTTGTATAAAAAGGTCATGTTCAGCATAATTCTTCTATTGTACAAAGATTTTAGTTTAACTTCTTTCAGTCTATCATTATACGGAGCAAATTTTATAGAACCTGACAAACAAGCTATAGTAAAACGTCTTTGAATATTTTCGATACGGTCTATGTAAAGTTGATAATGAGGGCACCAGACAGTGCTACAATATTCAAGGTGGCTTCTTACAAGCGTGCTGTATAGAAGTATCTTGACGGATTTGTTTCTAAAAAGCCTACTGTTTCTAAGAATGAAACCTAAAATTTTACGTGAAGATAAACAAATGTTATTAATATGAATATCAAACTTTAAATGATTGTCGAAGATGACACCAAGGTCCCTAATATATGTAACTTCTTGAATAGGAATGTGGTTAATGTGATAGCTCGACGGTATTATGTTTTTCTTCCTGCTAAATTTTATGTGATAACATTTGTTTATGTTTAAAGCCATACCATTTATTTCACACCAAACAAGTAATCTATTAATGTCAAATTGTAACAAGTTAACGTCATTAATAATGTGTATTTAGTTGTACCCAGAGTCGCGAACTTTAGAACTCAAACTTAAGAAAAAGGCTCTTTTTATAAATTTTCTCCTAATCTGATGATTCAACCTTCAAAAACCTTTTTTTTAACGTGAACAGAAAATCCGTCATGGACTGTCAGGCCTCCGGGGAAGGGCTTGAGTTGAGTCGATCGCGAACTGCGTACTAGACCGCAGCTGACGCTGTCTTTCGGCGACTTAAAAACTCCAAGACAAATGTAACGCCCCCTCTCTCTCTCTCCTTCACTCACTCCTCTCACTCAACACCAGCAGCGTCACCTCATCTCCCTCCATCTCCAACTCACAATCACTATTATTATTATTACCATGATCGTTTAGTAATTAGGACCCTTTTACGTTGTGTATTGAAACAAAATTTGTAGAACCAAGCTGTTTTAATCTGGTACTCACAAAATATTACATTCTTCATAGTTAATGTAGTTAGAACTTTAGAAAACACATAACAAATATTAAATGCAATTAGTTAAAATCAAATAAATAAATTAATAATGAATATTAAATGCAGTGTGAGAATAACAAAGAAGATGAATATAATAATAGAATCTAGTTCACATTCTTTTGACAAATATATATATTATTCAAGCCTATAACTACTAAAATGCATAATACTAACCTCTACTTAGTCAATAGCCTGTGAACTTGACTCATAACAAATAAATTATTTAAGTCTCGTAGTTTTCACGAACACAAGATATTAACAAATTACGGATTATAATAATACTTATAACACACTAATATCTAACTTCAACAACACGTAAATTTACATGATTATTTAGCTTGATTGCGCAATTAATATTCGCAACTTATTCACTGTAATGACTCTAAATTGAACATTAATTCGCGCACTTCTTTCACTGACACTCTTTTAATATGCTTTCTTTACGAGATTTTCTCTAATACACTTGACGAACTCTCGCGCACCACGTGAAGAGCATCGCGACTGCTACCTCGCCCCTGCCCTCAGATGCTCATGGCCTATGTAAACCATGAGGATTTCTGACTAATGCTGCATAATTCGAGACACTTTGCCGGCACTTTAACTAAACTGCGTAGGTTTTGATTTTAACTTTGTTGTTATAGCGGACAAACTCACGCGCACATATTTATTGACAAAGTAACTATTAGTTATTCACAATTTCCTTTCTTCTTTAACGCGAACTACGATAAACGTTATGACGAGCTAAAAATAATTATCACGAAGTTTCGCGGACTCACACAGATTATCATAAACTCCTCGCCAGATACAACAAGACTAATCCAAACTCACTTCAAGACTCAACAAGACTAATCCTCAATTGACCGTTAACAATGCTTATATATCATTCGATTTCTTTGTCCTTGATTCCCCCTCGATTAATGCAGGTGTTCAACAAAGCACCGCCCACTTCGTACGGTACTGGCGCTGTACGAACTGTGAGCCCGATTTTAGGCCCCCAAGCACTACTTCCAGTTCTGCCCCAACCCCAACTTCTTTGAAAAAGAAAGGAAGGTCCGATCCGTGTCGCCGCACGTGTCAGACGTACGTCCGTTGCTCGAAAAGTGACCGTTATTTTTTAACCGTTATTTTTTTCGAAGTTTTTGCCGCGAGCTTTTGCGATCTTCGACTGCGTGCTGCGTGCTTCGTGCATCGTTCGCGTAGTCATTTTCGAGCTCGTCGCGATTCTGTCCGGCTTCTGTGGAAGAGGGATCTCAATCGTAGGCGCTCTATTTTGAGCGCATCAAATTGCACTTTTCAGTGCAAACCCGGGCTGCAAGTCCAGTCGTCTGGCCAACCGCCGGAAACCTCCCGGTGCCAACGTAAGGTGGTGGTTGGAGCGCCCTACCCGCTCGCCGTAGGCCCCGCGGCCTACTGCACTGGTAGAGGGGCCTGGGTAGCTAGGCCTTGGCGAGGTCGCTTAGTCTAGTCCAGGTGTCGAATTTCCCCTTTTCCATCCCCGGGTGTCTGTTTGGGCGTAGCCCGGTTTACCGGTCTGCTTTCTCGGCCTCGGGCTTGTTAGGGCCTCCTCCTAGGCAAGTTAGGACCCCCCTGTGAGGCATTGCACTTCGCCCACAGTTTCTCTTGGCCCGGGCTCGGGATAGCCCGTTAGCTTACCGTTGGCGTGCCCCCCTGCCCTTAAGGCAGGGAGGTTGTTCTCGCGGCCCCTCCCTCTCAGTCCTCGCGATGGACTCGCTAGTAACGTATGATAGGAATGCGCTCCTTCAGATTCTTTCAGAAAAAGGCCTCAACGATGAGGAAATTCAATCCGTAGTTAGGACTGCGTTGCCCTCCGCGGGCCCTCAAAACATCGCGAACGTTCCAACCGCGAACTCTTTTAGTTCTCTCTCGCCGCAATCGCCTCTCGATGCGCGCGAAAAAGGCCTACTCGAGGCACCGATAGAGAGCTCCAGCTCGGAGTCCGGCTCCGAGATGGAGTTAGACGAGACTACGTCCGACTCAACCGCGTCCGCGACCTCGTCCGCGATTCCCGCGCCTTCAGCGCCGACAGACAAGGACGGGTATACGACCGTCTCGCACAGTAGGCGTCGTCCGGCCAGCCCGACGGATTCGGGTCCCGTAGGCCCAAAAAAAGTCGCCAACATAGGTGGCGCTCGCGTCCCGTCGACCTCGGCTACACCGTCGCGTAAGCCAAACGCGAGTCAAAATAGCTCCGTCTCGCTCACTCAGGGTTCCGCAACTAGGGAGCCGCGTCCGCCGCCGCCTGTTACGATACAGGACAAATCGAAATGGACCGCTATTTCTAATAGTTTAAAAACGAGAAATATTAATTACACGAATGCACTAAGCACTCCGGCGGGCATTCGCGTTAAATGTCCCACGTCGGACGATCACCGCGCATTGATCCGTTTCCTTACAGAGACGAAACTCGCGTATTTCACGTACGCTTTAGAAGACGATCGCCTCCTGCGTGTCGTGTTACGCCGTGTCCCGGCCGAAATCTCGGTCGAGGAAGTTACTCTCTCCCTTAAGGAGAAGAACTATCCAGTGCGTGAGGTACATCGTATGTGCCACCCACGCACTCGCGCCCCATACAACATGGTTCTTGCCATCCTCGACCGGTCGCAGGAGGGCAAGGCCATTTTTTCTCTTACGTCTGTGTGTGGCCTCAACGGGATCACCGTTGAGCCCCCACGCAAGACCCACATCCCTTCGCAGTGCCATAACTGCCAGAGTTATGGACACTCCGCGAAGAACTGTCATCTTCGCCCCAGGTGCGTCAAGTGCCTGGGTGACCACGCCATGAAGGAGTGCGAGCGCACTCCTGGCACTCCCGACCCTCCCAGCTGTGTGCTCTGCGGTAACGCGGGTCACCCCGCGAACTATCGCGGCTGTCCCCGCGCGCCGCGCACACAACGCCCCCGCCAGGCGAGGCAGGCGCCCAGGGCGTCTGCAGCCGCCGCCCGCCGCCCGCCGTCCGCCTCCACCTCTCATGTCCGTGGAGGCCTTCCCGGGCCTGCCGAGCGCCTCCCGCGCCCCGGTAGCGCCCGCGCCCACGACCTCACCGCGCTCGCCACCCTCTGTGCCGCGCGCGGCCCAACCCGGGCGGGCCCCTATGGCCCCCTGGGCCCCCAGACCTCAGCCTCAGGCCTCTTCAAGGCCTCTGGCGCCGCCACCTAAGGCGACTCAGGCTCCACCATCATCATCTCTGTCGGACAAGTTCGACTGGATGGAGCAACTTCTCATTGAGCACGATATGCAGGAGATGCTCGCCTTTTACGCCCTAGTAGAGGAGAACCCCCGTGGGGTACAACTCATCGAAGCCCTAGCGCGCTTTCCGCCTATCGGAGCCACCGTACAGCGCCTCGTCCGGTCACAATCACATAAATACTAGTTTTAAAATTCCCGGGAATTGATAAAATAAAGCCACGCGGTCTCTGCCTCTCGTTTTTTAATGCGAGATCCCTTCGGACACAGCGCGATCTAGTAGCTGACTTTTTACGCGATAGACAGATTGACGTTTTCCTCATCCAGGAAACGATGCTTAAACCGAGTATGCGTAATCCGAGAATCGCGAATTACTGCATCGTTAGAAACGACCGTGTCGCCCGCGGGGGCGGCACGTTAATTTATTTTAGGCGTTCACTGTATTGCATGCCTTTAGATCCGCCCGCGCTTACTCATATGGAAGCGTCAGTATGCCGCGTCGGTATGACGGGCCACTCTGATATTATTCTTGTCTCCGCGTATCTATCACCGAGCAAAGAACTACTCAGATCCGATTTGCAGGCACTGCTCAACTTAGGTGACTTGGTCATTATAGCGGGGGACCTCAATTGCGGGAATGTTATCTGGAACAGTCCGTGTACCTCTCGCAACGGGAGGATACTCGACGAACTAGGTAGGGTGCTCGCTTTTGATGTCATAGCCCCTCCGGAACCCACGCATTATCAGGACAACTGCCGACCGTCAGTTTTAGATGTAGCTCTGCTAAAAAATGTCGTGCTTCCTGTACGACTCATATCAGTCATACACGAACTCGACTCGGATCATCGCCCGGTTCTATTACAGTTAGGACATAACTCTGACTTCAGCCCGACGCCGATCAGAGTGGCCGATTACGCGAAACTTAGTGAATATTTCAAAAATAGTCCGTCGCCTAACAGTCTAGACAGAATTCCGGACGTGTTGGTGTCCAAAGCCGAGGCGGATTCGGCTATCGATTCCCTGGTTGATTATCTCCAGACCGCCGTCAGGGAGACCTCGAAAGAGGTACAAGCGGCGAACGAACGCCGTTTTATACTCCCTGATGACGTGAGAGCATTGATCACGGAAAAGAACGCCGCGACTCGTGTTCACGACACCTACCCGACCGATGAGAACCGCGAACGCTTACGTTTCTTACGAAAAGCAGTCAAGTCTCGTATTTCTGAGATCCGGGGTAACAGGTGGAACAGGTTTCTGGAGGATCTCCAGCCGTCTCACCTGGCATTCTGGACTCTCACGCGAAAGTTTAAGTCCGATACGGTCATTCCAATGCCCCCTCTCGACAGAGGCCCCGGGTTACCTCCCACGTTCGATAACACTGATAAAGCAGAATGTCTCGCCGCGAGTTTAGAGAAACAGTGTTCGCCAAACACTGATAATACTGACCCTTCCATCACAGAGTCTACCGTTACAGCCGTAGAGCATGCACTCGCGTCTCCTCCGGCGGATACCCTAACCCCGATAACGTTCGACGAAGTCTCGGCCGCCATCAAGCGTCTCAAACCTAGGAAGTCCCCAGGTCCCGATGGGATCAGGAACGAGGTTCTGAAGCTCCTTCCTGACAGCATCATTGCTCTATTGGTCTGCATCTTCAATGCGGCCATGTCCCAGGGTCATTTTTCAGCCGTCTGGAAGAGGGCCGTAGTGATAGGGATTCACCAGCCCGGCAAGAAAGCTACGCTTCCCGATAGCTATCGTCCGATTAGTTTATTAGATACCTCAGGTAAACTTTACGAGCGGTTCCTTCTGAACCATCTCCAGGTCACGATTAACGAGCAAAGTTTAATTCCACCCGAGCAGTTTGGATTTCGCGCCAAACACTCTTGTCCGGATCAAGTACTCCGCCTCACGGAGTACATCCTTTCTAATTTCAATAAAGATCCACATCCGGAGCCGGATCCGCCCGTGAAAAACACTATTCCGAAACGTACAATAGCGGTATTTTTCGACGTCGCCAAGGCCTTCGATAAGGTCTGGCACGAAGGGCTCATATTCAAGTTAAAGCAAGCCGGCATACCCGATAGGTTAGTTCACATCCTCCGCGATTATCTAGCCGATAGAACCTTCCGTTTTAGAGTAGACGGCGAACTCTCATCGCCCCGTCCGATACGCTCAGGTGTGCCGCAAGGCTCAATTCTCGCGCCCACCCTCTTCAACCTGTTCATCAGCGACCTACCTAAGCTCCCGGGAGTCGAGGTAGGTTGTTATGCTGATGATACAGTCATCTACGCCTCTGGCTGGCGGCCGAGTACTCTTAGAGATCGCATCGAAGAAGCCGTTAGCACACTTGGTGACTGGTTTCTTCGATGGCGTATAGGTATTAACCCCGATAAGAGTGCCGCGATACTCTTCGATCCCAGATATCGCGCGAACAAGCTAAAGCCCATAAGGCTATACGATTCCGAGATACCTTAGACCACCGAGGTCAAGTATCTCGGCGTCACTTTAGATCGACATTTAACGTTTGATTCTCACATCAAGAGAGTGCGAGACAAAGCCGCTATGGTCTTGGGTCGCCTCCATTATTTACTCTGTCAGAAGAGCAAACTGTCCCTCAGACATAAGCTCACATTATATAAAGTCTGTATTCGTCCGGTAATGACGTATAGTTGTCCGGTTTTCGCCCACGCGAGGAATCTAGATACGCTTCAGGTTTTGCAAACCCGGGCTCTGCGTAAAATCACCGGTGCTCCTTGGTTCGTCCGGAGGGCGGATCTCCATAGGGACCTGGAGATGCCGTCCATCTGGGCGTATATTAAATCACTCACTACCAGCTATTTCGAGCGAGCCGCGATTCATCCCAGTCCGTTAGTGGTATCCGCCGCGAATTACGAACCCGTGCCCAACGCTGGGCGTTATAAAAGACGTCCGCGACACATTTTTACCGACCCTCCCGACGATATCACGTCAGCGAACGATCAGTACCAGCCTGTCCCTCGTAACAGAGCGTGCTCACGCCCACGCCTGCGTAACCACAGATCGCGCCGCCGCGGTTTGGGGGTTAACTTCGCTCCCGTACACCCGATTAGGCCTCCCACGGCAGCGGCTCAAGCCTAGGTTCGATCCCTCGGTAGGGAGCCCTTGAGTGCGTTGCTTGCGCGATACGGTGACACACCCATACATCACTGTTACAACACTACACGATCACCTCCACACACGTGCACGCCTACACGCTACACATCTTTGTGGAAGGGTTATTTTTTTGAAAGATTTTTTTCCCTTATCGAACTGAAAAACTCTCCAAATTTTCCGATAAAAATATATGGAGGAGTTGTTGAGGCGGATATGCTGGTACTCATATACGTTTCAACAACTCAAACATATATGAATAGTTAGCTAGGTTAGCTAAGTTAGGTCGCGATTTTTGCATGCAACGGGCAACAGCCAAGCCTAGGTGTGCCGTGCACCCTTGAGCTGGTTGCCATTATAAAATCGGCTGAGTGCCTTAAGCGCTAGCTTTAGTAATCCGGTGAAGCTGTTAAGACCTTGCTAGGTCAATAGCGTAGTCAGTTCGAGAAAAAAAAAAAAAACCCCAACTTCTTTTTGTAAGGGTACAACTTCAGCTATTCGTCACTAGATGGAATCAATTGTTTCCCTTCATAATGTTCCCAATTAAGCTTGTTAAGATTATATTAACTACATAATCACTTTATTTATTTTTAATGTACCTATGTTAACCTTGAGTAATTTATTGCATAATGTTCCCAAGTAAGTTTGTTAAAACGATTTTAACTACATAATTACTTTATTTATTTTATGACAACCTAGATGGCACTACTTGAATAATCATTTTATTCTTTCTTCCTTAATATATTAAGTTGGGTTCGTTACACAACCTACGTCGCACTATGGGTGGTATGGGTGTGGTTGCATGAACAAGCTCCAATAACAACATACTGAGGCAGCCCTGTTGCAAGACAATATTTTATATCAATAGTATAGAATAGCTTAATATTTTATATCTTATATCAGGGCTGTCCAAACTAGATGGACTTCCGGCCAACAAAAAGTACATTGGCAGGCCGCAAAATACTTATAAAAAATAAAATATAGGTATCATTATTTTATTATCAATTTTTTCACAAATTTGTCTTTTACAATTCTGTCAACATCAACCTCAATGTTAGTAGTAGCTAGGCACAGTGCATTTTTACGTATAGTATCTGTCAATGAAGACCTGTATTTCGATTTTATAAGCTTCATTGTTGAATATGAACTTTCACAATGGCAGTACCGTCTATCATCGAGCCCATTTTTAGCAACAATTCAAGCCGCGGGCTGCATGCGTGTTTTGACAGCCCTGTCTTATATCATTACTAGGACCTCACATTTAAAATACCTTAATTTGAACACCTTTTCAAGGTCTATAAATATCACCTCTATATCCTACCGTTAAACCTACTAAAAGAATGTTGTAGAATAATTTATAATAAACGATGAGCCAATATTTTTTTTACAAATTAATACAAAGTATCTCACGAACCAGTTGGTCACTGCAATATTTTTGCAAAAATGGTGAGAGAGTTTATAAGAACTACTTTATTTTGTGTAATCATCATCATCACAGAATCATTTTAGAAATTGACTTTACGACCTCAACCTTTTCTCGAGAAAAGGAATAGTAAAGTACGATGTGTTGGTGATTTCAAATTCTGAGGAATCTACTGCACTATACTTTTCCACATAAAGTTTGTGAGCTTGTGACGTTGTGAATTGTGAAGTTGTAGAGGGTAATCTCAGGAACTACTGGTCCGATTTGAAAAATTCTTTCATTGTTATATAGCTCATTTATCGAGGATGGTAATAGACTATGTAACATCATGCTAAGACCAATAGGAACGGAGGAACAATGAAGAATGTTTAAAAATCGGGGTGTTTTTTCCTCTTGAGAGCTTTCGCTGCATATTAGTTAGCCTAAATTAACTATGTCCACGCGAACGAAGTCGCGGGCAGGGTCTAGTTAGTAAATAATTACGCAACCGTCGCAAACATCGATGGTGGAATCACTCAACAATCGTTAACCATGTAATGAGTCATAGTATCAAAAATCTCACGATTTACAAAAATTTCATAATTATGTGTTATTTTTTATTACTTGGAAGTTGAGAAAACAACAACAACAAAATTATATGGGATACCAAACAAAATTAACGTAACAAATTTTATAAAATCTCGAAAAAAAATATCGGTAGTTTTGATGTTTTGGAAAATTAACCCATAAACGCGGTAGATGAAGTGTGAAAGTATGTATGGTCCGTAAATTCTGAAGTCAGAGACATGTAATTTGATACCGGCGAGACCGCTTATACAAGCTTAATTAAAACGTGGAGGTTTACGGTGACATGTTACCCGCAATACAATAACATACAGACACAAAAGCAACGATCCCTTACTAATCTACTTACAGGCTGCTCTGTATAAACAACCTTATCAGCGGTACACCTAGTTTGTACGATTTTATGTAAGAACTAGGCTATACCTGCAGCTCCTCACGCCTTTTTTAATTGTATCAAAGAATTATAAAATTGTGACCTTTTCTTTACATGGGGAAATGCGTTCTGGATCCCCACCCTAGCCGGCAGCTCAGGGTGGGATATGTCCGATAGGCACTACCTTTTTTATGTGATATAGGAGGCAAACGAACAGATGGGTCACCTGATGTTAAAGGATCACCGCCGCCCACTGACACTAGCAACATCAGAGTGTGTAGCGCAAGTGCGTTGCTAGCCTGTAGTTTGAAGGAGAGAATAGAGGAGGAGAGGAGATGAGCATCCGACGCTCTCACTGACCGAACGAAACGCAACAATGCAAGCACTGTTACTTTACGTCGGTTTTCTGTGAGAAGGTGGTTCGACGCCGAGCGAGGCGAGACATTCGTGCTGAAACCAATAATAGTTTCAGCGTGGCTCTACCACCTACAGCGCTACCTCTACTTTTTTTTATTAACATGGGGAAATCCCTTATGGATACGCCACCCTCTCGGGGGAGAGAGTGGGTTATGTCCGACTCACACAGACTAAAACCCCACGGTGTACCTACAGGCCGTATTGTTGGGGCGACAAGGGATCTAACTATGCTAGTCCCCTTGGACAACCGCCCGTCGGAAGGTGACCGACTGGCTTCTACCTAATAAGGAGACAGACTCGGTAAAATACTTCTTGCGTAGAAGTGGAGATACTTCTTGCGGTGTCCTTGGACATCGCCAACGCCTTCAACAGCCTGCCGCTCAGTGTGATACGGGAGTCACTTCAGTGTTTCGGGGTGCCTTCGTATCTGCGGGGGCTGTTGGATGCCTATTTGTTCGATAGGGAGGTCGCCTACATAGATGGTACTACCTCTACTCAACTCACCTAAGTTGAGCTAATTTGACATTTAAGTATTGCTAAAAAATAGGTACAATAAAGGCTGAAGAATTTTTTATTTCTTGTTAATATATTTAGAATTCTCTACGAGCTGAATTGACGTAAATATTCGTTTAAACTGAAAACCGTCTTTGTATACACTTATGAAGGCAATACTCATGCATAATGTATGAATGGTACCGCTAGTGAGCCATCTGATCATCCGATAACGTTGCCGTTGTTTACACAACCCTCGCTAATCTTGTCTTCGGAATTTTAACAAGATTTGGCTAATATACTCGTCCCTAGAATTTGCGTATCTATTTACTAAGTTTTCGAGTGTCTTCTATAATCCGAGCATTTTGTAAAACTATGTGAATTGTTTTGACGTATAAGGAAAGTCAATTATGGGTATGAGATTTTTGTAACGCTCTTTTATATATAACTAGCACTGTATTAGGTTTTTTTTTATTTATATTATAGGAGGGAAACGAACGGGGTCACCTGATGTTAAGTGATCACCGCCATCCATAGACACTAGCAACACCAGGGGAGTCGCAAGTGCGTTGCCAAACTGTATTTGGGCGGAAAGGGGAAAGGGGGAGAGAGATAGGGAAGGAGAGGATTGGGAAGGGAGGTGGGCAAAACGCAACAATACAAACACTGTTACGTCACGTTGGTTTTCTGTGACAGGGTGGTACTACTCTGGGCGAGCTTGCTGAAACTAATATTAGCTCTAGTGTGGCTCTACCACCTACAAAAAGGTTGAATAAAGTTGCGGATATGAAATATTAGCTGTCTATTTCGCTAAGCATTAAAAATATGAAAAAGAACCAATCGAATCACAAAAATAAGTACCCTAGAACCGTCTACGAAATCTTCCGCATGGAATGGTCATAGACTTGTGCTGATACGTTAAATAGTTTTAACATGATTGAGGCTCAAAGGAACTATATTCTCATGAGTAATCTAATAACGTTTTACGAACGAGCGCAATATAAAACCAAAAATAATACTTTTGGACGGAGCGTTAAAGTGTTATCAGCTAAACTATGCAACATAAAGGAGTAATTATAATTAATAAGAAATTCCTAATTTTTTTTTTTTATTGAAGCACGACAAAGTGACTGCACTGTGCCTGATGGTAAGCATAGTACAATCCAAGAACAGTGGCGACCACCGAGAGATAGATCATCCATCGTCGATCGTCTTTGTCATGCCGGCCATAATGACGAAAGTCACCCGGTACTGGATATGCACAGGCTGATCCCGAAACGCGACGCGCAGAAGCGAGTCACTATGACGGGCTTTTTCGCCATGTACATGGTGGTTGCGACCCAGTCGGGCTGTATAACCCTACCACCCAGCTATCGCCATTGCCTCGTTCGTTGATCAGCAGGGTGCACCACGTGCAGGTGAGGTTGGCTTGGGTGTCTCAAGTCTTAAGATGTTACTCGACACCCCTTACACCCCATATTAGAAAAGTATTTGATGTCAGAATCATTAATTGTAGTAATTAGTATGAATAAGTCAAAAAAGTAAATGCTTGAATTGCTTTGAAAAAATGTAAACTCTTCTATTTCTCTTCAAAGATAATTACAGTTCATTATAAATCAGTAAATATCTTTTTCCTATAATTAAGTTCGATTATGTGTATATATTATACAACTATTATAACTACGTAAATTATCTTCTAATACAATTGCTTATTTTAGCGTGTTTTTCGAACAAATCGAAAACTTCTAAGAAAAACATACCAGGGAACTGAATATAGATCAAATTATTATATATTTGTTACATACTTTATTATATAACTAGCGTATACGACGGCAATTATCCCGCTTTGATAATATAAAAATCTTGACAAATTATATATCTAAACCTTCTGCATTAATCATTTCATCTACTGGTGAAAAACGCTTGAAAATCCGTTCAGTAGTCTTTGAGTTTATCGCAACAGACAGACAGCAGGAGACTATTTTATAATTTGTAATGATTTATTTAATATTGTTAAATATAATACAAATTTCGGTTACACAACAGTAAATGTTTAAATATAGAGATAAATTTATATTGTTCCTAATATGGAAATAAATTTCATTAATGCACTTAAAATTTTGTAAGTAATCATAGCTTTTGTGTCGGTTAGCACTAGATATTTGGCAGAATTTCAACGCATAAGCTTCCCAGAGTTGTTTGAAAAGTTGATTAAATACCTTTTCGGGAGTGCACAGTCAATTAGTAACATGCTTTAACTACAAACATGTTCACAGTATATTAGCACTAGTTTGTTCGTTACTCGAAACTGAGTTCATTAGATATCATAACAAATGAATTAGAAGATGTTAACGTAATAATTGAAGGAATTTATATCTTCTACATAAGTGAATCACAGCTCGTGAACATTCAAAGAATCTGTAGTAGGTAATTATATTTCGCGTGACTTCGTAAACACTAATAAATCTTGTTCAAGTGTTAAATATAAATTTGGAATGCTGGAGGCAAGTTGAATAATCGTAAGTTAACCACAATGACAGCTGTTGTCCGAGACGTCGCGTTGCGCTCCGATACACCAGTAGTGAAACCAAAACTAACTTTTATTGTCTGCTTGGAATGGGATTAATTGTGATAGATGATATTTTACTTCCCTCAGATTCAGGACTAGCTGAATCCCTCTTCTAATGTATATAGAGCAAATCCAGCGAACGCTTATCCCTTGCGTATGTTATTTCCAGAAGCTCTACGTTAAAATACATTTAATGCGCCAGATAAACGTCTCGTTTGCCGCATTCATTTCACGACTAATGAAATGCGAGCATCAGTCTCGACGACTGAAACTTTTTATTGTAAATCCCAGATGAGAGGCACTTTTTTGAGGACATGTCGCGCTTATGAAAAATAGTACTAGCATAATTTATTTCAAAACTCGGCATTTATTTTTCGTTAATTTAACTTATATACGACTAAAATCAATACATTACTTTAATATAAATAGAAAAGTTTCACTAAACGGTTCTAATATAATATTAGTAAAAAATATTTAGAATACATTCTAATATAATATTTAGGCCTATTAAAAACAACTGTGATAGTTTAAATAAAGGATAAATTTAAACAGGTTTATTTAAACATATTCCGTGGTGGTCACAAAAGATTGTCTTTTGCAGATAGACATCATTTAAATTTAACTAACAACCGTCTTAGTTGAGAATTTTTATGTTATTGTTGTGATTTATTGTTTTTCTGTTTACCAAATTGGTATCGTTTGCAAAATATCTATATGTAATGCAAGGTTTTTAATTGATGACGTCGAATTGAACGAATGCCATTTACAGTTTCTTGCATATAAAACTTAAAACAGATGTTTAGCTAGAGACCGCTTGGACAAGCTTTTGTAATAAAGTATTATAAGCATGTATTCAACTAGAACTTAAATTTTAGTCACTGCTTAGTAACGCTCGTGTTAAACTTGATTTTATTCTGGTTTTTATAATAAGACCGACTGCTTTTAACTGAAAGTTATATACTTCTAATTCACTTAACCACAAAATGACTTAGGACCACTCTTGAATCTCTAAATTTTCTAATATTATAATAGAATACAATTAAACACAGAAATGTAAATAAAACAGTTACACATTTACAACTTCTGGGTACTTTTCAAAATGGTGACGCAATTGTTTATTTGACAAAAAGTATTACGAACCAAACTAAACACACTTCGTCTACCCATAATGTTTTCACAGCCTTTAAGAATCTTTCATATATGGCAATCGACAAATAACTCGGCTTTTCCTTATCCGTACAAAATGAACTGTTTTCATCTCATATTACCAAGCGTGTAGTGCAAAAAATGTTCTCGTAAGATATACAGCAAGAATAGGCTCTTACACTAAAACGTGTGAAAGTAAAAACACTTAAAATAAATGTGTGTCGTCTAAAGTGATTTGTGCGGGCGATAAGGCTGATCACAAAACTTTGTATCACGGTCTCCTTTAGAAAAATTGTCGGGCTCGAGGGATGACGTGAGGTCACGTCCGCTCATTGACGGTGACATTTTGACCGAAAGCCCACTTCTACTAAAACACACCTAGCACAGACGCTGTCGTAATTTCCGCTCCTCCGAACGACACCCTTGGTGTTTGAGTTAGTCCAAGAAAATTAACCGCAAAAGCTCAATGTTTGACCTTCATTTTAACGTGTAATATTATACAAGTCTGTAAATTATTCAATACATAATATTTATCTTATCTTTTCATTCTGAGCTAAAGAGACTCAGAGATATATTCGCGACAATGAAAACTAAAATCTTCAGAAAACATGGAGTATGAAAAAATATACCAATCAAGAATCCACGATTAATTAAAAAATATATTATATTGCATATTTTAATAAAATACCTAAAATGATATAATATAATGTTGCTAGCTAAAAAAAAATCGTCAAATTCAACCGCAAGTCACCTATGAGGTGCAATTATTTAATCTAAATCATTCTCGAATCTACCGAAATACATTAAAAAAACATCGAAATATGTCCAGCCGTTTAGAAGAAGTTCGCTAGTACAGTTTAAATTTTATTTTGAACGATAGTTTATTCATAAATATAGTACCTTCAAATAGATTAGCTTCAGAGTACATAATTGCTCAAATAACATAGAAAATCAGATAATCTACAAAAATAACTACAACAACTCCACAGAACATACATTATTTTATAAATCCTTATCTGGTGGAAGCAAACTGATTATATAGATAATCCGAATCCCGAAACTGTTTTATTTTTTCCGAGTAAAACACTGAAACGTTTACGTATTTACTTTTTGTACCTTAGTTTATTTACAAGTACCTACCTGGGCGACCGAGCCTAGCTCGGTTCTTTAAAAAACATTTTAAAATTAAAATAAGCTATTAGGTTTGCTATCATAGAATTAGCATTTTTCCACATAAAAAAATATAAAAAAAGATATCTTTCTTATAATTATAATAATATAATTATTTATTTAATTAAAATAAATTATTAGGTTTGTCCTACAAAATTATCATTTTTTACAAAAAAAAAAATATATATATATATATACATTCGGATTCGAACGGGGGTTACATGGATTTTCGAAGCAACCAATTTTCACCGGAGCTATTTTTGTTTTGACAGCGCTGGCGAAATTTACCTTCATATTCTAGCTATATTTGCCTGAAATTTCAGTTAAAAAAGTTGTCTATGAATAAAATCTAGCTAGATCGATTTATCGTCCCCGAAACTACCTACATACTAAGTTTCACGGAAATAGATGACGCCGTTTCCGAGATCCTGAATATATACAAATATACAAGAATCTCTCGTGTAAAGGTATTAGATAGATATACTAAATGCTTGCGATATATCTATAATTTTACATAATCTATCTAACAAGTCCTTCGCAAGTGATTTATTGCAGTTATCTGTGAATAGCGGTTTTATAGAAAATTTCTTTCAATGAAAGAAAAGTCGTGTATACTGACGTGTTTGTGGATAAATTTATGTCTTCTGTTCATTCTCCGTTACAAATGGCAATTAAAAGACGCCGGAGGCTTTCTACGGCTCGGATAGAAATCTGACATTTTTATTTTTCCTTCTCTTCGTCTTTTGATGGGATCGTTGATTAGTTTGAAATACGAATCTCGTTGCTAAATTGGAGTAAAAGATTATTTCGAAATATACCTTTTAATGATTAACAAGAAATCGGGTTTTAGATAACCCTGTAACTGTTTTACTTTGAAATGTTTTACAATAATTGTTCTTTGTTTAAATGGAGGTTAAAATAGTATTTTTTTTATTAAATCATCTGAACTATGATGTATCTATAATCACATGATGAAAGATTTGTGTAATATACGTAAACTAGGAAGTAGCTTTCCCAGTTTTCTGTAAAGAATTGAACAATAGCGATTTTTAATAAACCTATCTCTTATACTTGTGTAATACTGTATGTATCATGCATTTAAGAATAAAATTATTTTACTCAATCAGATTTTTTTATATATTACTCTGTCAACAGTCATAGTAGGTACTATTAAAGTTTAAAAAATCAATATACATTAACTACGTCGAACTTAATTGAAAAATTCCACTGAAGATTATCAAGAAAATTATCGTAAAAATATCTGAGTGATGTCATTATACTCCCAACTAATGTGAATTTATGAAGCTGTAGATTTCTCGGTGTTTGAAATTATATTTCGTCGGGTGAAGCTGTGAAAGCCAATCAGACCGATAGATTTAGTCAGATCGAGTTAAAAAAAGAATTCCTTTACAACTAGGTTTAAGATAATTAATATCACGTATTCCTCGTAAAGAGGAGATCCAGTTTTAAATTAAGATTTTGAATAATTAATCGCCTTATATGTACTTTTATAAAATGCTATAATTATTATTTTAATAGATTTCTAATACAAAAATATATGTATGTCGAATAAAGATAAAAACTACAATCTTAAGCGGGCGTTCTTTTATTATTAAAAAAGATGCTGTGATCCCGTATCGTAACATGCCATAATATTCATAAGAAAAAAATACTCAAAACAAAACTGTTCGTCTATAGGCATTGATATTGCGATTTGCATAATGAAATGTTACAAAGTGGTATGCCTATTTATAATTAGCCAGTTTCCCATCTCGGACCACATCCCATTTAACATCAGGTGATATTGTAATCAGATGTTAAACATTATGAAATAAAAACACCTCGTCACTAGGAACTTAACACGAATGCGCGAATTACGCATCATGCATTAACAACTAACTGCCTACATATACACATTTGATATGAACATATTCATTAGCTCAGCTTCCTACATTATTAAACTTAATTTAAATAATAAAATATAGACTGTGAATAGCTTTGAGGCTTGAAAATGTAACACTTAATACTTAAATTTCATTGCTGGGTACTGATACGTTACTAGGAGAAGCGCACTTATTTTTGCTACAAAGATGTAGGACTAGTAATTTATCCGCCATAATTGTTCCAACTCAACCATCGTGACACATCAAATATATTGCATGCCTACTTAATATCATTAAAAGTACAATAATATAATTGAAGCGATTCTAATTCAAATATTATTTAAATGTGCCATATTATAGTAACATTAGGTTTATGAACATGGAATTAAAGTCTTAAACACGGAGCTAACCTTTTGTTTGCTATTGCTATGTCCCTAATATTGGTTTCTTTTATATTAAAATCTTCCCAATATTGGAGCTTATTCGTAATACCTAAGTTTTTTTTATTTTTTATTGTAGCATGGCAAAGTGACTGCACTATGCATGATGGTAAGCACAGTACAATCCAAATAATAGCGACCACTGATTGACACACTGTCCATCGCCGGCCGCCACTATCATACCGGCCTGTAATAAGCTGGATATGCACAGGCTGATCCCGAAACGCGACCCGTAGAAGCGAATCACTATTACGGGCTTTTTCGCCATATACATAGTGGTTGCGACCCAGTCGGGCTGTAAAACCCAACCACCCCGCTTGCGCTATTGCCTCGTTCGTTATTCAGCAGGATGCACCACGTGCAGGTGAGGTTGGCTTGGGTGTCTCAAGTCTTATGATGTTATTCGACACCCCTTACACCCCAATATTAAAAGTAAATTGTGTTGAATTCTATGATCTAGAAATCGAAGTAATATAACTGGGACGTCCATTTTATCAAGTTACAGTTATTTGTGTCTTATGTATTATATAATATCTTATAGGATAAATTTCCTATAACTCACTCTCAAAATCTATAGTTAAAATTTTAATAAGATCTATATATTTTAAGCATATCAAGACAGCGTGTCATTGCCTACTTTGAGAGCATTTCTTAGAGCACACGTTCACACGTGCTGTACCATACAAAATATTAATAGCTAACCTTGTATTATGTATTATGTAAAAAACTGTGATAAATAAAATCTTACGCTGCGTTGACATTAAAATTACAATAACTTTTGATAGAATATACCGATTCTAATGAAATAAAGACTAAATTCTCGAAGATATGCTTTATAATTTCCTTGGTGTGGTTTTTATTGTGCATCCTGCACTTTAGCAGTGATGCGTGTTCATACAAACAGACAAATAGACAGACAACAGGCATTTCTAAAAATTATTGAAATGTATTTTATGATTTATTTTTAGACACCTGCAATATTTTTTTAATGAAAATCGAAAAAGTACAGACGCGTTAAATTTACATTTTTATTATATATAGAGATATAGAGGTTATAAATAAACCTATTGTACACATAATAACTAGTTTTTCGAAGTTAATAACATAAGCCTCATAGTGAACTGAATACTTAGCTTATTTTGATAGACTTAATCTAAACAATATTTTTTAACAATCAACCGATATTTACTCATAACTAATCAGTAATGAGCAGGATTAAGTAAATACCTACAATATATCACTCTATACAAGATATTGCACTGGATAATTATTCGGCTTTCCCTAGAATACCTTATAGGACGATCTTACCGGTCTGACTTGAAATATTACGTATAATTTACTAGCAATTTAGAAAAGAAGGTCTCATTAAAATATAATCCTAATGAAAATACTTTTCTGACCTTTATAAAATATCCTAGTTCAAGTATATTATTTTATAGTAAAATTGATACAATATTTTTTTTTTTTTTTGTAAAATATTATCAATGAGTTCAGTTATTTGATAATAATAACTTATTACGTGTTGCTTGTAAGACAATGACGCGGCTATTCTAAATATCAGCATTTCTTTATGTCTTCAGGATAAATTTCTCTTTAACCTCATAATGAGATAATATATATCAACAGACTAACCTCACAGTAACCCGACTTACTCGCATAGAAATACTTCCAGAGATTACACGGATGCCCAAAATGAAAGCAATTTTCCTACATTCATGAGCGAAGCGAAGTCCCTTATACTTGCACGGACGCTTATCTACAACCGTAGTAGACATTACTAGTAATGGAAATCGAATTACTATTTAAGCAAGAAAAACGAAAAACGTGCAGCTATAATAAAACCCAAGAAACAAAGAAATACAAAGTTAAGATTCGTTTATTTTTACATATGAATTTACATACATACATAGCTCATTGAAAACCAAAACAAATGATAATTTATGGCGATTATTACAATCATGTTATGTATGCCTGGTATATAAGATAAAATCACTTGGTTAAAACATACAATAATTTCGACGAATAAAAAACATTAATATCTCCAACAATAAATAAATATATGTCAATTAATTAAGACAAATTCTATACCTAATATAATATGTAATGATACCTGGAAAACCAAAATAATCCTATTGGATTATATACCCTTTCGCTCGCTATGAAAATTATCCATATTTTAAAGCAGAATAATTAAATTAGTATTACAATATTATAAGCCCGAATATCTAGTGGCATGAGTGGAAAGACAGCATTTTCACTAGAACAAAATTTGCCAAACAACAAAGCCCAAATTAAATAAAATGGCAATTTTGTTAATCCTCGTGAAGTTTGGATCCATAACCCTCTTATTAATAGGTCTACAGGGAGGAAGTCAGCTTCTGAATAACAAAACAAAGTGATATTACACTGTACACAAAAATAATCTGACAATATTCGGAGGATAATTATATACAGAGGATATATAATCTATTCTTACACAGAGGAGCCTAATACTAGTATTATGGGATAAAATAATAACTAATATCTACATTAACTTGAATCATTCATGCGTATATTATATGTAATATGTGTTTGAAATATATTAAATGAAATATTCATAGTTCATGTTCATACACCGTAAAATTGGCAGAGAAAATGCCGGGCTAGTTCGGAGTGAAGGCAGAGTAAATGATTTGTAATTGATTTAACCCCACCGCAATGAAATCCACTCCAAGAGGGAGTTTGTTTAGTCTGTGGTCAAACAGTCGCACAGTGTAGAGATTGTATAAGTATTGTACAGAATTGTTTCAGTACAACAGTAGTAGTATTGTATAATATTTACAAATTCAATAAAGAGCCTTGATAACATTCAAAGTTAAAAATTTAATGAAATACCAACAAATACAAAAAAAAAAGAAACCTTATAAATATTTAATTCCGATGACGCGTTCTATTAGGTATATGAATACAATGAAAGACAAGGTCTGTTGAAAATGTAAGGTTAAATTTTTCATTTTTTTCTCTTAAACAATTTATGAAGTAGGTGGGATCGCACGTCGCATTCTAAAGAATGGCAAAGATTTTTCATACTGTTGTTGTGAGCTGGAGTGTGAAGTTCCAGCATTATTAAGAGTGTAACGAAGATATATTTTGGTTTATCGACTCCTTAACGCTGCCACCATTTCCCATTATTTTCTTAGATAGCCTTTCATGTTCAGTGTTACAAATGACACCTCAAGTTTATGGATTATTCGTTCATGAATTTGGAAAACTTGGCAGATATGTATGTAGGTATATAAGGTACCTACGTCATGTGTTTGTCGAACGTTTCCAGCGTCATTTTTGGTAATAGTTTTGTAACAGTTTTAATAAAAATGTAAATTTAATTTTACTTATAAAAACAAATACAAACTAAGCACAACTTTCTTATTTTACAAGCTAGCCTCAATTTAAAACTTGTAAAATGGGCTTAGCGTTAAAATTATTCTAAACTGTTGTTAAAGTATGCGTTCAAACTCAATAGTAATTTGGCAACTTCAAAGTAGAACAATGATCAGTGATTCGGAACCGTTCAAGTCTATCAATCTAAACATTTATTTAGGTATAACTTCTATTATTTAATTTCCTTAGAAAAATATATTATATCGAGCCAGTTTTATTATTTCCATCAAAGAAAAAAATATAGAAATCGAATCGTTAATAAGGTAAAGTGATTGGTAGTATTTATTATATACATTTTGTTGACAGTCTTGTTTAATTCTTATTTTCTAATACTATTAAACGTTAAGAGGCAATATATAGAGACAACCTGGATAAGTGGATGATTATTTTTATTAAACTTTTAATTATTATGAATGAGCAAACAAACATTATTGGATATGGAATAATCACTCCCATTTATCATAGTTAAGTTGACGCCACTTTGTCATAAAAACAGATATGGCGATGATACTTATATGTACCATATTTTCTATAGGCTCTCCTGCTCTTAAAAATATAACACGAGTCCATTTCTTAAGCTTTAACCAGATCAAACTACTTGGAATCTCAGTTTACTCTAAACACATTTTAGTATATAAGGAGGTGTTCATCTGTAATATTAAAATATTTTTATGGGAAAAACTTAAGTAATGTATTCGAAAATAGTTATTATTGTAGGTAAACAATGATAAAAACACGTTACAAAAACATACGCAAAAGAATCATATCAATCACATTTTTTATGTTGTACCAAGTAAAAATAAGAAATGGAAAAAAAAGCAAAGAATGAAGAAATAGACAGAATCTAAAATATTTACATGGTTATTCGCTTTATATAGAGACAATTTTGTGTGTTATATAATATTTTTCTCCGAGAATAATATATATAGAATACATAAGAATAATACATAATAATAATATATATACTATTAGCGAGAAATCTGAAGGTATAAGTAAAATAACTTTTTTTTTGTTACAGCGTCGCGTATTCGATACGAGATCACGAGCGGGAACATAGGTGGAGCATTTGCTGTCAAAAACATGACGGGCGCCATTTACGTCGCCGGCGCTCTCGACTACGAAACTAGAAAACGGGTAAGCTGAATCTATCATATTACATATATGATTTCAAAATGTTCTATTTAATCGTTTTCAATTTGCTTTTAACATATTTAATTTCATATGTCAATTGTTTTACCTACAGGAACAAACAACTTATTCAATATTAGCAAATTATATAGAACCAACGTACTCCAACCTTGATAATAAAAAAAATATCCTAAAATTCAACCGCAGCGCCACAAACCGGGTCCAAATGTGAATCTAAACCATTCTTGAATCCACCTGAAAAACAATCAATTTCGTCAAGATCTGTCCAACCGTTCAGGAAGAGCTCAATGATATACACACGGACAGTACAATTATAAATAAAGATGTTTATTAAAAAACACAGTTTAAAATCAATGAAATGAAAGATATTTTCCCAGCATTCACAATTCGAAACCTTTAATAGAATTATGAAGTTGTCTTTTTAGCCCCTATTTATAAGCAGACCGAGGTTGTTTCTGTGGTTTATGTTTTTGTTGTATATCAAATAGTTAAGAGTCAAGAGTTTTTAATTTATAAATACTTATGAAAATAAAAGCAATGACTTTCATGACTATTTCTATAAACGTCGTTAAGAACTGTTGATTTTAAAATTGCATTCACAATAAAACGTATAGTTGATAGGAATATTTAAAGAGTTTTTGGCGGGATCTTGGAATGCCATGTAGTGATCTTTATATTTTATGCATAATCTTGTGTTATTTGGCTCTATATTGTGTAATGTTAGTGGTGCTTTACGTAATATAATTTGGTTATTGTGCACAAGTGAAGTGGATCGGAAATAATACCACGGAGCATGTATTCTGAATTGCCACAAAACTCCCAGGAAGTTCTAACAAAATGGCCACCATCAATTTAGTTCATTGAAATTACATCAAGAAACTTATAATATCGTTACTTACTTGACAATGGCAATAATAGTCTACTGAATAGAAGACTCGTTGCTAAAAATAAAATAGAAGAAAAAGAAGCATATTTAAAAAGATTTTTTTTATTGACGAACACCAACCGATTTGTCATTTTTATATTAAACAACAATTATTGTTGGATAAATTGTAATAAATTAACGCAATCGCAGAGATTAATAGAGATGAATGGTCCCTCGGAGAGGATTGTTGCGAGTGTTCAACCATTGCGTTGTAAAGTTTGTTCTGAAACATATGTGAATACAAACAGAAACAATACAGAATAACCACATCGCAGTAAATATTATAATAAGTACTACAAGTGATCATAAATCAACTACGTTTATTTATAACTGTTTGCAAATGAACATATGTGTCAAATTATACTATTTCATTACAGTACAGACACGAACGCGAAAACTATAGTAAATAGTGCTTGATCATAATCAGGGTCTGTTTATAATTATTGACGACTTATTTTATTTGAGACTTTTAATTCAAAACAATATAGTATTTATTTTATATTACATAGGTTCCTTTTTCTTTCTTTAAAATAATCATTTTACCTGTGTTTTACTCGGTATATCTTTTTGTATATCCATTGATAATTTATTGATTGTTATATCCATTTTTTTTTGTTAAATATAGTTTCATATCTTTAATACAATTATAAACTTGTTTATTGTTATCTTATATAAATGTAAAAATTTGTACAAATATATATTACATGAGAAAAAAATGGATTACGTATTCGATATTTCAGTAAATTATGAATTCTTTTGAATAAAAGAATCTGCCCTTCAGCAATAAGTAGTAAGGTCAAACCACCCGCGTACAGACTAAGTTCTCCATCAACAGTTATGTCACGTCACACAAATCCCAAATTAAACAAATAGGATTACACGGTAAGTCTATATAATTGAAGATGAACCACTTTGATAAACAAGGTTAAGTGTATATTTTGTTAACGGAACCATTTATATCAGGACTTTAGTGTTAGATAAATTATTAAGGTCAATAAAGAACGTGAAAATAAAAATAAACAAGGCTTTGTTATTATCTCCTCAGTTGTCGTAATTAAAATGAAAATTATTTCAAAAGATAATTAATAGCTCTTTCAACATAATTTCGTATTAAAATAAACGGCGCTAAATGTTACAACAGTGTTTTACTTTCTTTGCCCCTTGGCGAGTTTCAGTTTTAAAGCATCTCTAAGGCGAGACTTTAGTGCTGCGCGTTGCTCAGACGTACCCTTTTTGTTACGGTCTCGAGTAACTTTCATCGAACTTCCCCGAAATAAATATTTTAATCTTTAATACCCATTTAAACGAGCCGACGTCGTTGTTACTGAGAATATACAGTGCTATGAAGCTGCAGGTTCCCACGGAGTTTTTATTGAATGTAAACCAGTTCACTTTCAACGCTTCCTTTTTCCGTTAAGTGCCCGGAGAGACTTCCCTTAATGTTCCGTTCGTACATTTATTGTTATTTGAGGTGTAAACAACAACGATTCTATTTACAAGAAAACAGTATATCGAAAGAGAAAATTGTATTTTCCTACCTTATTAAATCTTACGTATTATACAATATTTTTGTTGACTCATTGAACTTCTTTTGTTTCTTTCATAACTTTGTGTTTCCATTGCCTATAAGAAAAGTTGAACTCCTCAACCCCACACAGAAATAGATACCTACGCAGTTTGAGTTCCAGCAAATATCTATTGTTTCATGAAAACTGGAAGCTAGGACTTTACTGGCTTTTAGCTGAACGCGTTGGCCTACATACGCCCACCTGTATCTATGTTAGCTAAGCTTATAATGGACTGCACGGACATTTTTTTTGTAATGCACGTTTGGTTAAATTCCATTAAAACTCGATTAACGTTGAGAATGTGGTGTTGCTTACAAGAATGTAATGAAAATTGCAACAGTCAAACTTATATAATATGCGTAAGATGACTTTCGAAACAAACATTTCCCACTCGGGTGAGGAAATTACTCGGCGACACTGACAGATGACACCAATAACTCCCTCCGGTCACAGTTACGCTTCTTACTACGTTTTCGAGATACTTTACTTTTGTAATTTGATATACTTATAGCCAATAATTGTAAACGGAACAAATAAATTGAATACTTTTTATTTTTCCGATTGATATTAAAGTACTTCGAAATTAAATGTAAACTCTATCAACGTTTGACTTGTTTCTTTTTCTTTATTTTCGTGTTAGTATCGTCTTGAAGAATTAATTGTTCCTTATTTTTATCTTATAATTGAATTATTCTTACTTTTTCATTAATATATTGTAATTTAATTGCATATCAGTTTGAATGTTACTAAGCAATTGCACTTCAGAATTCATTTATTCTAGTCTCGATAAACTTCGACTTCGGATATATAACATACAAAATTTTGCTAACTACACGATGAATACTAAATTAATGAATATAAATAAGCTTTATAGATAACCAGTCAAATTTTTTGTTACTGATCGAATAAGTATGGTACGTAAGTACGGAATGGGTTCAATTAGTATGTTTTTACCATAATAATTTACACTAATATACTAAAAATATTACAACATTCCAATTATAGGTATTACAAATCTTAAACGCCAAGTAATTTATTGTTGTTTTTTCTTTCATAATAAATATTCACACGGTATATATTACGAGTATATTCCCCGAGTGTCCTAATTTCACCGTACGTTTTATGAAAATTACATAAACTGTTATATTATAAGCATTTAAATATTATTCTAAATTACCTACGTATTTTTTAGTATTCCCAACAGCTGTAGCAGTCGGCCGTCCCAAGTTTAATAATTTACGAACCTTCTTATATTTTATTTTTCCTTTAGAATAAAAATATACTTTTTTCTTCAGGTTATTATGAAATTCAAGTTGATATTAATTGTTATAAGACTGCTTAATGACTTCGACTTTATATTATACCGTGTTTGTTACTCTCTTTTATGATTTCAAATTTGTGTTATTCAGATACTGTGTATTTATTTACAATCTATACATATAAAAAATTAACATTTTTAATGCGTGTAAGGAGGTGATATCTAGAAATACCCATCTGATTTAAAAAAATATTTCATTAACTAAAATCTATATTCATTCATGTACAGAGTTGTACAGAAAAAATCCATAGGGCTAGCTAGCATTTATACATTACAAATCCAAATAAAACAATTTTTTTTTTTTTTTATAACAATTAAATCGTGGTGATCAACCGTGAAGTATTTTTATAAGCTAAATTATAAGCTTTTTGTATAAGCCACAAATAAATAAGGCTGCGGTGCTGTTGAGAATTTAATTAAGAATATTAATCAAACTTTAATAAGGAATACAAAATATAAACGAAACTCGAAAAATAAAATGTATTTCGTGTAATTGGCTGAAAGCTAAATCGTGTATTTGTCTAATCTAGGTGCAAAGAGGTATTCACAATTCTCCGTTGATGTCTTAAAAATAACCTTCATGGTTTTGTAATATTTCCATTAACGACAGTACGAGTTGAAGCTGGCTGCATCAGACAACCTGAAGGAGAACTACACTACGGTGGTGATCCACGTAAAAGATGTCAACGATAATCCTCCCGTATTTGAAAGACCTACATACCGCACTCAGATCACCGAGGAAGATGACCGGAATTTGCCAAAACGCGTGCTCCAGGTCCGACTCGAAACGATTGAGAAAACTTAGTTCGTTCCTTCGTAATATTAAATTAATTATATCAATATACAAATATATATAGATAAATTACGAATATATACAAAGGGACGAGCTAGGTTGTGATTTTAGACGCCCGGATTGTTGTCTTCGAATTCATTTGATAACGTTGCATGGCATGGGTGTTATTCGTTTTATGTCCTTGTTTACTTGTTGTTGTAGCGCCAATTACATTGTTCCGTTGCTAGTTTTGTTTTTAATTTTAGTTATGTTAACATCCAACGTATACCTGGTTACAAGTAAGTATTCAACTTTGACGGCGTGAAAACAGATGAAGATTTTAAGTCTATACCACAAATTTTAAATCAGTTATTTTTGAAGCAGCTTGTTCACAGTTATTTTTAAGTTTTAGATAATGTTCATATAAATAGTTATTGTATTTGCTGTTTTCCTATAAAAGCGAATTAGATACCCTCAAGAAACTTTTATCTAATTAACCAGCGGTGGTGTATAAAATATAAGACGGCTATAAATAGGTTTTTAATGGGGATTTAGAAGTCCAAAGATAATATTAATAACAATACTAAATAATCAAAAGATATACCCTGTTTATCTATATAGCATATGTTATATACATATACGTATTGACTTTGGATAATTAAATTACGTTGAATAGTGTCTTACGAAAACAAATAATTGTAATATTAGTATTTATTTCAAAACATGTTAAAGGATTCAATTTATTTGAGTTTTTAAATATCTATTATAATCGATATATCGAGGTAATCGAGATATCGATAATATATATTCGATTTGGTATGGCAAGAACTTAGCTATAGCTAATACATGTTTCTTCAACTTTCTCTGCACAATACAGACATAGAGTAGAAACGACTAAAGTTTAACGAACGCAAATGTTACGTTGATTACAGTATTATTCTTTAAACAACTAATTTATGGTTTTACAATTATAATATCTTAAACAATAGTTCGCATTTTTTAAACACAAGAATATATATTATAGTATGTGCGGGTACTATACTTTCTTGATCAATAATAAAATTGCCTTCACAAAATGTACCATTGTAAATTCAGGAAATCTTAGTTTCCCAAATCCTAAACGTAAGCATACTAAAGCTTATCTTATATAAAACGCCCCTTATGGAATTGGGCTGACAGTGATAAATTTTACCAATATTACCGCAACGCCTGCTATCATGAGACGGTCTAAAAATACTACGAGAGAAAAGTTCATTCACTTTCGGTATACATAAAGTAAACGCAAAATGGGGTTTCATTGTCATTGAGGAGGTACGACTGTAGTGCATGAGCATGTTGGTTGCTGTAATATACGTTTACGCAGTATGAGCTGACACTGGTGGCGTCGGACGGACGGAACGAAAACTCAACTCGCGTGGTGATCCGTGTCCTCGACGTGAACGATCTACCGCCAAAGTTTACTCGCAACGCATACTGTACACAGGCTCTCGAAGAAACAGGACCTTTCCCACGATTCCTTATACAGGTTTTTTTGTTATAACCCTTTTTATTTTTTTACTAACGCGCTTATATTAATACTTCTAACTAAACAATATTTATTTTATACACCCACATTACCCTGTTATATGAATTCCCGAATTAATATAACTAGTTTTATTTTCAACTAATTGTGTTTTAAACACATAATCTTATTGAATAATAAGGCTCATATTAGATAAACATTTTCTTCCGAATTTTCGTAAATAAAAAATGGTTGGCAATATCTAAGACAACGATAGTATAATTTTGCTTCAAAAGAATCTAATCATTCGATAAACGCGATGGTATTTCAAGAAATTGTATTCATGTTGTTATGATAAGATTTATATGCTGTGTAAAATATAACAAAGCCAACGTATTTGATACAACGTTGTAAAATATATTCAATCACTTTGAACAAAGTCTATGCTATAAATTTTCTATATCAAACATATGACTTTGCTATAAAAATCATTACAACGACATATTGGATCCCTAAACCCATCTTTTATGTTTATATCTTAAAATAAGGTAAATGAATATCTTATTTATATATATTTCGACTTTACCACTGAAATTATAAAAGACGTTTTCTTTCTTCATTTTCTTTCTACAATTCTCCATTGAAATTTATATTATTTAGATCAGTGAAATGTGTTTAATATGACATCTTCGCATTTACTTTGGGAAATAATATTATTTTCCTTTTCGATAAATGATTTATTTAACATCGATTTAAATATCAAATTATTTGAATGTGGAATTTTAAATTATTATTAAGTAATGCTTTAAATTTACGTAATTATTAATCCGTAAATTTTGAAAAGTGATAAAAATCCTACAAATATATTGCATAAAGATAAACAAAATTAAAGTCTAAATAAAAATGTTTATTTAATTAACGTACTCTATACTGCCTTCTGTAAAAGGAAGTTTTCAATTCGATTTGTAGGTTCGCATTTTTTCTGCTATTTTCTGCCGTAACTCCGACAATTATTTTGGATTATTTTGATGTTGTTTGAAAACATAAAAACTTAGTATATAAAATCCACAATGGATATTATTTTCATTAACAAAATCATAGATAATCAAACTTACAAAAATTATCTATTTATGTATCATAAAATATTGAAAACTATTTTTATTTCAGTTAACATAATTTTAAATTTTATCTTATAGAAAACTCTTATTTTGTCATAAAAATAAAATAAAAATCCAAAAAGATAATAAATAGATAAATTATTAAACAGATCCAATTTTATTTATTTATTTAACTAGTTATGCCCGCAACTCTATCTGCGTAGAAAGTAATATAAAAAACAGTGATTAATAAAGTAATCTGAATGAATTAAGTTCATTTACTTATCTACGTTTCTCTCATACTTAGGTCACGTCGTCATTAAAATTATAATAACTTTTGATAGAGTAAACCGACTTCAATGAAACCAAGACTAAATGTTATTCGAGAATATGCTTAATGATTTCCTCGTCTCTTTCCTTAATTTTTTTTTTTTTTTGGAGCGCTGTACTATAGCAGTAATGCGTACAAACAGAAAGATAGACAGACATTTCTAAAAATGATTATATTACAACATTTTTTTCCCCAAAAATATAAAAAATACAGACATTTTATCTATCTAATACCTTTAAACGAGCAATTCTTGTATATTTTTATATTTGTATATATTCATGATCTCTGAAATGGCGTCATCTATTTCCGTGAAATTTAGTATGTAGGTAGTTTTGGGGACGATAAATTGATCTAGCTAGATTTAATTCATAGAAAACTTTTTTTTACTAAGATTTCAACCAAAAATGTTTTTAAAGAACCGAGCTAGGTTCGGTCGCCCAGGTACTATCTATTATATGTATAGAAGAAGATGTAAAACTATTTACAAAAATAACTTATTATAAAAAATATCGAATATTTGGAATCGAACCCTTTTTATGAACGTTCTATGTAACACTCAACTTGAAATATTGTATACAGTAAACCATTTTATTGTTACCTATAAACTGTTCTATCCTGACATATTATTTTTATAAATAAACCTCACCTTCTGGAGTAACCTTATTCTCACTATTTATGTATGTTACACAATATTCAATGGATTCTGATTTTATTATGTGGTTAAGTTAACAACAAATACTTTCTCGGATAACACCGGTGTGCTGGTTAATTGGTGAGTAATAATTGGCGTTGGCTTTCTCTGCACAGAATTTATTTTAGGCTTCAATTTAATAATGCGGTACTAATATTTTGTACGTGGTGCATGAATTTTAAACTGATTAGTTTAATTTTAGCAGTGGTAGTTGTTCAGTAGTTATTGACTTATTTTTAATAAGTAAAACAATTTTAAAATATTTCAAATGATATCAACTAAACACTTAGGCTTTGTGCTGTTCATAATTCAAAATTAATCAATATTAAAACCGTTTATATGGTTTTCATATATTGAAATGTGTAATTAATCAATATAATATTGAATAACATGACATTTTCTAAATAAATTTGAAACACTGAGTGTAAAACATCTACACTGTTATCATAGATGTTTTTAATTATTCTCATAAAGGATAATCTTCAATTTTCTAAACCCACGAACCTATAACATTACAATTTGAATTTTAATACAATAGACATACGTAATATAATCATATAGTATTAATATTACTCGATACTAAGTTATCACCATTCATATTTCTTCAAACAATTAATAGTTTCAATATACATTTAATGTGAGAGTCGAATAAAAACAGGCTTATTTGATCAAATTACCTACCAAGGAAATGTTTGTTTAGCAAAACGGGAAAGCCCTTATCCCAAGTCGTTTGTAGTGACAAGCTTTTTTTTATAATTGGAGCGAGATTCGCAAATGATCCGAGTAATTACGCAAACGTCGACCCTCTTCATTTCTCTTGCTTCTTCCAGCCTTCTCATAATTGGATATTCCACTTACCATAGATGTATTACACGTTTTTATAGTCATAAATTTCTCAATTTAACCGAGTTAAAAAAACTAACTTTACTTTATTTCTGATAGAAAAAGTCGATTGTAGTTCAGACTAGTTGGCATTCTTATCAATACCCTTTAAAAAGTTCTGATCCGGTATTATTCGTCTTTATTACAGATCTTTACAATTCTACCGGGACTCTTTGAATAGTGATAAAACTTATACAACGCGATATTCTTAGCGTAGATCTTTTGGAAAAAGAATAAAGTTTGTACAGCTTCCGGCAACCGGCAGTTAGGTATGCTCTACTTCCAAGGAACACTGCAATCTTGGGCATTTGTTGTAAATTTAACGTAAACATTTGAGAAAGTTTAATAAAGGTAACAAATCAATGGTTGTTCAATATTTTGTATCTCAGTAATTATTTATATTTATTAAATTTATTAATATATAAATTAATAATGGATTTACTTTATTACAAACGTGATATTAAAAAGAAAACTTTGAACACTGATGGAATATTTTATTTTGTACTTATGTTTTAAGAATCGATATTGAGCTCTCCGTGAATAAACATAAAGCCTACTTACTATTATGTTATATATGTCTTACAAGCACAAAGTCTAAGTAACTTCAGTTAATTTTAAAATAATAAATGTTTCCTATTTATGAAACTGTAATGTTTTCATTACTTGCTTGTTTTTAATTTTGTTTTCCCTTTAAGAAAAGATGGTCAATATATTCATAAAATTACACACACATATTTTATAATTCCATTATCTAAATATAAATTGTAATGGGATTTTTATAAATAGGTAACAGCGACTGATGGTGATAAGGACAGACAGCAAAATATCGTTTATTTCTTAACTGGGCAAGGAATCGATCCCGATAACCCTGCAAACAGCAAATTCGATATCAACCGCACCACTGGGGAAATATTCGTACTTAAAGTGAGTATTGATTTTTGCATAACACGACACAGTTTTGACATACAGAGTTTGTGACGAAGTTTACTTTCGGTACACATCCGTTCTGAAATTGTTGATTGGTTTTGATCATCGTCGCGTTACGTTACAAGGGTTGCCAATCCTGTTGGAATCGTAGGATTTTTTCGTAATTAATTACCATAAAAATTCCGGACGGGTAGTAAATATAAAATTTTCAAAATTTGAATGGCACATTTATTTAACCCTAGTTAACGCAACACTCGATTGTAATAACGGTCGCTCGGTCCATTTCGTTTGATAAATGGTGCGCGGTCACTTACATATTTCACACCTCTCTCCTACAATTTCATTTATTCGCTGCCAAACCTATTAACTGCTCTAAGAATGTTAAAATAAAGTCACGCCAAATTTAAATAACCCTAAAATTATTGGTTGCTTTTAATAGTATCGATGATTTTAAATTTATTGACAATTCTTTAAACAGATATGATCAAACTTGATAACACAGATACACCATTTTACAATGCTAAACTGATAATTTTACTGAATAAAAATGTTTTAAATAATTTGCTCCATAATTTTCTCAGACATCCTAGATATCGGTGTTTTGACGCTTAAGTATACGGTGCAAAATATTTGAAATATTTTTTACTAATTATTAAAATAGATATTTTAGATACAAATTGAAATAAGACAACCATGTTACGTTTATCTTAAATGCATAATACAAATTATACAAAGTTACACACATTTACTGCATTCCACTATGCCACAATCGGGATAATTTTAAATAGACATACTTTTCTAAATGTTTAATTATCTTTAACCTATTACAGTCTTTAGATCGTGACCAACCTAATGGAAGACCACAGTGGAGATTTACCGTATTTGCACAAGATGAGGGAGGTGAAGGACTCGTGGGATATGCAGATGTTCAAGTTAATCTTAAAGATATTAATGACAACGCTCCGATTTTCCCTCAGGGAGTATATTTTGGTAATGTAACTGAAAACGGCACAGCAGGAATGGTAGTTATGACTATGACCGCAATTGATTATGACGATCCAGCAGAAAGCAATAACGCAAAGCTTTGGTACTCCATCGAAAAAAATGTTATCGAAGAAGAAACAGGATCTCCTATATTTGAAATAGAACCTGAAACGGGAGTTATAAAAACTGCAGTTTGTTGTTTAGATAGGGAGAGAACACCAGATTATTCTATTCAAATAGTAGCTTCTGATGGAGGAGGTCTAAAAGGTACTGGAACAGCGTCCATAAGAGTAAAAGATATAAACGATATGCCGCCGCAATTCACCAAAGATGAATGGTTTACTGAAGTTGACGAAACAGATGGAACAAATTTACCAGAAATGCCTATTCTTACAGTGACTGTTCACGATGAAGATGAAACCAATAAGTTTCAATATAAAGTTATTGAAAATAGCGGATATGGTGCTGATAAATTTACTATGGTAAGAAATAATGATGGCACTGGCTCACTAAAAATAGTACAGCCTTTAGATTATGAAGATCAGTTGCAAAGTAATGGCTTTAGATTTAGAATACAAGTCAACGATAAGGGTGAAGATAATGACAACGACAAATATCATGTAGCTTATTCTTGGGTAGTAGTTAAACTTAGGGATATTAATGACAATAAACCACAATTTGAAAGAGCTAATATAGAAGTTTCAGTATATGAGAACGCGGAAGTTGGTAAAAGCTTAGAAACGTTTAAAGCAACTGATCCAGACCAAGGTGGAAAGAGTAAAGTTTCTTACGCTATTGATAGATCGTCTGATAGAAAACGACAGTTTTCTATAAATCAAGAGGGTACGGTCAGCATACAGAGATCATTAGATCGAGAAGATACACCTCGACATCAAGTTAAAATTTTAGCTATCGACGATGGTGTACCCCCTAGAACAGCGACAGCTACTCTCACTGTTATAGTACAAGACATAAATGATAATGCTCCTACATTCTTAAAAGACTATAGACCAGTTTTAACGGAACATATTACGCCTAAAAAAGTTGCTGAAATTTTAGCCACTGATGATGATGACCGATCTAAAAGTAATGGGCCCCCATTTCAATTTAGACTCGATCCTGGTGCAGATGATATAATAAGAGCATCTTTTAAAGTTGAACAAGATCAAAAAGGTGCAAATGGAGATGGAATGGCCATAGTTTCTTCTTTACGCTCTTTTGACAGAGAACAGCAAAAAGAATATCTTATTCCAATTATAATAAAAGATCATGGCAATCCTGCCATGACCGGTACTAGTACACTAACTGTGGTTATCGGGGATGTCAATGACAATAAAATGCAACCAGGGTCAAAAGAAATACTCGTTTATAGCTACCAAGGCCAGTCACCGGACACTGAAGTGGGGCGAGTATATGTTTATGACCTTGATGATTGGGACTTGCCTGACAAAAAATTCTTTTGGGAAACTACAGAGCATCCGAACTTTACCCTTAACGAAGAAACTGGTATGATACAAATGAGGCATAAAACTAGAGAAGGCAGATATCACTTAAAATTCAAAGTCTATGATCGAAAACATACACAAACTGATGTACCTGCTAACGTTACAGTATACGTTAAAGAAATATCCCATGAAGCTATAATCAATTCTGGATCTATAAGAATATCAGGTATTTCAGATGAGGATTTCATAAGAGTGTGGAACTATAAGACTCTGAGTGTATCAAGAAGTAAGTTAGATATATTTAAAGATAAATTAGCTGACCTACTTAATACTGAAAGAGAAAATATAGACATTTTCAGTGTGCAATTGAGAAAAAAGCATCCACCTGTAACGGATATTCGATTTTCTGCTCATGGTGCTCATTATTACAAACCCGTTAGATTAAATGGCATAGTTTTGATGCATAGAGAAGAAATCGAAAGAGCTGTTGGTATAAATATCACTATGGTCGGTATAGACGAATGTCTTTATGAAAATCAAATGTGTGAAGGTTCATGTACTAATGTTCTTGATATAAGTAATTTACCGTACATGGTAAATGCTAACAAAACAGCACTTGTTGGCGTACGAGTAGATGTAATTGCTGAATGCACTTGTGGCGCTAGAAACTTTACACAAGCTGAAACATGTCGTAATTCACCGTGCTACAATGGAGGCAGATGCATGGAAGGTAAATACGGTTTGACATGCTCTTGTCCGCCTGGATATACCGGACCAAGATGTCAGCAAACGTCAAGAAGCTTCAGGGGGACGGGATGGGCTTGGTATCCAGCTCTAGAAATGTGTGATAGCTCACATCTGAGCTTTGAATTTATTACCAGAAAGTCAGAAGGTGTATTATTATACAATGGACCTATTGTACCACCTGAACAAGAAGAAATCATGGTATCAGATTTTATATCGGTTGAATTAGAAAGAGGTAACCCAAGACTCCTGATTGATTTCGGTTCCGGTACGTTGGAATTAAGAGTTAAAACAAAGAAATCACTAGATGACGGTGAATGGCATCGTATTGACATTTTCTGGGATACTGAAAATGTAAGAATGATTGTAGATTTTTGCAAGTCTGCTGATATACAAGAAATGGAAGATGGGACACCACCAGAATTTGATGATTCTACTTGTCAAGCCACTGGAACGATTCCTCCATTCAATGAATATTTGAACGTCAACTCTCCTCTACAAATCGGTGGACTTTATATAGAACACTTCGACCCTACTCATTATCATTGGCAGTATATGCCAATAGGTAAAGGATTTGACGGATGCATACGCAACTTAATTCATAATAGCAAATTATATGATTTGGCACATCCGGGACTTTCCAGAAATTCAGTAGCAGGATGTCCTCAAACAGAAGAAGTTTGCAATCAAGCAGATACTACATCACGATGCTGGGAGCACGGAACGTGTGTTGGTAGTTTTTCTGAGGCCAGATGTCAATGCCAACCTGGGTGGACAGGGCCATCATGTAATTTACCAACTACACCTACCAGTTTTCGACCACAGAGCTATGTAAAATTTGCATTAAGTTTCGAACCTGACAGATTTAGTACTCAGATCCAGTTGCGATTCAGGACTCGTGAACCTCATGGCGAACTTTTTAGAGTTAGTGATCAACACAATCGAGAGTATGGTATTCTTGAAGTAAAAGATGCACGACTCCATTTCCGATATAATCTTAATTCACTACGTACAGAAGAGCGCGACGTCTGGCTTAATTCGGTTGCGGTTGATGATGGCCAGTGGCATATTGCAAGGGTCAGTCGATACGGTAGCGCGGCTACTCTTGAGATTGATGGGGGCGAAGGTAGAAGATACAACGAAACCTTCACATTTGAAGGGCATCAATGGCTATTGGTAGATAAACAAGAAGGCGTTTACGCTGGTGGTAAAGCTGAATACACCGGTGTAAGAACATTTGAAGTCTATGCCGATTTTCAAAAAGGTTGTTTAGATGACATAAGATTAGAAGGCAAGCATTTACCACTTCCACCCGCTATGAATGGTACACAATGGGGACAAGCTACAATGGCCAGAAATCTCGATCGTAATTGTCCTTCTAATAGTCCTTGTATCAATGTACACTGCACAGAACCGTTCGTTTGCGTCGATTTATGGAACGAATATGAATGCACGTAAGTTTATTATCCTTGATATTAAAGAATTTTAATCTAAAATAACTATACAATTTGAAATTCACTCTTTGTACTTCAATGAACAGGTTTTAATATGCTCCTATAATAAACACAGACTAATCTTCAAATTAATTTAATCAGTTATAATGAAATCCTTCAAGATTTAATATAAGAAAATATTTTATCCTAAATCTAATTTTCGATGTAATTTTAGCGCGCACTGGGTTCTAAATCTCATTTTAACTTCCTATTTATAATATTGATTATGTTATTTATGATGTATTATTTCATATTTTAATATAACTGTAATTATACCTACTGACATACTGAAAGCAACACTTTATTTACATAATAATTATATTATAAATATATTTTTATATTTATGCTCTTATGTGTAATATTTATAATGGTATATTTAAAATGGTGTATAGTTGCGGTGAAGGCTTAGTTTTATCTCCGGACGGCAAAGGTTGCATTGACAAGAATGAGTGTCTCTACTTTCCGTGCCGCAATGGTGGCTCCTGTGTGAACCGCGAGCCGGGCTACCGTTGTCACTGCCCGGAAGGTTTCTGGGGCGAAAACTGCGAGCTCGTTCAAGAGGGTCGTACGCTCAAACTCAGCATGGGAGCGCTTGCTGCTATCCTCGTCTGTCTTCTCATTATAATGAGTGAGCACATAAATGGACGCAATCCGCGTGCCTTAGACTTTCTACGTTGCACCCTTATTAACACCGTCATTCCTTCACCATTATCTATTATAATTTTTATTTATGTATTATAGTTGTTGTCTTAGTTGTTAGACATAATTTGTAGTGCATGTTTGTTACGAGGGGCTCAGTGCGCGCAGCGCCACAACCATTTGGAGGACTGAGAAATTAAGGTAACGATTGCGTAGGTGTCCTGATGGGTCGGTCCGTGCTGGTGGGACCTGCGTGAATGTGAACGAGTGCTTAGAGTGGCCGTGTCAAAACGGCGGTACGTGTTTGGATCGTGATCCTTCACGTCGTTACGACTGTATTTGCGCTTTCGGTTACACTGGACACGACTGCGAACTGGAGCTCCTCGCCTCCGGAATCATCACTCCCTCAAGAGATTTCATTATAGCTATTATTGTTTGTTTATTCATGCTTTTAGGTGAGCACATTTATATTTTATATATTTGCATGCATTATTCATTTTTCTACTATAAGAAATATCATTATTTTTATCAATATCAATCATAAATCATCATTTAGTTAAAATTGCTAATCGTTTAAAATTTAATAAGTATCAGCTACAACAGATTTCCATAGTATTATAAAATCTACATTGAAGTTGTAGTATGTAAAAGAATGTATTAATCTATTCCGCTTTTTCTAAACGTTTATACTGTATTTTCAATATCACGCAGTATCCATAAACAGGATAGAATAAAGCTAAAAGCTAATAATATCTAATTACCCAAAATTGTAAATGACTATTTTCTTTCAATATTTAAAATATGCAATTGATATCTAACAGTAGATATCACCGTTGAAATATAATAAAAGTTTTAGTGTCCACTTTAGAGATATGTTGTAATAAACATCAATAATAATTTATATCAAATGCGTACAATGCAATTGTTCCATTCAATAGAACGTAATTGGAAGCCATATCGGTATTCATGTAGACATAAGTGTCCTTCGAGACTTTTCTGCTATTTAATGAATTCCCAGAGAAAATTCAAACAGAATTAAGACTGAATGAGTATTTAGATAAGATTAATTTGCAATAAGATTCTATGGTAGCTGCTCAAAGGATATTGATTACTCCATAAACCCACTATCGGTTAGCACAAGCTACTTAGTTATGTATCTATAATGAAGAGTGGATAGATATAGAAAACATGTTGAAACCTAGCATGCTGGTAGGCCTTTTCGGATACCTGCCTGGATAGCTACCACACTCGAGTGGAAAATCCTAAGGGTGTACTCTAGCTGCTGCACTTTACACTAATCCTGTAACGTATTACTGTTTATCATATCGTCATTTAATTTCAAGTATGATTTTGGTCAAAGAACCATAAATTATTTTAAAAACATCTTCAAGTTGGCGATACTTTTCAACTTCATAACACTTTACTCGTTCCAATTTAATTTCTCATATAAAACGTTCAAAGAAATGTTATTAGGAATACTTATTTTTAATGTACATTCGCTGATAAACAATACATCAAATTAAATTAGTATACAATTATTGCACAAATCCGAAAAAATGCATGCAGATCAATCATAAAAATTTAAATTAAAAAAGAATAGATTCAGGTCGGCAATGTCATGAGGAGAGATCTAACACAGCATAACATTATATCATTACATAGTATAAAACAAAGCTCCCTACCGCGTCTGTCTGTCTGTTTGTTCGCGATAAACTCAAATACTTCTAAACGGATTGTCATGCGGTTTGCTAGTAGATAGAGTGATTCATGAAGAAGGTTTTGGTATATATATATTTTTTTAATCAGAGCGGGACTCATTTGCAGTGCCCGGTAGTATATCTAACAAAACCTCTCAACATTACGGGGTTATTACAAAAAAGTTAAATACGTACTGAATACTTGCTTTAAAAAGGTTACGTTTTAAATGCGCCGCGCTCGCTTAGTGTTCGCCATGTTACTCTTTTGTCTCGCTTTGGTTATCTTAAACTTGCGAAAAAAGAATAACATGAACTTGCCTCGGGAGAGCGCGGTGCGTCTAGTACGAAACCTTTTTAAAGCAAGTATTTAATACGTATCTAACATTTTTGTAATAACACCGTAACAGTTTAGGTACATATTAAACATTTAAATACTAACAATATAAATTTAATTTTATGAATGACAGATGTGTCCTCATGATATTGCAAACTCGAATCTAATGCTTTTTATTATTGATATATATTTTGATGTTGTTTTTATACTTTTCAACTCTATTACTTGTATTTTTTGTATATTTGTAGACATAAACTTTGTCACATAAAACATATTTTACCAGTTCTGGTGCTGGTGTTCGTTGTTTACAATCGCCGTCGCGAGGCTCACATCAAATATCCAGGACCAGATGACGACGTCCGCGAAAATATCATCAATTATGACGACGAAGGAGGTGGCGAGGACGACATGACAGCATTTGACATCACACCGCTGCAGATTCCGATTGGTGGACCGCTCCCTGATCATGCTCCGAATAAACTACCGTGTAAGTTGGCTTAATTAAGCACCTACATATCAAATATCGAAGTGTTAATTTATTAATGAGCCATAGATATACTTTGTACGTTAGTCGTTTTACCTTTTACCCCAGTTTGTACCCTACTATCTGGTGCCTGAAAATTTATTCGCGTTATTTTATTGTTTCATATCAACTATAAATTTTATCCTGCCTTTCTTTTTAATGAATTTTGTCAAAACTATATATATATAATGGCTATATGGAGTCTTTCACTAATTTTAAGTTACCTTTCTCAAATTGTATGTTTAAACCCCTGTAAAAACATAATAATATGTAGCCTACATTATACTCTGAAAAAATATTTCTGTGTCAGTAAAAGTCTTACCCTTACTGAATCAGTCAATTCAGAGCCAAGCCCGGACAAAGAGCAGACACTAAATTTTATGTATATAGCCGTAGATAATTCCGCCTAATAACTTTTTAATGAGCTCATTCGTGTTATATGAGACATTCGTGTTATAGTTCGATCGTAAATGACTCTATTAATCCTTACTAGACTCTATTATGGTATAATTTCAATGTTTTACTTCAACAAAGGCTATTCATTATCAAATTTGACCCTATGCCTCAACATTTGAAATAACTGAGCTAAATTTTGGTTAAAATAAATCCTTTTGTATTATTTTTTTATATTATCCAAGTAAGTAATATAAAAAGTTTGATGAATCGATCTTACGGTTGAGTTTAAAAGAAAAATATTATCTCAAAACAGATCCGTTGATGGGCGTGGGTCTGGGTGTAGGGCCGTTGGGTGTGGGAGTTGGCGTGCCACCCGGAGTCGGAATACCAATGCCAGGCGAGACCAACGTAGGGCTATTCATCGAGGACCATAAACGACGCGCTGATAGTGATCCTAATGCACCACCATTTGATGACTTACGCAACTATGCCTATGAAGGGGGTGGTAGCACTGCTGGATCTTTGTCTTCATTGGCGTCAGGTAAGGGCTATTTACATAACTATATTTAGATATTTTTAGATTGCAGTTTTTAATCATCGACTTGAAGGCAACAAACGCGTGAAGTTAAATAATGTGTCTATAATATAAAAAAAAAATGTTTTATTACTTAATCGAACTAAATTGTAACACTACTTATTTCAAAAGTAAATGCAGTAATTGCTAAAATTACCAGCTTGTTTTAAGATATTGAAATAAATGTTTGTAGAGGTATTCTAATTAGACTGAATTGTCATATAGGGTTAGCGAATATAAATAAACTGGAAAGTACAAACAACGCCCTTTTGTCGGGTCGTCCAATATTTTACTAGACCTATGATAATATTATATATTTTATTTTAAATAATACTTATATGAAATTTGCATGTAACATAAAACACATTTGGTGTTATTACAAAAAAAGTTAGATACGTATTAAATACTTGCTTTAAAAAGGTTTCGTACTGATGCTCCGCGCTCGCTCGAAGCAAGTTCACGTTATCCATTTTTCGCATGTGTAACCTAACCTAACCAGAGCGAGACAAAAAAGCAAGATGGCGAACATTCAGCGAGCGCGATGCATTTAAAACCTAAACTTTTTTATGCAAGTATTCAATACATATTTACCTTTTTTGTAATAACACCGAATGATGTTAAACATTATTTAATTATTTTAAAAATATACATTGGATATTAATAATTTAATGAATACGTGTCCATCCATCAGGTACCGATGACGAAGTGCACGAATATGATTATCTCGGTGCATGGGGACCGCGTTTCGACAAACTGGCCGACTTATACGGACCAGACATGGACGAACAACTGTAGACTTCCCATTCTCCTACCGATATAAGCGCACTTATATGCGCATCTTAGTCAATTGTCTCCCAATAACTTACCCTATAAGCCATACTAAACCCGCTCTCTCGAAAACCGGGAGATATACTCCTTTCTTCATCGTTGGAGTTTCATTTTGTAAATAAGCGAGCCCTCGTAAAAGCGTCGAGTTTCGACGGTAGGCTCTGCTGTGATTTGTAATTCTTATCAATTTTATACGACTTTATTTTCAGCAAACATAGCTTAAGTAATCGTTTAAGGTACCTAATTTAATTATTACAAAATAATTCATCAGTTCTATAAATTTTAAACGTACATTCGTCACCAAATATTTGATATAAGTTTGTATTCGAGTTAGCCATATAGTTGTGAGAATCAGTTTTTATTTAGAGTTACGGTAGTAAGCATTTTTCTACGGCGGGGTCATATGTGAATCAGGATTGAGGGTGTTTGTAGATAGTGTGCTATGTATGTGAATAATTTATACGAGTATTTGTAAGTCCACAGCTTTACGAGATATCACTAAGTATTATGGCCCTTCCGTAAGAGAATACAATTAGTGTAAAGGTATATGTTATATTTTATTATAATGGTAATATTAGATAATTCTTTTACGAGTCGACAATGCTCGTTCGAACGTTTCAACTGGTTTTGTAAATACAGTATACGCGTTCAAACATCTTAACACTGATTTTAATGGATATAACGATGATAATCTAGTCTATAAGTAAACTGTACAGTGACTGGTGTTCCTCTCCTAATGTCTCCATGTAGTATTAGCTTAATTATTCGGTAACGACTTAATTTACTCGTACAGTAGAAAACTAAATAATATTAATAGTTCATAAGAAGATAATAACGTACGCATGATAGGAAGGATGTATTTATCTGCGTGTTAGAAGCATAAAATATGAACGTTAGACTATGTTATACTTATATGTGTATGTCGGTAAAAGATTGTGTGAGAGAGTCGATGTGCGTTCGGCGCCGCGCCTCGTACATTCCGAACGAATGGCTGATGATTGGGACAGTGCCAATTTCTTAGCATCATCGATGCAGCTAATAACGGTAGAGTTAAACGTTTGCACTTTATTTACTCGTACGGTTATAACAAGATAAATTTAGTCGCACCTAGGAAAATATCAATAACTTATTAAGAGTGTTGTGCTAGAGAGTATTATGTCGATTTTGGCGTGAGACACTCGTTTAGACCTGTAGTAGTCATTAATTTATAAAATAATTATTAATAAGTATTTATAGTAAAATTAAATAATCAAAATGTATCTAAACGTTGTCTCATGTCGACATCGAGTTACGGTCAGTGTATATTTTTTAGAAATATTGCGTTAAAATGACTGATTTTATTATGCGTTTGAAGCCTAAGATGTTTAGAGTGGGTTTAATTAGAATTTTAATAACATATAAGTTCACACTATAGTTTGCACTGATACAAATTAATTATTATTCAATTAACTACAAGAACGTTCGAGCAAAACTTGTTTGTTATTCATTAAAGTGTAAGTTAACTTCATTAGATGTTATAATTTATTTTAATATTCATTACACTGCCAGTGTCGTACATATTGACGAATTACTATAGTGTTTTTGGGATCCGATTTTATATTTCTGTCGTATACAATGTTATATTGTAAGTTTTTTATAATGTCTTTTATTTTCTTATATAATAGTCGTGTTCCGTGACGAGTTGATTTTCCATAGTAAAAATTGTCACAGATTTTAAATACCTTTAATGATATTTAAGTTATTTATTTTAACTACTTATTTCCGTTTAAAATAACAATTTGGAGAGGTCTTTGTGCGCTACTCAAAAGCAGATGATTCACAATGTTAATGAATAATTCTGCTTGATTTTCATTGTATTCTAACATAGTCACGAATATACACTAAATGTAGACAGCAGAGCACTCACTACCTGTACAGAATACGAAAGGTGGGAATGCCTTTACGTCACTTATATACACCAAATGCTTATTTTATTTAAGAAATGTGTTTCATTTGTACCAACACGGATATTTATGTTTTCAACTGTGATTATTTAGTTGTACAACTCTGATGATGATTACACAAAAGATAAATAAAATGTAATAAAAAATATTGTTGTTTTATTTCAAGATGCTTAACGTATTATTTTGTAAAAAATCATTTAGAATATTTTTCTTACTCAAAGTATAACTGTTCTTCTCGTTAAAGTTCCATAACATATGATACGATACGAGTGTACTAGCTCCTCGACTTCGTCTCCGTGGAAGGTTATGTAAAAAACAGTGATTAATAAACTCATCTGAATGTATTAAGGCCATTTAATTATCTACTTTTCTCTCGTACTTACGACCCGTCGCCATTAAAACTACAGTGACTTTTGATAGAGTGGACCGATTTTAAAGAAACACAGACTAAATTACTCCCGAGGATAGTCTTTCTTGCTGAGGGTTTATTGTGAATCCACTACTTTAACAGTGATGCGTGTTCATAGAAACAGATAGACAGACATTTCTAAAAATGATTGAAATGTATTCTATTACTTATTCCGAGACACCTGCAACAATTTTTTTTTTTTGGGAAAATCGGTAAAAGTTCAGCCACGTGAAATTTACATTCATATTATATGTATAGATTGTACGTTTTTACATTGTTTGAATGCTCTTTTATACAAAAAAAAGTGAAATACATAAAAACAGAAGAATTTTTAATAAAGATTCTTGTAGGTACCGTCAAAAGGAATTCTACAATAAACGACATGTTCCATGTTCAGTCAGTCGTATCATACGATACTTTTTACATGATTAAAATTGGGAGAAGTATTGGGGACAATCAAAGTATTAAAAATACAGGATTAGGTTTTATTGAATATTATTCAACCGTAGTAGTTATTATTGAGTTCGGAAGAATCTCGATCTCGATCTAGGTTCATTAAAAGAAACAAATAAGTTAATAATAAACAGCACTGTAGAAGTAAAATTATACATTGAAAAATTTTGTTTTAAGTCTAAGTGTTTTAGGTATTAGGCAAATAAACAGGTGGGTTACCTGATGTTAAGTGATTACCGCCAGCCGTAGACACTAGAAACACCATGGGGTTGCAAGTGCGTTGCCAGCCTGTGTTTAGGGGCGAGGGGGGGCAGGAGGGAGTGGAGGAGATGTGGGCCTCCGGCGCTCTCACTGAACGATCGAACAACAATGCAAATATTCCTTACTTCACGTCAGTTTTCTGTGGGTCGGGTGACCCATTCATGCTGAAACCAGTAATAGCCAGTAATACCACCTAAGATCTACGTATTACCATCTACGTATTAATCAACTAGCTGCAGATTAGTTGACATCCGACGGAATTAATTACGATTCATTTATCTATAGATTGGTAAGCGTTTTATTTAGGTATTCGAAAAGCTTAATTATCTCTAAAGACATACATAATATTTTTTTTTATATTTAAAGACAACTAAATTGCAGCATATCCTAAGTTTTAAAAACGAAACCGTCTAGTGTCTACTAATATAACAAAGGAGGCATTTTTTTTTATTTGCCAAAAATATAAAAGTAAAACGTATTTGCTAGTTTAAAGTCCGAAGGGAAAACTTTGGGGAAACTTTTCCTTTCCATATAAAATCCAATATTAATTCTACATTCATAACCGCTTATGCAGTGAAGTCTTGAACCCCTATACTCTATTTTCTTACTATATTATTTCACTATTATTATATTTTATTGGCCAACTGTATTTTTGTTAATGATAATGTGCCGTGATGGACAAAATTAAGATTAATTAATGGATTATTTTTTATAATTCTGTGCATTCAATTTTGTGCAATGTAGTCATTTATGGAAATAATTAAAAAAGTACTTGTAATTATATTTCTTCTTGGTCTATTGAATAATCTTCCAGTTACATTTAACTGACTTATGAACAATTTTCATCTATATAAGACTTAAACAAGTTCAGAATTTCCAAAAAAAAAACTGTTATTTCTGTTATTTAATGGCATCAAAGCCCTGAAACAGTCCTCCACATAGAACAATATTTTTTTACATTAATAAATATAAATTTAATAATGAACTTAAAAAACGGCATTACTCGAACACATGAGTATAAATAAAATATTAACAGAAAAAAAATTCATCGCACATATAACACAAAAATTAATCTAATATTAACAAATTTTGTAGAAATTTGTCGAGTACTATCGTTATATTAAACCAAATAATAAAAACAATTACATGGAATACAATTTGAGCTTAATAAGAATTGGCTGAATAATAAATTAGTATCTGGATGACGGAGCCTACTCGGTTCTTTAAATAGACAATTTTTTTTGATCTGGTAGACAATCAATATATTCTCCGGAAAGCTTTGATCAGCATTTAGTGTAAAAAGTGTATAAACCTCATTACAGCCTGAAATATTAAACTCTCTGCGATCAGCTTGATGTGGAAGTCTAAATAAAGCTTACGTATGGTGCGGGTAACACTTAGACAGAAGTTATGCATATTGCATAGTGATGCAAGAAACAAAGAATAAAATGTAACAGTAATATATAGTGATATATTACTGTATATAACTATTTTGGTTTTCTCATGCTCTATAGGTTTTTGTGTTTGACCACAAGCTCATCTGATGGTAAATGACGCCTTGGTCTAAGATTGTAAACACGTCAGACTTAGTTGTGGCTGGCTCTCAAGACCAGCTGCTTGATCATACAAACGAGCCTAGCGCTTACCTAGCCAGGCGAACTTACTAAAATCACTTCATCATGACATCCTTCTTCACCGGAAGCTCTGAATCAATTGTTAGGATTCAAACCTATGTCCGGCTACGCTGAGTTCAAACACGCAATTAACTAAGTCATCGTCGCTTCGAATTATGTACTCCAATAACTTCACCATTGAAGTAGTTATTCCAAAATTTAATTTAATTTCATTCTTACATTAACAGCTTTATTGATATCTAAAAATTATAGTTGCCCGTACAGTGGCCGCTCAAAGACACCCACATAATTCTATGATATACTTGTCCGCAAACGATAAAGCTATAAATGCAGTGTATATGGAATGTTCTGGCTTTTTTTGCATTGAAGGATGCCAGAGAAAAAGGTCCATTTATATTTTTTATTTTTTCATGAAATTCTTTCGAATGTGGGTGACAGTTTAAAAAGAGATGTACTAATTGATTCATTTAAAAATGTTGAGTGGTTCATCAAAATCATATCATCATACGTCTAAACAATAGTCAGCAAAAGAATTTATATTTATACTATTAGGAAGATGGTCCTCTGGAAAATGCAATAAAAACATTTAAAAAAAAAACATAGATACATAAATGTTCAAATGGTTCTAAAGGGTGATGATATTGGACAGATTTAGTAACGGCCCATTTATATACCGGTGAGTAATAATTAATTTCTATGGCTCTACGACGTCTTCCGTTTGGGACGTCTGTATTCTTCTAATCGGTATTAGTGTTTTTCATAATTTTCAGAGATCAATAGTGGTGCCGCTCATCGCTGCTTAAATTTTGTAAACGTCATTCCTACTGTTCGTCATTTTCAGTAGCTGTTAGTTGTGCTGAATGCTGCCGTAAAGCTTGTACGCGTCACTCCCATTATTCATCATTTTTAGTAGCTACACGTTGTACCCTAAGCTCTTGCGAATACTCTAGACCTCGCTCCCGTTCCTCGATTCATTCGGTAGCCTAACGTTGTTCCGATCACTGCCACAAATCTTTTAGGCGTTGTTTCTGTGGCTGCCTAATAAAAGTTACTTACGCTTTAAAAGACGATACGCGATTTCTGTGAATATAATTATTCTAAGCTCAAACCAAATACACATTAGTTTAGTGTTGCTGTAGTTTATATTATAATGTAACCGAATAGATTTCAATGTGTTTATAGCATATCTTTACTATTGTTCTTATTTTTAGGCATGTGGGAGGCTTTTCAAATAGTCTAATCATTTTGTTTTGGGTGCCCATTCGTTAATAAATGGTTAATAAATAATAATTTATCTCACAAAATTATTTTTTTTTTCTCGCAAAAAAGAAACTAGAAAATAAGGAAACCAAGATTCGAACTGGGGTTGGTTTAAATGGAGTGCACGATTTCCCACCTGAGCTATTTCATGTTTCACAGCAAGGGTTAAATTTGCATTCATATTCTACTTATATTTTGTTTGTTGCTTTAAATCACTTATAGTAAAAGGTTTTCTATAAATGAACCTAGCTCGATCGATTTATCGCCCTGGTAAACCTCCTACATACAAAATTTTATAGAAATCGTTGAAACCGCTTCCAAGATTCTGAATATATAGAAAAATACATTACTCGTTTAAAGGTATTAGAATGGATTATGGATAATAGGTTGAACGTTTTCTTGGTAAAAACGCGAATCTTTGAAAGATTAAATATAAACGTCTGAGCTTCGGATTAGATAAGAATATTATTATCAGTATTTTCTAGAAAGTAATCAATATAAACTTGATTAGAACTCACTCCACTGAAATATATGTATATTCAGTGTATTCATTATAAAAATGAACTATCGGAGATCAACAAATGCTAACGCCCTTTGGCTATAGCAAGTAACATACCAGAGTGTTTCTTTCGTGGAAGAAGTTTCAAAGTTATCTACTTTACTATAACTCGCCACATAATGCATATTACAATTTAATACCAACGAAACCGAGATAATATAAATTATTGTTATATTATTAATAATAAATAATATTATTAAGTACGTTTGCAAATAAACAAACCAAATAAATAAGTTATTCATTGCTTCAAGTTGACTATTTCGTTTAAATACTATTTTTGTGTTTGACACTTTCAGTTGAACTCTACTTTTATTATGTAACTTTGCATCATTGAGCTTCGATGAAAAGATCTCACCGCGTCTGACAAAATACAAGATAATGTCAAAAACCTTTGTTATGAAGTACTGAGTTGCAAGCTTCTTAGTATTTGAAGTACTGATTCAATCTTTTGATTTTAAAATAAATTTTAGCCGTAATAATTATTTACATATTCAAGAAGAAAGTTGATTTACACGCCTCAGCTTTTGTTAACTCTTGGATAATGTATTTCTGTGTTTGAGGTTGTGTATGACGTGAATATGGAACAAAACAGTATCCTTATTAATACCATAAATGCGAATGTGAGATTGTTTCTTTTATACGCTTTTGTTGCTTCAATACTCAAACGATCACTATAAAACTTTGGGCACTCGTTGTTAGGGATAGAACAAAGGACACTTTTTATGTAAAAAATAAATACTGTCCACTATATTAACACCTGCCGTGAAGAAAAGCTAGTACTTTACAAATAAATATTGTAATATACTGGCAAAGTGGTAAATAATAGCAAAAATAATTAAACCTCGTCAAAAAATATAGTAATAATTACGTTTCTCATTTTATAGTATTTGAGATTTGCCGGATGGAAAATATAAGTTATTGTTCTTTAAACTTCTAATGGATATTATTGACTCTGCATATAAATTCTATGTGTACATTACAATGGACAAATAAGCATTGTTAACTTAGAAAATAAACTTGAAATTGTGGTCATTTTACGACTTCACTGGTTTACTGTTCATTTTATAGGCTCTATTCCATTGATAGGTAATCTTGGTTCCTTTGTTGTTTAGATAAACTATTTATATAAACCCTACTGAATCTTGACCAACCAGGAATAGGGGCAAAGTAAAAGGTATGTTAATTAAACTGAAATGCTTTTTCACATAATAGCAAGCTAAAAATCTATCGGCAAATGTTATATAGGTGTACTTTGAAAGTCAGTCACTCTCTTGGTTTAGCATGTTACCATACTTTGTCATTATCAGATGAATTTGTGTTCGAACATAAAAACTAATAAAATATTCAAAAACAATCTTTACTATCGAATATTGTCATACGATGGATATTTCAATAACGACAGCTTTATGATATGGCTGAATTTGCATAAAATTGATGAGTTAACTAAGACTTGAAAATTAACACTGAAAAAAAAAACATACGCGCTAAAAAGTTTATAACAAGCTTTAGGAAATACGGGCAATATTTTCAGTATCTAGCTGTAGGTCTGAAGTAAAACTTCATATGGGACGGCTTTGTAATTATGACCCGCAACCTTTTTGTCTGACATTTAGTAGTGGAGATAAACACTGTGGCAAGTCGAGTGGAAGCGTCTAGCTTACCTTCGGATATTGGAGATCAGTGAAACATATATTCTTGTCGCTTTCTTTTGAAGGCATCACTTCTACCATGTGTAAAGTACACACATGTTATTTTGACTATTATTTTTATTTATTATTTTTAGATCATTGTACTACTTAAAGGTTGATGTACTCTTTTGAATCTACTTCACTCTACTTACACAACACAGATTTCAATAGCGTGGATCCAAAAATAGATGTCGATTTACAACTAAATATTAATGCAAAAAGTAAATTATTCCAATGAATATGAGATAAGAATTATAGAAGCGAAACAGAAAGGGAAAATGAATAATTTAATTTATCATTTCAAGGGTCAAAGTAAATTCATCCTTATATTAGGGTTAGCAATCCTGACAATACGATATTTACATATACTCGAAATTATGGTATCATTCTTGTCAGTAGTAAGGCCGAGAATTATGTAGTAATTAGTAAATCTGAAACCCCTAAAGGCTTTCTTAATAAATCTATGCAATGGAGTAAACCCAGCATTGTTTCTGTAATTACGCTAAACAATACATAGCTTCATTTACATTTGTACTTGAATCCCAAGGAGTTTGTGAAAATTCGCTTTCCATCCAGAAATGGTAAAGTAAAGCAGTTGGGTGTTTTAAGTACATATTTGAACATTTGTTAATACAAGTTCTAGATATAGTAAATAACAATAAAGATAGTAATATAATAATAAATAAAAAAATACTTAGTGATAAACAAGTAACAGAATTTCAACATAGAAATTTAATTTACACAAGGTGCAGAGAAGTGAAAAAAAAACTTATTTCATAAAAAAAAAAAAACTAGATAGAATTATTAACAAAGCCTTTGTTTGTTTTATCGTAAAACCGTATAACGAAATTTATGGACAAAATCTATCGAAACTAAATTAAACTTTAATCTATCTTTTCCATCTTATTTACAAATAGCTATTACCCGGGACACCTCACGTGTTTTCAAAATTGTAATAAAGAGATGTAAAATTGTGAGAAGCTACATAAACAGAGATTTGCTCTTTTAAAAATAATTGTAAGTACAACACGAACGCCACTTACATTAACATGTGACGTTTACATTACATATATGAATAACTAACTACCTGTATGTCAAATAAGGCTTATCATAAGCAACATGTTTGAATCTTTAACCCACCATATAACCTCAGTCCTCATTCGGACAGTATAAGATACTAATTAAATACTTTTCAGAATCAGCCCAGCTGTTTTGGAGATTACCCGGAACATACAGACAGATCAACAAATAAAATTTAATTTAAACTTTTGTTGTCAGTTGCGTGTATAGGTACATTCATATTCAATCATTCGATGTTTGTTATATGGATATACATACCTACAGATAATACATTTTTATTATATGTATAGATAATACTACGACAGGTAACTAGAAGTTTTTGGCACATAGCTTATTGAGACAAAAGAATGGATAGAGAAAATTGATCCGAAGTTATTACGGTAAGTTGATGAAACATACGGTGTTTGACCGTGAGAACCAGTTTGTTTTCTCTGTTTTATTATCATGTTGACAATACGCTATGATAACAATGTATATTAAAATAAATTACCGTGCTTAACCGTTGGGTAATTTGGTGCGATATTTTAACACAATTATAAGGACATAAATGGTGTTATTACGAAAAAGTTAAATACGTAATGAATACTTGCTTAAAAGTTCGTTTTGAATGCACCGCGCTCGTTGAATGTCCGCCATCTTGCTGTTTTGTCTCGCTTTGGTTAGGTTAAGTTAGACTTGCGAAAAAAGGATAACGCGAACTTGCATCGGGCGAGCGCGGAGTATTTAGTATGAAACCTTTTTAAAGCAAGTATATTATCTATATATTAATACGTGAAGCAATTTTTTTTGTATCCCTTTTTAACCTATTTCCCGTCAACGGGTGAACTTGAAATTTGAATGTTAAAGTTTATATGGCGGAGAAGTGCAGAAAGCTGTTTATTTTATATAAAATGCATTAGAAGTACATTAAATTAATTAAAATATCCACTACTCACACTACTACTCGAATTTTACACAACATATACACACATGTAAATATAAAAGACATTTTGATAGCCGTCAATAATTACGAACTTCAAAAAAGGTTGTGAAGGATGTTGCTATGCTCAACTATATGTATTTTTTAACTCTTACGTTCTAATCATTTTTCATCCTACATTCAACAATGATATTATAAAATATAAGTATTATTGTAATATTTATTATTTTTAATGGTGAACTCACTTCAAATGATGATTTAATATAAAAATGAGCCAAATAATACTTTGCATAATCAAAATAAGAATTTTGTTCATAAAATAAAAGTAATCCATGACTTAAACCTCCGCGGTTACAACGTTGCAATTCAACCTCATGTAGCAACAAAATTGAATTTATTTTCAAAAGTTAATGGTAGTGCTAAAAACATCTTTGTTTTGGATTCATCATTTGATTCTATTGTGTATCCATTACTTTTCCAAAAGATGAGACTGGGCATATCACTATTTCTAATAATGAACAGACTACATTTAATTCAATATCACCCAGAAATACCACCCACTCATGGTGTCATGTAAAATTGATTGAAAATTGTGTCATGGGTTACGATAAATTTCTTTATTTTCGTAAAGTTATGTTTGCTTAAAATTTGATAGCTTTACCACGTGGTTTTTGTTTTAAATTTATAATCAATTTCAATTTTCATTTACACATAGATTTTTTTCTTATGTTTATATAATTAAAGATCATGGCAAATGGCAAATAACTGAGTAGCCATGATAAAAATCTTTGATTATAAAAGTATACCCTTTGACAAAAGAACCCTAATAAAGTTCAAATTTTAAAAATCAATTAACTATGCTCGAATGTCTACCACTGGACGCCCACTAGTATTATTAAATATACATAAAACAGTTTTTAAATTTTAGAGTGAGGTTAATCATAGCTTATTTTGGTTACAGACTTTCTATTATAAGATTTCAGAGTTTCTTTGCAAGTAGATTATTCAATTTTGTAATTTTTACGAAGAAAATGCTAAGTTTGTTTTTTTTCGCTCATTCCACTACACAAGCTATGTCTAGGGTAAAACTTTTCAAATCAATAAAATACACATATAGTACACATAAATACAAATACATCATTAAAACATACTTACAACTACAAACTTAGAATACATTATTTCAGTTGTCATATGTTTCAATGCACAGGAGAACTGTAGACCTTTTTTATATTTATGCTTTTGGTAAGATAATTTTCAGGAAATTCGTACACGTAGTAAGGTAAGCCGTACTTATAGGTGTCGTGACTAGAATATGCGCTCTATCTGTTAGACACACGACAGTTTATGTGTTCCGGTAAAGCTTGAACAGAATGTCTTGTTACCGGAATTAAACTTACCTAAGTATATTCTATAAGTTTGTATATAAGTTGGATCTTAACTAAAGTTGTAGTTTTTTATAGAAAGCGTCTTATGATGTCAATATAGCCACTAGCTGATTTCAAAACGCAAGTAATTATACCCCAAATCAGAAACAAGGGCCTTAAGACCTTAGTAATTCTTAATTTGTTATCGGCTCCAATTTTCCAACGTGAAGGTCTTGAACTCGTTTCTTATGCGATACAATGACATCGCTTTCACTAAGTATTTACATGCCCATTAGTCTTACATAAATCTATTGTTAGGTTTATCATAACAGTTTATGCCAGTATTGACCTGCGATACCGCGCTATTGACTATATCGGGTGTTACTAGTGTCTTCAAACGCTATTTGTTGAAGTTATCGGTTGTTCATTATTTACCCCGATGTGAGAGACCATTGGTTGGAGGTATCTGGTGTTTATCTATCTTGAAGCCTTAAAAGGCGACCAATAACGATATGCTGGACATACTCGCTCAGACAGTTGGGCTAGACATACCTACGGAAGAGTCGTCGTAACTATAGTCATTGTTGAGATTTGAACGAATACACAAGTAAATAAAAACAGATGTAATTGTTATAAGGAGGTATTGAACTAACCCTAAAGGATACATGTGCTTAGTTCGCTCGAATTTATAAATTTAAAAATATACAACAATTGCTCGTTTAAAGGTATTAGATATAATTAATTATGTAATATATAATGAATATATAAATAAATATAATGATCGTCATAATAAACAATGAATTGATATGAAAATTATTACATATTTTATCGCAGTGTTAGTTCTATTCATTGGGACAAATATGTTATTTTATTTTATTGTCTCATCAGTAAATGAACTACTCAGAAATACTATATTATAGAACGTACTTCCATTATTATGTTCATAACCCTACGTATCCCATATACGAAATTCAGTTTCGTCTTGATAATTATTTGTTATGTACCACATAGTAGTTTGTCATTTTATTCAGTTACGTATGGTAATGCATAAGCTGTCTTGATAGCAGTTACACTTATGATTCATAATAAATTAAAAAAAAAATGTTAATACTGACGGCAAAAGCGGTTTTAGTTACATTTTCAAATTAGTTTTTTTTTTCTTGTACAATATTTCATTTCTGGGTACTCAAGGCTAAACTAATTATACAGTTATAGTATGAATCTGTGACGTTCACAGTTTGATGGGTTTTTTTCGCAATGCTATATTTTTTTGAATTCGTCATGATTGGGATTCATCAAAGCTCTGACTGTGGTTTATATGACTTGTGGTAGAATATTCATTCAATAAATAGGATTTAAAATGAATACAAATTGATTAAAGATTCGGAAAATTGCACTGAAATAGAAATTAACGAATTCCAATATTCAATATTAATAATACGTGAAGCTAAATTTTTGTATCCCTTTTTAACCTATTTCCCTTCAACGGGTGAACTTGAAATTTGTCATAGTTAAAGTTTTTATGGCGGAGAGGTGCAGAAAGGTGTTTATTTTATATAAATTGCATCAGATTAAATTAATTAAAATATGCACTACTCACACCACTACTCGAATTTTACACAAGATATACACACATGTAAATAACAAAGACATTTTGACAGCCGTCAATAATTACGAACTTCAAAAAAGGTTTGTGAAGGAGGTTGCTATGCTCGACTATATGTATTTTTTAATTCTTACGTTCTAATTACCATTTTTCATCCTACATTCAACAATGATATTATAAAATATAACTATTATTGTAATGTTTATTACTTTTTTATGGTGAAATTCACTTCAAATGATGATTTAATGAAAACAAATGAGCCAAATAATACTTTGTATAATCAAAATAAGAATTTTGTTCATAAAAGTAATCCATGACTTAAAACTCCGCGGTTACAACGTTGCAATTCAACCTCATGTAGCAACAAAAATGAATTTATTTTCAAAAGCTAATGGTAGTATTAAGAACGTCTTTGTCTTGTATTCACCATTTGATTGTATTTTGGATCCATTACTTTTCCAAACGAAGATACTGGTCATATCACTATTTCTCATAATGATCACATGACACAAACATTTTTAGAGTCTATTTTGTGCTGCTATTCTAAAAGGTTAGTAGTAATAATATTCGTCCATCAATACAGGCGAAGGAATTAATCCATACTGCCAATTCTGAAGTTGACAATATAGGTAGTTCTTATATATTCTCTACCCAGTTTTTTTCTATGTCTAAGTTAATGTATAGGTATAAGCGCCAAATCTTCTATATAATATTTCGTAAATTTTTGTCTTCTTATTAATATTAATAATAATATATTAATATTCAAGACCCCAGAATACATGCTCCGTGGTATTATTTTTCATTCATTTCACTTATGCACAATAAACAAACCATATTACATAAAACGCCACCAATTTAACACAATATAGAGTCAAATAACATAAAATTATGAATAAAATACAAAATCCCCTACATGACAGGTTGAGATACCGTCGAAAACTCTTCAAAAAGTTTATTCTACGTTAGTTTTGTTCTGAATTTTTGGTTTGTGATATATTATGTATTATAAGAATAAAGTTTGTGTATATAATATTGAAATAAAAACTTTTTGAAGAATACATATATCTGCGGTGCTACAAATATCAACATCTTTTTTTTAATTCTGTCGATATGTCTGTTTGTTTATTTATTCCTGGTAATCTCCGAAATGGCTAGACCTATTTGAACGGTTTTATTTTCTTAAAAATGACTACGCTATTGACCTAGCAAGGTCTTAACAGCTTCAACGGACTACAAGTAATATTTGAACGGGAATTTTACGGGCAAATAACTAACTAATTAGCTATTTTATTTTAAGCTAGCGAGTTCAGCAGACGATACCCGCTCTAATAATAAGACAAGCTATACCTAAACCTTGCTCAAAAATCATTTTATATATTGGTTAAAACGGCATGAAGATGCGTTTTTGATCTTATTGCGAACAGACATATAGACAGACGTGAAACACGACTTTGTTGACTCTATGTAGTTATGAACTGTTATCCGTGCATTCGTATGTGTGAAATTGACCAAAAATATGTTGTTTACTGTAAACATGCGCGTGTGACGTACATTGTACTGGACTCCAAGAATAAATATAATTGAAAGTCATATGATTATATGTGATTTAAATTATAGCAAGGTATATTAATAACTTCATTATATCAACAATATGAACATATTATATAATGTACATGTTTCCTGTTACTGTAGATGATGTGCTTGTCATACTTACAAATATTTTTGAAAGAGTATTATTGTAATTTACACATCTAAAAAAATTTTAAATTTATTTAATACATACAAAAAACGCGTGCGGAGCCGCGGGTAACAGCTAGTATATAATACACCTACTTATTGCCCGATACAAACTGCGATAAAATGTACCGGATGCAATTATGGCTCGAGCAGATTTAATCTTGCCAACAGACTAGCTTTTCCGTTGCTAGAAAGTTATTACGACAACATATAAGACGATTACATCGGATATTTTTTTATTCATTTGTAAATTTGGCGAATGCAACGTAAGTGTAAGTGCAATGTAAGATAAGGTTGACTTTGTTATCGACATAAAAGTCAAAAATAATCTTTTTACAATTTTTGTCTGTCTGTCTGTCCCTTTGAACAAGTATCACTCTTTTCAGAACTTTTCACTTTCGTACCGAACCAATTTTGACGAAACTTGATACACACAATAACTACTATTACAAGTTTATATCTAGGATATTTTTTGTCTCTAATACACAAGGAGTTCTCCTGGATAACGGACGAAAGTTAAAAATTTGAAGTTCATGAATATATATATATTTAACGTATTTTAATGCACTTCTATTTAGTTATTGTTAAAGTGGTTTATTTTACATTATTGAATAATTTAGATTAGATTAAACAGTTCATAACTTCTTAGAATTTCACCTGTTTATTCACATAAGCAATGATAGAACTCACTAAATAAACCGGTGTTACCCACACAACGCGTGACACCATCTTAAGAACATGTGGCGTCGTGCGATCAAATTTCTATCTTGATTTGATTTTCGATTTAGAATAGACCTAAATAAGTGTCTCGATAATAAAAATCGGATTTGTGAAATTGTAATAGAATTATTCTGGATTTAAGTAACATCTGGACCCTTTTTTTATTTATTTAATGTCTTTAAAACCGGAAATGCATCCGACATGCAGCCGAGATAAGTTGCTATTTAAAATGAATAATAATGTAAAATAAACCACTTTAACAATAACTAAATAGAAGTGCATTAAAATACGTTGCCAGTATTGATTAAAATAGAAAATAATAGATGGCTCTTTTAGGAAACACCTATATCCGAATCTTCATAAGATTCTGTAATAAAAATATGCTATTTATGTGTTAATTTCAACCGCTGAATGCTCAGGCTGTTGGAATGCTACTATGACATATAGAATGCTAAGTTTTCGTATTAAAAATAATATTAATTTACAAAATATATATACGATTCATTTTCCAAATAAAGTTGTTAATTTTTTATAAACTGTATACGAGATAGCTATAACGAAAACTTGCATTATTGTAATCTTATGATCTTCAGATATTTTTAATAAATGTAACGAAATGTAATGTTATAAAATTACAAAATTTTCATGAAAGAGGAAAAATATATACCTTCCGAATATATACTGGAAGTAAATTAATATATAAAAAATAATATATGTAATAAGAAAAGTCCTGTATACTTTTTTTTATCGAACTGAATACGCTATTGACCTACAAGGTCTTAACAGCTTCACCGAACTACTAAGGCGAGCGCTTGAGGCACTCAGCCAATTTTATTTGACAACTAGCTCGAGGGTGCACGGCACAGCTCGGCTTGGGCTGTTACCTGATACATGCAATTCGCGACCTATCTGACCTAGCTAAGCTAACTACTATTCATACATATATGAGTTGTTGAAACATATATGTGTACCAACCTCAAACCTCCTCAACCACTTCTATATATACTTCGTATCAGATAATTTTCTAAATAATTTCGCTTCGATAAGGAAAAAAATAAAATCCTTCCATTTTCATGTGTAATGTTGTCGCAATGAGGTAAGATTTTGTGTCACTGTATCGCGCGAGGAACGTACTCAAAGGTAACCGCTTGAACCGCTACCGAGGGGGGCCTAATCTAGTGTGCGGGAGCGAAATTTACCCCCAGAAAATTTACGTATTTATTGAAAATAACTATAATATTTATCTAAAATTAGATGAATTATGTCGACTATCCTGTACATAAAAATATATGTTCGTATATTCGTATACATATATTCGGTTGTATATTCGTGCCGTTCTGATTGGCACTTGATTTGAAAGTTCCTAATATGGTAATTTCAACGCACAATTGGTGTCTAATGAATGTATTTCATACAATTCAGCTCACTATGCTTTTTTGTATGAACTAAGTAGTAATAAAAAGAATAATTACAATATAAAGAATACAATTCACATGTAGAAAGAACAAAAGAATTACTTTGCGACCAGTACCTGCTAGTATTCTTTAAAAATGTCTAACAAAAAATAAACTAATATTCCAGATACAATAATAAGTACTTGTTATATCGACGAGAGGCATTTGTTTCCTGTTGGCGATTGAAGTGCGTCAGCTCCATTGAAATTCAGCCAGACTCATAACAATCACAATAGCGTTTTGTACGCAGTGAACCGAACAGCCGGCACGTTTGCCTGTCTAAATACATCTGTGTCTATATTCTATTATGTGCATACTGCATGTATAACAATTTCAAGTGTATGATAACTGTTTCCTATCGACAAAAGGAAATTTTAATAGTATTATTTGTATATTTGAGTATTCAAGTAGTGTTTCATACGTATTGAAAAAAAGTTTTATATCAATTATTTTCGATAATGTTAACTGTATTGATGTTATTGATATATTTATTTTATTTACATGTAAGCATTATGAGTGATTATCTGAAACTTGAACTAGTCATTCACAGATCAGTGATTTGTTTTTATTGGTTTAATAAAATACTTTCCCGCGGGAAAAATTACGCGTTGCAAAGATAAACAATAACAATCACTTTTGAATTCGCGTACGCTTTCTCAGGTTCAGTAATGCACACTCCAAACACGCGTGAAAAAGCATGTCGTGTTTAACAGTCCATTCAGTTTTTAAGGCAACATTAATAAATCTGAAGTTTTGTTCGTATAGTTAATACTCCACATTTTTGCGATAGATATTTTTAGCCTTAGTTTAGGCACAGTTCACATAACAGACAGTTTGGAAACTTCCTATAAACGCTTGCACCGGCACACAACATGCGCATCGACGAGACCCTTAAGCGGACTTCGCGGTGCTGTCCATAGAATTCCTTTCAAAACCTCTCACCGATCCGCGTGTTTTGTGAGTGAGACATTTTCGAGCGTTTGTTCGTAATTTCCTTACTCTGTCTCATATATACTGTGATTTAGGTGTGAGCCTGGGTATGTTCAAAATCGGCTGAGTGCCTTAAGCGCTCGCCTTAGTAATCCGGTGAAGCTGTTAAGACCTTGCTAGGTCAATAGCGTAGTCAGTTCGAGAAAAAAAAAACTGTAAATAGGTAAAAGTCAAAGTTCATATCAATTTAGTTTATTATTATTATCCACATTACAGTAATCTCTTTAATCAATTAACCTTTCGCTGCGTTTTAGTGTTAGCACAAAGTAACTAATACTACGCGGACGCAGTCGTGGGTAGGGGTTAGTCTGTTATAAGTAAAATATATAGATATGCCTATCAGTATTTCGCGAATTCTCAAAGTACTAAATCATGAAACTTTCTGATGTTGAGATGCAAAAGCTGACCTCATTTCATATTAATGTTATATTTACTATAAAAATATAATTTTGATCTATTACATCGTAAATATTTTTGCGGAAAGACAAACAAATTATTCGACAAAGTTTCTGCTATTACATTTGTGCACACAAACACATAAATTGTAACTTGACACCGACACCTCTACTCGATTCGTATCTCGATCTCGATCTCGATACTCGATCGTAATTTATTTCAATTTTAAAAAATCAGTTTATTTAAAACGGATATAAATTTAAACAAACGAAGAAATTTCATGACACGTACTGTTACTAATTTAATTTTATTTTTTATTATTAATAATAATCGGAAAACAAACAATGATTTATTACAAGTATTCAAACTAAATAGACTCTATACACCAGTTATATGCTATCGCATATAGGATTCTAGAAAATGGCTAGTTTGTTTATATGCTAAGGTATTCTGTCATACAATTTAAGAAAGTAAGAAGAAAGAAATAAATATTATATATTTATTGCCATAGTAATACAAGTGTACAAAAAAAACCCGTAAACATAAAAAATCAAACCTACGACAATACGAGTCCGCGTACTGCTAACTTTGAAAACGGTGCTGGTTTTCAGCCAGGCTTCAAATTTCCGGCCAAAATTATAAGCATAAGCTATAAAAGCATTACTTATTTTGCGTCCAAGTCGTAAATATGAACTTAAAATACTTATCTATTGCTATATATATAGTAATTAGTAGCAGGGTAGTAGAGACCCGACCAAAAATGTAGTTATAAGAGAGAAAATAAAAAACGTTGCGATATAAAGTTATATTACAATGTGAATTATGCATCAAATCTATTGATGTAATTTTAAATTTTAACGGATTATTAACTTCAAAACTTGCTAAGAGTCTAATTCTGCTTACAATAGATTAGATACACAAATATTACACAGTTACAGAAGGTAGAGCCACGCTGAAACTGTTATTGTTTTCCTGGGTTATTGGGTTATTGTTATTGGGTCGCCTGTTGTAGTACCACCCGACCCGCAGAAACACCCACGTAAAGTAACAGTGCTTGCATTTTTGCATTTCGTTCGGTCAGTGAAAGCGTCGGAGGATCATATCCTCCCTCTCTCATCCTTCCCTCCCTTCCCCATCCCCTCTCTTCCCTCCCTTCGCCTTCCCCTTCCCCCAGACACAGGCTGGCAACGCACTTGCGACTCCCTTGTTGTTGCTAGTGTCTATGGACGGTGATAATCATTTAACATCAGGTGATATAAAAAAACATATAATATATCCAAATATTTTATACGATTTCTGCTTTTGCTCGCGGTTTCAATATCGTCAATGAAGATTTGACCTATTCCTCGGGAACATTATATTTTTTCTGGATAATAGACGCTTATGTATTTTTCTGTACTCCTGAAAATTTATGTGCAAAATATCATTTCACGATGACCTGTTGAATGCTTAAGGGGTGAAAGCGTAGCAAACTAATTGATATTTATAATAATTTCATTCATTCAAAACTAAATGTTTTACAAGAATGAAAACTTAAAAAAGTCTGATAGCTCATCATAACCGCTAGGTTCGTAAAACCACAAAACGCAAAAATAAAATAAAGTCAGAGGGACTGTGCCAACTCTCTATGTAAACTACTCTAAATAAATACGGAACACATAATCATACACCTGAAAACTGACCAGTTCTAAATTAGCTTTGAGCGATATATCTAGAAGCTCACCCTTCAAGCGGCAAGATGTCTACTACTTACGTGAAGCGTGTAATTAAGAGTCCTAAAGGGTGCAAAGATGGTGTAGGCTTAACTCGTCTTTCCTACATTTAGAGAACGTAACATTTATCTGTCTTACGGTAAATTTGTTCGTTTATAAGTATTATATCATGACTACCGATTTGCGTAATTTTGTCGATTTATTGTACTGTATTTTATTCTCTCTCTCTTCGTAATTTCTTTGAAAAGCTAATGAATAGGGATAAACGCCCACGGGGTTCGCCGAAAACCTGGTTCTTGTGTTAAAATTATAATTATTACAAATTTTCACTGAACGTTATATTAAGGTTAAAGGTTTAATTCCATTTCTCATTATAAAAATAAAACGTTAATATATTATTATCCTTCATTTCAGTTGCACACGTCAACAGAAATTTATAATAATGTTGAAAACCTACGAAACGAACATAATGAGAATTGCAGTCAGACGGCGCTTGCAGGATAGTTTTCACACGAAAGTTTGCAGCATTTCTAGAAAGGAGCTAAGTTTCCATTTAAATCATATTTAGTGCGACAACGAGCAACCGAGACTTTTGGTGCAACGTTGCGGGACTGAACGAAGCCAGAGACACGTCGGCCACAGCTGGCTGTAGATAGATTTCAGAGTTATCACGTGACTTTGCGGCGTAATTAATAATAGCCTATCAACAGAAATTACTATAGGTAAATAAACTTCATAATTTATGACCCCATCTTATCCTTATACCATTCAATCGACATTATTAATATAAAAAAATATATAAAGTCTTGCAGATAGTGAAATAAAACTCTACATGACAGCGAGATGTACTGTACTCTAACCGTCGGCCAACCTGTGAGGTATCCAGTAAATAGTGAAAAGTTAAATCACGAACACTATATCATTAGTACAAACGCTAGCTAAATATAGTCTACTCGCAATACACATCAAAAATATACAAAAAATTATTCAATCCTTTTAACATAAACACAGAGCTCTATTAATCCAAAACTGAAAATACAATACCCACCATAACCTCTCAAAGAAATCTTACATACTTATTTTTTTCCTCCAACTTTTTATACTTCATTAGTGATTTAGTCCGGTGAAGCCGTAAAGACCTTGCGAGGCCAATAGCGTAGCTAGTCAGTTTGAAAAAAAAATCATTAATAATTATTCTGGCAACAAAATTGTATCACATTAATTAACACATTATACTTTGTTAATCTTTATACTCAAGCACCATAAACTAAATTGGCAATAATTAATTTTAGATAGTGCTAGACGAAATTGAATCGAATTCAGTATTAATTTAGGCAACTAATCAGATGTACCTTGAATTATAATTAAATTGAACACTTCAAAATTGTACATGAAATTTCAAATCGGGAAACACAATTACTGTATTTCTAAGAAAATCAATTTTCATATCCGATATATCGCAAACGACATACCCACAATACTGTCAACTCCACATCTGGACATTCAAAGTGTCTCGGCTAACGTGCATGAAATTGCACAATCTCACGATTTCCGTGCGCTTCCTGAGTCGGATTAAAATCATTGAAACGGCACAGAAACAGTTCAATGAAATATATACTTTAAAAAAATAGGTACCAACCTATATAAGCTTACATTTAAATTGAAGGAAATGAGTTTAAATAATCTAATTTAAATTTAGACACATTTTATGTTGTAATGTTTTGTCTTATTTTATGACTGTGATAAGAGATGTTATTAAATAGTATGCAGCATATAGTACAGTATAATAACGTAATTCTGACAGAGATTATCAGCGTCTAGAGTTGCAATTTATTAATAGCTAATCTCTGCCTGCGACTTCGTTCTCGTGGAATAGTTACATTGTGCTAGCTAACACGCAGCGGAAGCTCTCAAGAGAAAGAAAAACCCCGATTTTGAAACATTCTTCATAGGTGCTCCACTCCTATTGGTGTTATCGTGAGTTTAGACATATATATCAAGATAGCCTAAAACCATCATCGATAAATGAGCTATATAACATTGAAATAATTTTTCAAATCGAACCAGTAGTTCATGAGATTACTCCCTACAACGTCACAAACTCACAAACTTTATCTGTTTATAATTTTAGTACAGACAAGTGATCCGATATCGCATGCTTACAGTGTACTAAAATCAAGTTTAAATTATCGCGACCCATTTTATGACTTTAGTCTTTACAGTTCTTCAAAGTATTTTAATAGAATCTACATAGGAATCTTCATTTAATATTATTTTAGTTAAACGTAAAATTTAATCTGTGATACTTTCTATCACCGTATCTTAATTATTTTATTGAATAAGGATTTATTATTTGAATTATATATAACCATAATATTATTTTAATTATTCCTTACTAATGTGTAAGAGATAAAAATAATGATTATGGTTTATCCTTAGGAGACACACATCGGAAACTTTTCTGTAGGCATTTTAATATGAAGCATGTTATTTTAATGTGACAATAAATGACAAAAAATGGAATAATGTTTTAGCCAGCGTTGACAATGTAAGCGTCTCAAAACTCCTCACGTCTTCATTAGAATACAGCCATTTTTCTCTACTTAAGTATAATATGCATACATATACAAACTTTTTGGAAGAAGTAACATTTATAAAAGTGAATGTATAAGGTAGGCTTCCTACGATGCATTGTACTGATTGTGTAGTATACACACGGCCAAGAAATAATTTATCCATCTTTTGATCCGAGACTCTTCCAGCCGAATGTGTCTATTTATGAGGATGCATGTTTCGAAACTATTTTATATTTCAAAACGCTAAACGTTTTGCTGTTAGAGAATTACTTCTATGACAAAACTAATTGATGTTGGAATAAATCAAGTTTTCCTTAACAAGATTAAAATTAAATTAAATAGACCCTTTGTTTTTAATCAATGTCAAAAGTAATTTGTTCTTTATTATATTTGCACGGCAATATGACTATATTTTGCCTGATGGTAAGCATATTAAAATCGAAGAACCGAGGTCACCAATCCATTGCTGTTTGACGCTGTTATTTATACCGGCTTACAAACCTCACGAGAAATACACTTACTGTCCTCGAAACTCGACAAACTAAAGAGTCACTGTGAGAAACTTATCCCCATGCGTGTGGTGGAAGCAACTTAGTCATATACAGCTCCTAACTACCTCACTTGGTACTGAGTACACACACGTCGATCCCAGAATGCCTAAGCAGATTTTATACATAGTATGTGTTGGCCATGATCTAGTCGGATAAAACTATTCGGTGTTATTATAATAAAGTTAAATACGTATTAAATACATGCTTTTAAAAGGTTCCGTTTTAAATGCACTGCGGTCGCTGAATGTTCGCCATCTTGCTATTTTGTTTTTTTTTTTCGAAATGAAAACGCTGTTGACCTGGAAAGGTCTTTAGAGCTTAATCAACTAAACTACTGAGCGCTGAAGCCGGTTTGAGATGTTTGGGCGACTAACTCAAGGATGCACGACACACCTCGGCTTGGGTTGTCGCCTGAGTTCTGTAAAAAATCACGACCTAACCTAACTTGTCTTGCTTTGGTTAGGTTAGGTTAGACTTGAAAAAAGCATAACGCGGACTTACCTCGGGCGAGCGTGGTGCATTCAGTACGAAACCATTTTAAAGCAAGAATTTAATTTTTTTGTAATAACATAGTATCTGTGCAGTCCGCGCTTTTGTACAAGCAGCATTACTTTAAAGTGATCGACTCGGTACGAATTCCACTAGTGGAGAAACTCATGTGGTGATTTTCGGATTTACTCTAGCGCGACGTAACATAAGGCAGAAAACTTTGTACCTTGTTAATTACCCCCAGCCCGTCAGATAAATAAAAAACAGTCGTTAGAAAAGGCTGATTAAGGCAAGGTCAATTAATTACATATAAAAAATTATACACTTTAATAGTCTGACGATTTTTGGGTTTCTCAAGCACGTTTTTTTTTCATTATAAAGGAGCCCATTCAAACATTACAGGAATAATATAATTTGCAGATTTCCACAAGTCGAAGTAATTAAAATCATCATTAAAATATCGTACACGTACAGCCGCTGAGAAATATGTATTTTCCACTCCGCGGCTCTCGTCCCATCATCTATACTAATATTATAAAGCTGAAGAGTTTGTTTGTTTGTTTGTTTGGTTGAACGCGCTAATCTCAAGAACTACCAATCCGATTTGAAAGTTTATTTTAGTGTTAGATAGCTCATTTATCGAGGATGGCTATAGGCTACATATCATCAAGTTAAATCGAATAGGAGCGGAGCACTAATGAAGAATGTCTCAAAATCGGGTTATTTTTAGAGCATCCGCTGCGTGTCAGTATTGTCTTTGCGTTACCATGGTAACATGATAACATTCTATCGGAAATATTATTAGGGTTTATTTTGTGTTCCTGTTTAAAAGTTTATTCTACGTTATTTTTAATTCCAATTATTAATTATATGTAGTATGTTTCTATCGCAAACATTTTTAAAGTCTACCTTGTGCTGCTATTCTAGAAGGTTTTTTTTTCACTTTATTTTTGGCAATCAATCTTTCAGATTATTACTGCCATTGTCGAGTAATCAATAATATTACAAGCGTCGTGCGATCACTTCAATATTAAGCGTCGTGTGAGTCAATATTCTAACAAGATGGTGGATCCCTTGTTAGAACCTTCCTGGGAGTTTTTGTGGCAGCTCAGAATTTCATTCTCCGTGATATTATTTTCCATTCACTTCACTTATGCACAACAAACTAACAATATTACGTAAAACTCCACCAAATTTACAAAATATTGAGTCCTATAACACAAGATTATGAATAAAATATAAAATCCACTACATGACAGACTAAGATCCCGCCAAAAACTCCTTCTAGAAGGTTAGTAGTAATAATATTCGTCCATCAAGACAGGCGAAGGAATTAATCCATACTGCCAATTCTAAAGTTGTCAATATAGGTAGTTCTTATGTATTGTCTACCCAGTTTTCTTCTATGTCTAAGTTAATGTAAATATTATATATATAATATTTAGTAAATTTTTATCTTCTTTATTTCCAAGACTATAAAATTCATGCTCCGTGGTATTATGTTTCATTCATTTCACTTATGCACAATAAACAAACCATATAACATAAAACGCCACCAATTTAACACAATATAGAATCAAATGACATAAGATTATGAATAAAATATAAAATCCCTGAAATGACAAACTGAAATCCCGCCAAAAACTCCTCAGAAAGTTTATTCTACGTTAGTTTTATTCCCAATTTTTGGTTTGTGATATATTACGTATTATAAATATAAAGTGTGTGTATATAATATTAAAATAAATACTTTTTGATGAATACATATATCTGCGGTGCTACAACTATCAACATTTTTTTTTTAATTCTGTCGATATGTCTGTTTGTTTATTTGTTCCGTGTAATCCGGGTAATCTCCGAAACGACTACTATTTTTTTTCTTAGAAATGACTACGCTATTGACCTAGCAAGGTCTTAACCGCTTCAACGGACTACAAGTAATATTTGAACGGGAATTTCACGGGCAAATAACTAATTAATTAGCTGTTTTATTTTAAGCTAGCGGGTTCAGCAGACGATACCCGCCCTGATAATAAGACAAACTATACCTAAACCTTTAAGAGTCATTTTATATACTGGTAAAAACGACATGAAGATGCGTTTTTGATCTTATCGCGGACAGATATATAGACAGATGTGAAACACGACTTTGTTGACACTATGTTGTGATGAACTGTTATCCGTGTATTCGTATGTGTGTAATTGAACACAAATATGTTGTTCATTGCAAACATGCGCATGTGACGTACATTAAACTGGACTACAAGAACAAATATAATTGAAATTCATACGTTTATATGTGATTTAAATTATAGCAAGGTATATTAATAACTTGATTATATCAACAATGTGAACATATTATATTTATATAATAAAAGATTTAACACATATTGTTCAGTAATGTATAGCTTAATATTTTCATTACTTTCTTATACTCGTATAGTGTAAGTGAGCACTGATATATAGATAGTAGTTTAAAGTTCCAGCTATGTGGCTGATGATAAATCACATCCCATTCGATACACTATTAGTATTCACATATATAATGTACATGTTACCTGTTGTAGATGATGTGCGTGTCATACTTACAAATATTTTTGAAAGAGTATTTTTGTTATCTACAGATCTAATAACAATTTTAAATTTATTTAATATATTCAAAAAGCGCGTGCGAAGCCGCGGGTAACAGCTAGTTTTCTTTTAAATGTATAAACATATACTTGTTTCAATTTTAGTCAATGGTAGGTACCGTACCGTACCGTTATGAAAATTTCAGAGCAACTACTCGTTCTTACTTCAGTCGCAAAGTTTTAATGAAAAGCACCGTGTCTATGACAAATTTAGGTCACATATCTATTTACAATTTGTAATAAGAACTGTATAAACGAGAAACTGTAAATATGTAATCATACAAATCATATTTATTTCGAAACTTACATATGACGACATTCCGAAAGTCCTAATCTATTAACCTATAATGAATTTTCGAACTGTAAAATGTCAAATATATTTTTTATGAATAAAGTACGAGTTATAGTTTCGAAGTAAAATAACTTTTTCGAACTGTCTACGCTATTGACCCAACAAGGTCTTAACAGCTTCACTGGGCTACTAAGGCAAGCGTTTAAGGCACTCAGTCGATTTTATTTGACAACTAGCTCAAGGGTGCACGGCACACCTTGGCTTGGGCTATTACCTGATACGTGCAATTCGCGACCTATCTTTTTTTTTTTTTAACGTGGGGAAATCCTTTATGGATACCCACCCTCCCGGGGGAGAGGGTGGGTTATGTCCGACGCGCACGGATTAAAACCCCACGGTGTACGTCTTCCACTATGGTTGGGACGGCACGAGATCTCTATAGACTTAATCGTGCCGCCCCAGCGGTAGGCCCAGGAGCAAAAGCGCTGCCGCCGGGCCTCGTCTTGTATGGAGACAGCCAGGTACACACCGGCTGTCTTCCTCGTCGGCCGTACCTGTGCAATGGGAAGATGGGCCCCCGACCCACCTTCCCTGGTCCGGTTACGGTGGGAGGAGGCGGTTAAACTGTCGCCTCCTCCTACCTGTCCTCCGTTGGCGGAGACGGCCACTTTGAGGATCCTGCTCACGGACCCTCTCCGCCGCCTCCTTTTGCGAAACGACTTCCTCGCAAAAGGAGGCCATAGCATTCCACACATCCTCGCTGCCCAGCATGGCCGTAACCACGCTTGCCAACGAGAGATCCTGTCCTACCGCCGCAACCAACGTGCGTCGCTGCTCCTCCCACGCAGCACACTCCGATAAAGTGTACTGTGCGGTGTCCGGGTGAACGCCGCACTGATGTCATACGGCGGTCGGCTCCCTGCGTGCTATCCGGTGCAGATACCAACCAAAGCATCCATGCTCGGTCAGCACCTGCACCAGACGGAACGTCAGGGAGCCCCATCCCCTCTGGTACCTTTCCAGCAGGACCGGGCGGACGGCGTCAATCGTGTATCGACCGTAACGTGCGTCCGCCAGGTCCCGCCTCCATCTCTTCCCTCTTTGCTCTCTTCCGTTCCTCTATTTCTCTGGGAACTGGGGGCTAACCTAACCGTTTCTTAGCCGCCGTATATACGGCGGCAAGCACCTCCGCCTCTAGCTCCCAGGGAAGGGAGCCGGCTAGTACCATGGCCGCCGCTGAGGACACCGTTCGGTACTCTTGTATCACCCTCAACGCCACAGTACGCTGCGCAGCTCTCAGCGCACGGATGTTGGTGGCATTGAGGGCGTCGACCCACAACAGTGCACCGTATGCGGCCATGGACTCGATGACCCCCATATAGAGGCGGCGGCAGACAGCACCCGGCCCCCCCGTATTGGGGAGGAGTCGTCCGAGCGCCGCTGCCGCCTTGACTATGCGTGGTCTGAGCCCCTTAAAATGGGGCTCAAACTGCCAGCGTCCGTCCAGGGTAAGGCCCAGATACTTTATCTGGGTCCCCACCCTGACACGGACGCCTTCGACATAGATATGGGCCCCTGGAGGTGGTCCTCGCCGAGGCCCATGAAACAATAGGGCCTCGGTCTTATTGAGGGCCACTTCGAGGCCCAGCCTTCTAATGCGCGTGACCACGACAGTGACAGCTTCTGTGGCCAGGCGCAACAGGCTATTGATTTCCCCCCCTTGGGCTACGACTAGGGTGTCATCTGCGTAGCAAATAAGGTACACTCCAGAAGGGAGCGCACCGCGGAGCACCCAGTCGTAGCCCATGTTCCACAGGAGTGGGCCCAAGGCCGACCCCTGCGGCACCCCACACGCCGTGTGGCGTCGGACCATCTGCCCACTCCCATCCACGAAGGCGACCTCTCTCCCGTCCAGGTACGCCTTCAACAGCCGCCGCAGGTACAGGGGTATTCCGAAAAATTGGAGCGCCTCCCGTATGACACCATGCGGCAAACTGTTGAAGGCGTTGGCGATATCCAAAGACACCGCCAATATTCTTTCGCCCTGAGAGGTCGCCTCCGTGGAGACCCGTTTTAGGAGGGTCAGGGCGTCCAACGTGGAACGCCCTGACCGGAAGCCGAACTGCACATCCGACAAGTTTGGCCCCACTTCCTCAAGGTGCCGGACGACCCGGGAGGCAACGATCCTCTCGAGCGTCTTCCCAGTGTCGTCCAGCAACACCAGGGGCCGGTACGCGGACGCACAGTCCGGAGGACGGCCTTCCTTCCCTATCAGGCAGAGCCGCCCCGTCTTCCAGGGTTTCGGGAACTGACCGACCGCAAGGCAGTGGTCAAACAGCTCCCGAAGCCAACCCCCAAGATGACCCAAAGCTATGGCTAGCACCCGACCCGGGACCCCTTCAGGGCCAGGTGCTTTGCACCCGGTGGTGCGGAGTCGCTCGATAGCCCTCCCCATCTCCTCCTCCATAACCGGGGGAGAGATGACCGGCGCCTCCTGTGCCACCTGAGCCGGAGGCATGGGAGGAGGGGCGAGTACCGGAAGGCCAGCTCCTCCCTCCTCCTCACTCAGCTGCACCACTTGGGTCCTGAGGTTACGAGTTTCGCGCTGTAGGCGCCTTGTCTCCTCGGCCTCAGTGCGGAGAGCCAAAATTTCAACCACCTCCTGGAGGGTCATGGCTGCTATCTTCAGGGCCTTGATAAGAGGTCCCTTCACGTTCCCCGATTTTGTTGCCACCTCTAAGATGGTGGCCGCCTGCCCGCTGGCCAGTTCCTTTAGGCGGTCCGCATCGAGGGCCTCCAGGTTGATCGGCGACGCTTTGGAGGGACGAGGGTTGGAGAGCTGAGGTTTCTGGGCCTCCACCTCTTCCTCTGGCGCACTCTCGTCTGTTGCTGTCCGGGTGGAGCAATAAGAGAGAGCCCGGTCGTAAGACCCGTTGGCCTCCCCAAGCACTGGGCGCTTGAAAGAGGCCGAGCGCTTGCGCGCTTTCCTTCTACCCGCTTTCGCAGAGCCCACCATCGGGCCATTCTTGGTGGCCTCCAAGTCAGTGGCTCTGGTCCGACGCTGGCGCTTTCTAGCACCAGTCTGGTCCAGAAGCTTGCTGTCCACCGAGGAATATTCCATATCGCTTGCAGTATCGGAGTCCTTGTTCGTAGCCATAGTTGGTATGATCCTAGAATCGCACAAGATCGTGCCCCCCCCCCCCCCCCCCAGAGAACGAGGGGCTGCCCAAGCGTGGGGGCTCGGGGAGGGATTCTCCACTCGCGGAGCGAGTGGTACCCTCCTAGAGTATTACGATTGCAATTTGTGCCTCCATTGTAGCTCCCACAAAACGTCTAGTTTGCAGTACGCCCGCCGAGACCGGTAGAAGCACTAGTCGCGCCGGCCGCTATCTGGGACTAGGCCGTTGGGGCTCAAAAAAGCCCTCATCCGCCCCAGCCCAGTAATAGGTGCGCTACGCACATACCACATCTATGTCAGGTATCAGCCGTCGACCGAAATGCGGTCGCCGTTGCCCGGGGTGCACCACGAGGAGGTTCCTGACATCGCACCCTAATTTGCGACCTATCTGAGCTAACCTAAGCTATTAATGCATATATGAGTTGTTGAAACATATATGTGTACCAAGTATACATACCTCAACAACTCATTATATATTTCCTATCGGATAATTTTCTAAACTATTTCAGTTTGATAAGGGGAAAAATATATTTATTGTGCTGTCACTCGGATTCGAACTGGCGTTACACGGATTTTCGAAACAACCGATTTTCATCTGAGCTATTTTTGTTTTTCAGTAATAAAACGATTTCATATAAGTAAGAGTTTATTATTTACGTATATATTTAAATAATCTAAGATAAAGATAATTCCTTTCAATAATTAATAAATAAAAAAGCACTAAGTAAAGAGCGTTTATCAAACAGTTGCTACCAGTCTGTAGTTTAATTAAATTTTTAATTTATTGTAAGATGGCCGCGTGTGGCGCTTGCAGGGCTCTCTCGCAATTTGCTATCTTTTCATCTAAATGTTTACTCGTAGCCACACTTAACTTTTATTTCGTTACACTCTTATTACACTTTATCGAGATCGAATTTATTGGAAAAATATGCGACCGTCATTTTGTAGAGAATCTAATTAAAATCTCGTTTTCATTAAAAGGAATATAGGAGTGTCCTAAATTGTACAATATTTAATGTATCTTTTATAAAGGTTGTTATTTTACTTAAGTTTAAAAACGTACTACCTATAACAATATAATTAGATATATTATAATTAATCTATTTAATAAAAATCGCTGGTCATTCCATTCCAAATATGGTCGAACGTAATTTGTAGTTATTATGTACGTCGAGTAAGAACAAATCATTGCGTGACGTCAAAAATTTTAGACTAGACTAATTTTAGATAGATCGTGCAGTGGTTTAAAAGTCACCTCAGCGCTGGTGCCGTAATTCTTGTTGTGGATTCGAATCCCACATAGGAGACTTATTTGTGTGATCCACAAATTATTTGTTCTGATCCTGGTTGTACTCTGTATTCGTCAATTTAATATTTATGAATGTATATATGTAGATATATCTATGTACAGATCATTAGTGGTTATTTTTTAACGAAGAACAACAGCAATTATTCCTTGAGATAAATTACAGTGATATCAGTGTGAAAAAGGAAACTATTTTTTAAATCGAATAAAAAATATAACTAATAATTCTATTATATTTTGCCACGTTTCAAGATCCATCGTGCTGCCAAGAAGCCTACAAGCCATCTTAACTTACCATCATATACAATACCATTACTTTATCTGTTCTTTAGTGCTTTTTTTTCGAAATGGAAACGCTGTTAACCTGGAAAGGTCTTTACAGCTTCACCGAACTATTGAGGCGAGCGCTGAAGGTACTCAGCCGATTTGGGATGTTTGGGTGACTAACTCAAGGGTCCACGGCACACCTCGGCTTGGGCTGTCATCTGTTTTGTGCAAAAATCGCGACCTATCTGAGCTAACCTAAGCTAAACTATCTAGGTATACGTATATGAGTTATTGAAACATGCATGTGTACCAAGCATGCGTGCCTCAACAACTCCTATATGTATATTGTGTCCGATAAATTTCTCTAAACTACACACATCAAAAAAGTCTAAGCAACATGCGTGATATTAAATTTTTTACCATTTATATTAATTAATTTCTAAGTATTTACTCAAACAAAGGGCGTAGATAAGTAAACTTTTTTGTTATTGATGACATACTGGCTGGTTGTGAAAAAAAAATTGATTATGTTTTGTTTTTTCATAAAATTCAAATGACTGCGAATGTGTTTGAATTTAAGTGCATTTTAATTGCTACTTTCAGTCTTGATTTTATAATTTTACCAACCGTTTAAATAAAGTTAGCGACAAAATTGAATTGTTAGATATTCTTTACGTCATGAAGCGACGTCATTTGATGGCAGATGAAATGCAAAGAGCTGTAGGGATGTTGCAAGCGGGAGGTAATCAATCTCAGGTATCTCGACATTTTGCCATTCATAGAAGTGTTATTGGTCGTCTTTGGCAGCGCTACAATAATACAGGAGGACCCGCTGAACAGCATCCAGACCGTAAAAGGAGTACAACCACTCGGCAAGACCGGTACATACAACTGACTGCAAGACGCCAGCCGATGTTAACCGCTCGAGAGATAAGTTTGAGGCTACAAATTTCAGGTGGTGTTGATGTAAGTCTTCAAACTGTGAGAAATCGACTGCATGAGTACGGCCTACGAGCTCGACGCCCAATCAGGTGCCCACCAATACGTCACGGGAATCGCGCTCGTCGATATGAATGGTGTAGAGAACGCATAACATGGACCCAGGAACAATGGGATAAAATTATGTTTTCCGATGAGTCGCGATTCGGGTTTAAGCCTGATACAAGAAGGGTGCGAGTGTATCGTCGGCCCGGAAATACTGAAAGGCTCAGGTGCGTTCAGGAAGTTCATCCATACAGCGGCTCAACAGTTATGTTATGGGCAGGTATTATGAAGAACAGGCGAACTGAGCTCGTTTTTGTAAATGGAAACATGAATGCTGAAAATTACATTGAGGATATTCTCAGACCTTATGTCTACCCATTTGCACAAACCTTTGGCTCCGATTTTAGGTCCACATACAGCTCGGCGAACCAGTGAATACTTTGCAACGGAGAACATCCGGATATTGCCCTGGCCTGCACAATCGCCAGATCTCAACCCCATCGAGCACGCATGGGACATGCTCCAGAGACGTGTTTTGAAGGACTTGGACGGAGCGACAACAACCCAACAGCTGAAGGATTTGCTACAATTCCATTGGGAGCGAATACCGCAAGATGATATAAACAGTCTCATTAATTCAATGAATAATCGTTGCCGACAAGTTCTGAATAGCAGAGGAGACCATACTTTGTATTAAATTGTTCTATTCTTTCATAATAAATACATTTTCTTTAGAAATTTCATTTTGTAAAAAAAAAGTTTAGCTTCTTATATATCTTAGTTTCTACAGTATATTCTAATATTGTTTATTTCTGTTATTAAAAGAACTTATAAAGACAACAGCTGTTATTTTTACACCATAGAACCCTAAAGATATTATTTTAAAAATAAAATACAACGTTATAATGTGAAGAACCATCCTAAAATTTAAATTAGTACATGTTGCTTAGACATTTTTGATGAGTGTATATAGGGTAGGATAGGATGAGGAAAACTAAGGGTAGAACTCCTTGTCGATTATTTCTCTGAAAAAGAAAAACAGCGTGTAAGCGTGTAGGCGCGCACGTATGTATAGGTGATGTGTGTGATGTTGTAGCAGTGATGTAAGGTTTTGTGTCACTGTATCGCGTGAGCAGCGTACCAAGGTTCTTTAGTGCGATATGAATGAATATAACTTTTAATTTTTAACTTTGCTATGTAGTAACCTTAACTATAGTGGAAACATCACGCCGTGTCACTCATTTCTATATTTAACACACCAGAATAGAAAAGTTTCTTTTGGCAACGAATCTCCTAGTAGATTATTACTACCATTGTCGAGTAAGGTAATGATATTATAAGTTTCAAGTATCTTGCGATCACTGCAATTAACTAGCATGATGGTGACCGTCTTGTTAGACCTTTCCAATGAGTTTTGTGGCAAGTCAGAATCCATGTTCGACATGTTCTGTGGTATTATTTCCGATGCACTTCACTTGTGTACAATAACCAAACAATATTACAGAATACAGAGCCAGATAACACAAGATTATAGATAAAATATAAAAACCACTACATGACATTCGAAGATCTCGTCAAAAACGAAAGATTATCTATTATGATGTCTTTTAAACAGTCCACTGTAAAGTTTGCTTAAAAAATAACAAAGCTGCCAGCTGTACACGGAATGTCAATAATTAGAAACACGAAAAAATACTTTATTCAAAAACAAGAACTCCCGAAATTTTTCGCCTTTTTACTAGTTATTATATTGAATGATAACGTTTATATATCAAAGGTGCTTTATCATAATCAACTTACCTTGTTCCTAAGAGTGATCATAAATTTATTTTATTTTAGATAAGATAAGCTTATAATTATTGGACTTAACTTATAGGTTTCCAGATTTGAAATACGCCTTTTTTTATATAGAAATAACAATTAACTGCGGCTTTATTTTAAACCAAAAAAAAAAATAACTAATTGATGGAAAAATGATGGATTTTGAAACAAACTTTCATCCCCTTTTTCACCTTTTCCCACCACCCTTAAAGGTTGAACTTTCTAAACTCCTTCCTCAATGGTCATCTACAGTGTTATAAGAATCTGGCATGCTAATTGTCTTGGTCCTAGCCCTAGTAGTTTGTACATTAATATGTCAGTTAGTTAGTTGTTTTTCTATATATATATATAAGTAAAAAGGCAGTAGTTTAACCGGTGGTAACTGGTAAGTGCTTTACGTACTAACAACGAAGAACTCCCACATTCATATAGGTGTTCACTAATATTCAATCCATACAGGCCTGTAAAGCAAACGTTAAAAGTTGTAAAAACTGTATCTGAACAAGAATCATGAGCCCCAAAAATCCAAAGGCTATGCCTACAGTGATTGTTTGAGATATTGTCGTACAAAAACTAAACATCTATTTCATATTCCGTTGATTTTGTTGTCTGTAAAAAAAATGTTCAAATAATCTGCTTATACTCGTACCTACATACGGTATGTCAGTTTATGTCCATACCATTCTGTACAAAATTATTAATAGGCTCTTTCCAAGTGTTAGAAAAAAAAACTAAGTTATACTAGAACTAGAAACGTGATCAGTAACTTAACAAAAGATATGATTTAAGTTCCGAAGTTTTTACTATACGGCAAAACTAATACTTTCCAATAAAAATATCATTCTACACCATTTTATTAAAACAATATCTTTATGTTACTGAAACGATATTAGTGAAATTTACCTTATTTGTTTATTTAACAACGTATATTTTCAAATAACAGGTCTGTTGAAGCAAACCTAATTCAATGAGCATATTATGTGCATTATTATTTAGATGACGAACCACGCTATAATAAGACATTTGCAATAAGTAGTATTTATGACATTACATAATTAGACAAGCATACTGCATACTGCAAAAGAAATTATTAAAACGCAATCGATGCCGACATTGCTTGCAATGATACTATACTGCCATGAAATCTACGTTACCTAAGATAGTCGGTACCTACCTTTTAAAGACTAGTACTTGGAATTAGTCATATTAATCAATATACCTACAATCTTTTGTTAATATTGATTACTATGTAAGAATTAAATTCATACAATTTTATTAGAAGATGCATTTTATTACATAACACTGGCCTGCGGTGAATTATTCCTACAATAAAATTATCTTGCTTATGAATATTTTAGTGCGCTGTATCTCTCCTCCGTTTCCATTTTTTGCGACATAATTTCGTATATAAGATACGAATTTTTAATACCTAGACTCATATATCCAAGAAACCTTCAGGGTCAAGTAATTTTTTTCCGTCACCACTTCATCTTAAGCTAGCATGAAAAACTTCATTAAAGAAGATGACATTTCCCAGAATCAGTGATGCGAAATCGAAAGATAATGGAATGTGAAAATACATGCTAAAAAGTTATATTATGATGTATTTTTTAAATAATGGTACGGGCCGCTTTTGTGGAAGTATGTGATAATTTTCTCCGCAATAAAGAAGGTGACACTTATCAAGACTTCAATTAAGTTTTTTTATAAAGTTATCAACTGTAATAACTATCTCAAAGTCCATTTTTTGAACTCAAATTTTATTCCCAAAATTCACAACACTATATCATATAAAAAGAATTTACATTTGGGAGTTATATACATCCCACTCGATTCTCTCCAAGCTGTTAGACTAGAGGCCGTTATTACTAAGTTAATAAGCATTTTTATTAAGTGCCCAAAGGACCATTATATAATTGCTGGCGATTTCAACCTCGCTAATATACATTGGTCGCCTGAGGGACCTATAGTACTTAGGCAAGGGCTTACAGATTTGCAAAGTGTTACCAGAAATCTTATTGAGACATGTAATATGGCAGGGCTCTACCAATATAATAATAACAAAAATGTTAGCGGTAATACTTTGGATTTGATTTTTAGGGACACGACAATGCTCGTTTCTAGAACTAACTTTCCACTAAGCAGAGAAGATGTATTCATCCATGTTTACATGTAAATGTGTCAGATTTATTATTACCTCGTTTGCGTCTTAATCCACTAAAAATATATAATCTTCGTAAAGCTGACTATGAAAAAATTAATAGCTTGCTTAAACTACATAACTGGCAAATGTTAATCTCTCAAAGTCAATGGATGAAGCTCTGAATAATTTTTATAGAGAACTAAATAATATAATAAGTATTTGTGTACCTTTTACTATAAAACCTGGTTCGAATTATTTTCCGGTATGGTATTCTAAAGCATTAATTCATATAATTAAGGATAAATTAAAAGCACATAAGAAGTGGAAAAAACACAATAACCCACGTGACTATGATGAGTTCTCACCGTAACGTACCAGGCAAAAAGTTGTACAAAAACAATGTCACGATCATTATCTGTCTCCTCACATACAGCAACTTATTCGATATGATCCAAAACAACTATGGTGTTATTTGAAAACATTACGAGCTAATAATTCAGGGTATCCTAATAGGTTAACCTTAGATGAAAAAGAGTATACCTCTGAACTTGAAATTTGCAATAGCTTTAACAATTTTTTTGAAAGTGTTTTCACGAAATTTAATTCACTCTTGAATTATGAAGAATTTTCATCAAGCTTAGTAACATCAGATGATATAAATAGCTTAGAGTTTAAACAAAAAAACTGTATATAAAATAAACAACAAAGGTCCTGGAAGTGATAATATCCACCACTTCTTTTTAAAAATTGCGCAGAAACTCTAGCAAAGCCAATAGCTGATTTATTTAACCTTTCACTTAATAAATATTGTTGTTTTCCCACAAAATGAAAAGAAGCGCTTATAGTACCTAAACATATGAGTGGAACCAAAATGGAAATAAAGAATTATAGACCTATATCTATTTTAAACACATTAGGCAAAATTTTTGAAAAATTAATTTATAAGTATGTTAGTCCTTTAGTCTTTAAATCTATACCAACTCAGCATCATGGGTTTATGAAAAAGCGTTCCACAATTACTAATCTCTCTGTGTTCACGGATTATATTCTAACTAGTATGGACAATAAACAGCAAGTCGATATTATGTATATATACTTATTTCGAAAAAGTGTTTGACCGTGTGGATCATATTATTTTGATGCAAATACTTTATTTTCTTGGTATACGTGGTAACTTGCATAGATGGTTTTAGTCTTATATAACAAATAGGATGCAAGCTGTAGTAGTGGGTGGTTATCGTAGTGATTTTATTAAAATACCCTCTGGAGTACCACAAGGATCGGTTTTAGGTCCGCTACTCTATAATGCTTACCTATTCGTCATTGGAAATTGTTTTAAATATTTAAAATTTGTAATGTTTGCCGACGATAAAATAAACTACTTAAAAGTTAAATCTGAAACTGACCGCATAAACATTCAACGTGACATTAATACTCTTGAGAATTATTATAAAAAGAATAGAATTATAGTTAACGTCAATACATGTATTAGTTACACATTAGCTTCTCACGTAAATCTAAAACTATTAACTTTCCGTATAATATAAATGATATTGCTATTAAAACAGTTGAAAAGGTCAAAGATTTAGATATTATTCTTGATATTCGTAATTATTAATAAAGCTTATAAACAATTAGGCTTTATAAAACGCATATGCGAACCATTCAAGAATGTAGAATGTATTAAAATCCTGTATTTTGCGTACGTAAGGAGTATTGCTGAATACGCTTCAACGATATGGTCACCTCAATATAATCAAAATATAGATAATATTGAAGCTATTCAAAAAAAAAAATGTCAAATTCTTATGCTACAAAGATTTTAAACAATTTACAAATTACGGTGATTTATTTAGCCATTATCATTTAGACTCTCTAGAAGTTAGGCGTCGACAACACACATTTTTGCACGCTATACTAACGGGTTATATTGATTGTCCCGATCTTTTGGCTTCTATATCACTACGAGTACCAACATACTGCACACGAAACGCACCGCTGCTTGCTGTCCCACACGCTAGATCCAATTATGCTCAAAATTCAGTACTGTGTCGCACTGTTCGAACGTATAGTAATATATATGATACAATAGACAAATTTCGTTATTCACGAGAGACATTTAAAGGTGTAATCATAAAATTAAATCGCTCGATTATGTAAACAACAAAATAAAAAGTATATAAGCAAGTAAATGCACAGGAATCGCAAATACATGCATACACGCACGCTCACTCACAAACGCTCCCTTGCTCACCCACCGACACAGACATTCATCTACCTAAGTATGCGCACGCACTCACTCGGTATACTTTAAAAGCTAGTAATGTTTTTGTTTTACTTGTATAACTATTTTAACTATATATCAATCACTTCGTTGTATTAGAGAATTTCTGTTCTGGCTGTAATTATTACATACTATAAGTTATTATATAAGAATACATGTAAGCTGTTGAATTTCCAAATAAATAAATAAAAATAAATAATAAACATACCGAAAGGTTTCACAGACATATTTGGCGTATAGAAGAGTACTACAACGGAAATTGTCAGAAATAATTCTTGTATTACTTTTGTCGGTTGATATACTGCGAAACTCTAATTGAAAAAATTTAAAGGAAATAACATACCTCCTCAGAATTACTGACAATTTTAGTGTTAACTTTTAAACTCGAAATTATTTTAATTATTATTGTGTTATCACACGATGACTTGACCATGACCATGATAACTTGCATGGAAAAATAATGTTTTAAAGAAACGTTAAAAAGCGAGCATGGTATTTTTTTTTTATTAAATAACAATTCAGGAGCATTGGATATAATATAATCAGAAACAAATATTCTAAGGATGACGGAAAAGATTTTTTACAGACCAGTGTAATTAGCGAGCTCGGTAGACAGACGCACAATGTTCCACGACAGACCTTAATATTTTATTTATTAACTTTAATTAAATTATTTTAGGAATTTTTAGAGCTAACATTAATGAAAATAACAAAACAGTAAGATAGTTAAAGACTAATTATAAGCTTTCACTTAATAAGATAGTTATGAATACATATAAAAAAAACAATGACCATAAATCTCAGTATAAAAAATCTGGAAATAAAAAATATTGAGGTCCTTGGAGATTACAAATTTGATATTTTTTGTCAAAAAAAAAAATGATAATAAAAGAAAAACTAATTTCTAGATCTTGACTATTTAGTAAGTCATTTACCTAAATGCCATTTACGGGTAATGCCTATTCTGTCATATCTAATACAGAGCAGAATAATAATTGATTGATGACGATACGAACTACACATAATTAATCTGAGACATTAACAGATAACGTGAATCAATACAGCCAGTATGTCGCTACAATATTTTATCGGGCAATTTAATGTATGACTTTAAACATCAAAACAAATTCAAACCTATAGCAATCCTTTAGTTTATTGCTTTGTTAGAATTTTAGGGTCGGGTTGCGCAATAAAATAGGGATCAAAACATAACTTTAACTCATGCTAAATACAACCGTGGATGGATATTACTCCTTATAGTCCTTATATTAGATTCAAATCCGGTGCAACAGTGAAGATAATTTTCT
>JACEII010000008.1:10687925-10759757 GCA_014332785.1 Antheraea mylitta
ATAGCTGATTTTATAAAAAGTAATTCAAGCAATTTTAGTTTATACTAGCTGTTAACCATGGCTTCACCCGCATTACCATTTCCAAAACGGTTAGATCGATCTTCAAAAAAAATTCATTGGCATATAGCTGACCTTATAAGTAATTCAAGCAATTTTTATTTATATTAGCTGTTAACCGTGGCTCCACCGGTAGTACTATTTCCAAAACGGTTAGATCTACTTTCACGGGACTTTCACTGGTAGACAGAGAACCTTTTATTAGATACATAATTGTCAACTTATTGATTACAATTCGTCATTATAATTATTAGTAAATTTGAAGATAAACGAGGTCTTCCTAATAAGATCTTAGATCATAAACATATTACGTAAAGAGTTCCATAATACAATTTCTTGTGGATTGTGTAATTTTTTTTATAGTCATAAAATATTAATTAAAATAGAAATGTACATTAAATGTAATATACATGTAAATCTTTATAACAGTACTTTAAGTAATTGTTTCATTCATTCCTTATACAGTGTGAGTACTGAGGTAGTTATATGGTGGGGTAAAGTTCCAAATATGTTGCTGATGACAAACCTCACTTGGCACACTGTTAGTATTTATATATTTAATGTACACATTACATATTACTGTAAGCGGCGTGCGTTTCGTACTTACAGTTGTTTTTAAAGAGCATTTCTATAAATGTACATAGTCTCACAATTTTATAATTCTTTAATAAAATAAAAAAAAACGCGAGCGGATCTGTGGGCACAGCTAGTATTAGTATAAAATATATCAAGGATTCTTTTTTTTTCGATTCTTTTTATTTTTTGTCCAAAGATTTCGTTGTTAGGCATAGAGTAGCGTAGAGTGTCATAGAGAGAGTTGGAACTCTAAACGCAGAAACGTTAAAAATTTTAAAAATAAGATTACAGATAGATTGAACGCTGTTTATAGACATAAAAATAATCAAAACACCAATATATAGATTTTGGTTGTTTATTCTCAGGAAGTAAACGATTCACAGCATGGTGGGATACAGAGGTCTGACAATACTGGGCCGAAACATTATTATTCCTGAAATTTTATTTATTTTCAGCAAAAGTACAACAGCTTAAAATATATAAGTACCCAAATATATATAAACGTTGGTAAACCAACTCGATACACAGCTGTAGGAGGATAATATGACTTATTTAGTAAAGCGAGTTTCCGTTTCATATATTTATTACAAACTACACACCTTACTAAAATCACAATGTCTAATTACGAGAAAACTTTTATTTATCACATTAATATATAGTTCTGTACAAGGTAAAAAAATATTTTTATACTTTTATTAGTACAAAGTGAAGCCTGTGTGAACATTGGAACAATATTTTATATAATCTATTGTTAATCCTGTTGCGAGACTATAAATATGTAGAAATAAAAAAAAAAACACTCAAACTATACATACAGCCATTTCATTGATATTTTATTGGATGCAATGAAGAGGACCGTGAAAAATATTTTTAAACTAACATTCAATTCTAACTAGTTGTGATATGCTGTAAACAAAGCCCCCGATAACCATTTGGTATCAAAGTGGCACCAAACTATACTGCAAATTACTGTCAAATTGACATTTGGCATAGACAAACTGCGATTAATTAGCGGCAACGATTGCTGTACGATCTTAAAGATTAAATATGGCCGCTTAGCAAACAACACCGCGTAAGTAAATTCGAATTTACAGGGAAGTGAAAAAACTCTTTATTATTTCATTGTCTTCGTACAGTAATTATGGTTTGAAGAAGAGTCTCTTAATGGTTGAAAATTCCAAAATGTGATTTATAGTTCGACGCGTTATGAGAATATTAATCCAATGAAATCTAAAAACAAATTTGAGCCGTCACGGGACGCCTGACAGATGTGAAACATCGAAATTGTTCGAATCGAATGAATATCAAATTCTCAAATTACACTATAGGTATGCGAGCTCAGTGTGGCAAGAGAGATTGCGCACAGTCGCTTGCGCATGGCATTGCGTCGCCACGTCTCACATACTCGCCACGCCAACAATCATCTTTACCCGCGCCTGTAGATGTTTTACATCAAAAACTACCAATTAGCGACTTAAGAGATGTTGTTTGCAAGTAACGATATGTATAATGGTTTTGCAAATACATTTACAATTTAAACTTTTATATATCATAACTATAAAATGTATTAATAATTTTAGTTACTATTTTTAATCATCCCGAAAATAGGATACATAATGTATCATTTAAAAACTTTGCTCTGTACTTACTATTGGTATTTGGATAACAAACGTTGCCCAGTAAATTATGCTTAAGGGGCCATCTTGCAATTGCAGCTATACTACTGCGAATTGTCTATACACATAGCGATAACTTACACAGATAATAATATGAAGTTACTCCTCTATGTGTAATATAATCTAGTTTAATTCAACTTGATTCAAGTATCCATAAAAATAATTTATTAAAGTATACAATAACATATGTTACATGGACATACAACCTTTATAAAGAGTGACAAATATAAAAACTATTCCACTAATCTAAAATTTTACATTATCTCAAATCTCGCAGAGAAATGATATACTCAAAGTACAACGGCTCGTAAGTCGGTGATATTGTAACTAACAAAAACGCACAAAACAAAAATTTCCATATCACGGGATAGAAAAAAAATGCAAAATTAATATAAATTGGCAAGTTTATATAATAGATCGGCCACAGAGAGTGTAGCCAATTACCTCCCCACCCACCGATATGTGACGTATCAATTATATTATTATGAAAAAAATTACAATTATGCAGATATCCATTATTCAGGCCTTCTAATTTGAATTTTTCTCAAGGATTTTGTTTTTTTGGTCTTCTTTTTCTCATCTATTCACCAAAAATGCAAAATTCTGATTTGTGACAATGATTTTAATACAAACAATCGAATATAAACTACACGTAGGGATACTCAAATCAATATAAAGTAATTTACAAATACACTCACATATTTAAATGTTAACAATGTTATATAAACTTGAATTATTTACAAAATATGATGACATCGTCGATGTCGACGTGCATCTAACATCTCTAACATACTCCTTATTATTTACAATGACTATATCATATAAATATTAATTAAGAGCATTGCATTTATATGAGCTTGATCAAAAATAATCACTTGTTCTACGCCTATTCAGAGGGCATATAAGTAGTCAAAATTTTTATTTTATATTTATCATTCAATAATTTCAATATCCACCTTCAAAAACCGTCCCGAATGTTTATTGTGAGGCTTCATTTAAAAAATACTTCACTTACATATTTAACTCTCGAAGCCTATTCAATAATTTTAGGAATCAGTCTTAGGTCGAAATAAATCAATGTAAATCTGTTTTTATATACATGAAAAGAATAATCATAAAAGAGTCACTTTTCATAACATTTGAACTGTATAATAGAGTAATAAATAGCTGGATGGTTACCACATAAGTCGAAGTTATATTATTTCTTACAATTTAACATGGGAACACAGAATTTCGGGGAATTCCATGGTATCTATAATAAACACCATTCAGAATACGTAAATCATAACAAAAAATTAAATAACTATATACTATTACATTAAAAGCTGACTGCTAATCTATTTTAAATTATTATCATATTCAGAATTGCGTCAACAGTTCGAATACAAATTTGTACTAACAATGTACTTCCGTTTTTATAATATCTGTTCACCAAAATCATACAACTCGACGGAAACGATTTAATTTACCATAAACTCATGTAAACCTATATACAAAAATATATATAAATTAATATAATACAGAAGTAAATATTGAACATAATATACAACATTCATTCTCGTATTAAATCTTTATAAATTAATGAAACTGGCTACATACAAATCAATAATGTTTAGTAGTAACAATGTATAGCATATGGTGAAAAACGGTATTTGAAGTTCAGATAACAATAAAAACTAGCTTACATCAAAACTCCAGTACATATATTAACGTGCGTGTTGTTTTTCATATTAATAAAAATAACTTTAATGCAATTTCAGAATTTACCTGAATTTTGAAATTATCAGATTTGTAATATCACGAGTAACATAGAAGTGATTTACGATTTAAGAGATCTCTTAAAACATCATCTTTGTAATATAAATTAAGTTATATAATTAGCAAATTTACATTATAGGAAACTTATTTTTAACTTTAGAACGAAGTGAGTATTTATTGGAAAAAGAACTGTACATGTACCCAACTTTTAATTTGTCACGTCTTGAAGAAGCACGATATATTGGGCTAAGTTCCGTTTCGTATAGCATTATCTTTGTCTATCACATTCATTGCGTTATGCGAAAGAGGGAACATTTTACAAAAGCGAAACAAGGTGATCTTCACGTCTCACTCTTCTCCCTGACATGCCAAATTAAATGCCGGGTTTTCTATCAGACATATTCCGTGATGTTCATTGTTTTGAACTAGAACTCAATAAAAACGGTGATTTAAGTTCGGTAGAACTGGTACAAGATCCGCCAGCAACAGCCACTACTGTAATATCTATTTCTGCCTCAAAGAAGCAGTGCTCGTATTATTATGTTCGCAACCAAAAATCTTGGATAGCAGCACTGACTCAGACCCTCAAAAGTAGCCACCCATTTTGATTGGCCTCAGGGCTACTGTCTTTTGAGCTCGATAATATATAATTATAGCACAGAGTCAACACGTGATTTTAATTTGGCGTCATACAAAAATCGTGTATAAATTTATATAAATGTTGCTTATATGAATGATCTGTATGTGCCGTTTAATTAAAGTCACGTTTACTTGAAGGATTCATTAATAACTTCCTATCTGCATATCCGTTTACTCGCTCATACCAAAAAAAAATTTAAACACTAAATGAGTTCATAGGAATATTTTTGGTGGCAATGTTAATTTAGTATAACCGGTGGCATATTCTAATAAGTACTTTGTAAAATGTACTATGTAAAATGTTTTTACTCGTTACTTTTTTTTAATATTTAGGGATCACTGAGAATAATATGGTTTCATTTTAAAAAACTTTTAACAAAGAGTTGGCAACAACGACGTACGCATGTCACATATTGGAACAAAGTTCCTTACTGCAGGCTTGGAGGAGATAGGGATTTTGCGGCGCGACCGTACTGAAAAAAAAAGTGATAGTAAAACCGTAACGAAAAGTGCGTGGAATAAAACCGTTAAATAAGACGTGCGCAGGCGCGACAGTCGTATACACAAGCGAGTAGTGTATAATACCTTTCTCTTTCTCCTTTTTGGAACGAAGTACCTTACGGCAAGTTTGAAGGAGATAGGGATTTTGCTGCGCGACCGAACTGAAAAAAATGTGATAGTAAAACCGTAACGAAAAGTGCGTGGAATAAAACCGTTAAATGAGACGTGCGCAGGCGCGACAGTCGTATACACAATCGGGTAGTGTATAATACCTTTCTCTATCTCCTTTTTTGTATTTATTTCTATTTCTATGTAATTTTATGTTGTCAAACAAAAATAAAGAGACATATTTTGTTATTTTAATTGATAATTTAAATTACGATTACATAAAATTGAGCACGATTTTTTTTTTTTGCAAATTGTGTCGATTCTACATTAGCCAAAGGAACTTCGTTCCTACCTGGTGTCCCACGACACCACATTCTTTTTTAATTGTTTTTTTTTATTTCATACATATCCAATTAATCACTTTATACTTTTTTCAAATTTTTGTATTACCATTCTAAGAGAGACAATTTTACTCACATAAGCTAGATTTTTTTTCTGGAACTAACTACGCTATAGATCTAGCAATGTCTTAACAGCTTCACCGGACTACTAAGGCGAGCCATTTGCGGCACTCAGCCAATTTTATTTGACAACTAGCTCAAGAGTGCACGGCACACCTCGGCTTGGGCTTTTGCCTGATACATGCAATTCGCTACCATCTGAGCTAACCTAAGCAAAGCTATAAACTATTCATACATATATGAGTTATTGAAACATATATGTGTACCAAGCATACATGCTTCAACAACTGATGTATATTTCGTATCGGATAATTTTCTAAACTATTTCAGTTCGATAAGGGAAAAAAATAAAACTCTTCCACTTTCATGTGTAAGCATGTGTGCGTGCACGTATGTGGAGGTGATATGTGTAATGTTGTTGCAGTGATGTAAGATTTTGTGTCACAGGTATCGCGCGGCAGCACATTCAAGGGCTCCACGCCGAGGGAACGGACCCAGGCTTGAGCCGCTGCCGAGGGGGGCTTAACCTGGTGACGTAGCTTTTTTATCCACGTACAAGACTATATGTAAATCGTAGTTTTGTAATATATTATGTCAAATAACCCAATCTGATTAATGAATCTTACAAATTATTGCCCTGTATGTTATACTGTATATAGTATAGTGCTATTTGTTCTTAAGAATAATAGGAACTGCTCATTCAAAACTGATATTAACAAGTGACATGTATTTCCAATGATATTATAAATAAGAAGCTGCAGATACATTACCTACATGATTATTTGATGAAACATGTTTTTAACTGTCGGATTGAGGAGGCAGATAAATAAACTACATAGCCAAGTTTTAACAAGGCACTGTCGAAGCACTTTAATACATCTATAGCTTTTTAATTATAATATTATTGTATATTTTAAAATGAAATAATCAATATATGTTAGTCTCAATGAAATTGTAGTCTACTCATACTAGAACAAAAAATCATCACAGATTCGAATGTTTTATTTAAGAGAGGTTTAAGGTGTGTCGAGTGTTATTGTGAGGCAAAAATATCATAATATAATTGTAATACTACTTGCATAGAGTAATCAAGATACTTAACATGCTACTCACAATTATTTATATATTTTATAAGAGAAAGAATGTGCAATAAACTACCTAAAATAAATTCAAATAATAAATAGAATATAAATTGAAAAATGACATCAAAATGATTAGTATTTTTGTGATTTTGGGGTTGAATTTTTGTCGGAATCTTATTTACAACATATGTGTAAATAATTAGTTGTTACGACAATTATCTGACATTTAATACCTATATTTTTACACTTCGGAATAGTGTTAATTTTTAGGTAAAAATCTTAACTAAAGATGCAAGTTTGTAATTGTGTAATTATTTAATCTCTTCAAAGAAAATGGGTTCCCAAACATAGTAAACGATCTATTTACTAACAATCAATTGGACTTTTAATGCCATCTTGTATATGCTTACTTTTGGATAATAGTACAGGCTAGTAGGAAGATGCAAAATGTTACTGATATTACATTTTTTTTTTCCAAATGAAAACACTGTTGACCTGGAAAGTCTTTACAGCTTCACCGTGTTATTCAATCCGAAAATGCGAGTCATTATGTTATAATTTTCAAATACCATTTTGACACCTTTCTGGCTTATTTTCTAAGTAGCTGCAATTAATTTCAAGTAAACAGTAAATTCGTTTTTCTCAAACTCATTAAACAAAATTTACATTTACAAAACATTACTAAAGCAGAATCAGATAAGGAAATACTATTTTTTTTAAATAGTAGTAGTGCATCTAAAGATTTATTATTTTAGTGAGCATTATATTTTACTCTATTTCAAACTGCTTCCAATTAAAACCAATTTATGGCACATTTTAATAGGCATATACCAAAGAGGTATATGAACATATAATTTCTATTTATTATGGCTTTACATATATAACACGCAGTAAGCAGATAACCTCATCTGATATATAAACATGATTGACTAATGTATCCCATATAAAAATGGAATTCCCTCAAAATTCTAAGATATTATTTTAGTATAATTGCACCTTCAACAAAACGATTATTTATAAGAACTTTGTCACGAAATACACTTCACATTTTTATTCATAGCTATCATAAGTAGCTCATAGTCATAAGTATACATTTTTTTTTAATTTTAGAGAACAACTACGTATTTAATTTACTTTTACATTCAAATATCGAATACCATCAGGAATGTATTTTGATAAGAAAAACAGTTTGAAAGTGCAATTATTATACTTGAACATTATAAATTAAAATTTTATCTCTGATATATTTCTACAAGCAAACATTAATTTCAGAATCATGAAACTTTTGTTTACAATTTTATGGTCTTTTAAAATTTAAATTCTGAAGGTTTTAGCAGCAAGGTCACACGGGAGGACCTACTCAACTCGATATTTATAATGTCGAGACGTGACACTGAAACGAAGCGTGTCATATGTCCTGACAGAATTCTGACCTCCGTCAGATTTAAAGTTATAAGGCCGGCCTCTTCCAAAAGTTATAAGACCATAACATTCAGTACTATTTGTCTGAATTGTCAGGTGGTGCACCGCCGAAGTCGAGCTGATAGCCGCCGGCGCGTGTCATCTCCTCCATACTGGGTTCCTTACACTCGTGACCGGCGTGACCAGCGGCGCCGCAGTTCCAACACGACAGTTTCGGTGGCGCGTACAGTACGGGCACGTAGCCCGCGTACGGAGCTGCTGAGGGATAAGGGGGCGGCTCACCGTTAGCGAATGGCGGCGGCGGCGGACGGTACGCCGGCGGGGGGGTTGGGTACGCGAACGGCCGCGCGTACTGCAGATACGGGACCGGCGGCGGCGCGGACGGCGTAGCGCGTCGTTGTGCTGGCAACGGCGTATCCGGCGGCGACGACGCAGCACTCGACCCGCTGTCAGAAGACGACCGCGCCGGCGGATAATACGCGCCCGCCCGTCTCCGGACACCGTTTAATTTCTCCAGTGACCTATATTGTTGAACACTGATTTCGCGTAACCTATCTTCGCCGATGTTGTGCCGCAACTGTAAAATATATTCGGTATTAGCAATACAAGTGCTCGTCCAGAGATCGAACATCGATCATAGAGACAAAAAGAACTCTTTCCAATTGTTTTTATTGATAACACTACGGCTATGTCCTACATAGGCGATTCAAAGCGAACACAATTGCGAAGCGATTCGATGCGATGATACGCGAATTAAAAGCGATGCGATGCGACGTGGCGGTTTTGTCCTACCCCCACCCGATACGCTCAGGTGTGCCACAGGGCTCCATACTCGCGCCCATGCTCTTCAATCTGTTCATCAGTGACCTACCTCGGTCTCGGGGGGTCGAGATAGGTTGTTACGCTGACGATACCGTTATTTACACTTCCGGCTGGCGGTCGGACTTTCTTAGGAAGCGCATCGAAAAAGCCGTTCATACTCTCGGTGAATGGTTTCGTCGATGGCGCATAGAAGTTAATCTCGATAAGAGTGCCGCAATACTCTTCGATCCCACGAAACGCGCTAATAACTTTGAGCCCATCAGGCTATACGGAATCGATATCCCTTAGGTCGAAGAGGTCAAATATCTCGATGTTACATTAGATAGACATTTAAAGTTCAATTCATATATAGACAGAGTGTGAAACAAAGCTGCTATGGTCTTGGGTCGCCTCCATCCGTTGCTTTGTCATAAGAGTAAGATGTCCCTAAGACACAAGCTCACTTTGTATAAGATGTGTATCTGTCCCGTGATGACATATAGTTGCCCCGTTTTTGCGAATATGTCCAAAGATAACTTTCATAAGCTGCAGATTCTCCAAAATCGTGTTTTACGTTAAGTGACCGGTGCTCCGTGGTACATCCAGAGAGTCGATCTCCATAGAGACCTAGAGATCCCTTCTATCTGGGCGTACGTAAAATCACTTACGATTAGTTATTTAAAAAAAAACCGCGTATCATCCCAGTCCGTTAGTGGTATCCGCCGCAAACTATGAACCCGTACCTAACGCTGCGCGTTATAAAAGTCAAGTAAATCGCTCACGTAGGACACTGCGTAAAACTCGTCAATGGCTACTAAATAAAAAAATATATAAAATTGAGCCGACACGGGACGCCTGGCAGATGTGAAATATCGAGATTGATTTGTATAACTTATATACATAAAAGAAAAGATTACGACAGGAATCAGCTATATATATAGCTATAGTAAAACGAGTGGCCGAGAAAACAATTCTAATATTATGTTCATACAGATGGGGTTGCAAATGTTTTTGAATAATATGTTAATAGTGCAAAGTTCGTGTTTTGCGTCGCCACGTTCCGCCAAGCCAACCATCACGTTTACCTGCGCCTATAGATGTTTCACGTTAACGGCTGAGAAACACAGGAGGGAGATGTTCTTAACTCTTTTGAGGAATAATGGGAGAGGGAATTGATCGTAATTTGATACTAGTCACTTCTCTTTCCTTGACGCGTTGCATGAGCATTATACAATAAGGTCAAAAGGATTCGTTAGCCATGATTTATGTGCAACTCAGACTCGTGTTAATTTCAAGGTCCATAAAATACCTTGAGACTAATGATCACATGCTTTACAAAATTATCACATTAGATAGCAGACCTCTTCTCCATCAAACTCAAAAGATCGAAGGGACAACATATTCATAGATTGTTACAAAGCATTTCTAAGCCCTAGTCATCTTCATACAAAATCTGGGGTATTATTGAATTTTATTACATGGTCTCACTGTAAAGGAAACATTTGGTCTCATTCTCAGCAGAGATGAGCAGCTAGTATAATTATATAAAGTAAAAACGAAATAAATCTTAAATGACTTCTATCTTTTATTTGATTCATTGAATGATTTAATGTGTAATAAATTATTTTGACTGTGACAAACTTCTACCATGCACAGAAAAAGTTAAAAGTCCGTAGATAATTTCCTTTAAAACAAACAGCTCTTCCATGTTCAAATTAAAAAACAAAATTGAAAACTTAATGAGATATCAAACATAATTCTCACCTCGGTGACAGTAAGATTTTCAAAATTTGGTGCAAGTTGTAGGGGTGTCTGGTCTGGTGGTCCCATTGCTACTGGTGGTAATGGAGGCGATCGATCTCGCGACGGTCGGCGTCGTGCGCGTGGCGACGCAGCGCGGCTGTCCCCGGGCGACGACACTAATGGTGATGTAGGTGCAACTGGTGGGTAGCTCATTACCTGCAATACCAAAAAAAAATACTCTTAGTATTGGGCAATGCATTAAATCATATTGTATTCATCATACAAAAATTTATACAATTTATGACAACTCTCATTATAGTGTATTAATAATATAATAATAATAATTTATTAAATTTAGATGTTACATCTATTTTTTGTTAGTAAAGCTTAATCTATGTTAGTGCAATATGCATATTTTAGTGCAATTCAAAATAACATTTTTCACCCACACAAATAATAGTCATCAAATTGTATAGGTGCACACACTTTTTAACAACTTTGTCTATTTGTGAACAAACATACTATACGCGGTCTACTTGATAACATCCTCAAGACATTATTTGAACTGCCACACATTAGATCCATCGGGGAGTTTGCTTTTTTTCGAATGATTGCATAAAAATCATCCACATGATTGTTAGTAATTATAGTTAGTTCTTATTGACATGGTAGTCAGGCGAAGCTTAGAGGTAGGTAAGCTTAAGGTAGACCTTGCTAGGTCAATAGCGTAATCAGTTCGAAAAAAAAAACTTATTGACATGTTTTTTTTTTTCAAACTTTCTCAGCACCTTTTTTCTGTTGTCCTATAATTTATTATTTATGACAAAAGTCCTTATAATTGTGAGCAATTATTGCTTTTATTTTACTTAAATATTGACAATTTTTTTTACTAAGGTCATTGCCTTTATGCTTATTGCTGCAGGTCTCATTGACATTTTAGTAACATGACAATGTAAGATATTCAAAGAACAGGATTTAAATATAGTAAAAGTTGGTCATTAAATGTATAATATAACATCATTTAGTCTAGTATAGTTGGCATCACTAAGATATAAGAACCGTTTAGCTATCACAGATGTAGAATTAAGAAAAAATAGTATAATCATATACATTATTAACTTAAAAATGCATAGCTGATACATTGTAGGCACTTTATAACCTTTTTATAAGAAAATTGCTTAACCACAAGAGTAACCATAAGTGTAGAAACACAACAAAAGTGTGCCAGTGATAATACTGGGGCAAAAGCATAGAGATTATCATAAAATGCCTATAATGAATTTACAAAAATATATACCTCTATAGGCTGATTAATTGCAGATACAATAATATTAGCAGGCCACGCATGTTGGCCCATGTAGTCTCCTAAATTATATTGTGGTATTGGTAATCCTGGTGGTGGATGTGTCACCTCACTGAGCATAGGGACTACAGTTGCAGTACCGCCAAGCACTGTCGGAGAAGTTAACTCAGGTACTGTGTCTGTATTGGTGGGCTGAAATAATACTTATTATTACTTTTTAATCAAAATGTTTATGCTAATATATATTATATAATATTATAAAAAGGTAAAGTTCTGACACTGTTGGGGGTAATCTCAGGAACCAGACGTCTGATTTGAAAAAATCTTTCAAGGAAGGTTATAGGCTATATATCATCATGCTAAGACCAATGAGAACGGAGCACCAATGAAGAATATTTCAAAATCGTAATTTTTTCTCTTGAGAGCTTCCACTGCGTGTTAGCCCCAAGTAACTATTCCACATGAACAAAATCACGGGCAGAGGCTACTGCTAATATATGATTATTATTGTATTGCAAGACATCAAAATCACAGATCACAGGCTTTGGCATATTCTTCAAATAGTTTATATTTATTTATCATTAAACTTAGTTATAAGCAAATATTTCTATAAATTTTTTGGGATCATAAAAATAACAAATTAAATACTAACAATAATTTTGTTATTTACCAAGTCTGAACACTGCTTTGAACATTTCAAAGCAAAATACTATTAGTATTTAGCTATTACTATTACTATTGGGTAAGTATTTCCCTCTTCATCTGTCTAAATACCACTCTTAATTTACTTGATACTATGAGGGTATGAAGAAAAATTACAAATTTAATCTGTGTTAAAAAAATATCTGCAAAATATTTTTTATATCTGTGATGAATTATTATTCTAATATTCCAATGTATAATTTCATGGTATAGAGGTTACAAATGATTATCTATACGCAGAGACTTTTTGTAAATTTTAACTAGCACATGAATGGAATATATTTGCAATAATATTAGATTTATTATATAACCTTTTATCATTATTATGTAACAGTCAGCTATACAGTCAAAATCTGTTATGATGACAATGCAGGGACTACTCATATTTAGTTGTAAAAACCAGTGATGTTGTGATGTTTTTGAGATACAGCATTTAGTCAGGACCTTTGTTCTGGGTCAACATAACCCGTATGTTGTTCTAAATGGTGTTAACATAAACAGTTGTGATTGTATAAGTTATTACTTAGTATTTTTGCTACTTTAATATTACTAAGATCTAGAACTGACTAGATTAGCATTAGAAAATTGATTATTATAAGAAAAATAATTCAAATAGGTTTTCTTATTGTTTGTAAGTCCTTGTACAAAGGTTTTTTTTTATTCAACCCCAAAGGATATGCCTAAAAGATGATAACATATAAATAGTAGTTTTTTTTAATATTTATTGCACAAAAATGTACAAATCACATTTACCTGAGGAATGTTGTGTTTATGAAACAAAATCTATTGAATATTAATATTAAAGTGGAGTTTACTTACTAGAATAATTATTTTATATTAAGAATATTTCATATTTTTATTATTAACTACATATAAGCTGATACAAATTATAAGACAAAAATATTACAATAATGCGATGGAATTATTGAATGGGATTTAAAAAGTATTAGATGTTGATTAAAGTTTTTACAGAGTACATATTAAACAATAGACTCCAATGTTAAATGTATAATATAATTCCTTCACCAAATTAACGAGAATTTAAACATATTTATTATTAAAAATATATATATAAAAGCATGAATGCTTGTTAACAAACAATTATATATTAAACATAATTCAGATTGGACCTCAAACAATTACTTCAAAATAAGGTTTTAGTAATGCCTTTGTATTCTAATCATTATTCATTCTATATGATTAGGTTAAAATGATAATATATAACAAATTATTATATTTTTAATTCAAGCAACAAACATTACCATCAGCTACTTGATTTAATTAATAGATAAAAATAATTTGAAAGCTTAGTGTCATTTTTAATATTATAATAATGCTATCACAGACATAAAAAGTTACATAAATCCCTTTATATAAAGAAATGGGCACATATTTAGTAACAAATTAAACATGCATTGGGTATATTTAAGACCTACAAGTTTTTTTTTTGTACCATCAGTAACTAAAATATCATAAACAAACATTTCACACAATAATCAAGCCATGCAATTACCAGCATTCTTATCTAATAATTTAATATGAGTAATATAAAATCAAAGGATGCAGATTAGGAAAATGGTAAAAAAAAAAGTATATGGTAAGTTTTTAAACTTGATTTTTTTTTCAATCATCAAATTATAGATCAGCCCTACTTTTCCAATGTTTATATTATACAAGTCATATATGTGAGTTATAAATTGCATAATGAAAATGATACTGACCTGAACCCCAGATGTTTTGACAAACATGATACCAGGAGGTGGCCCCAAGCCAGACAAAGTTGGTGGTGGAACTGAAAGGTTAGGTGTGATATTTGATTGTGTATGACAACCACTCACTGGCACTATGTTTATGTGTTCTCGTTGTTCTTGATACTGTAATCGCTGATCTTCAAGTTTCAGTTTTTCTAATATTTCTCCAAAGTGTGACTTTTGATCGAACGTGAAAGCAGGATGATGTAACGCCATAGTGTATAAAAGTAAAATTTCTTCCAATAGATCACCGTAAAGACCTTTTAACAGGCCGCTCTGTTCTAAACTGACCATAGCGTTATACAATGTGGTGGCACAAGCAAAGTTACACGAGCGCAACAATGAAACGTACAAGGCCATTTTTCGTCGGGTCCTAGGGTCTGTGTTTGCACCTCCAATATCCGCGGCCAGATCTGTGGGGTTGTTCGCTCTCAGTTCGGCACCACGCAGCTCCTGAAAATCTCGTTTACCGAGCTCTTCGAGATACGTCCCAATAAAACGGAGTTCGAACGGTAAGCACATATTAAGTAATGTACACATTGTATCAATGCGTTTATAGCTTTCCAATTCTTTAAACCATGATACCACGTCCTCTTTGCAAACCATTTCCAGAACACATTGAAATTTTATGTTAAACTCAACCGGTCCCCTGCAGCCGAAGCGCGTCCGTTTCTTATATTTTTTGTCAGAAACGGTTTTTGTAATAATGTGATGATTGTAATCCTAAAATATTCAACTGTAACATTAGTAATTCTAAGCTTTTATCAGTATTTTCCAAGTACAGTATATTGGTTAGCAACTACAGGCAATGCTAATAGTTTTGTCTTGTCTATAATCTATGGAATAGGACATAGGACAGCAACAAGAATTTTGAATTAAACCATCGACAGAGGGAGTAGGTACTATATTTAGTGCCATATTATGATACTTCGACTTCTGCGTATTAGGTAGATACTAATTTTTATTTGTAGTCCGGTGAAGCTGTGAACGACTCCAATAGCTTTGTGATGTACCTATCTAGTGCCAAAATTAGGTAGCATTTATAATAAAAATAAGGATTGTATCTTTATTAGTTTTTACTACTTACCTAAAGACTGTTTTAAATACAGATATCGATTTTACATTGCAAAACGTCATACTGAATCAAGATTTGTCGCCACGATGCAATAAATAAGGCTTTATGCATTTAGTGAGATTTTTTACTTATATACGTTTAAATATAGTAAGATCATAAAAATGCCGTTTTACAATTATGGAAATTTATGGGAATGATAATGGAAATCAATATTAGATAAAATATACAATATGATTTCAAGTTCAAGTATTTGAGTACGGAATACATAATAATTACAATCATTCAGTTGCATTCGTCATGTTTAAAACTGAGTAAAATATTTATTTAAATCATTGAATCGTTTTGAAAAGAGCCATGTGTAGTGCTATATTAGCATTGACGGCTCTGCCGAGCACCGTACACTATATCCCTACTCCACCGACCGGCGGTATGCGACATGCGATAGATGGACGAAAAAATTTGAGGCGATAGAAATAAAGTTTTACTTTAATAAATTTTATTTTTTATTAATGTTGTAAACCCCAACGGCCTTTTGTTTGTTGTACGCACTTCAAACGAATATCGGATTATCGTGAAATCTTTGTTTCTAGACAGTTTCTGCCGTAATTTATTTTAACATACACGTATTACGATTAGTATGTATGTGTATCGGTACAATATTGATAAATTGTAACATTATATGACCATTATGATAATTGGCAAACTTAATATTTTTAATGAAGGTTTTTATGTTATCTATTTTATCATACTTCATCATCATAGGTGATGCTAGGCTAAATTGTATTATTTTTATTACAGTGTAACGCATCCGAAGATGGGACATAGCGCGACGTGACTGTCTGAAATTTGTTATTTAAAAAAAACTGCGTAGTCTAAACATACAATAATTCTTTCATAACGTGGTGTCAAGTGTTTTCATTAAAAAAATTGTAGTGGTAATTATTTAAAAATATATTTTTTAATCATTGTACAGATATAAATAAAAATCGTGTTACCTCATAACTGTCATATATTCAACAAAGATACAAAATTATCCCATACAATAACACACATAAAAAGTGATAATATCCTAGACGATGTCTATCTCTTGTACTTTACAGTACTTAAACCAGAAACCTTATCGGTATCGTAACCATAGATTATTATAATACATTATTAGTAAAGAATTTAAGAACGTTATTAGTACTTATATTTTTATTAAAATTACAAATATTATTTATTACTACTAGAATAATAATAAACTTAGCCATAAAAGTAAATAAAAAATCTGTGTTGGTGTCCATGCTGCATGGAAATAAAATTTGAATGGGAACGTGAATAGTGTATTTGGAACATAACTTTTGACAGAGAGTTTTTGGCGGGATTTTAGTCTGTCATGTAGTGGATTTTATATTTTATTCATAATCTTGTGTTATTGGACTCTATATTTTGTAAATTTGGTGGAGTTTTACGTAATCTAGTTAGTTTATTGTGCACAAGTGAAGTGAATAGAAAATAATACCAAGGAGCAAGAAATTCTGAGATGCCATAAAAACTCCCTAGTAGGTTCTAACAAGGGATCCACCATCTTGTTAGAATATTGACTCACACCACGCAATATTGAAGTGAATGCACGACGCTTGTAATATTATCGATTACATGACGATGGCAGTAATAATCTGAAAGATTAATTGCCAAAACTAAAGTAAAAAAAAAAACTTTTGACAGATTTGACTAGTTACTCGGCATTTTTTGACAACTGACAAGAATTTCGTTCTTTCTACAAGCTCATCGGAGTTAAGTTGCAATTTGTATGAAATTTAGTTATTTCTACGAATAGTATTTGAAAAATAGAAGTAAAATGGCTCCTATAGAAGATGTTGAAATGAAAAATGTGGATAGTCCAGCAGCTACAAGCGATGTAGAGATGGTTGAAGTGAAAAAAGATGCTGATATACTAACTTATCAAGACTTGAGAGAGCATATCAGGCAAATTGACAAAGCTGTTACGTCAAAAGAACCCAGGTTTGCTATGAGAGTGTTGAGATCTCTGCCTAGTACTAGGCGCAAGCTAAATGGTAATGTATTACGCGCTATAATTAATCAACTATATCCATCCAATGCTGACAAAGAAGCTTTGCTCTCATTTGTTGAAAGTGTACTTCCTGGAGCAGTCGAAATAGAAACACCGCGCTCTAGAAGTGCTCCTAAACAACCAGTCCCTGAAATTGATGTTTACTTACACCTGTTAGTATTATTACGTCTTCTCGACACAAATAAACTGGAAGAAGCAACTGAATGCTCGCAGCAACTGATGAGCAAAGTAACTACTCAAAACCGAAGAACTCTCGATTTAATAGCTGCAAAGTGTTATTTTTACCACTCGCGAGTGTTTGAATTGACTAATAAGCTGGATGTAATCAGAGAAGTCTTGCTTGCTCGTTTACGTACTTCAACTCTACGCAATGATTATGAAGGTCAAGCTGTATTGATTAATTGCCTGTTGCGTAATTACTTACATTACTCTTTATATGATCAAGCAGATAAATTGGTGAGCAAATCTGTTTTTCCGGAAAATGCAAGTAACAATGAGTGGGCAAGATTCTTGTATTACCTTGGTAGAATTAAAGCTGCACGACTTGAATACAGTGATGCACATAAGCATCTAGTCCAGTCTCTTAGGAAAGCTCCTCAAACAGCTGCTGTGGGTTTTCGCCAAACGGTGCAAAAATTAGCTATTGTGGTTGAACTACTTTTGGGTGATATCCCTGAGCGTCAAATATTTAGACAAGCACCACTCAGAAAGGCTCTAGCGCCTTATTTTCAACTCACACAGGCTGTGAGATTGGGTAATTTACAAAGATTTGGGGAAGTTTTAGAGAATTTTGGACCCCAGTTTCGTAGTGATCACACATTTACATTGATCTTACGACTCAGACAGAATGTCATCAAAACTGCAATTCGGTCCATAGGCCTTTCTTACTCTCGAATATCACCAAAAGATATTGCTCGTAAGTTGGGATTAGATTCTGCTGAAGATGCAGAGTTTATAGTGGCTAAGGCTATAAGAGATGGAGTGATTGAGGCAACCCTTGATCCCGAAAAGGGTTACATGAGCAATAAGGAAAGCTCTGATATTTATTGCACCAGAGAGCCACAACTTGCTTTCCATCAACGCATATCTTTCTGCTTGGAATTACACAATCAAAGTGTTAAAGCAATGAGATATCCTCCAAAATCCTATGGGAAAGAACTAGAGAGTGCTGAAGAACGTCGTGAGAGAGAGCAACAAGATCTAGAGCTGGCTAAAGAAATGGCTGAAGAAGATGATGATGGTTTTCCTTAAAATGTTTATACTTTATACTAAAGAATTTTTAATCTTGAATGTTCTACTTTAGATAAACCATGTCTCATATTTGAAATACTAATACAATAATTGAAATTTATTTGTATTTTATTTTTCTAAATAACTCTAAAAATTTGTATTTTATTTCTCTACAAGATTTTAGTTATTAAAGGTCAGTGTTTGTCTAGTGTAGTAATATTGTCAATTTGAAATAAAAAAGAAATGTTTTTGCTCACAACTACAGCTTAACTTTTTTAAACTTTATTTTTGGCAATCAATTCTTCCGATTATTACTGCCATTGTCACAAAGTCAATAATATCACAAGTGTTGTATGATCATTTTAAAATTAAGCATTGTGTGAATCAATACTCTAACAAGATGGTGGATTCCTTGCTTCTAACAAGCTACCAGGGAGTTTTTGTGGCATCTCAGAATTTCATGCTCCGTGGTATTATTTTCCATTCACTTCATTTATGCACAATAAACTAACTATATTACGTAAAACACCACCAAATTTACAGAATATAGAGTCAAATAACACAAATTTATGTATAAAATATAAACTTCACTACATGACAAGCTAAAATCTCCAGCTTAACTTTAAGGTGTACTTTTATTGGCTTATGTTTGTACATTGTACTAAAGTATCTTAAAATTTTACCTGAATCCCATCTCACTCTCCCCTACACCTACACCTCCCCCACTTCTCACCCAAACAGGTTGGCAAAACATAACTCCTTTGATATTGCAAGTGACTATGGATGGTGGTAATCATTTAACATCATGTAACCGACCAGTTTGTTTGTCTTACATTCTATAAAAAAAACTTAGTGATACCAATGTGTACTGATTACACTTAAAAGTAATTTGGAAATTAAATGAATAATTTATTTTATCATAACAGTGTGCTAAAATATTGATAGATTTAGGAAATTCCATTTGAAATTAATAAAAAATGAAAACACACTAAAAAGGAGTAGGCTACAAATTTCAAAGTTATGGAAAGGAAATGAAAATTTCAATTTACTAATCTCTTACTCAGATGTAGTAAATTAAAATGGTGTACATAACCCATATATCCTACATAATAGGTACTATTACAATACATTTTTGTAGGTATTATTGGTAGGTATCGTGTAAATGTTATATTAGATAATAACTACACATTTCCATGTTTTTTAATTATTTTTCTATTATTATAACTCATTTATAAGTATATTTCTTTTTTTATTGAAAGTAAAAAAATAACTGGGTGATTTTGTACATGTTGGTTTTTTTAATACTACTTCAAATGAAGGTTCATTTTGCTATTTACAGTTCATAATCAGGAGAAAGTAATAAACACACAAGCTTGGGATTTGTATCCTATTTTATTACCTCCATTAATAGGTAATAATAATATTGAATTTTCTCACCACCCATTCTATATGTTCAATAACTTTAAGATGTAAAAGAAAAATAATATAAATTTGGCTGTACCGATTCAGCGATGTTTCTAGTTTTTGTTTGAATTGTGTTTAGATGGAAAAAAAAATTGAAAAGTTAAGAAAGTACAGCCTATCTTTCTTAGATTATAGTGTATTATAACACTCACAGTAACACTCGGTTTCTTTTTATTAATTTACATATTAACAAGGAACATAAATCTTTATAAACTGATTAAAACCTATGAAATATTATCAGAGTAGAATGTTGAATTAGGTTAATTATATATGACCATTTTTTTCTGAATTATGGACTCATCCACTTAATAATGAACTGATGTTAAAAAATAATATGAATATTTTTTTCGTGTTATATCATATACCTTTATTTAATCCTTTGTTAGCTCAAACCAACATAAGCACAAGGACTATTGTATTATTTTGTAACAATAACAATCTTTATTCATAATCTCAGAAGATTGTATAAGGATATATCTGTGTTATGATTAATGTAGATCAGCATTAATGTCAGGTCATATTAAATATACAAAAAAATAAGTAAAAAAAATGTGCGACCCCCACACTACCAAACATTAATTGAACTTTTATTAAAGACTAGTTGTTACCCGCGGCTTCGCACGCGTTTTTTTAATATATTAAATAAATGTAAAATCGTGATTAGATGTGTAAATTACAGAAATACTCTCTAAAAAATATTTGTAAGTACGACACGCACATCATATATTGTAACATGTAACATGTACATTATATATGTGAATACTAACAGCGTGTCGAATAGGATGGGATTTATCATCAGCCACATACCTGAAACTTTAAACTACTATATACCATCCTCAGTGCTCACTTTACCTAGATATTTTAATGTTATCAAGAGTGGCAATATATGATGTTCCTGAAAGGACTAAAAACATGCAGTTTTATCCCAATATTTAAATTAATATCTTAAGTGAATAGTCAAAACAAAGATATTCGATTGTTTTTCTGACACATTACCATTTCGTTAATTGCAAATCCTCATAATACGCGATATTTTTGTTTTATATTTTGTTGCCTAAACCAACAGAGATGATGATTTTTCTAACCTAATCAGATATTATATAGTTGACTTTGAGTGAACATTTCTACAGCTGAAATCATTCCAATAATTTATATATTTTATTTTGTCAGAGAACTTTTCAACTTTCTTTTCTCATTATCCCATTTTTTTATAGGAACACAACGGACGAAACGAAAAAAGGATTATGCATATCTATCATTAGAATCGTGAATCTTGAATTCATATAAAAATCCCACAGAAAAAAGATCTTCCAGGTTTTTCGTAATTTGCGAAAACTTAATTAGGACTATTGAAAACTCTAAAAAATAATGAAATCACCTTAAATGGTGGCCTTTGTCAACGTACAGAGTATTTAAAATTTATTCATGTCGATTTTCATGCAATGACAAGCAATTATAGCATGGTACTGTAAGATCTCTGATCTTTTATTTTTTGAACTTACTACACTATTGACGTAGCAAGGTCTTAACAGCTTCACCGGACTACAAAATCTCTAAAAAAAAAACGGTGTTCTATAATAAGCGATATGTAAAACTAGCTACTTAAGTAGGTACATTTGCCTTCTGAAGCAAAATAATCTTAAAATACTTCTCAAAGAACGTCTTAGACGTTAATATTAAACTGTCAGTTAGTATCTTGATGAGACTAATTGAACCGTTGTTTATAATTTTAATGACTTTGAGTTTATAGTACTTCAATTTATAAAGCTATGTTCGTGAAGCGTCTCTAACATAGATTTAACGGTTTAGTCACGATTCCATAAGAAAAGAACTTTTTCTCACGGTACATGTTCAATTAAATTTTATATTTACTCATTTAACCTGTAATATACCTTAAAACTGAAACCATACTTTTAGTTATGAACGCTTTTATGTGAAATTTCATTTGTCGATTAGCAATGACTTCAATCAATGTGACAACCCACTAATTTATATTATACTAACCTCTGCCCGCGACTTCGTTTGCGTGGAATAGATACTTGCGGTTAACGTTAACACGTAGCGGAAGCTCTGAACAGGAAAAAAGCCCGTTTTTTAAACATTCCTCATTGGTGCTCCGCTCCTATCGGTCTTAGCGTGATGATATATAGCCTATAACCATTCTCGATAAATAAGCTATATAACATTGAAAGAATTATTCAAATCCGACTAGTATTTCCTGAGATTACCCCCTATAACGTCATAACGTCACAAACTCACAAACTTTACCTCTTTATAAATACTATTAGTATAGAAAACCAAGATAAAGGCTGGTAGTATTTTCTGTGATATCGTTTGTCGACTGTGTTCCAGATTAAAATTCAGTATTAAATAGCCTTTATAGAATTAATATTAAGCTATATTTTAATTTTTTGTTAAATTTTCTATGCTTTTTATTTTCGTTTTTTACTTGATTAAATATCTCACGGAAAACCATTTCAAATATTTTTGTGCCCAACAAATGGCAATGTTGTCTAATTTACGGAGCTTATAGCAATTAAACGCTTATTAAGTAATTCTTATTTCAAACAAAACAACCATAAATGGAAATACCTACTAGCGAATAATTTCGTAAATAAGTTTTAAAGTAATTTATTGATATCGCATTTTAATACAAATACATTATAGAAATTGAGCAAAGAATACATGATAGTAAATCATTCTCGACTGCAGCTGTCATTATAGCTCAGGTACTTTGCAATCTTCAGTTAGGACAATTAATTTTAACAGGTAATTAGGTAACTAAATAATATCAGCCAATAAGGCCTAACCGCTGAGCAAGGACAGCTTCCGAGAGTAGGATTTGACTAAACTCTACGATAGGCTATAAAATACTGTAATAAATTGAGTAACTGATATAGAAATACATAATTTGACTGCACCAATGGCAGTGGTGTTGTCTTGCTCCTGGTGTATTGCCGAGTGTTGTAGGTTCAAAACTGGCACAGTACAAATATTTGTGTGTTCTACGAACGATTATTTTGAATATATATGTATGTTAATTGTAAGTTTTAGTAAATAAATAAAATAGTTATTAAAAAAGAAAGAAACGAAATAGAAAAAGGCACATCAATTGTTTAAAATTAATGGTTAAACAATAATTCTCTGAACAACGAAGTATGTACCAATTTAATTTCTAAAAATTCACAAAGTCATATTCCCTGTCCAATCTAAGAGTTAGAACTAATGTTTCTTCTTCAACATCCCAGTTAGCTCTTGATAAATCTGGATTTATTTCATGTGGCAATGGCAGCTTCAAAGCATAACGCGATGAGGAAACTGATATCGAAGTAGTATCCACAGTTAAGTCTACATTTTCTTTTTTATCACCAGGCATCTTAATTCTAATAATTAAGTTCTCACAACTAGCGGAAGCCGGAGTTTTCGGTCCTATCTAAAACAAAAGTACAAATATAATAATTGTATTATTATATATAAATAAATATTGGGTTTTATTTTTCTTTTTCCTTCCTTCTTTCCTTTTCCTTTTGGTGACCTCTAAAATGTCACATTCATGTATTTATTTTTTATTTTTATTATTTATATCATTTATTTCCACAACATCGAAAACTTTAGTATCTAAAATTGTTTAGAGTTAGTCATAATTGAGTATTACGATTTAAGTAGATAGAACCTGGGCGGCCAAGCCTAGCTCGGCTCTTTAACAAACATTTTTAAATTAAAATAAACTGTTAGGTTTGCCTTATAAAATAAACATTAAAAAAAATAAAAGCTATAAAAGATATATATATATTTACTTTTATATATATATCTTCTGCTGTCATTCGGAATAGAACTGGGGTTACACGAATTTTTGAAGCAACCGATTTTCATCTGAGCTGTTTTTCTTTTGACAGCGCCGACGATATTTACCTTTATATTCTAGCTATATTAATTCTTTGCTTGGAAACTCAATTTAAAAAGTTTTCTATAAATAAAGATAGATTTATCGTCCCCGAAACCACGTACATACTAAGAAATAGATGACGCCGTTACCGCGATCCTGAATATATACAAATATAAAAATATACAAGTGCTCGTTTAAAGGTATTAGATAGATAAGAATGCTTTAAGCTTTAGCAACTATATGGATAAGATTTTGTGCTACATTTATTATCATAACACAAAGGAAGTGACTGGAAACGAAGCCGTATCTTATAGCTTAATAGCTGATACACGCGACTTCGTCGGTCTATCCCTGCGTATGCGCACCCCACCGCTTGTTCCACTTCTCCAACACAATGATACGTATCCACACTTTAGTTTCTTTAAGCATTATATTAAATGAATACATGATATTGTTTTCAAATAATAGACCCAAATATTTAAGAGGGGAAACTAAAGAAAAGTATCGAAAATCGTAAATCGAAATGTATCTTTTTGCATGATCCGTGTACAACTACATACCTCTATATTTTTATTTTTATAGATATATGATTAATGAATTGCATTAATAACTGGTATATGGATTTAAAAAAATATATTACTCGGCTGGTTGAATTAATGTTATTATCGATTTAATAAATGCAGTCACCACATAAGCTCTGCTATCACAGTTACCTGCAGAAAAACATCTTCTGCCGAAACCGACTGTTGATAGTTCATAGTATATTCTGGAGCTTTTCGATCACCAAGATCCGCACCCAATTGTTCTGCTTCTTTTGCCTCGTGCTCTTCGTATTCTTCAATAGTCTTAGGTAATTTTTTTACATTTTTAGCCGGTGAGTCGTGCGTTCTTGTCGATGTTATATCAAATTCTAGTTGATCAAGATATACTTATGAATTTAAGAGTTTCAAGGAGAATTGCCTACTGTGTTAGTTTAGTCTAATCGACGATTTTAAAAACTCAGTTCTGGTTATGTCTTTTGACGAGCAATAAAATTTTAAGAAATGTCTGTCTGTTTGTATTACCACGCATCATTTCTAAAGTACTGAGTTCAAAATAAAATCATAAAGCATATCCTCGGAAGTAGCAAATTTTTTGTTTCATTACAATTGGGCCACTCTATCAAAAGGTATTGTAATTTTAATAATTTTTTTTTCGAAATGACTACGCTATTGACCCAGCAAGGTCTTAACAGCTTCACCGGACTACTAAGGCGAGCGCTTAAGGCACTCAGCCGATTTTATTTTGGCAAACAGCTCAAGGGTGCACGGCACACCTCGGCTTGGCTGTTGCCTGTTGCATGCAAAATCGCGACCTATCTTAGCTAACCTAGCTAACTATTCATATATGTATGAGTTGTTGAAATGTATATATGTACCAAGCATACACGCCTCCACAACTCCGCCATATATTTATTATCGGAAAATTGAGAGTTTTTCAGTTCGATAAGGAAAAAAAAAGTAAACCTTTCCACCTTCATGTGTAAGCGTGTAGGCGTGCACGTGTGTGGGGGTGATCGTGTAGTGTTGTAGCGGTGATATATATTTGTGTGTCACCGTATCGCGCAAGCAACGCACTCAAGGGCTCCCTACCGAAGGATCAAACCTAGGCTTGAGCCGCTGCCGTGGGAAGCCTAATCGGGTGTGCGGGAGCGAAGTTAACCCCCAGACCACGGCGACGTGATCTATGGTTACGCGGACGTGGGCGTGAACACGCTCTGTTTCGAGGGACAGGCTGATACTGATCGTTCGCTGACGTGCTTGAATCAGGAGGGTCGGTAAAAATGTGTCGCGGACGTCTTTTATAAAGCGCAGCGTTAGGTACGGGTTCATAGTTTGCGGCGGATACCACTAACGGAATGGGATGATTCGCGGCTTTTTCAAAATAACTAATTGTAAGTGATTTTACGTACGCCCAGATAGAAGGGATCTCTAGGTCTCTATGGAGATCGACTCTCCGGATGTACCACGGGGCACCGGTTACTACGTAAAATACGATTTTGGAGAACCTGCAGCTTATTAAAGTTATCTTCGGACATATGCGCAAAAACGGGGCAGCTATATGTCATCACGGGACGGGTACACGTCTTATACAAAGTGAGCTTGTATCTGAGGGGTGAAGCAACGGATGAAGGCGACCCAAGACCATAGCGACTTTGTTTCGCACTCTGTCTATATGTGAATTGAACTTTAAATGTCTATCTAATGTACCACCGAGATATTTGACCTCTTCGACCTAAGGGATATCGATTCCGTATAGCCTGATGGGCTCAAATTTATTAGCGCGTTTCGAGGGATCGAAGAGTATTGCGGCACTCTTATCGGGATTAACTTCTATGCGCCATCGACGAAACTATTCACCGAGAGTATGAACGGCTTTTTCGATGCAGTTCCTAAGAAAGTCCGACCGACAGCCGGAAGTGTAAATAACGGTATCGTCAGCGTAACAACCTACCTCGACCCACCGAGACCGAGGTAGGTCACTGATGAGCAGATTGAAGAGCGTGGGCGCGCGAGTATCGAGCCCTGTGGCACACCTGAATTTTAATGACGACTGGAGTTAAGTACGAGAGAAGAGTAAGTAATATATACTAATATTATAAAGCTGGAGGGTTTGTTTGTTTAGTAGGTTGAACGCGCTAATCTCAGAGACTATTGGTCCGATTTTAGTTCTTTTCTTTAATTCTTTCATTGTTAGATAGCTCATTTGTCAAAGAAGGCTATAGGTTATATATCATCACGCTAGGACCAATAGGAGCGGAGCACCAATGAAGAATGTTTCAAAATCGTTTTTTTTCTTCCAAAAGCTTTCGCTGCGTGTTAGCGTTAGCCTAAAGTAACTATTCCACGCGGACGAAGTCGCGGGCAGAAGCTAGTACTTAATAAAATACAGATACACTTTACCAGATTGCTGTAAGTCATCCCCTTGGAGTACTTCAGGTTCCGGTTCTCTCAATAGCTCTACCAATTTTTGCATAGAAGCAGGTGTAAATTCAGCCATTTGGAAGTATAAAGATATCAAGCAGGTATTAGTAGAAATAATAATAATAGTAAGGATTTCGACTAAAAAATCCTAAGTACAAACTATATTGAAATTACATTACATTGACAAAACAATCAAACTGCTGTTGCTAGCCAACGAAGTTTTTCTGAAGTTGCTATAGATATATCAAGAGTGTATGTATATACTTGTGTTTTGCGCAACTATCTTCAGAACTCGAAAAAGTGAGGGCTTTAGATATCTTTAATCTGTATACATCACCGTTTCTCAAGTCATTGACTAAATCACAGTATGTTTTACAAACATAAGTTTTAGTAACATGTTTTGAATGATTTTTATTGAAGTATTTTAATTTAAACATAAGTTTTCCAAAATTAATTAAATATAGTATTTATTAATAAAAATACCTGAACAGAGCCTGGATCGGTTCTTTAAAAACAATTTAAAATTAAAATAAATTGTTAGGTATGCCTCAAAAATTAGCGTTTTCTTACAAAAAAAAAAAAAAAAAAAAACATTAAAAAAAGACATCCTTTTTGCTGTCACTCGAATTCGAACTAGGGTCTCACGGATTTTTGAAGCAGCCGATTTCCATCTGAGCAATTATTGTTTTGACAGCGGCAGCGAAATTTACCTTTATATACTAGCTGTATTTTTTCATTGCCTGAAAACTCCGTTAAAAGTTTTCGATGAAAAAAATCTAGATAGATAGATTTATCGTCGCCGAAACTACCTACATATTAAGTTTCACGGAAATAGATGACGCCCTTTCCGAGATCCTTATTTACGAATATAAAGATATACATGAATTACTCGTTTATAGGTATTAGATTAAATAACACAATAAAATGAATGAGATATAGTCAAAGCCAAATAGATGATTGTTTTTTGATGATTTGTAAGCGTTTGGTCCTGATGTATAAGCACTCTGGAAAGAGTTTGTAAACCATTTGAAAATATAAACTAATGTTCTAATTAAAGTACGACAATAATGAAAGAACACATCATTGCCATATCAAATGGTTATTTAATTAATATAAATCTATACGAATATATAAAGCTGAAGAGTTTGTTTGTTTGGTTGAACGCGATAATCTCAAAAACTACCGGTCCGATTTGAAAATTTCTTTCAGTGTTAGATAGCTCATTTATCGAGGATGGCTATAGGCATATCATCACGTTAAAACTAATAGGAGCGGAGCACTAATGAAGAATGACTCAAAATCAGGTTATTTTTAGAGCTTCCGCTGCGTGTTACCGTCAGTATTTATACGTTGCCATGGTAACGTGATAACAATCTCTCCTAAATATTTTCAGGGTTTATTTTGTGTTCCTATTCAAAAACTTTATTCTACGTTAGTGTTCTTTCCAATTTTTAATTATACGTGGTACGTTTATATCGCAAACATTTCCAAAATTTATTTGTGTTGCTATTCAAAAAGTTTAGTAGTAATAATATTCGTTCAATAAGATAGGTGAAGGAATTAATTCTTACTGGCAATTCTGAACTTGTCAATATAGGTAGTTATTATATATTCTTTAGCCAGTTTTCTTTTATATCCAAGTTGCTGAAAAGGTATAAGTGCCAAATCCTTTATATAATATTTCGTAAATTTTTATCGTCTTAATTTTCAAGACCACAGAATTCATGCTCCGTGGTATTATGTTTAATTTATTTCACTTATGCACAATAAACGAACCATATTACATACAACGCCACCAATTTGACACAATATAGAGTCAAGTAACACAAGATTGTAAATAAAATATAAAATCCACTGTATGACAGATTGAAATCCCGCCAAAAACTTCTAAAAAGTTTATTGTACGTTAGTTTTGTTCCCAATTTTTGATTTGTGATATATTACGTAAAATAAAAATAAAGTGTGTATATATAATATTACAATAAATACTTTTTGGTGAATACATATATCTGTGGTGCTAAAAATATCAACATTTTTTTAATGCTGTCGATATGTCTGTTTGTTTATTTCTTCCGTGTAATCTCTGAAACGGCTGGACCTATTTGAACGGTTTTTTTTTCTTAGAAATGATTACGCTATTGCCCTAGCAAGGTCTTAACAACTTCACCGGACTACAAGTAATATTTGAAAAGGGAATTTTACGGGCAAATGACTAACTAATTAGCTGTTTTATTTTTAGCTAGTGGGTTCAGCAGACGTTGCCCGCACTGATAATAAGACAAACTATACCTAAACCTTGCCCAAAGATCATTTTATATATTGGTGAAAACGGCATGAAGATACGTTCTGTAGTTTTTGATCTTATTGCGAACAGACATATAGAGAGACGTGGCAGAGGACTTTGTTTTACACTATGTAGTGATGAACTGTTACCCGCGCATTCATTCGTGTGAAATTGATCAAGAATATGTTGTTCACTGTAAATGTGCGCGTGAGACGTGCACTGGACTGAACTCCAAGAATAAATATAATTGAAAGTCAATTGTTTATATGTGTTTTAAATTATAGCAACGTATATCAATAACTTATTATATCGAAAATATGGGCATATTATATATATATATATATATATATATATATATAACAAAAGATTTAACACATATTGTTCGATAATATATAGCTCAATATTTTTAATACTTTCTTATATAGTAGGTACTAGCGAGCCCGGCAGACGTTGTCACGGCCTCATTATTAACAAAAATCATGGACGAATTATATACCAAAGCCTTCCTCGTGCATCACTTTATTCACAGGTGTAAACTGAATGAAAATCCGTTCAGTAGTTTCTGAGTTTATCTCGAATAGATAGAAAGACGCGGGTAGCGGACTTTGTTTTATAATGTTTTTTTTTTATATATCATAGGAGTCAAACGAACAGATGGGTCACCTGATGTTAAGTGATCACCACCGTCCATAGATACTTGCAACACCAGGGGAGTCGCAAGTGCGTTGCTAACCTGTATTTGGGAGGAGGGTGGGGGAGGGGCAGGACGGAAAGGAGGAAAGGTAAAGGGAGGGTAGTGGGTCTCCGGCTCTCTCACTGACCGAACGAAACGCAACAATGCAAGCACTGTTACTTCACGTCGGTTTTCTGTGAGAGGGTGGTGCTTCCCCGGACGAGCCGACCCATTCGTGTTGAAGCATTCGTGCTTCAGCTTGGCTCTACCACTACCAGCTTGATAGTCGCAAGCCTTTGTTATAATTTTTTTTTTGCTTTTTTTACACATTTTCATAAAACGATCACAAACAAAATATAAAATTTGAACAGAACTTCGAGGGGACGGCTCTTAAGACAACTAGCTGGTAATATAGTGTGTAACGAGATACCGGTTGGTACCCAGGCTTACAAGGCACCAATGTTAACTGTAATGTTGTAAATGCTGTAATGCTGTAAATGTAACAAAAAGTTACTTGTTTATTTATGCAACTAACGACAATTGTATCAATAATATTACATGAATAAGGTAATAATGTAGTAAGGTCGTTTAATCGTACTGTACACATATTCATAGGAAGTAAACGTAAACTTGGTAATATAAATTGATACGCAAAAGGTCACAGAAGATGGTACGAAACAAACTATAATTTTTTACTACATTTTTAGAGTACCGTTATACATTTATAAACTTCAAAATTTGTATTCGAGATTGATTTGCGTCCGTTTCACCTTCAATAAAATGCTAATTATTGTGTTGAATATAATTCACCTATTATATATTCTTTTTATTTATTCAATTACTTGGACACAAACTCGAGACGTTTTTATACAATCTTACTGTTTATCAATTTACGTCTATACATATTTTTATATTTCTTAGCTTTTTCTTAATAAAGACATAAATTTATATCCATCTACTGTATGGTATAGATTATGCCAGCCCTTCTGACAAATAGTACTATGTCGTCGACTCATTTGTTCGATAATAGTTTTGTTAGATATATCCATATCCTTCTCTAAGTTTAGCTGGAATATATACGTTACATCATCCTCTGTAGCCACTCTTTTTGTAGATATCGTAACCCTTCTTGGAGGTTTTGAGAAAGTTTTAACCCTGCAAGGTGTGCCCTCTTAAATAATTGTCAACACTGTCTATCCAACCAGCATATTTTTATGTACATTGTAATTTAACAAACAAAGTTGCCGGTAAAACTTGTAGACAAATAAATTTCTTTACAAAGTTTTATGAGCCTCTGTTGTTACCATAAATTTGTCATACAGTTATCAATTCACATTTTATATACATGTAAGTTCATGTATGGCATATTTCAAATTTCAGCTTACATTACATTTTCATAATAAAATACAACTGCGTTTTATTTCACAGGTATATTTCAATCTAAATGTAATACATATTTGTAATAATGCTAGAATATAAATAATTACATATTTCATAATATGAGTACAGAACCCTATTACGAATATTGGAAATCGTGCGCGGTTATTAGTTTTTTTTTCATGATCATCAAGGATAATTTTCAAACTATGGCGATGCACGGTCAGTCGCGGCCAGTAGTTCATTTGTAGCAATTCAAACATTCGTGAGACGCAGAGTGACTTCGGCATGTTACATGTATTGTATTGCCTAAAATCTTTTATTATTAAACTATCTTGACAGTAGTATCTTGTGGGAATGAGAATTATTTTTCAAGCAAACTTCAATTATAGTAATTAAGGTCTGTAAATGTATTAATATACGAGTTCGGTTTCTGTCGACACGTAAGTAAATACCATAATACTTTGCTTTGAAAATTAATCTATAAACAATATAATATCCTTTTGTTCTTCGAAAGTAATTCAGTTTTTATATGTGTTAAGTAACAGTAGTAAAATGTTCAATCAGTTTCTCTTACCGTACAGTATTTCAATTGGTTGTAACGAGGTTAATAGTAAAGGTTCATAATCATTTGTATTGTTTCATTAAATGCTTCTAAGTATGATTACTAGCTGAGATATTTAAAAAACTAAAATTTATGTTAGATTTGTTTACAGCATATTTAGCGTCGAGAATGGATTATAGTTTTTTTTATTAAAAATTTTCGTATCAAAGTACATTGTTACAATTTGTTGTTGTTCTACAAATGTAATTGTAATGTATTATACATTTTTTCAATTACTATATACTAATTATTTAAACAGTGAGGTAGTTTATACTTATAATTTCACAAGAAAAAATGTTACATTAATAATGATTACGGTTATTAAGTATCAAGGAAGTTTTTTAGAGTTACTTATTATATAATATGATTAAGTTGTAATGTTTTTTTTATAGGATGTGTTTTCGTATTAAACTATGGTTGAAAATTCTCATCATTACCGAGTTATCAACGCTATTGCAAAGTGAACATCGGTCATGGACTGCAAAACGTGAGTAATACAAAACCCTTTTTTGTTTAGTTTTTTTTTTTAATAATCGTTGTAAAATACTAAGTCGCCAATGTATTATCGACAGCAATGGAATTCGATCTATTAAATATTAATACGCGCAGTTAATTGTATAATGTATAAATTGGGGTGTAAGGGATGTCGAGTAACATCTTAAGACTTGAGACACCCAAGCCAACCTCACCTGCACGTAGTGCACCCTGCTGAATAACGAACGAGGCAATGGCGAAAGCGGGGTGGTAGGGTTTTACTGCCCGACTGGGTCGCAACCACCATGCATATGGCGAAAAAGCCCGTCATAGTGACTTGCTTCTGCGCGTCGGGTTTGGGGTCAGCCTGTGCATATCCAGTACCGGGTGACTTTCGTCATTATGGCCGGCATGACAGCGGCGACCGGTGATGGATAATCTGTCTCTCGGTGGTTGCTGATGTTTTTGGATTGTACTATGCTTAACATCAGGCATAGTGCAGTCACTATGTCGTGCTTCGATAAACAAAAAATGTTTTGTTTAGTAACAAACCTTCATTCGGTCATTGAGATACCTACGAAACTTAGAAAAGCTGGATTTATTAAAATACTGGCATCAATAAAATACTCGAAGAAATAACAAATTGGCCATACCATGTTTCAGGCACACTAAGAGCACTAACAGTTTTAAGTAGTATAGTGTTAGTTTTTATAACAAAGTCTCAAAACACATTACCGACTTGCCGGATAGTGAGTTCAAGCACCATGCCAAGCGGGTTTTAATGCCTAAAGGGTTGTTATAGCAGGTATCAATCAATGTTTGAACTATGATAACGTCTGAAAATGACGCTTTTGTATGTGTAGCCACCAAAAACAAATGAAACTATATATTTGTATATGTATATATATATACATATATATAAAAGACAAACCAGATCCAATTTCTTGTCGGTTCTTCTCTATGACTAAATTGGATAAAATATTTTTATTCTGATTATCGTTAGTTTTGTTAGTTATAGTATTTATGTAATTCATTGTAAAAACTATATTAGGGAGTTATATATTATGTACGTACATCGTAAATAGGTCTACCGGAAAGATATATCCCTTTTTAGTACAAAAAATACACTTTTTTTACTATCATAAACTTATTAAATAGTGATCTCATTGTCACTATTATTAATAACTACATGCCATTTTTTTGCATTTCATAAATCTTTTATGACCAAAAAATGTATATTCAGAGGGTAATAAGTTCATGGAATATGGTCCTCCTACCTCCTACATGCATCTGTAGCATTTCTTCCTCATTGAAATTCGTATAAATACAGAGGCGTATATTAACTTTATCAGTAGTCATGGATACATTATTGCTTGACACTTGAGCCTAACTTGATTCAAACTTGTTTTAGTTAATTTGCTAAGTCAGTAGGTGAACATTAAGCAATAAAAATAGAGAGTAGTACATGCGCCAGATAAACGTGCTTACGTGACGAAAATTATTGTGAAAAAAAAATACAACCGAACATAGTAACCTCCTCCTTTTTCGATGTCTGTTACAAAACAAACAAAACTATCCTACAGATGTAATATAATACCTATATGCAAATTAATAACAATCAAGCATTAAAGTGCGAGAAGAATTGATTAAAATAAATGAAATATCGTGTGAGATATATGAACAAAAATCTGCAATGATAAGTGGATGTATACTATATATCTATATACATAAAATGATGACGTCTGCCGTTGTGCGCATGTCACGCAAACCTATTGAATACATTACAATCAAATTTTGACTTCTATTATACTATTTTTTCTATATTTTCATTTAAAAAATATCTAATACCTTTAAACCTTTATATATACATATAATATTATATATACAAGAATTTTTTTAACTGAGTTTTCAAGTAATGAAATAATATAGCTAGAATATAAAAGTACATTTCGCCAGCGCTGTCAAAACGAAATTAGCTCATATGGAAATCGACTGCTTCGAAAATCCGTGTAATCCCAGTTCGAATCTGAGTGACAGCAGAATTGATACCTTTTTTAAATATTTTTTTGCAAAAAAATGTTAATTTTATAAGGCAAAACCTAACAGTTTATTTTCATTTAAAAATGTTTTTTTAAAGAACCGAGCTAGGCTCGGTCGCCCAGGTACTAACTATATCACTATATCTTCATCTAATATAGAGTTTTAAGAAACAATGTTTTGTATAAGTATATATGGTCAGTGATTTTTTTCCGCAAAGAAATGAGGTAAGCAGTGTAATGTGCATGCCCAACATAACAAACGAATTCGCGAGCTTTACCTGGTATTAACTAACGTGTTAGATACAAAGCGAAAATTCCTACATAGTGATTGACTTTCGAGCGAGCCTCTTGCATTCTTCAGGGTATACCCAGACACGTAATTTTTTACGCCTTAAAACGTACAGGATATAAAAACTGTGATGTAGATTGCTCCGTATTATTGACATAGTTCTATTATGGCAACCTTTGTTCGTAAAAAATACGTAGCAACTATATTGTGAAGCCAGGATACAAATTACAAATAATAAATATAATTGTAGTTCAGAAATAACAATATTATTATAAAAGTATGATGTTATAATATTTAATTGTTCTCTTCAGAACAGTTTCCAGCGCACATGATTCCAGACGGAGCGTTAAGCACCCAAAGATCCATTGTGAAACGCAAGATCGTCCTTTACCATAACTTTTTTCGCAGTAAAGTCCGGCCCATGGCATCAAATATGTTAGCAATGGTTAGTAAACAAATCATAATATTATTTAGTATAAAAATACTCCATGGCTACGTTACGAATATATTTATCAATCAATATAATATGAATTCAATAATAATCTGAAACTATCATATATTAGAATCTACTTAAGCTATCGCTATAAATGTACAATTATTTATAACGCGTGTAAGACATATTTTTCCAGTATTTTTAAAGTTATACAATATCAAACAAGTATGAAATTTATCTAACGACAAGTGAATTATTAAGACTATTTTAATAGGCTGCTTTCTACATGTAAGGGCTGAATTAGAACCCCTATGCCAGTATATGTTATTCACAATACTTTTCGATACGGAACACACACAAGCAATGAGAACATTCCTACTGTGCGGAATAAATACGATTAGCGACATTGCTTCCACATGGACTTTACCTATCTTAAAATTATATTCTCGACTAGCTGTTGCCCGCGGCTCCGCACGCGTTTCTTTTTAAATATATTAAATAAATGTAAAATTTTGATCACATATCTAGTGTAAATTACAATAATACTCTTTCAAAAATATTTATAAGTATCACACGCACATCATCTACTGTAACAGGTAACATGTACTTATACATTATATATGTGAATACGAATAGTGAATCGAATGGGAAGAGATTTATCATCAGCCACATAATTGGAACTTTAAACTGCTATACTCGTATATGACCCTTAGTGCCTACTTACACTATATAAGAAAGTAATGAAAATATTAAGCTATACATTTTCGAACAATATGTGTTAAATCTTTTATTATATAGATATAATATGTCCATAGTGTCGATATAATTAAGTTATTATCATACCTTGCTATAATTTAAATCACATATAAACATATGACTTTCAATTACAACAGCGATACCCTTGGTGTTACAGTTGTTCATAGGCGACGTTAACCACTTACCATCAGGTGGGCCGTCAGCCTGTTTGTTGCCTTTTGGTATAAAAAAATCTTGGAGTCCAGTACGGCTCGTGTATGTTTACAGTGAACAACATATTTTTGATTAATTTCACACGGACGAATGCACGGACAACAGCCTATCACTACATAGTGTAAGAAAAAGTCCTGTTCCACGTCTGCCTATATATCTGTTCGCGATAAGATCAAAAACTACAGAACGCATCTTCATGCCGTTTTCACCAATATATAAAATGATTATTGGGCAAGGTATAGGTATAGTTTGTCTTATTATCAGGGCGGGCAACGTCTGCTGAACCCGCTAGCTTAAAATAAAACAGCTAATTAGTTACTTATTTGTCCGTAAAATTCCCGTTCAAATATTACTTGTAGTCCGGTGAAGCTATTAAGACCTTGCTAGATCAATAGCGTAGTCATTTCTAAGAAAAAAAAAACCGTTCAAATAGGTCCAGCCGTTTCGGAGATTACCCGTAACAAATAAAAAAAAACAGACATATCCACAGAATTAAAAAAAAAATTGATATTTGTAGTAGCATCACGGATATTTTTAATATAAAATACATTCACTTTACTTTTATTATACGTAATATATCACAAATCAAAAATTGGGTACAAAACTAACGTAGAATAAAGTTTTTGAGGAGTTTTTGGCGGGATTTTAGTCTGTCATGTAGTGGATTTTATATTTTATTCATAATCTTGTCTTAATTATCTGTATATTGTGTTAAATTGGTAGAGTTTTATGTAATATGGTTCGTTTATTGTGCATAAATGAAATGAAAGATAAATAATACCGCGAAGCATGAATTCTGTTGTCTTGAAAATTAAGAAGATAAAAATTTACGAAATATTACATAGAGGATTTGGCGCTTATACCTTTACATTATCTTGGATATAGAAAAAAACTACCAATATTAACTACTTCAGAATTGGCAGTATGGATTAATTCCTTTGACTATCTTATTGGATGAATATTATTACTACTAAACTTTTTGAATAGCGACACAAAATAAACTTTAGAAATGTTTGCGATATAAACGTACCACGTATAATTAAAAATTGGAAACAAAAATAACGTAGAATTAACTGTTTTAATAGGAACACAAAAGAAACCATGAAAATATTTGCGAGAGATTGTTATCGCGTTACCATGGCAACGCATATAGTACTGACATTAACACGCATCGAAAGCTTCCAAAATAGCCCGATTTTGAGACATTCTTCATTAGTGCTCAGCTCCTATTGGTTTAAACGTTATGATATGTAGCCTATAGCCATCCTCGATAAATGAACTATCTAACACTAAAAGAAACTTTCAAATCAGATCTGTAGTTCTTGAGATTATCGCGTTCAACCAAACAAACAAACAAACTCTTTAGCTTTATATATTAGTATAGATTGTAATTTAAAGATCGATACCTATAGTCTTATATAAGATCTTATAATCTTATAAAAAAATCGATAATTATACATATTTGCCTCATATAGGCCATTTGTCAAGTTTAAGGTCTCTGACGGTGTTTTTCTCCACTGTTAATCGATTATTTTACCGATTATTAGTATTGTGGACATTCGGGAATTCGTCTTCTCTTATGTCACACTTAGCTATTGTTAATAATGTAAAAATAATAGGGAATACATTTATACTTCAGACTTGGCATGAAGGCGCAGCAAAGCAAGCCCAGTCATACGCGGAACGATGTATATTCCTCAAGCACGTAGATACAGACAAAAACACAGTACCGGACTTAGGTCAATGTGGACAGAATCTTTTCGTTTCGCTGCAAAAGGCCCCATGGTATTTATTTTATTTACTCTTTATTCTATTTCACTCTAATTATCGGAGATCTGTACTTTGCTTAATGAAAAGAATGAACGTCACAAGCTATCATATGTCACCCATTTTATTTTGAAGAGGTTTTACTATAAGACAATAAATTTAATAATACCTGCAAATTGAACCCGCTATAGGAAAATTTGTAAATAAAAAGTAAATAATATTAATCAGAAATTTCTTTAGTCTATATTTAAGATAAAATTTAATTATTTAATAAAAGATTTAATTATGATATTAATTTATACAGGAGACAACAAATTAAGATGTGCACGGTTGTATAATTTATTGAACAATGTATACTACATGTTAAAAAAAGAAGTTTTAAGAATACAATACTAATGTAATTTTTTAAAATAATGTATACACGTACTTATTTTTGTGATTTTAATATAAAAATGTATTTGTAAGTTTGTCATAATAAGTATAAAATTGCTCTTACATTAAAATTATAAAGAGTTAATATATAGATTTGATAGCGATAATCGCTTGGAACTACTGATTCAAATCTCTAAGTTCATTCACTTATAATTATAACCTACATTATTTCTGGGTGATATAACCTATTTATTATTCCTATCAAACTTTATATTGTAATAAAACATAGGAACAGTTGGCTAATACTATAATTTGTTACTGCATAATATCATTTTGATATGTTACTACGATACTAAAACTTAAAAATAGATAATATCGCCGTTAGAATTACATCCAATTGATCTAATTGTTTAATTGATTGATTGATCGATCCAATAAAAATATTTAGAACGTTACATGATTATTTTAATATGAACATGAAATGTCTAAATAGGTACTATGTTTAATTTACGTGTACAAGTACAAGTAGCGTGGCCTCAAACAAACGTCAAGGTTTTATTATTAAATCTATTCAATACAACATTTTGAGGATGATAAAATTATAACCTCTTTTTGTTTATTCTTGTTTACTTTATTGTTTAATGTATATTGTTAAATATTACATATTCTTATGTGTACAGATAGATATTTGTTTTGCAGTAATATTACTAATATAATTAAATTAACGAAGCACAGTTATACATTCCCTTTGCACTTTGATATTTGATACAATATGTTCTTGACTTTAAAGATATATTGTAAAGTTCATTAAATAAATATGTTGGTCTTTATTGTAGTTAAAGAATAGGTCTTTACTTTATTATAATGCATATATCTACCTACAAACTAATCTCCTTAATAAGTGAAATTTTATAACAAGTAGATATTTATACAACTTTCAATAAATTGGAATTTTGAACAGACAAGAAGTCGACTGCTTAGTCGTATTAACCAGTTTCTTTTTTGTACGAAAAAAAAACTAACAGGTATAAGTTTGTTTGTAATATCGATTAATAATAATTCAGATATTATGATAGAAGCAATTAGGAAAAACAATTAAATACGTTTTTAGCTACATTTTTTTTTCTCGAACTGACTACGCTATTGTCCTAGTAAAGTCTTAACAGCTTCACCGGATTACTAAGGCGAGCGCTTAGGGCACTCAGCCGACTTTATTTGACAACTAACTCAAGGGTGCACGGCACACCTCGGCTTAGGCTGTTGCCTGATACGTGCAATTCGCGACCTATCTGAGCTGACCCAAGCTAACTATTTATTCACGTAGTCCGGTGAAGCTGTAAAGACCTTGCTAGGTCAATAGCGTAGTCAGTTCGAAAAAAAGAAAAAAAAAAGCTAACTATTCATACATATATGAGTTATTGAAACATATATGTGTACCAAGCATACATACCTCAACAACTCTTATATATATTTCGTATCGGATAATTTTCTAAACCATATTTCAGTCCGATAAGGAAAAGAAACAAAACACTTCCACTTTCATGTGTAAGCGTGTATGCGTGCACATGTGTGGGGGTGATATGTGTAATGTTGTTGCAGTGATGTAAGATTTTGTGTCACTGTATCGCGTGAGCAGCACACTCAAGGGATCCACGCCGAGGGAACGCTACGTTTAGTTACGTCACGTTAAGAGAGATAGCATTGATAGAAACATTACTCATGGTCACCCCAACTAAAGCCAAAATACATCGTGATTTACCGCCCTTAATGGCTTGATGCTTTTACAATCAGCTTTTTCAAGTTTGCATACTTTGACATATTTTTTAAATTTTACGAAGATATTTTAAAATGTTTATTAATGAATATTTTAGGTTCTTCGCTTTGAAGAGCTGGTTTCTTGAATACAAGAATTTTACTTATGGCCATCCAGTGTTCAATCTGTTGGATGTCGGTCATTATACACAAATGGTTTGGGCCACCACACATAAGCTTGGATGCGGTATAGCCAACTGCACTGGTGGACCGTGGGGTCGTTTCTATAATTACGTTTGTCATTATTGCCCGAGGTAAATACATATATATTACCAGTTATTACATGTATTGTGTCTTAACAATACTTATGGGTACAATAATAGAGTCAAAAATTCTAGAGAAGAAAAATATATAATAGATTGATTTTACCTAGCAGTGGATCAACTGGATAAACAAAGCACTAGGTCTTAACATATGATATATTTTATAGGTACAATGAAAGAGTTAAAAATGACTTCAATTCTACAGAAGAAAGGCATATAATAGGTTTTACCTAGCAGCGGGTCAACTGAGAAAGCAAATTTATGTTAAAAATACACATTATAATTATAAAAAGGAATTACTAGGGACAATCCATAAAAATAATAATGAATATGCTGTCAACATAATCTCTATGAAATGTTATTTACAATGCTTTTTTCTAAGTTTCAATTTTCCTGTCGTTGAATATCCTGAACGAATGTCAACTTAAGTAAATATTCTTCCAAGATTACAATTGTTGCGCTAAGATGTAACTAAAGAATGAATTACGAAAAATTTACTTTTAATGTATCCGAAAATCGTGATTAATTTGTACTTTAAAAAAATAAATCATTTTTTTGCCAGTTACCTAAAATTCCAAAGAGCATTTCACTTTTTATTGAGCATCCTCCCAATCAAGTTGATTTATTGCAGTAGCTTTATGCGATTGAGAATTATCCGTTGTAGTTAACTGAGTTAACCACGATTAATACAGTATTTCAGTTGAGACCTTGCAAGGCCAATAGCGTAGTCAGTTTGAAAAAAAAGTATTTAATATCTTCACGCAGTCTTTAAATATAGATTACATCTTTGATCTTCAAATATCTCTAAAATATATAATCAAATGTGGGGTATATTATACTTCCACTGAAATTATAAGAATATTGTTCTTTGATGTCATGTTTGCAATCGTATTGACTTAATTTGAGATATAACGGCGTGGTTGAAGATGTTAACAGATTATCCTAGGAGAAACTTATTTTTAAGTGTAGCTAATAGAACGCAGCTGTAGTTATTCAGCGACAGATTTGTAATTTGTGATTGATACCTACAAATGCAAAGCTACAGTACAAAACAATACATTAAAAACGAACTACCTTTATAAATATACTTTTTTGACAGCTTTAATAGCATAGTCACTAACTTTAGAGAACTGTATTCATTTTTTTTTATTTCAGCGGCAACATCCTACCCATAATACAATATCCTTACAAAGTTGGCAAACCGTGCAGCGATTGTAAAGAAAAATGTTCTTCAGATGCTCTCTGCACAAATGCCTGTCATAAAAAAGATTTTTACTCCAACTGTGATGAACTTGCTATCTATGAAAACTACTGTAAAACTGGCTATTGTAATGCCACGTGTCACTGTGGTAATAAAAGCTTACATAAGAACTATCCTTGGACGTGATTCTAAATTACCAGCATAAAAATATACTTTCATAAAGATTTCAATTGGTCATGTAACAATCATAATGTAAATATATTATATACTATTGACATATAATAGTGTTTTGAATTAAAAATAACCAGTAGTTTTAAACTATGAGTCATTTGAAACAGGTTACTTTGGTTGAGGGGTAAGTAATTCGTAGTGCAGTTGAGTCAGCAGGTGGGGTGTTTGTTGAAGCGGAACCTAACATTGTATTCTGTAGTCTGTCTTTACATTATGCTCGTTTAAAAATATGTTTCAATGTACATTGCTTTTTTTCATGTTTATTACTTTAATACGAAGATGTATTATATGATATATATCCGCCATAAAAATGTTAAAAAAAAAAAAAAAAAAAAAACAGATTTTATAACGCATGCAAAATCTCGAATAAGCACGTATATTGTTACACAGTGACATATTGATGAGCTTTTTGTAAGTAACTATATGCTCGTTGTATATATCTTATTGGATTTAATTTATATTCAGTGTTGTTCCCGTCTGCTCGATCACCACGTTTCCCACCCCCACTACTTGTCCGACCTATTTGTAATGCAACAGCGGGCTCGGAGCCCGACTCGCGGGCATTGTGCCGCCGGCGTTCGCACCTCGTGACCACCTGCCGCCATCGTTGCGCGCCATGGTCTGCGAGGTCGGACTTTATGCACCATCGCCTAACGTTCGCAATAAGTCGTTTCGTAGACTCGCTTCCACACGCGGCTTCAAGCGTACTGATAGTAATTGGATTCGTGTCTTTGAGGGCCCTGAACCCTTCGCAGTAGATGCACCGAGTAAACTTATCAAGGTTACAAACAACACTACGGTAGAGGACGTCAACAAGATACTAGGTTTGACAGAAGAGTTATCATTGTGGGTGCAAATTGGTGGCGAGAAATTTAGAAGGCTGGAACTTGAAGACTTCCCTTTACGGATTCAAGAGCAGTTTTTAGCAACTTGTGGATGGAAATCAGAATCTCGGAGGTTACGCTTGGCCGTGGATCCGGAATTACGGCATTCGCTGCGTTGGTGTATTGGACCTTCGGCTAGTTTTGGAGGAATATTGCGTTCGGGAATCTTATACGTTCTGAAGGGGCACGTTTTTCCACAATGGAAACCAAAGCCAGCTTATTTGGTTGGTTCACGATTATATACATATGGTATGTATATTTTGGTATTAGAAATAAACTATAAGAATTCCACATATTACAAACGAAGGAAATCTTTCAATATAATAACAAAGCATGAATAAATTCATAAATATTTCTTTTAATTCTGTTTTCTAATTTAGTGCAAGTTAGTAATCATACACATTAATTATTGTATAACAACTCAAAATCCATTTTTAAATTTTGCAGGTACGACTTGGGAAATGTTAGAGCTAAGTGGAGGCGTAATCGAATTTTACTCGCCCAAAGCTCAAAGACTCGTATTATGTATCAAACCGCGTTGTTCAAGTACATCGCCTACTGAACATACAACAAACCATCTCTTCCTTGGCTTCAGCACAGTTTGGGAAAGAAATATGTGGTTCTCCTGGCTCAAAGAGGTATTTTCTATACGCACCTTATTACTCATAACTACTAAAAATGCTAGAATATTGAATGAGAGAAGTAATACGATAAAATATCTCATAACTATAAATGTATATTCCTAAATGACTGTACATTTATGGCCTTAATTTTAATAGAAGATACTTTGTCCCTTTATTTAATCTAAACATACAACTTTACAAATCATATCTTATTATTTCACTTTAGTTCAGTTACAGTCTAATCTATACAAACTAGGTATGTGTTATTAAAATAAAATAAATAAAAAAATAACGAAAAACACTCGCTCAAACTGATAAACTATTATACCGAGTTAAGAATGCATAAAACTGAATTCAACAGATCACATAGAACTTATCTTAAAAACACACTGTTAATCTATACTATAATAAAACTGTAACAATTCGAAATCTGTACATTAAATATTTTTTGAAAATTTTAATCAGGGTAGACTATGTTATCGATATAGAAGTCAAAAATATATTTTTTTTAATTTTTGTCTGTCTGTCTTTCTGTCTTTATGTCTGTCTGTCTGTCTGTTTGTTTGTCTGTCCCTATGAAGACGCATCACTCTGAAAGTACTGAACCAATCTTGACGAAACTTGACATAGTGATAACTAATATTACGAGATTACATCAGATACTTTTTGTCCCATAAAACGCAAAGGGTTCTCCAGGATGAAGGATTAAAGTCTAGAATCTAAACACGTATTACTTTGAAAGTACTGAACCAATTTTAACGAAACTTAACACAATGATAACTGATATTACAAGGCTACATCCAGGATACTTTTTGTCCCATAAAACGCAAGGGTTTCTCCAAGATAACGAAAAACAAAATTTTGTAGTTAACGTAACTTGACTTTCTTGCGACACCTTAGTACAAGAGCCAGCAACGCTGGAAGAACAAGAATTTTAGAATAGCTAGTTCTTTAATATATCAATCTATATTTTTTTGTATCATAGGAAGCAAACAAACAGGTGGGTCACGTGATGTTAAGTGACCACCACCGTCTATAGATACTAGCAACTCCAGGGGTGTCGCAAGTGCGTTGCCAAGCTGTATATGGGGGAGGCGGAGGGTAAGGGAAGGGAGAGGAGGTAAGGGGAAGAGAGGTAGGCCTCCGGCGCTCTCACTGACCGAACGAAACACTACAATGCAAGCAATGTTATTTCACGCCGTTTTTCTGTGAGATAATGGTATTAGCCCGAATAAGCTGACCCATTCATGCTGAAACCAGTAATAGCTTCAGCGTGGCTCTACCACCTACACAAATTATCAATATATCAATAGACAGAATTTAGGACACCTGGTAGCCGGTTAACGTTGTATTTTTAATATGCATTTTCATTTAATTAATTTTGATTTATGAGTAAGTTTAGGTTTTTTTTTCAGTAACTTTTAAACGCATTTGAAAACATGAATTTATCATAGTCAGGCACATTTTATTATAAACAATCATATGCCCGCTAAAATATTTTATAAATAAAAATAATTAATTTCAAACCAATTATTTGTTCTATAGCCAAGAACAAATTTCATTTTATTAAACATTATTGATATTAAGATTTCACCATATACTATGAACAACGATAAACGTAAACGAATGACTTGGGACTGATACCATGTTAAATATATGCGTCGATAACATACGCTGCCACAATTATCGCTATATTTATCGTGCAGCCAGTACTGCACTAAACTACAGCTATAGCTAAGTTATTATTTTTATAGCAGTAAATCGGTCCAAATATTGAGTAAAAAACTGAATTTGTCTGAAAGATGAAATTTGTACTAATTTATATCTAAATATAGTTATGATAAAATACTTCTATTTCAACATGGTTTAAAATTACTTTTATTTTTACTTCCAAAAAATAGCATCAAGCACATTATTGTCAATAATAATGTCTTTCAATAATAATTCCATTTTAATAAAGTTTCAAAGTTAGTTAAAAAAATTCTAAAATAATTTAAAAATCAATATTTTTGTCTGTAAAGGTACGATATGCACAAATAAACGCAACGTTTACCGGCAGCCAGGTAGCCGGGATATAGTTCGGATGAATATAATATATAAAGCTGGCTTGATGCTTTTTTTCCGGTATGACCTCTGCCTATGTAGGCAATATCGCCAATATCAAGTGTGACAAATACACGTTATAAATTTAATGCCAAATATGCAGTGTTACAACGTAGAATAATCTACAATAGAAACATATCAACATAGATAAATTACCAAAAGGTGATAGGCACTATGTTGTGAGTGGTATAGAGATTATTTATAAGAATATATTGGAAACATATTTAAAATTTGTTTTCGCAATAGTTTCTAACTCTTAGACAATAGTTACAAGCAAGTGACAGTTGATGCTTCGACGCGATGTTTGACGCTTCGACACTGTGTTCATTTATTTTTCTTCAATGCAATGGAGTATCAAAAGGTTTTAATACAAGTTGAAGATAGTTATGGTAAAGTGGTAGAGATATTTATTTAGTTTTACGTAGATTAGTTTTTATCTTAATTGAACCTGGTAAATGATGCTATAAACGGGTTCTAGGCTTATATAAAAAAAAAAACACATATAATCTGGGTATATGTTTGAGTGAGACCGTGGATTGTTTAAATTCACAATTGGAAACGGTAGTTGTGGCTGCATCGGGTATCAGTTTTATTAAATTTTCGCGTTTAAAAATACAATTGATAACCAAGTGAAGATACAGTGATAACCACTTTGGTGCAGACGAAGTTGCACAGGTCAGATAGTTTAAATAATAAAACTAATATAATTCTCAGTAGCTCGCCTATTTCTTTAGTTTAAATAGTATTAAATACGATTTAAGCCCATTGACTAAATAAAATATAATCGGTTGATAAACGGAGAAAAGTACTGTTTAGTTTTCGCCGGTTTATGTGTAAATGAACGTTAATTGCGAGACTATAATTTAATTGAACATTACTCATATAATGCAAAAATAAAAGATAACCTTATAATAGACTTCTTGATCACTTGAGACGTATCTTTTTGTATTACATTAATATTTTAGATGAGATTTTGAGAAGCACAATCTTTTAATGAATGTCTAACAAGCAAAAAGACATACAGAATTATTAAAAATGAATCTCTATTTTTTTTTTGCTTTCACGTTAAATTGTTTAATGCGTGCAAGATAATATTTAATTTAAGTGAAACTAGACCAAATCTAGCGTGGATAAACGATATCTTCTTGCTCGGCGAAGTACTCAAACTCTTAGCAAATGATTGAGATTTGATTCCGGTACACTTCTCAAACTAACGAGCCGGCAACGCTTGCGCGGTAAATTGCTAGAAATTTTCTGAATCCTATCAAACCGTTTGACATCTTAATGTAGGTACAATTGCAACACATTCTTTATTGTTGTACAGAGCAACTTCACCTTTCAAAGAATAATACGTAATATTAAATTTAATTCTGAAGTACATAACTTGACCGGGAATTATGCTCGGTTTCTGAGATACTAGGTTAAACTACCAATAGTTATTGACCCTACAAAATTTTCCATAAAATAATCTGTCAAATGGCCCATTGGGTTTTACTGTCATTTATGATTGTGAGTTCAGAAGCACAATTTGACAAGTTATAGAACTGATAACGCTATTGACCAGATAAACTACAGTTAAAGTACTTCAGAAACCGAGCTTATTGAATCGACTGCCTAATGAGAATAAACACATGTTATAAATAAAAACAGCCATGAGCAATTAAAATTTTATAACCGTAATATACTTTTTTTATCCAATTCTTCTTGATTAGATGGAAATTTAAGAATTCTGTTGAATCGAATAATTTCAGAAAACCGTACGAAGTTGAAAAGGTACATTGCTCTAAAAGATATGTTACGCTCGAGATACTCAACGCGCTTGCTATGGTAGAAACCGAGTCACTGATTCACAAGTAAAATGTCGCTCGGAGTGATCACAGTGTTCTAATCATTTCATCGTACCTTATGATACGGACAATACCCCGTAAACAAAGTATTAAAATTAGTGATTCTAACTATCCATTGCATAGTGATGTTTCAATTCCCGTTTGATAACATTAACCGCTGTTTTGACTATTCAAACTGTATGAGAAAACTTCCAAGATTTAATCTTCGCGAGTACAATTTAAAGATAAAGACAAGTTGGAGCTTCATGAATTGTGATGTTTGCTACAAAACGGCTAAGGACGTGAATGTTGTTTAATGCAGCAAAATTCGTGACCGGCATAACAAAATATTACATTCGTAGTCTTTGAGGATGAAAATTAACAAAGTTCAATAGCCCCAACGTGGTTACGCATCGGAACATACAAACTATCATCACTTGTAGATATTCTTGATATGACATTTTGCTAAAATTATTTAATAGGTAATTGCAAACTGAGAAGTTGAGTAGGTAACAACTAATATAAAGTTCCAACGCACATTGTGTTTTGTGAAGTGTTTATTGTAATGGTTGAAACTCAAACAATGAAATCTGTCGAAGAAGAAGATAGTTTAGATGTGTTTACCCATCAATATGCTGAAGATATCTTCTTGGATAGTTTGGAACCTAATACAGTCAAGGAGAAATGCGATGGTTTGGTGGGTAACCTGTGAACTTATTGTAAAAGAGGCAAATTCTGAAACACAATAAACGCTAATTCATAAATAAATAACATTTATGCAATTATATTTGTGGTACTGCATATTAAATAGTTTTTTATGTAGATTAACATAATATTGGTGAAAATATATTATTAACTATAATAAATGTTCCTTGTAAAGACAGTTTTCGTACATTTTCAATCAAATAAATATAGATTTTAACGTATATTGTCCACTAATTGTTCTAGGACAGTTATAATTTTCTATTGACGTTGCAGATTTAACTTACGCATATATGCAGAACCATGACAATATAGACTATGGTGAATTAAGCCAATACGGTGTAATACGAGAAAAAAGTACTTTAAGTGTTTAGATGTAACAATACCTCAAACGAATAAAAGTAATTCTATGATTGATTCTATGTATTTTACAACATATTTATTTAATCCAGAGAAATATAGCTATACGTTTTTAAAACAAGACTACAAGAAAAATATTACTTTTAGCCAATTATGATTTCATTATATACATTTATATTTTTTAATTATATGGCTAACCCAAATTTTTATATATAAAGTGTAATATTCATTATCTAATCATTAACTAACTTATTTAAAATAAAAGTAAAAAAAATGGACTAAAAATGTGAAGCAAAAACGATGACTGACATACAATTATTTTAAATACAAAATTACTTAACAATTCCGCTACTATCGCACCAAATATAAATGATAGAATAAATGAATGAGTTAATAATACTTTTTGTGATCTTCGCCTTAAAGAATCCGTTACATTCATAAAAGATAGCTATTTATATATTTACTAGTAAGGATGAAAAAACTAATTTAATAAACTATTATCAAAATGCAAGATTTATGTACTTTGTTAAATCTTACTACAATTAAACGTGACGTAGCTGAAATATGAAGATGTAATAAAATCGTATTAGCATAATGGGCTTTATATTATGTAACACAGAACAAAATAAATCTACGAAAATAAGCATAAGGTCTCAGTTTAACTTGTCATTTATGAGACCATCATGCAAAGCATTTTTTCTACTTGATTAAAGATATATGTTTAATTTTAGGGAACACAGAGTACACAACCGCCTAATGTATTGGACTTAAGCAATGGAGGACGATCTTCTCTCGGTGATGCGCTCACACACCATGCCAATGGAGCGTTCAAGATACGCGTTTTACGTCTCTGTGAAAACTCACTCACAATTCTGCCATCTCAGATTTGGACACTGCAAACGCTTACGCATTTAGACATCAGTGAAAACAGAATCTCTGAACTACCTAAAGAAATATGCCGTTTAACACAGTAAGTGTAAGATTAATTCGTTTTATTATATTTTCGAAATATTAGTAAATTTTCACAATATTTCGTAATGCATCATGATTCTTTGATTCATCTTTATTATTTGTTAATAGCAATACATGCTTAGATGTGAACGAATTAATTCGTTTCTGTTTTGTTTTTCTACTAAAGTAAGGGGAATACTTTAGTAGGTGGTAGAGCCACACTGAAGCTATTACTGCCTTCAGTATGAATGGGTCGGCTCGCCCGGGGTAGTACCACCCTCTCACATAAAATTGACATGAAGTAACAGTGCTTGCATTGTTGCGTTTCGTTCAGTCAGTGAATACGCCGGAGGCCCACATCTCCTCACTTTTCCTCTCTCCTCTTCCCTTCTTCCCCCCTATCCTCCAACACAGGCTGGCAACGCACTTGCGACTCCCCTGGTGTTACAAGTGTATATGGATAGTGGTGATCACTTAACATCAGGTTATCCACCTGTTCGTTTGCCTCCTATGATATAAAAAAAATACTAACTACATGAAAATCTCTAAGAGCTTTAAAACTCCTTAAGATATTCAAATAATACTTTTAAGACCTCAAGAGTATGTTAACTGTTTGATAACATGTATACATACCGCATTAATCGCTGTAGCTTCGAATCCTTATGACCGAATCAGAACTTTCGGTGAAGGAAATAATGTGATGAAACCATAGCGTGATAGTAGGAATTTTTCTAAGTCTGGCTGTCTACTATCCTCAAATAGAAAATCGATCGCCAAGCACCGCTTGGTGTGATCCAGTAGCTGCACTTGACAGTCAGTCTCCTCTAGACCTAGCGTATTTACCATCTCAGATCACCAGTGGTGGATTTGCAGTCTTGGCCGCCCAAGACCCTAGGCCGTGTAGTAAGTACCCCTTTCTCAGCACCCATTATATTGAGTACATAATGAATGTATTTTTTTTTGTCAACTTTTATAGAAATCAATTCAGAGATTTAGTTAACTATAATATCTGATAGTTTTTAATAAATTCATTTGGGTTATCAGTACTATGAACAGGAGCAGTAATTTATACGCTTTAACCTACGAACGCACGAGCGAGCGTTTTTAAGGATCGCGCATACAACAATATTCTTCCTAAATAATTTATATGTACTAAATAATTACTTCACATTGCATTATCTATATTTTATTTATAAAAAGTACAAAAGTGATTTAGGAAGATTATTGTCATACGATGTGGTGCAGTGCGGCCCACCATAAATCGCGTGAGCCTTTAGAATATTTACGTAATTTGAGTTTTTTCTTGTTATCATCAATGATATTTTTGTCATGATTGACCGCCCTTGGCCCGGGCCTCCTGGGCCTTAGGGCAAATCCGCCACTGCAAATCACATCCTCATCATATAAACCTGTGGTCAAACGTTATTAAATATTGTAGCTCTATTAAGTATTAAAAACAGCGGACAAGTGCGTTCGGCAAAGAAGTCTACATCACTCGGTATATGTATACATACGGTCCACATGAGGCCAGTACTAATTACATTTGGTTACGCTCGGCCAACAAAGCGTAACGATCGCGGCACTTCTGCGTAAATCTTTAGTTTCTTGCTTTCGTTTCCATAAAGTCTGACTATTTATTCTTGTTATTACTATCGCCTCATGGAGGAAAGGATGCAAGATATAAGCAAATTATATTATAGAAAGTTAGATCAAATTTGTAATTAATGTAATTATATTATTGATCTTTTATGCAATATTAAAAACGGATCTAAATTTATGCGATCGTAAAGTTTACACACAAATATCATATACAACTCATAATGATTTAGAACCAAAGATATCAATACATATTATTATAGCATACTAGTTAGATCAGAAGTTTCTTATCTTTGGGTTTTATTCATTTTGGAAGTGAATGGTAATGATCACAAATATTTTTAAGATAATATTTCAAGTACAGACGTAAATTGTGTTTCCGTTGTGTGCTAATTTTATGAGTGCTCGAGTACGTGCCGTGTAAATACGGCGCGTCATAGCGTTATCAACAACACATCTGTGCGTCGGACCGTACAAAGTTACGTTCACTTTGCTTCGAACGCGCAACCCCTATTAGCTAACCTTACTAGATAAATTTCATAAAAGTAATCAGTACCTAATAGCACATAATTAATATTATAAGGAATATTAATTTATTTAAAAAGTTCCACACTACTAACTCACCATCGTAATCATCTTAAAAAGTGCTTGAAATAGTTTAGATTTTGCCGGAGGCCCACCTCCCTTCCTCTCTCCTTCTTTCCCTTTCCTTCCCCTCCTCCTCTCCCATATACAGGCTGGATACGCACTTGCGACTTCCCTGGTGTCGCTAGTGTCTATGGACGGTGGTGATCACTTAACATCACGTGACCCACGAGTTCGTTTGCCTCCTTTGATATAAAAAAAAAGATGATAACAATCGAAATTAATTCAATCTACTTTTTTGGGAACGCTTTAGTTTCGTCATACTTATTTGCGTTACACAGGATATAATTAGTTTAAACCACTAATAAAAACAAGTAGAATTAATAAGCAAGAAACAAAAAAATCTGACTACATAAAACTGAATCTTTTAGTTACTGCTACTAATGAACGAACTGTTCACTAGAATATTGGTATATAAAATATATAACCCTTCTTTGGTTTTCGATTCACACACATCATATTAATAATACTAGTGGTCGCCCAGTGGACAACATGCGACCATAGTTCATTGATTTTTTTAAATTTTATTTTTATTAGGTTTCTTTTGTCAAAGGGTATAACTTCTATAACCAAAGCCTTTCATCATGGCCACTTCAACTGAGTTATTAGCTCCTTTTTTTTGACTATGTAAACATAAAAAAATAACCTACGTGTAGAAGAAAATTGTAATTAAATCTAAGTTTAAAACAAAAAACAAACGGTTACAAAAAGTGGAATAGGAATATGGCTATAGTTATATGTTTCCTATATATATAATTTATTAAAAAAAAAAAAAAAGAATCTTATCCACCCCTGATATAAGAGTATACCATAGTGCTACACACTTTTAGGATTCTTTGTTGAACAAATTAAAGATTAATTCGATCAACTATCATAAATATGTAATCAATTAATTATAAGGTGTAATCATTACATTATGTTATATTGGGTAAGGTCAAAACATGAGCCAATCAGCCTTCCCTTGAAAAAAAAAAGTTTACCAGAATCGTTTTATTGTATAGGTATATAAACTCACTATTAACTGTTACTTAATGTGATTAGCCTCAGTCTCAAAATAATCATTTAATATTTTACATTCTAAGAAGTTGTAATTCTATTGAAGTTCCAGCAAACAGCACTTAGTCACTCAGTTCTTAAATAATAATGGATTTTAAAATTGACATTGATTTTTTCGAATATTAATCTTAACAGATCAAAATAAGAAGCCAAAAAATAACAATAACTGTTTGAATTTGAATTAATTGTGAAATTAAAAAAAAATCAAATCACTACAATAAAACATATTATAAATATATCTATACTAATATTATAAGGATTGAGGATTTATTTATGTTTGGTTGAACACGCTAATCGCAGGATCTACTAGTCCTATTTAAAAAATTCTTACAATGTTACAATATCACCAGGCTATATCACAAGACCAATAGGAGCGGGGCATTAATAAAGAATGTTTGAAATCAGGGCTTTTTTTCTTTATGAAAGCTTTCGCTGTGTGTTAGCCCAAGTAACTATTCCACGTGGACGATGTCACGACAACAGCTAATATTAAAATATAAAATAAAGAGTTTAATAATACGGAACGAAATCAAACAATAGTTAAATATTAGATTCACTCATAGATATTAGTACAACAATGCCGCCATGTAATATGTTGAACGGCACAACCGTTGCGCCTTCTTGCCAAATGCATGTACTCAGTCGGGCGGAGCATACTCTACGGTCAGTCTTTGCACACACGTCTATATCGTTAGAAGCGTTCATTGTTTACCACGTTATACCTAATTAACTTATATTATTTCAACAAACAATAACAAATGGACACGGTCGCACATTTTCAATGTTATACAAAGTGCTATTAATGTTTTGACGAACGCCTAAAATTTAAGTATTAATATTGAAATGTTCTTATATCGCCGATTATTTGGTGAGTGGTATTTATTTGTAATACATAGAATATAAATTTCCAGTTAAACAAATTTAATCCAATTAAATTGTTAAAGCAAAAAAAGAATTAAAATAAACCGCAATCGCATATAATTTTATAATAATTTGTTTACTAGGGGTGTGCGAATAATTCGAACTTACAAATTCGATTAGAAACTCGAATCGAATAAATCTTATTTAATAATTGGAAAAAATTTTTAATTCTATTCGATTCGAACGATATTCGCACACTCCTAATGTTTACCTACAGTTTCATCATAATGAAAGTTTTTAATATTGTAATAGAACATAACATAATTATACACGTATAATTTATTAATATTTTTATTTTTCTTTACGTCGGCCACAGATTATGAATATAGTGCAGTGAAAATATGCATGCGGTTATTCACTTCATTTACATAATGAGATCAGATTTATTAAAAACATTATATGACAACGTAGTGTAGATATTTTGTAATTATATAACAAGCCAAAATATAAAGCATAGTTTTGAGAAAGTATGCACAATATACTATACGGTTAAGTTTTAAAACCCCTAAATAACATCATTATACAAGGTTATTTTATATACTGCACGGTATCAGATATAAAAAAAATCTTTGAATTTTATCATTATGGTGATACTAATATGGTATCTTGGCCAAATTACTACATTGAAGAAATATGCACCTATACAAAAATAAATTTTGTTTTGAACAATATAAAAGGTTATTTATTTTATATACTGCACGATATCAGGTATAACTTTTTTTTTAATTTTATCAATATGACGATACCGAAGTGGTATACTCTTAGCCAAATTACTACATTAGAGAGATATGCACCTATACAAAGATAAGTTTTGTTTTGAACATTATGCAAAGTTATTTTATATACTGCACGGCATCAGATATAAAAAAAGTCTTTGAATTTTACTTTTATGGTGATAACGACGTGGTAATCTTGGCCAAATCACTACATTGAAGATATGTACCTATACAAAAATAAGTTTTGTTTTGAAATGTAACATTGTGACGGTGGTAGAGCTACGCTGAAGCTATTAGTGGCTTGAAGGTGGTAGAGCTACGCTGAAGCTATTAGTGGCTTCAGTATGAATGGGTTGGCAATGAAAGCGCCGGATGCCCAACTCTCTTTACCTTCCATCTCTCCTCTTCGCTTCCTCCCCCATCCCCAAATACTAGCTAGCAACACCCTTGCGACTCTCCTGGTGTTGCAAGTGTCTATGGATGGTGGTGATCACTTAACATCAGGTGTCTTACCTGTTCGTTTGCCTCCTATGATATAAAAAAAAAAACATTCACATATTTCCATTCTAATAAAGTACCTACGCAGGACATATAAATGTATGTAAAATAATTTCCAGACAACTACATTTATTGAAGTATTGATTTAGATATTGCACAATCTATAAAAATATATAATATAGCATGTCTAGACAACCCACAATTAAAAAAAGTAAGAACTGATTGGTAAAGACTGAACGATAAAAAGAAAACAAGACACGAACGGGATTAAATATTTCTGGTGTATTATAATTAGTAATAACATACAAAAGTTTGCATGTGTAATTTAGTGTCTATTTAAGTTGGTGGCAAATAGATACGTACTAGTGGACGCCCAGTAGTCGCCATTCGACCATAGTTAATTGATTTTCTAAAGTTTGAACTTTATTAGAGTTCTTTTGTCAAAGGGTTATACTTCTATAATCAAACGTTTTCATCATGGCTACTCAGTTATTTGCCATTTGCCATGATTTTTATTATATAATCATTAAAAAAAACCTATGGGTAAATGAAAATTTAAATCAATTATAAATTTGGAATAAAAACCACGCGGTAAAGCTCGAATTTTAACCAAACATAACTTTACGAAAATAAAGAAATTTATCGCAACCCATGACACAATTTTCAATTAATTTTACACGACACCATGGGGTGGTATTGCTGGGTGATATTGAATTAAATGTAGTCTCTTCATTATGAGAAATAGTGATATGCCCAGTGTCATCGTTTGGAAAAGTAATGGATGCACAATACAATCAAATGGTGAATCCAAGACAAAGACGTTTTTGATACTACCATTAGCTTGTGAAAATAAATTATTTTTTGTTGATACATGCGGTTGAATTGCAACATTGTAACCTCGGAGGTCTAAGTCATGGATTACTTTTATGAACAAAATCCACATTTTGATTATACAAAGTATTGTTTGGCTCATTTTTTTATTAATTTATTATTTGAAGTGAGTTCACCATAAAAAATAATAATAGTTATATTTTATAACATCATTGTCGAATTTAAAATGAAAAATGGTAATTGGAACGTAAGAGGTAAAAAATACATACAGTCGAGCATAGCAACCTCTTTCACAACCTTTTTTGAAGTTCGTAAATATTGACGGCTGCCGAAATGCCTTTTTTATTTACATGTGTATATATGTTGTGTAAAATTCAAGTAGCAGTGTGAGTAGTGCAAATTTTAATTTATTTTAATGTACTTCTAATGAATCTTATATAAAATAAACACTGCACTTCTCCGCCATATAAACTTTAACTATGCCAAATTTCAAGTTCACCCGTTCACGGGAAATAGGTTAAAAAGGGTGGGTACAAAGATTTTGCTTCACGTATTATTATGTAGATAATAGTGAATTAAGGAAACTTTACCTTTTTTTACGTGGAGAAATCCCTTATTAACCCACCCTCCCGGGGGAGAGAGTGGGTTATGTCCGACTCGCACGGACTAAAACCCCATAGTGTACTGACAGACCGTGATGTAGGGACGGCAAGGAATCGGTCTAAGCTATTCCCCTTAGATAGCCGCCCCAACGGTCCACCCGGCGGAAGGTGGCCGCCGGGCTCCTACCTATAGAGAGGCAGCTGGGCACACACCAAGGAAACTTTACCTACATCGATATACACGAATACTGATTAAAAACAGTATAAGAAAATTCCATACTCTTCTAAATATAAATGAATATAAACAGTGACTTCGACAATTCAAAATTAACACATTTTAGTATTATAATAAACTATACTAGGTAGGTCTAGAAAATATTGGTTGATATACTATTTTATACCAATACTTTGTTCGACAGGAAGTTGTTAAATGGTGATCAATATATACACTGCACCAGCCTGTTCTTGGTTGCGTAGTACATTAAATTGCACATCCCAGGAAACACTTCATGTTACAAAACATAACTCATGTTGTGTGTAGATTAAAAATAATACTTTAGGTAAATGAACTGTAATTACAAAGATGTAGAAAAAAAACGTAACTGTTTTAGATTCTCGTAGATCTTTCTTATATTTGTATTTTCAATAATATGTTAGTACAATACTACTCCAATACCTGCGTGACGAAACTTTGACTACTCGTCGTGTTAGAATTGACCCCAATTAATTTATTTAATCAAAGGAAGCAAACAAACGAGTGGGTCATCTGATGTAAGTGATTACCACCATCCATAGATACTAGCAACACCACAGGGGTCGCAAGTGTCTTGCCAGCCTGTGTATTGGGGGAGGGGGAAAGGGAAGTGGGCGTCCGGCACTCTAACTGAATTAAAAAAAGGATCAATAATTGGTAAAATATGTACGTATGCTTAAAATGTCTTTATGATGACTAGGATCTTAATAATGACAAAAAATTACATGGTCAGAATATGTAATGTAATATGTATTTGTAGGTGGTAGAGCCACGCTGAAGCTCTTACTGATTTCAATATGAATGGTTCGGCTCGTCCGGGGTAGTATCACCCTCTCAGAGAAAACCGACGAGAAGTAACAGTGCTTGCATTGTCGCGTTTCGTTCGGTCAGCGAGAGTGCCGGAGGCCCACCTTCCTTGCCCTTTTCCCTCTCCTTCACCCGTTTCCCCCAAACACAGACTGACAACGCACACGCGACATCCCTGTTGTTGCTAATGTCTATGAACGGCGATGATATAAAAAAATATATGTTGGAATCACCAAATGATTTAAAGAATTGTATGTAATCGTTTCAGATTAGAAGAACTACAAGTGAGTAACAACGAATTAAGGTCCATAGACTGTGTACTTTCGTTGCCCCGATTGCGATCCCTTGTCGCTAACCGAAATCTAATGACAACTTTTGGGGTACGTATTGAAGTAATACTCTTAATTATTTTAGAAAACTGTAGTCTCCATATAGGAATGTAATGCATAAGTAAAATTAAATAAACGTTTTACAAGCGTGAATTGAACAATTTCATGAGTAATCGAAATGTCATAAGGATTTAAATATAATCTTCATCTGAAACAACAATCTATGTTTGAATATGTATCAGTTTAGGAACAGATTAATTTCTATTAAATGTTTTGGAAATGCCCGCAACTTAAAAGTTCTGCATTAGTTTTTTTTCCAACTGACTACGCTATTGCCCTTGCAAATAGTAGTTATTGACCTAGTAAGATCTTAACAGCTTCGCCGGACTACTAAGGCGAGCGCTTAACGCACTGAGCCGATTTTGTTCTGCATTATTCTCTTTACAATGTGTACCCAATACTTACAATTCGTGTATGAAACCTTAATCTAACCCAACATTTGTTATCTAACAACTTAGAAGCAACATATCATCGAATGTTGTTGTCTATAAAAATACACATAAAAGGTTTTCATATAAAGCATTCTATCGCTTTTCTTCCTCTGTTCCTGTATAGATTTTTACGGGATTAAATCAATAACTATAGTAAAGTTATTTTAATAGTCAGATTATTCAAATAAGCGTTTTTCAAACAAAATTTCAATATGGTTTTGTGAAAATATATTTCATTTCAAAATAGTCTTGGAGAACATTTAGAAAAGAATCGTTAAAATAATATTTTACTGCCATTTTTCAGCTGAGTAACAGAAAAGAAATGGCTTCAGATGATGACAACACAGACTATCGATCGCCGCTCACGAATGTGGACTTACGACATAACAGATTGAAAGGAAGTATTGTCCTTGGTAATTATGAAGTAAGTTTTTATTGATCTTTGCGTAGATTACCTTTCATATCTACGATTTTACATACATATAGTCGCAGTAAAAATTTATTTCAGCTCACATATTCAGCATTAATCATAATGAAAACACTCGTTTATTGAAATGAAACTTCTAATGCGACTTCCAACAAGGATGCGTTAAACGTTTAACGCAACCAAGGAGGGGTTATGAAAGCACTGCTGCGTTAAACGTTCAACGCTAGAAACAATATGATATCACTAAAAATCAATTTCTACCCCTTCCTATTTTCATTTCCACATTACTAAGTTTCAATTCTTCCGCGCGGAGTAACTCCATACACAATTTTTTTAATATATATATTTATTTATATCAATCTCTACCCCTTCCTATTTTCATTTCCACATTACGAAGTTTTACTTCATCCGCGCGGAGGGACTCCACGCCCTAATTTTGTTTCAACTATGTTGCAATTCTGCCTTTTTTGCTAAAATGTGTTATGTAGATATATTGGGTAACTGGTTACTCGTTAGCAATATTTTTACAGGATGCTCAAGAATTGATGCTCGTTCTAAATCAATTACAAAAATTGATGCTTAATATTTGATCTAGTTATCTAGAAAATAAAAAAAACGATAGTCAGTCCTGTAGCCATCTATGCAAAGTAGTGTCAATGACTGTCGGGTGTAGTAAAATTAATAAAACTGGACTCAACCAACTAACAAATGATAATTTTTCAAAGTTTCATTGTCATTCGTTGATTCATTGTCCGTTTTACTATCGAAGGTTGTAAACTCCTGGACGCCGCTCGCAGGTTTTTTCACCGGTTATTCAACCTAGATTTATTTAAATTTGTAGCCAAACTTTTGAGAGTCTTAGAACAAACTTTAACTTAGGTTCTTTTCGTTGCTTATTAGTATTTTTGATATTATTATTCTATATGTTAAATGTGACCATGACTTATCACACGATTGAATGTTGTAACTCTTTAAACAATCGCAGTGTATATAGTAAACTATTTATAGACTCGATTAATGAAAATGTTTTGAATTAAATGAGTATCATCAGTAGGTGAAGATAAATAAAATTCACTTTATTAGTTCTAAAAATCCATAACTTCAAAGGAAACATTAATGCAACACATTATTTGACTAGATTCTTTAGCCCAGTTGCATACTATTCACAGATTAATTTTGATTAATATTACATCTTTTGTCAAAAAAAAGGATTGCGATACATGTATATAGCAGTAAAGTATGGCATATAATACTACTCTCAGTGCTAGATTTATAATTTTCTAAAGTACAAGCATTTTTACATTGAATGACCGAAACCTCCTTTCTACCTGGTAGTTTAAAATATATTGTCGAGTGTACTCCAACATACTCCTTTCCTATGCACAAATATAGGCCTATTTATAAGGATAAAAAAAAATTGTTATATAGAAAATATTACTGATTATTTCAGCATTTAGCATCTTTGGATGTATCACACAACTCTATTGAAGTTTTGGTGGTATCAGCACTGCGAGGACTTCGTGAACTCTATGCAGGATATAACGCTCTGCAACATATAGCATTACATGGTGCATCATTACGTACCTTACACGCACCACATAATCGTAAGTAATTTAATGAATTTATATCTGAAATTGCCGTAATTTACTTTCATCAAGAGATAAAAGGATTTGCAGCAAATGTCCAAAAGCTAATATTTATACAAGAGTTTTTCGTGGTATCTTGGAATGCCATGTAGTGGTTTTTATATTCTATGCATAATCTTGTGTTATTTACCTGTATATTGTGTAATATTGGTGGTGTTTTACGTAGTATATAGTTTGGTTATTGTGCATAAGTGAAGTGGGTCGGAAATAATACCACGGAGCATGGATTCTGAGTTGCCACACAAACTCCCAGGATAGTTCTAACAAAATGGCCACCATGTTAGTTCATTGAAATTATACCAAGAAACTTGTTATATTGTTACTTATCCGACACTACTTACTAAATAGAAGACTGGTTGCCAAAATATAATAGAAAAAGTTTATGATAATTACAACCCTTTTATAACCTATTTCCTTAGTTTATGTCATTTTCTCGTATCGAGATAAATAAAAGTCTATAAACAATTCCAGGTTATTCAGAATATTATATAGATATGTGGTTAACTTTTTTTTTTTAAATGCGACTGGATAAATGCCGCTTTACCCTCCTTGTTTACTAGTCTGTAATAAAACGTTTTCTTAGCCTAACGTATAGTTAGGCTTAGTATAGTAGTAAACACGAATTTTCAATCAAATTTCAATTTTCATAAAGATTTCCCGGTAACATAAAAGTAGTTTGTTCTAGAAAATATAGAATACATTAACATGAATGACATGCGTTATATAATAGTGTTGGTATCTTTTAATATTTCAGAACTGGAAACTCTTACAACTACCGTACCGCCAATCAACTTAGTAGAAATAAATGTATCATATAATAAGTTGACAACGTTGCCTCAGTGGATAAGCGGCTGTTCAGATCTCACAACACTTCACGCCAGTAACAATGAACTTACGTCACTGCCTGATCATTTATTTTGTAGTGAACTGTCAAGTCTTAGCAATTTATATTTAGCACATAACAAAATTTCATGCATACCTTCAATGCCACGTCTTAGAGCACCATTAAAAGAATTGCTGTTACATGACAATTGCATACAATCACTACCAGAAAATTTTTTCTCGGTTTGCGATAGATTGTGTATTTTAAATCTAACTAATAATAGATTGAGCCGGTTACCTCACGCAAGAGCGACATCACATTTATTAGAACGGTTGTATTTAACAGCCAATTGCTTAAATGATGATGTTGCGGAAGTCATTATAGCTTTTCGAGGGCTCAAAATATTACATATTGCTTATAATTGTCTTACTAGTCTTCCAGATATGTGTATAAATTTTTGGCCAGATATTGAAGAACTAGTACTATCTGGCAATTCGTTTTTGAGACTACCAGAAAATTTACCACAACTTAACAAAGTAAGAATTATAAGAGCTCACTCAAACAGACTGCAAACAGTACCAATGTTTGCTTGCAATGCCACTGTGAAAATATTAGATTTTGCTCACAATGAACTTGACAGCATAGACTTACGGCTTTTAGCACCTAAACAATTGAAATTTTTAGATATTTCATGCAACAAAAAATTACAAGTGGATCCTTCTCAATTTAATTCCTATAGATGTCAACGTCCTTTGAGTTTAGTCGATGTTACTGGTCGTTATTCCCAACCATGGACTCACAAAACTGGTTATCACGAGGAACTGAATGGATTAACGCCGTGGATTACTGGATTTTCTGAGAGTCCTAATAAATGTTTACAATTATGTTGTGCTCAGATTCGTCTCCCATCATTCTGTAATAAGGAGGGACTATTCGCTATTATCGACGGTGAAACAGATACTGAAGTACCAAAAATATTACAATCAAGCATACCAGGGCTACTACTAGAAGAAAAATCTATCAAAGAGACAATAAATGAATACATGAAATATGTTGTTTTATCAGCACACAGAGAATTGAAAGAAAAAGGACAGAGAAAAGGTGCTAGTCTGGTAATGTGTCATTTATGTCCCATAAATTTACAAGAAAATGGGTTTGGTCAAATATCTAGAAGATATAGTTTGAGAATTGCAAACGTAGGTAGTACAAAGGCTATTTTAAGTAGACAAAATGGGCCTTTGACCTTAGGTATTGAAAATAATAAACGCTTGGGATATTCTATTAGATATCCAAACACTATACCGGATCCAGATGTCATACAAACCATAATAAAAGAAGATGATGAGTTTCTGATATTAGGAAATGGAAGTTTCTGGAATGCTATTAGTGTAGACACCGCAATATCTGAAGCTAGAGCAGAGCGGAACCCTGTACTTGCTGCAAAAAGGCTACAAGATCTTGTACAAGGATATGGAGTTGAAGACTGTATTTCGGTTTTAATAATTCGTTTCGATACAGGGAGAGCTGATGTTGACTTATTAATGCGAGAATTAAGACATACGATAAACAGCAGTAAATCTGTGTGTAAGTCCGATTGCTGCTGTTCTCGGTTAGAGCCATGTTGTCACTCTGTGTCACCACCCAAGACAAATAGTGACCGTTCATCTCCTAGCGGGCAAAGCGATCGCCCTTCCAGCGCAACAATAAGTCATCAGCATTACGCTAGTGTGAGATCTCAGAATAAAGCATCTGAACGTCGAAGTTCTCGGAGTGGAGTTGCTCGAGCCATTCGTGTTCGCGTTGAAGAAGATAAAGAGGAGTTACGAAACGAGGAACACTCTAACCCAGAAGAACAATTTAAATGTTGGGAATATATGCTGGAACAAAATACTCAAATGTTATTCGATAAGGAGTTAGATAACTTGTCTAAAGGAATACGATCGAACGCTAGCAGTTTAAGGAATTTAAAAGGTTTATCCGGTAGCAGTCCTCAGTTACACGACTCTGGAAAACAATCAAAAGTACCGTTTTTATCAAAACATTTTGGTAGTGCCAGAACTTTTGGTACATCGTTAAAACCTGATCTTCGATTTGGATCAGGTAGAGTACCAAATGGTGGTCCCAACGCAGCATATTTTGGGTCTCTACAACGATTAATGCCATATCATTTAGAGTATGACTTTAATGTGATACAAGAGAAAACTGTTCATTCACAAGATTCTCTCGATCTTGAAGGCCGTATGCAACAATATTGGGGTGTAGCTACTACAGAACTATAAATAGGTAGTCAGTTATTGAAATTGTAAATAAAATTACATTCTATTTAATTATATTGTATTTATATAATGATACCATTCATTTGTCGACTAGATTTTTTGCACATAATTTTTAAGATTATCAATATGGACTTGCCTATGTCATCAATAATTAATAGTAATATTTTACTTACATTAAATTTATTACAAGTATCATATAATATAATATTTACAATAGCTCTATTGTATATCAAAAGAAATATATAATACATCATCTATCCCCTTAATCAATAACATATTTAATTAAGTTTTGGTGCCCTGACTTCTTCATACCACTCGTAAATCCAATATGTTTGCTCATGATAAGGCGTTTTTGCTTCAAATACTCACTTTCGTAGTTCAAATATGATATTAAGTTATAGTCATTACTTTTCTTATAAGTGAATATTCTTCAACATATATTGAAAGCCATGTAAAACTGTTAACCTATTTATGCGAAGTCTATTAATAAATCATCATATACATTTGATTATATAAGACGGAATAGAGTCTAACGGTGTTATTACAAAAAAGCGAAATAGGTATTAAATACTTGCTTTAAAAAGGTTTCGTATTAAATCCACCGCGCTCGCCCGAGGCAAGTTCGCTATATCCTTTTTCGCAAGTCTAACCTAACCTGACCAAAGCGTGACAAAAGAGCAATATGGCGAACATTCAGCGAGCGCGGCGCATTTAATACGAAACCTTTTTGGAGCAAATATTCAATACGTATTTAACTTTTTTGTAATAACACCAACAGTTTAGTACGTTTTACACTAGTGAACCGTATAATGGCCTTGAAGAATGTTTTTAACTTAATTTACATTTTAGTCTCAATGTACAGTGTTTATCAGTAGGAATTATGAATCACAGCTCCCGTTTTACAACGAGTTCCAATGGTTGCTGAGCGAGTGGATGTAGTGGATAGGACGCTGGGAGCGGCGGGGGCGCGGGTTGCGCGTGCGCCGGTGGTGGCCGCCGCTAGGGAAAACCACGTGGGGAGTAATGGTGCGGCTCGCCCAACCAGGAATCCGGTGAAGGTGGAAAATCAGGGTATCCACCTGCAGCCGGTGATGATGAACTACTTAAGTCTGAGGCTCCGCCAGTACCGGTGCCTCCGATGCCTGATCCGCTCATTGCTTGACCTGTCATCCAATCAATCTCTAGTTATAAAAACGATTTTAAAATAACCACAAATAATAAATGGAAAAAAAAGTTGTAAATAGCTTTTTGTATAGCTAAAAACGCTTAGTAGAGCAATATTATAAAAAGATAATCACTACTGTGCTAGTGAGGGAGGGCATTCAACCTTTCAATATTATAAACCTTTAATATATATTTATTGAAGTTACATTTTTTTAACGCGTTTGGAAAAAAAGTTTGGAGTGAATTTCAACGATCCGTACTTACACCGAGATTTAAAATTGAGATCAGTGGTTTTTTAATTTAAAACTTTTTTAAGCTGGTTTATAGATTTGAGGTTAACTGTTGGAACGTATTATTTTTATTTGCTTACATTATAAATAGTTTACTTCTTCTTCTTTTATATATCGTACTTGACTCTTTATAAGGTTATATAGGAAATTAATTTTAAACCTTTTTAAAGATAATTATATATTTTTTAAATTACATCGTTACCAATTGCACTTAACCTTTTTAAAGCTAAAGAAGTATAACTTCTTACGTACGTACATAAATACATACATACGTTTTTTTTTTTTTTGTGTTCTTACGGTCAATGTGTTGTACTATGACCTAAGAATCAAAAGTTAAGTACTAAAGACTTATCACGAAAATTTTAGCTGCATTGTTACAACCTGGTGAGTGACCTTTTAAGGTCGATTATAACTGAAATCAAATATACCGATATTGGTGTATACAAGATGATCTGGAGGGTAGTGATAGTGCGGGTGAGGAGGAGAGTGCGCGCGCAGGTACGGCGGTGTGCCAGTGTAGCGAGCTACCGAGCCCGCACCTCCACCGCCAGCCGGTGAGCCTTCCTCTCCACCCAACGCCACCGTACTATAGCTGTCGTTACTAAGCTCTGATAGAATAAAACAATTTATTCGATTATTCCTACAAATATACCACAACTATCATATACCTTTAAATGAGCAATTCTTGTATATTTTTAAATTTATGTATATTCAGGATCTCGAAAACGGCGTCATATATTTCCGTGAAACTTAGTATGTAGGTAGTTTCGGGGACGATAAATCGATCGAGCTAGATTTTGTTCGTAGAAAACTTTTTAAAATGAGTTTTTAGGCAACGAAAAAATACAGCTAGAATATAAAGGTAAATTACACGGTCGTTATCTAAACAAAAATAACTCAGATGGAAATCGGTTGCTTTGAAAATCCGTGTAACCCCAGTTCGAATCCGAGTGACATCAGAAGAGATATATATATATTTTATTTGTTGATTTTTTTTTAATTTTATAAGGCAAACCTAACAGTTTATTTTAATTTAAAAATGCTTTTTAAAGAACCGAGCTAGGCTCGGTCGTCCAAGTACTAAAGTATTACACGCATGGGTTATTATTATATGATCTTTAAATAGGGTTACAATCTTATTCAAGGATAGTCATTAACTAGTTACTAGTGCCGAGAAAATAAGTTCCAGTATCTTAGTAACGAAATATACCATAAAGAAATATACCATTCTTGAGCTCCAACTGAGGGATTGAAAACGGACTAAGAAAAACGTATATTGTGGATTAATTTGTGTGTGGTTAATTTATAGCACAAAACAATTAATGAGGTTCACTAAACTTTGGCAAAACCTTATGTTAATATAGCTTATAAACTATAGATTAAATAATATACTGAAAAGACCAGGATTTTTGTTAAAAAATATCAATCATTATCTTATAAATCAAATAGACAACGAAACAATATAATATATAGGTACTTAAAATTCTGTGTAATGATTTCTTTACGCAGTTCATGTCACTACAACTACACTACTATACAAAAACAAAGTCCTCTGTCATGTATCTGTCTGTCTGTTCACGATAACCTCAAAAACTACCGAACGGATTTTCATGCGATTTGAACAAGTACATAGTGTTTCATGAGGAAGGCTTAGGTATATAATTTGTTAAGTTCTTTTTATTATGAGGAGAAGACAACATCCGCTGGGCATGCTAGTAAAATAAATAACATTTTACTTACCATGATGGCTAAACGAATCTAAGTCGATTTTGAGTTCATCTTTATCGAGTAATCGGTCGTGTCGAGGAGACCCGCTCCCGCTCTTCATAGATCTAAAGTATTGTGACCATCTTGTTCGTCCTGCGTCCTTTTTTAAGCGTTTTTCTTTTGCACGCCTATAATAAAATAAAATATATTACTATAGCAAATGTACAATAACAAAAATATCCATTAATTATTGTTATTATTATCTAAGTACACTATTAGTGACTGAAGAACTAAAGAACATTCTAAAAATTATTAATCACAATTTTCACACGACAATTACTTGTCATTTGCATTCAAAATGTTGTACTTAATTTTATCTATAAGAAGCACAAAATTTAAATCTAAGTAAGTCATTCAAAATTGATAATTCGTTTACAGTCGTTTTGTTGATGGACATCTATAATATCGCAATAGTACGCAAGTCGTAAGTATCCAGAAAGAGCCACGGTGAAGCTATAACTGGTTTTACCTTTGAATGGGTCGGTTCGCCCGGCGTAGTACCACCTTCCTTCCTTCCTTCAGAAACACCGAAATGAAGTAACAGTGCTTGCATTGTTGCGTTTCGTTCGGTCAGTGACAGAACTGAAGGCCCATCTCCCCGTCTCCTTTCCCACCAACACAGGCTAGAAACGTACTTGCGGTTCCTCTGGTGTTGCTGATGTCTATAGACTGCGGTGATCACTTAACATCAGGTGACCTGCATGTTCGTTTGCCTCCTATATGCAAAAAAATTACAAACTGAACTTCAACTTGAGAAAATCAAGAGTATATTTGAAGAGTTTTTTTATATCATAGGTGGCAAACGGACGGGTGGGTCACCTGATGTTAAGTGACAACCACCGTCCATAGACACTAGCAACACCAGAGGAGTCGCAAGTGCGTTGCCATCCTGTGTTTGGGGAAGGGGGAAGAGGGAGGGAGGAGTGTTGGTTGGAGGGGGGGAGAGGAGGTAGGTCTTCGACGCTCTCACTGACCGAACGAAACGCAACAATGCAAGCACTGTTACTTGACGTCGGTTTTCTGTGAGACGGTGGTACTGCCCCGGACGAGCCGACCCATTCACGCTGAAACCAGTAATAGCTTCAGCGTGGCTCTACCACCTTGCAAAATTTACCAGTTTACAAATAGATCAATAAATATAAACTGTAGATACCTAAAACTTTCAACCCCGTTTTTAAAAGTAAATCTTTCATTCCACAGTAAATTATGTTATGACTTTTTCAAAATTAAGTATATTGTTATAACGCTTCAATTGCTTTCGATTTAAACAAATACTCGTCGTGTATATGTTGTGCAAACAGAACACCCCATCGCGTGTATTGCGTGTGTTGTTATTAGTGAAGCTATGGGGAGTCGGCGCGGGCTCTCAACAAAGGCCTTGATTAATTAAAGTGCCTCCGCCCAGTCCGTCGGGACTCCGAAGCGTGGTTCGATACGCTCGTAGGAGATTATTTAAATAATTTGCCTATAGGTACAAATGATCATTTACATATATGTATTTCCATATTTCATTCGTAACCTATCACTAAAGTCATTAGATAAACTATGTCCAGTACCTTATAATAAATAGTAATGAGATATTAGGATGAAAGTAGAATAGTTGTCTAACATTTTTTAATCATTTTTTTAAGTCGTGTTAGTCTATAGTGGTTTGACTATCAACATCATTCGTAATTATAATATCATTCCGATGGCCGCAGGTTCGCACCCCGGCATGTACAAACATTTTTTTCGGAATTTGCATACATTTATTAATTTAAATTAGTAACATTATCGGCTGACGGTGAATTAAAATATAGCGAGAAAATGTAAACCTGAGAAATGTACTAATAGTACTACTGTATATGGGAAAACATAGAATTGTGGAACTCTCAGAATATGAAATCGCCAATACGTCCTAATTCTGTATCCTTTTTTGAACCTCTGTTAAAGTGTGTACAAAATCTCATTTTGGCCGGTTGAATAGTTAAGGCGAGAAGACGTAAAAAATAAACAAAATCACATCCGCATTCATAATATTACTTGTATATTCTATCCAAACTAAAGTTAATTTGATATTTTCATACTTTCCAAGACATTGATTTCTTGATAGAATCAGATATCTACGAGACATTTCTTTATTACTATTTGATGTTGTTGACTCGAGGTTTATTGCATGAATTCAGTACGAGTATGTAAACAGGGTCAGATATTCTAAAAATAAATACAAATGACTTAAACAAAAAGTAACAAATGATTTAGCCTCGAGTGAAAAACAACGATTGCTTTGTCATAAGAGTAAGATGTCCCTCAGACACAAGCTCACTTTGTATAGGACGTGTATCCGTCCCGTAATGACATATAGCTGCCCCGTTTTTGCGCATATGTCCAAAGATAATTTTCATAAGCTACAGGTTCTACAAAATCGTGTTTTACGTAAAGTGATTGGTGCCCCGTGGTACATCCGGAGAGTCGATCTCCATAGAGACCTTGAGATCCCTTCTATCTGGGCGTACGTAAAATCACTTACGATTAGTTATTTTGAAAAAGCCGCGAATCATTCCAGTCCGTTAGTGGTATCCGCCGCAAACTATGAACCCGTACCTAACGCTGCGCGTTATAAAAGACGTCCGCGGCAAATTTTTACCGACCCTCCTGATTCAATCACGTCAGCGAACGATCAGTACCAGCCTGTCCCTCGAAACAGAGCGTGTTCACGCCCACGCCCGCGTAACCACAGATTACGGCGCCGTGGTCTGGGAATTAATTTCGCTCTCGCACACCCGATTAGGCCTCCCACGACAGCGGCTCAAGCCTAGGTTCGATCCCTCGGTAGGGAGCCCTTGAGTGCGTTGCTTGCGCGATACGGTGACACACAAATATATATCACTGCTACAACACTACACGTTCACCCCCACACAGGTACACGCTACACGCTTATACATGAAAGTGGAAGGGTTTACTTTTTTTTCTTCCCTTATCGAACTGAAAAACTCTTAATTTTCCGATAATAAATATATGGAGGAGTTGTTGAGGCGTGTATGCTTGGTACACATATACGTTTCAATAACTCATACATATATGAATAGTTAGCTAGGTTAACTAAGATAGATCGCGATTTTGTATACAACAGGCAACAGCCAAGCCGAGGTGTGCCGTGCACTCTTGAGCTGGTTGCCAAAATAAAATCGGCTGAGTGCCTTAAGCGCTCGCCTTAGTAGTCCGGTGAAGCTGTTAAGACCTTGCTGGGTCAATAGCGTAGTCATTTCGAAAAAAAAAAGAAAAACGAGGGAATACGCTCCTAACAGCGTCTATATTAAAAAAAACGAAGTGCCCTTTTACTTGGCGATAGATATTATTGACAGTGTGGTATACATATTTTAGTATATTATCTTTAGGTCGCAATCTTGCCTAACGTTGACTAATATAACCATGTCACGCTAATCCTAGAGTGAGTGGTTCTCATGTGTTACTGCCAACATAGTTGTTCTATACGTGCTCGACGACAGACTATACATTTAATAGGTGATATGTAGGTAAGCATCAAAAAAATTACATGCCATCATCTTGTGCACGATACTTCACTATACTCAGACTCTATAACATCTGAAGATACGTCGATAGGCGATGTGCCTTAAGAAAGCTATCATCGACTTTGATTTTACAAAAATATTGCTTCATTCTATAAATCGCTCGGATACGGTTTATTTCTAAATGTATGACGTTTATAGGTTCGGTTCTGCGACATAAAGAAGTCGACCGTTGTAATACGGATAGTTTTACGAGCCGAGGCCAACGTGCAGGGCGTGACCGCCGCCGTGACTGCAACAATTCATGCGATACAAAACATAGTTCCGCGGATTCGTGTACCATTTACCAATGTACAAAACATTTGTAACAGTGTACAAAAACCAAAAATGATTCTTTTGTAATTCACAAACATTAGCCGAGTCAACATAATATCAAAAACAATCTTCGTCTATATTAACCATAAATAAATCTATAATCAGAATGATTATTATCTTTATTTTTAACGTAGTCTGGTGAAACTGTTAAGGCCTTATTAGGCCAATAGCGTAGTCGGTTCGAAAATAAACTTTATTTGTTTAGGTTATTAATAATTTAAATATAAAATCATTAAAAATATAATTAGATTCCTAAGGATTAACTTAAATGTTTCGAGTTTTAACCAGAAAGTAAATTAATGCTGCGAGAGGAATACGTTCAATTCGACAGCCATTTCAATACGTTCAAAACTGTGAAAATAGACGACTGTTGTTTTCTTTTTGATTTAAACATGTGAAAAACTTTGCCTCCGAAGATGATTAATAAAGTGAAGTAAAATAAAATAAGTCGATATTTTATTAAAAAGTAATCTTCAAATTTATTAAATAGTATATTAATTTATTTAAAAAATGCATTCATTCAGTTTGGGTCATTTTATTTTAAAAATTGTTCGTAGTTTTTTCAGTAATATTGTGGGTTCTGTACTATTTATCGTATGGCATTATCTTGTTACTCCGTCTGCATTGAAATTATTTTATAAGAAAATTGAATATCCTATGAACTTTTTAAAATGATTATTTAAACGTATTTATGATACAAATAATGATATATGCTACAACGACCAAATAACAATATAATTATAATAGTTTTCCCTACTTTTAAAAATTACTTGTATTTAAATTTAAGATACTAGCCCTTGCCCGCGACTTCGTCCGCGTAATAATAGTTTCTCTGGGCAACGCTAACATGCAGCAGAAGCTCTCAAAAGGAAAAATATCCCGTTTTAAAACATTTTTCATCTGTGCTCCGTTCCTATTGGCCTTAGCGTGATATTATACAGCCTATAATCTTCTTAGAAAAATGAGCTATATAACACTGAAAGAATTATTCAAGTTGGACCAGTAGTTCCAGAGATTACCCCCTACCACTTCACAAACTCAAAACGTCGCAAACTCTTTGTGAGTTTGTATAATATTAGTATAGATAGTATAGATTAAGTCCAACGTGTACCTACACATGGCCATAGTTTAAAGGCATCTTTCCACAAAATTAAATTTTTTAGTTACTTATTAAGCTATTGCATAGCTTCTATCGCGGGCCTTGAGCGTGGAGACCGACTCCAAAAATTCCGTAACGAAAAAACCTAACACCCCCCACTCTGCCTACCATGTAGCTCGGCCGAGCGTTCGCTTAACGTATA
>JACEII010000008.1:10759767-10864320 GCA_014332785.1 Antheraea mylitta
CGCTTAACGTATATATGGTACGACTGTACAAAGCTCGCACGGATCGAGACGAGCTGCTCCGAAATCGGACGAATACGTAATCAGCTGTTTGTGAGAAAATATAGTGGTGTATAGGTATTTATCATCTATGTACAACAGTGAATATCTGTACTCGTATAATTTGTGTACAAAGTATTTTCCTGAATAACCTACATGTATTGTAAGATAATAAAAATTATTTGAACAATATTAACTTCTCATTTATTAAATAAAAGAAAAAAAATTGTTTTCTTATCGGTCACCACGCTCAAAAAGTGTAACTTGAATTAATATCAAAGAAAAAAGAAACAAAGGAAAGGAATACTGGGTAAATAAAATAAATAAATAGTTATAATTGCATAAGTTAATAAAAAATGCTATGCAATAACTTTACCGCGGCAGTCCCCGAGTGCCACACGTATTTTTTTTTTTTAATAAAAGTATTAATTATGTTTATCAACTAATCCTAGTATTAATAAATGAAAAAAACATTTTTTCTTATTGTTACGTTATTTTTTATATAAATGACTAAAGAGGCGTATGGACGTGAAACTGATATCACATAACCGTCCTACAAGTTCGCACCAAATTGATTTCATTTACCACGGAACTATGTTAGTATTAACGCGCATTTTTTAACAGGATGATAAAGATTAATTGCACTTTTGTAGACATTATAGAATAACTTGTGATTAAATTTCACTTGTAAATCATATTGTTCGCTGTCATGTTTTCACGAGCAATCGATTACATTTGAATTGGATATTTCAAAAACCCCATAAGTCAAGCAAAGTGAATTTTCTAGGAGAAGCAAAAAATACTCTTTTGATATATAAAATTGTTCTGAACCAACCAGCCATATCGTCTATATAGGTACAAAGTTTAAATCCTCTCTCGCGTCTCACGATGTATATTTGTAAAATAAAATATACTTCTCTACCTGGAACAAATTTGAAATTTCGGTTGGCACCGATGTCCAATAAATACATCTCTAGGTAGTGCACATATCCAATGTTTTATTTAATTTAATAAACTATTTATTTTCCGTTTTAGTGCCTTATGGGTTTTTGACTGATATTGAAGTCGGTTAAATCTTTTTGTTGAAAATTTTCTTTATTTATTTAGTTTCTTTATGCATAATTAGTAATTTGAAACCAAAATTCAAGAATAAATTTAATCTTCATTATTTTCTAGATCTGTAATTGACCATTTATATATTTAATCTTGAAATATTTTGACATTATTTCTTGAGGAAGATAACTTTCAAGTTTTAGTTTAGACAACCCTAGACGCATTCCTCAGAATAAAAGAAGGTGATACAAGCCACCAATATATTTACTAACAGTTGCTACCCCATCTTGTCCTTCATTATAGCAGAAAAATTAATATTGTCTAATTTAAATAAAATCAGTGTCATAATTAGTCAGTGACTAATGGTGATTTGCTAATGCATGCAGTATTTGACTCGATGCTGTTCCTTTGATATTAAAGTGACTTCTGCGATTTTTGTTTGACATATTAAGCTATATTAGAAAAACACAAGAACGCAAAAACACCGTTTGGTAAAAAAATATGACTTATGGGGTTTCTGAAATACCCAATTCATTTAATACAAAATATTAACGTAATATCAACAATGCCATACGATGATAATAACATATACTGAAATAACCAACAAGATTTGAAGGATTTTGAGGTTGTTATGGGAATTTTAGTAACTAGTACATTTTTATACAAACTGTCAATATTTTTTTTTCAATATAGAATGTATTTAATAAGCCGTAGTAGCATGTACTAACTAATTGGTTAACACTTTTTGGTGCAGTGGTTTTGTTCAGTTTCTAAGGGTATGGCAGTGCCCGCGCCAAGTCGAGCACAGAAGCGGCACGGCCGTAATATTCTTTCCTCGGCCATTTTGGACACCCTATATATAACCTTGTTGTGGATAAAACTAGTAGCCTGAATTATATTTAAAACATAAAATATTTTTAATATCAACATGGTTACTATAAGATGTTGTTAGATTAGCTAGTTACGTAATAACTTAAGATAGAAGGCCCCTAAGTAGGGAATTAATGAAGTAACCGACTTGGTATTACATGGATCTCTCAACATTGTATGCTAGAAGAACTGAGTTGCGAGACTTGGATTTTTTACCAGTTTTGTTTTTAATACTATATTAATTATCACAATATGTCAACAGATACGATTCACAGTGTGAAGTAATTATATAGTTATGATATAAAAAAAATAAACTCTGTAGAGATTAAATTCGATATAGCTTTTTACTGTGTATAAGATGCAAGAGCTTGGATTGAAAAAACAATTTAAAAAGTAGATTAGTAATATTTAGCGTTAATCTATACTATAATGTTATAACATACTATAATATATATAAAATATAGTATTATAAAGAGGTAAAGTTTGTGAGTTTGTGACCTGGTGACGTTGTAGGGGGTAATCTCAGGAACTGCTGGTCCAATTTGAAAAAGTGTCAGTCAGTCAGTGTTATATAACTAAATTATAAATGCAAATGTGAGTTTGGTTACTACGCTTTCAGTTTTTAATAATTCAGACGTTCATTATAGACTTTTGAATACATATTGTCAGTATTGCAGAATATCGCATAGGATATCTTTTGTTTAGAAATAGAAATATTGTTTACAAAGAATAGATTAATAGTTTTCTTTTGTTACAATTGCATGGCGTGACAATAAGTAATACACATACCGTATAATTTATGGACTACGATGATCACCCAGAGAACTTCAAGAGAACTTTAACAATTTCAATAGTTCAGTGTTGAAATGAGTCCTTGAGTCATTATAGCCCAACGTGTTTATTGTTCCCTTAGCACATTAACCTTGATACCGTGAATTTATTTTTACTTTGAATCATTTTGGTTTATCTTATCAACCTAATATACTTTGTATAACGATTCGCCACTTCGCATTTATGACAACAATGGAAAGTGAAAACAAATACATAAATTTTATACACAACTTTTTTTATATCATCGGAGGCAAACGAAAAGGTGGGTCGCCTGATTTTAATTGATCACCACCGTCCATAAACACCAGCAAGCATTGAAATCCAAATAGCTCACAATACCACAGTACAAATATAATAGACAGTACGGAAACTACCTATAAACGCTCGTACCGGCACACTCACACAAGCATGCGCCGAGACCCCTAAGCAGTTTTCGCGGTGCTGTCCATAGAGTACCTTTTAAAACCTCTCGTCGATGCACATGTTTGTGTGGGTGTGCCGTTTTCAAGCGTTTGTAAGTAGTTTTCGTACTGTCTCTCATATTGATACTGTGGTAATGTGAGCTAAGTTCACTTTGAATTTCAATAACCGTGAGAAAATGTCAAATGTACAGATTATATCAACCAAATTTGGTAACAATAAAGCCTGTCACCTGCTGGTAAGTGATCACTACCGTCCATAGACTCTAGCAACACCAGGGGTGTCGCAAGTGGGTTGCCAGCCTGTATTTTGGGGAGGGGAGAATAGGGAATTCGGCAGTTGAGGAGGAGAAGGAGGAGAGAGTGGTCTTCCGGCGCTCTCACTAACCGATAGAAATGCAATAATGCAAGCACTGTTACTTCACCTCGGTTTTCTGTGAGAGGGTGGTACCACCCCGAGCGAGCCGACCCATTAATGCTGATAGCAGTAATAGCTTCAGCGTGGCTCTACCACGTAACAAATGGCTGTAACTACAACGTCAGAACGCCTTATTATCTACCCAAGATCTTCGTTGTTCGGCAGTTTAAATAATTACAAAGTACCCAGTACTGTGTAATTAAATTAAATGAAAACTGAATTGAAAACAATGCACAAAATACTTACCTATTCTGAAACCATACTTGCACGACGCGCATGTCAAGTCCTGTGTCATGGGCAAGTTGTTCGCGTACGTGTCTTGCTGGTTTTGGACTGCTACTATATGCACTCTTCAGGGTTTCAAGCTGTTTCGCTGTTATCGTAGTTCTTGGTCTCTTACTGGCCGCATCTCCGTCCAGTGAGCCTTCACCACCTGCGCCAGGAACGTCTAATCTGATTTAAGTACTGATAAAAAGCAAAGTAGAAACCATGTTATATTGGTTAGTATGATATAAATTAATAAATTAATTATCTCTGTACTTCAATCAGCAAAACTATTTTATAAGATACCAGCGAGTTCCGCGGACGTTGTTCAGCTCTCTATAATTAAAAAATATAGACGAACCGTATGAAAATCTGTTCAGTAGTTTTTGAGTTTATCGCGAACAGACAGACAGACAGAAGCGGTAGAGGATTTTGTTTTATACTATTAAATGATGATGATGCTGAACATCTTACATTACAATATTATCTTTATATATATATAATTGTTCTGTTCGTGTGTATGTGACCGAACTCCTCCTCTTCAACGGCTGGACAGATATAGATGAAATTTTTTGTGTGTTCAGTTGCATTCATTAATTATACTTTCAGACTGCGGTTAACTTTAATGTTTATATTATCAAGGCAGGACAGTGTCCGCCGGGCCCTTTAGTGTAATATAATATTACAAGGACAAGTTATATAATAATTGTTTCTCAATTATTATATTTTTCGCTTGTTTATTTATAATCGAGGTCACATTATCCATTACCAAATAAATGATTTTTTTTTTCAAACTGACTACGCTATTAACCTAGCACGGTCTTTACAGCTTCACCGGACTACTAAGGCGAGCGCTTAAGGGACTCAGCCGATTTTATATGTGCAACTAGCTCAGGGGTGCACGGCACACTTCGGCTGTTGCCTGCTTTATGCAATTCGCGAACTATTTCAGCTAACTTAGGGTAAGCTAACTGTGGGTTATGTCACAGAAAACCTCAATCATAAAGGATTCTCTGTATGATTACCCTTTTATGTGTGATCAGAACTAGATCAAGTTTAAATAGATAGTTAACTGACCTTTTGCTCTCGCGGCTTCATAATCGGGTTTACAGACAAGTTTTCCGTCTTCCATGAGATAGAATTCGTCACCGGTATTAAGAGTACGGGCGCAGGCCGCACAGGCGAAACAACGGAGGTGGTATACATGTGACTGAGCGCGACGCACCACCTGCGTCGGCGGGATGCCCTGCCCGCAGCCGGCACACTTGGTACCGAAACGCCTGGGACAACAGCCGGAATAAAAACAACATTATCAACGTGGCAAAGTATTCTCATTTTATTTCTACTTAGACCAAATATCTATCTTAATACCTTTAAACGGGCGATATTTGTATATTTTTATATTGTTATATATTCAGGATCACGGAAACACCGTCAGCGATTTCCGTGAAACTTAATATGTGGGTGGTTTTGGAAACGATAAATCGATTTAGCTAGATTTCATTCATAGAAAATTTTCTATCTAAGTTTTCAGGCAATTAAAAAATATAGCTAAAATATAAAGGTATATCTCGCCGTCACTGTCAAAACAGAAATAACTCAGATGGAAATCGGCTGCTTCGAAAGTCCGCCTAACCCCAGTTCGCAATCGAGTTAAAGTAAGAGTTGTCATTTTTGATCTTTTTTTAGATAAAAAAATGCCAATTTTGTGACGCAAACCTAACAGTTAATTTTAATTTTAAAATGTTTTTTAGAGGATCGAGCTAGGCTCGGTCGTCCAGGTACTAAATATTTAAACTTACTGATATCATGATATCATCTACCAAGTATCATTACTATCATCAAAACTGATTCATTAAAATCTTTTTATGTATAAATGTCAACAATAATCATTTATGATAATAAACAACATTGAAGGAATTTTTGGCGGGATGTTGGAATGCCACGTAGTGGTCTTTATATTTTATCCATAATCTTGTGTCATTTGGCTCTATATTGTGTATTGTTGGTGGTGCTTTACGTAATATAGTTTGGTTAGTGCACAGGTAAAGTGAATCGGAAATAATACCACGGAGCATGGATTCTTGCCACAAAAACTCCCAGGAAAGATCTAACAAGACGGCCACCGTCTTATTAGTTCAATGAAATTATATCAAGAAACATGTAATATCATTACTCACTTGACAATGGCAGTAATAGTCTACTAAGAGACTGATTGCCAAAAATAAAATAAAATAAGAATAGAAAGAACATTGAAGGTCAATACACATAGTATGATATATTTCGTACAATGCAACGATAGTAACACAGCTGTGTTATATTGGGGTATAAGGGGTGTCGAATAACATCATAAAACTTGAGACACCCAAGCCAACCTCACCTGCACGTGGTGCACCCTGCTGAATAACGAACGAGGCAATGGCGCAAGCGGGGTAGTAGGGTTTTACAGCCCGACTGGGTCGCAACCACCATGTATATGGCGAAAAAGCCCGTAATAGTGATTCGCTTCTACGGGTCGCGTTTCGGGATCAGCCTGTGCATATCCAGATTATTACAGGCCGGCATGATAGTGGCGACCGGCGATGGACAGTGTGTCAATCGGTGGTCGCTATTATTTTTGGATTGTACTGTGCTTGCCATCAGGCATAGTGCAGTCACTTTGCCGTGCTACAATAAAAAAAAAAAATAGCGTACCGCTCTGTACTAGTTTTAGTATTTATTAGTCAAGACACTATTCAGCATCATCAGCCTGTAGTTACTCATGGCTAGGTCATAGGCATAGGGGTTAAAAATAATAATAAATTTATTGTCAATAAAGATCATTTAAGGTTAACAGATATAGTATAGGCTTACATATTTGTACAATGCAAGGGTATAAACTTAGCTTTGTTTCTATTAGTGAATCTTACAGTTAGTTTTAGGATTTATTAGTCAAAACAAAGTTCTTCATCATCAGCCTGTAAGTAACCCACTGCAGGGTCATAGGCCTATTTCCGGAGTAAGGTATGGAAGTAATCACTACATCAAATCACATCGTATTGGCGATTTCAAACTTCGAGAAAAACACAGTTCTATGTTTCCCCGCATACAGTGGTACTACAAGAATATTTCTCAGGCTCAGGTTTTCTCACGATGCTTTCCTTCACCGTCAGCCGATATTACCCATCTAAATTAATAAATTTATAAGATAATGTTAAAGGTATTTATCCTGAATTAATGTTCTAGCCTAATAATTGGTATGACATAATCTAAAATTAACAATTCAACGATATTTACCGACTACAAACGAGTAACCAGTAGTTACATAATTAAATAACTAATTAAAACTTAAAGTTAAAGCTTACTTGAAGAAGTCATCTGTACAGTAAAGTTGATTATTTCTCGCGAAGCATTTCCCCGATAGCATGGCCCGGCACTCTACACAGCGCAGGCATCCAGCGTGCCAAGTACGGTCGGACACTTTTAGCACATATCTGTCCACTATCATCTCATGGCACCCACCGCATTTCGGAATACTAGCTGCAAATTAGAAACATCATCGTGATGACATATAGCTGCCCCGTTTTTGCGCATATGTCCAAAGATAACTTTCATAAGCTGCAGGTTCTCCAAAATCGTGTTTTACGTAAAGTGACCGGTGCTCCGTGGTACATTCGGAGAGTCGAACTCCATAGAGACCTAGAGATTCCTTCTATCTGGGCGTACGTAAAATCACTTACGATTAGTTATTTTGAAAAAGCTGCGAATCATCCCAATCCGTTAGTGGTATCCGCCGCAAACTATGAACCCGTACCTAACGCTGCGCGTTATAAAAGACGTCCGCGATGCATTTTTACCGACCCTCCTGATTTAATCACGTCAGCGAAAAATCAGTACCAGCCTGTCCCTCGAAACAGAGCGTGCTCACGTCCACGCCCGCGTAACCACAGATCACGCCGCCGTGGTCTGGGGGTTAATTTCGCTCCCGCACACCCGATTAGGCCTCCCACGGCAGCGGCTCAAGCCTAGGTTCGATCCCTCGGTAGGGAGCCCTTGAGTGCGTTGCTTGCGCGATACGGTGACACACAAATATACATCACTGCTACAACACTACACGATCACCCCCACACACGTGCACGCCTACACGCTTACACATGAAAGTGGAAGGGTTTACTTTTTTCCCTTATCGAACTGAAAAACTCTCAATTTTCCGATAATAAATATATGGAGGAGTTGTTGAGGCGTGTATGCTTGGTACACATATACGTTTCAACAACTCATACATATGTGAATAGTTAGCTAGGTTAGCTAAGATAGGTCGCGATTTTGCATGCAACAGGCAACAGCCAAGCCGAGGTGTGCCATGCACCCTTGAGCTGGTTGCCAAAATAAAATCGGCTGAGTGCCTCAAGCGCTCGCCTTAGTAGTCCGGTGAAGCTGTTAAGACCTTACTGGGTAAATAGCGTAGACATTTCGAAAAAAAAAAAAAAAAAGAAACATCGTTAATGTATATATATATAATTTATAACAACATAACATATATATGTAACAATGTCTTAAAAGTTAGTAAGGTCCTAGTTATTTTAATGTATAATTTTCCTGATAAAAAACATGAATTATGTAATCTAAATAATACTTTAAAATAATTTATATTTTACATATCACGTCCCATTTGTAACATGTAAATAAATTATGATATTAAACGAACAGTTTACATGATAATTAAAGAAATAAACATGTATTAATAATTTCCTTTATAGAAGTTGGCAATTAATTTATTTTAATTATTTGTCACAACTTTTTAAAACGAGTATATTTTTTATTCTTGTATTAATCACAAAGTCATTAGTAGGTCATCATCCAAAAAAATTCTGTAATCACTTACCAAGTTTCTTTTAATTTTGATATCATTTTCAGTGATTAGTGCCATTTTACTATCACTTATTTAGCACTTGCCCTTCGAGTTCAACACAATGAAGTTTTTTGTTTTAAAATTTTAAATTTCTATGTTGACTTATTTTATATATTACAATACAAAGTTTACAAGTGAATATGAAGCAATCCTTAAATATCGGATGATAATTTCTTGTACTTTCTTAATTTTAAATTAAAACTTTAATCAAACTGTATATTTGAAATCATAATATGTAATACTAGCCTATGCCCGCGACTTCGTTCGCGTGGAATAAATACTTTGCTAACACGCAGCGGTAGCTCTAACACGGAAAAAAACCCGATTTTTAAACACTCTTCATTGATACTCCGCTCCTATCGGTCTAAGCGTGATGATATATAGCCTATAACTATCTTCGATAAATGAGCTATATAACATTGAAAGAATTATTCAAATCGGACCAGTAATTCATGAAATTAACCCCTACAACGTCACAAACTTTACCTCTTACCTACTAATATTATATAGTATAGATTTCAAGTTCTAGATCTGTATTTAATGTCATAAAAAAGTTTCAATAACTTAATAACATCATATTTTCCAAACTTTTTTTTTCGAAATGTCTACGCTATTGATCCATCAAGGTCTTAACAGCTTCATCGGACTACTAAGGCGAGCGCTTAAGGCACTCAGCCGATTTTATTTTGGCAACCAGCTCAAGGGTGCACGGCACACCTCGGCTTGGCTGTTGCCTGTTGCATGCAAAATCGCGACCTATCTTAGCTAACCTAGCTAACTATCCATATATGTATGAGTTGTTGAAACGTATATGTGTACCAAGCATACACGCCTCAACAACTCCTCCATATATTTATTATCGGAAAATTGAGAGTTTTTCAGTTCGATAAGGGAAAAAAGTAAACTCTTCCACTTTCATGTGTAAGCGTGTAGGCGTGCACGTGTGTGGGGGTGATCGTGTAGGGTTGTAGCAGTGATGTATATTTGTGTGTCACCGTATCGCGCAAGCAAAGCACTCAAGGGCTCCCTACCGAGGGATCGAACCTAGGCTTAAGCCGCTGCAGTGGGAGGCCTAATCGGGTAATCCACCACCTTCGTATCCACCTTTCTTATTCCCGATGAACTATTCAATCTTCAAAGTACAACGAACTATGCAAAAACGAAAATCTCTTAACCTTTAGCGAAATAGTTTGTAATATATATTATTTATATAATATATATTATATTAAAAAGTTTTTACAAACTACGTTTTTATAAACACTACGTGCTCATTGCTGTGTTTTCTTGCCATGAAGTGTGGTAAGCAGTATAGTGCTTATAAGTATTTTATAAAGCACGCAAAGTCGCGGGCCTCAATTATTCCGTTATTAACTGAATAGGTGTCATGAAAATTAAAAACTACACACTACACATACTACGACAACTGTCGATGGTCATTCTTATATAGTTTTCACGTATTGCAGCTATTTAACAAAGTGAAATACGTAAGTAATAGGGACAAATAAATGTATAGTATATCTCGCATTCTTAAAGTCAAAATGTATGTCACATATAACAAAATATAATTCGCACTTTTCTTAGTACGAATAACAGATGAAGAAGAAACAGATCGAAAGAAAAATTATAAATATGGCCAACAACAAAAAGTTATCATTCCTAGAAATGAACAACAATAATTGCAAACGATGTCATTTTTTCAGTTAAATTTATTCTTGAAATTTTCCATTTTCAAATATAAATAACAAATGTTTGTAATTTTAACAGAATAAGAAGCATCCAAGTTCTCAAATGGTTTTGTACTACCGTTTAACGTATGAAAGAGCTCAGTGAATTCTGATTTCAAAATTACAATGGATAAAAGCAACAATAGCTTCTAGGTCACATATTTAGATTACGAATAAACCGTGACTAAGGTTAAAACTGGGTGTACCATCAACAATCCCATGGAATAATGTGACGTCTCCTTTTCTTTGTTAGATACATTTTGGACTTCCCATTGTGTGTAATCTTTCATTATATTCGAATTAAATGTAACTAGGTACAGTCAGTACTATTATGGGTATTATTATTCGAACTGCCTACGCTACTGACCTAGCAAGGTCTTAACAGCTTCGCCGGACTACTAAGGCGAGCGAGCGCTTAAGGCTTTTTTTCCTCGAACTGATTACGCTATTGACCTAGAAAGGTCTTAACAGCTTCACCAGACTACTACAGCTTCACCGAACTACCAGCAATTAAGGTACTCAGCAGATTTTATTTGACAACTAGCTCAAGGGTGCACGGCATACCTCGGCTTGGGCTGTTGCCTGATACAAGTAATTCGCGACCTATCTGAGCTAACCTAAGCTAAGCTACATATTCATACATATATGAGTTGTTGAAACATATGTATACCAAGCTTACATACCTCAACAGCTCTTATATATCTATTACGGGAGATTATGAAATCGATAATGCTACAATAATTTCCGATTTAAGTAAGGTTATTCAGCCAGTATGCAATTAGTGACTAATAATAGAATAATAAATGGGTAATTTACCTATGGGATATTAAAAATTATATTACAGAGTATACAAAAATTATATTTGCTTAAGTATGACTAGATTTATAGTAGTGATGACTAAACATCTATTAATTATATTATAGTATCTTACTAGAATAACTGATCCCTTTTAAGCAGACAAGTAAGTCTGCGATTCTTATAGGTTAATCAACTGGATACCACAGGAATATCTTTATTTCTATCTACTTCTATCTATATCATGGTTGATTATTTTGTACAAAGAAAAAATATAAATTGATTGTTTAATAAAATGAATTACATAAGTATTAGCGAAATACGAATAACATCCAAAGATTCTACTTAAAAATATTTTAGATATATAAGTTTTAATTTACTTTTAGAATAATATTTGCTGTATTTCAAATGTAAATGAGGAATGTTCCCATACTTGATGTACTTACCAACTTTATAGAAATTTTGTTAGACAACCGTTTTGCCTAAGTAAGTAGAGAGTAAGTAGTAAATAGTCATTTTTTAACGACGATTACTTAAAAATTGCTCCTGAATTTTGACAACGACTAGATTCAAATTATTCAATGGGTAATTATATGAATACATGTTATAGGTACTATAGATAGCTATTCGTATCTACAAATCATAAAACCATTGTTTTTTAAATTGTTATCGGCCTATATTTAATTTCTAGTCGACTGAAAATGAACTGCATAAAAATATTTTTTTTTTAATTAGGTAAATACACTATACACATCTTTCCTGCAATACTAACACACAAACTGATGCTTATGTCTACACGTATTTAACGAATTTACAACTGCCACAACGAAATGAAAATCTAGGATACCATAAAATCTATACTATAATGAACCAGCTGTCAAGACTATGAAACCACGTAAACACCAATCACATAAGTATAAATTCACAACAACACATTGTTACGTACATAGAAACACTTCAGGTAGATGCTCGAGCTGTATCGGTGGCACACGCATGTCTTGGAGGTCGGTATCCTCCACACCGGGGTACATCATAGCACCCAGCATAGCAATATCCACGCGGCCGCCCCGGGCCGTAACGTCTGGCACACTGCCGCCACCCCGCTATGCAACCCCAACCCTCTTATCACTGCCTCGACGCCATTGGCCGCCTCAACATCGATGATAACAACCACCACGCCCAACGACCAATCCACTTGGACATCGGGTACACCCATCGATCGATTGTAAAAGAGAATTTTCGCAGCATTTCCCAGTGATATTGAACACTTTACATCGTCCAAGTGTTTACAAACGGGCAATGTTAGCTAATTGCTTCATTTCACTTTTTATGTCTATTTTCGCATATGTCTTGTTCAATACATACTTTTATTATTCACTTGTAAAAATTACCATTTTCATAATTATATAAAATAAAAACCCTGCTAGTCACTATTTATATTATAAGTCTCTTATCCCATGTATTAGATCCTAAAATTAACAACAAAGAGAATAAAAAAGTAGCGTAGAATTCATTTTGATATATACATATTTTAAATAGAGAGGTAATCAAATAATATGTATTACGATATACTCTTTGAACAAAATAAATAAACTGTTTGCTGTTACCGAGCCATTACTAAATTGTAACTAATAAATCAGACATAATCCAACAGTCTAGGCCGTAGTCAAGCGTATCCCGTGTGTAGGTAACTACTGTTGCTTGGCGCGAACTATAAATTATACAAGTGAACGCGAGGGTACAGGCGTGTGCAACTTTACGACAACATAAATCAAGGCTTATAGTGACTCTCTCCGCCCTGAACGACTATGCTGGGCGCAGGTTACAAGGTTGCGTATTATATGCTCCGTGAGACTTAATTCAATTTTAACCTACGATCGTTAACTACTAGTGTAACCCTATTGATCAATCAATAGGTAATAATAGTAGTAATAGGAAAATAGTAGAAAAAGCTGTGTAAATTAAACATATTCTCTTATTGTTTAAAATCTTTCGAAAGTTCGATTTCTCAAGATTATGAAATATAGATATAATAAATAATATTATTAGAATAACAATGTCTTACTTCTAATAGCGTTGAGGGATATGATGACCCAATGACCCTGAGCTTTAAGTGAAACAAGATATCTTAAATGCTCACCTGGTTAGCTACCATCCTTAAATTGCGTATCACAGATCAAGCCATTAACTTCGTAAGCTGCTGCTCTTCAAAACATATTCCCTTTAAAGTTTTAGCTTATAACCAACTTTTGTCTGTTCAGCTGTACTGCTACTCATAATTAGTTATAACCATGATTAAAGGATAGAAGTTTCTACAAGAAATTAAAAAAGAAACATTCTTATACTTGGCATGAAGCAAAAAACAGACACAGTCCATTTAACGGTAACACTGACCAGTGTAGTCTTTTATAACTAACCTGAAGAATGCTGCATTGCATCAGTCAATTACATGTAAGTAATCCTGAAGACTGTAACCAGATATACTAGAATGAGTTGCCAACTGAACTCTTCATATATATACAGCTTCTTACGAACCTTCCATTGTCATATTGAATTGATGGTTTTGGTCCAATATTTTACGCTGTTCAGAGTTGGTGATTTATAATATGCGCATGTTAACAGTTTATGTATAACACATGATTTAAAATCTCGAAATCCAAAGTATTTGTTCTATATAACAGGACGAATTACAATACTGCATATTCGACTGTACACTTCATTTTCTCCTCGATGTTGTGTTTACTAATAATGGATGCCGAATGTGAAATTGTTTATAATTACTCGTATTTATATTGATAAGGTGATAAATACACAACCCCACTCCATTAAAACTGCTCGGCCCGAACAAAAACGAAGTTCCTAATTATTTGACAGTGGAATTTCTTTCGTTTAATCACTTATCTCAATATCTGTTATTATCTTTACTAATTTTTATAAATATAATATTACGAAATAATATCGAAATTTTTATCAGGCGATGTTTATATAATAAATCTGTGCAGTCATTAATAAAATCACAATCACAATTTTATATAAGACAAACCGAATTAAATATTACCTAACCTTTTTGATGTAGGGTTCCAAGTTCACATAGTTATTGCTATGAATGCCCAAAGTGATCTTCACGGAAGCTATATGTGTATGTTAATATCTATTTATACTATCTTATTTATTATTTATTCTTTCATGACTATTTACATTGTTTATTAATTTATTTATTAATACAGTTTTGTCATCTAGTATATTTTGGTGAACCTTCATTTTAAATACTAGGAAACCCTAATTATGGATATATAAATTAATGATAATATACAACTGATGATATTGATTGATACTGATATATTAGACCTATAAAGGACCTCTACAATTCCACCAGAGTCGAGGACAAGCATGAAAAGAATCCAATTGAAAAGTGCCATAGTGTCTGAACCTCAGCTTGATTAAACTTTACGCGTATACCTTGTTGCGATACCTATGTACCGTACAAATGCGTATATATATTTGAGATCTGACAATTTTTAACAAAACTAACAATCCAAAAATGTACCTTACAGAACCTATGTGCTTACTGTGTACATATGTGTTACTGTGTAGTACATATTGTCTACAAACGAATGTAATGTAACTATATCCTATAAGCGGCTCGCGGTCGGATCAAAAATTTGTTGTCATTAATTACGACTTGATGTTCACCAGTTGCTATCACAAACAACTCGTACTATAATTTACTGGAAGTCGAAACTTTTTTTTAACATGAGTAAAAAAAGCCCACGGTGTACCATCTACCGTCATAAAGAGACAACAAGGTATAGTGCTAGGATACTCCGTGTCGCCCCGGATCCCGGATCATTCCGGGCCTCCTGCGTTAAAGGAAGACAGCCTGCTACAAAGCCAACTGTTTCCTAGCCCAACTAATTAGTGCAAAGAGAGTCGGGCCCTCAACTCATCTCGCCTTTGGACGAATCGCCGCCCCACGTTGACCCGACGTCTACAGTGGAGCTGGTAGTGGTGCTCCGTGTTTATTTGGAAACCTAACCTAACCTATCGCTATTAGGAAAATGCGCATGTAGGATTCTATGAAAATTCGACAATTTCAAACTTACAGCAACGAAATTAGTCTCGACAACATACGCTTGTAGGTTTTAATATCAACCATACCACACATCCTCAGTTCAACACGATGCTATGAACTATGATTAAGAGTCCACAAATAAATATATTCCAAAGAGAATTTATACAAATTGTATATCCTACATAATACAACAGCCGACAACCAACAGTATAAATTGTATGGTGCATATATACATCACAAAATAAATGAAATAGGTCTAGATTGTAGTTTTTACAAAAAAGTTAAATACTTGGTTTAAAAAAGGTTTCGTACGAAATGCACCGCGCTCGCCCGAAGCTAGATCGCGTTATCCTTTTTTCGCAAGTGTAACCTAACCTAACCAAAGCGAGACAAAAAAGCAAGACGATGAACATTCACCGAGAGATCTTTTTAAAGCTAGCGTTCAAAACGTGCTTAATTTTTTGTAATAACACCGGACAAGTCTTATTCCCCTGTCTGAATATTACTATGCCCACCACTAGAAATACCACAGCGATGTCGGAGATGTATATAGTATAGTAAAAAAACTTTTGGTTTATTACATCAATATAAATCATAGGACCTGTAACCTGTCGAATAACTGCTCTGCCATAATAACAGGTAAACTCTCTGATATATAAATAAATCTTGTAGCTATCAACGTAACGTTAATGCTATGTAACGTAAAGTTACATTACATAACAATTTCGTCTAAAACAATCCCTAAAAGTAACTTAACAAAAGGTAAGAATGTCTTTATATAAAAATTTCTTCTGTACGTGTGTATGTCACTGAACTCCTCCTTTAGGACACTGAACCGTTTACGGCTGGACTGATTTTGATGAAATTTTGTGTGCGTGTTCCAGTGGATTCGAGAATGGTTTAGATTCGCGGTGTGGTAGGGTTTTACAGCCCGACTGGGTCGCAACCACCATTCATATAGCGAAAAAGCCCTTCATAGTGACTCGCTTCTGCGCGTCGCGTTTCGGGATCAGCCTGTGCATATCCAGTACCGGGTGACTTTTGTCATTATGGCCGGCATGACAGCGGCGACCGGCGATGGACTATCGTCTCTCGGTGGTTGCCGATGTTTTTGGATTGTACTATGCTTCACATCGGTGCAGTCACTATGTCGTGCTTCGAAAAAAAAAAAATTCACAATTGTAGCCGGTAGGTGGCGCTGCGGTTGAATTTTAGATTTTTTTTTAATTATCAAACAGGACAACTTCCGTCCGGTCCGATAGTATTTTATAGAATTTTAAATGACGTAATAATCTATGCAACTAATTTTTAAAATATAAGAGAGTACATTTATCAAGTTGCAATGTTTTTGTTTCTTACTCATTAGTTATTAAAAAAAATATGATGCTAATTTTGAAGGACTCTGTCGTAATGTAACTGTTGTGTCCATATTTTCTGCAATATTAATATTTCCTTTCTTCTATATTCGTGAGTATATAGAATATAAAACCTTGTCGGCTCGTTACCGGCGGATTAGTTCAAGCTTCTTTTCCCCGTTCCTTTATTCATGTTCAAATAAGAATGTATATTTCGAAATCATTATTTTTCGTTTCCACTCCCTTTGCTCTCAATTACACTTGCGGTAGATATACGAGTATGTGTGGCTGTAATGCTTGTTTATTTAATTTAAGCCCTCTACATGTTCTTCTACTTAAAATCGCTGATACTTAGTTTTGATCGATAAATGTGTTGGTTCAAATAATTTTATTTATTACGAATAAAAATCATGATAGTATTTTGAAGCGTTAAGGCTTTGCCATGTAACAGGACAACTTCTTGATTGCCTGATAAGTTGTTTATCACCAATAAATGCATTTGGGCAGCCGTGCCTACTTGACCATCAATCTCTCTAGAAATAGCATTTTATATCTTAGCTCACTTTACTAATACCATGGAATATCATGAATAGCATGTTCAAACTGGTTACAATATGTATTAGCTTTTTTTTATTTCTAAGTTATTTTTAATTTTTAAGTCTTCTACTACGTTTGTCTGTCTTATCGGTATAAACTCGAAAACTACTGATCGTCTTTTTTACGGTTTTCACCAGTAGAGAAAGTGATTCATAAGGAAGTTTTAGGTATACAATTTGTCATTTTTTTGTATTATCAGGGCGGGAGAACGTCCACCGGGCCTGCTAGTTTACAAAATGATAAATGAAAATAAATATCACCCCATTGAAAAATATTTTTATGAATTTTAAACATAACGTTCCCATAGTGTATTACAGCGTTGTTCCATAAATTGCCGAGGGTGGTCGCGTGTGAGGTCCCAAGAGTAGCGGCGTGTGCTCGTCCCGTGGTAATTGACGGTTACCCATCTTGCACGTACGTCTATAGGTCTATACCCTTTACGGGTTTGAGCACTGTTCGGGCTTCACAGCTTTTTTCCAATCTACGAATTGAATGCTACGAACGCGAGTTAATAAATCAGGGAAGGACGAGAACAATCTATATGTTTTGAATAAATTATGAATATTTAATCTACCGTGACATGTCGGCGACAAAGTTAATGGTTAATTTCAGTTAATCTAAAGAAAATAACACTAGACTATACACATGTAATACTATACTTCAACATAATAATATACTAAGATAGGCATCGATTATTGTATTCAAAAAATTAACTAATAATATTCAGAATTTATAAACATGTTGTATAATTGTTGTTATATAGTTGTATATAATAGGTCTTTATCTATGAAATTGCCGTTCTGCAGTACTGGCCATTTCAAATAAAAATAATTTTTGTTTGGCTAAGAATTCTAATTTCAAATTAATTTTATTCTAGAAACATGGAATTCTTTTTCCAAACGTAGTCATTTCTTTATTTATTAGTGTTACATTTTCATCGCATTTCAATCTTTTTTTCATCATGAATACGTTAAAAATTCGAGTAATTATGGATCATGAGTACCGTCATGGCAGCAACGCGGCACAAGCAGTACGCAACATCAACAACGTTTACGGAGCTAACACTACAAACCAACGCACCACCTGTTATTGGTTTGCTCGCTTCCGTTCTGGGAATTTCGACATGAAAAATGAACCTCGCAGTCGTCCGAAGACATTGCTCGACAATGACGAATTAAAGGTGATTGTGGAAGCTGATGATACACAATCTACGGCTAAATTAGCAGCAGCTTTCGACGTTAGGGTCAAAACAATATTGGTCCATTTGCGTCAAATTGGGAAGGTAAAAAAGCTTGACAAATGGGTGCCCCACGAACTTGATGATCGCAAGCGCGAAGTGCGCGTCGAGACGTGCCTTGCACTGCTCAACAGACACAAATGAAGGAATTTTGAACCGCATTATTACCTGCGATGGAAAATGGATTCTGTTTGATAACCGCAAGCGCTCAGCAAGTTGGTTGGGTCCTGGTTCAGAACTTAAACAATGCCCTAAACGAAAACATACCCCTAGAAAATATCGATTAATACAAATAAAAAATATATGAAAAAAAAATTCGTTTAAATTTTTTCATACAAAACGGCAATTTCATAGGTAAAGACCTAATACTAGGATCTAGAGAGTGCATAAAGTGAAGTAAGAAATTAAACTCCTAGTTCGAAAAATGGTCAACATAGCATAATTAATCCGATATCAAAGAAAAATATAGTTCATATACCGCTTAGTAATAATATATACATTAAGATAAGTACGTCTCTTCAGTTTCTTAGTAGCAATTATTAGTTGTCAGAATAATAATTTCAATCAGTCGAAAACTATACAAAAATATGAATAAATTCATCAATCAGTGTGTGTAAAATTAGAAAATATATGTTAGTTTGTTCATAGCTATCAGTAGTAAAAAATATTAAAATAGCTCCCGACACGAAAGAGTTTTACTTTATGTGTTTTTTTGATAAGTTTATCGATACTCAGTAATATAATAACGATTATGATGATTGATTACATACAATTATTATCTTGCAGTATTCATATTTTGATTCACTGATATCTTAACAACAGTGCCTGTAAATACGAAAGCGTCTAACATTATCTATTCAAATTTCTCTTTCTTGTAATAAATAGTAATTAAACTACAACAAACCTAATATCGTGTAAATATTAACTGTATTTAAATGTATACATTCTTTTCATAACAATCAGTCGAATGCTATAGAAGTAATTAAGCTGAAATACTAGGTAGTGACGAGTAATACAATGGATGGCTTAAAAACTCTCTCCACGGTATTTAGGTACGTTCCTTCCGTCATGTTGACGTAGTCCGGTGAAGCTATTTAGATCTTGCTGGACCTTCCTTCATGGATAGCGTAGTCAGATCGAAAAAAAATCCGTCATGTTGACTTATTATACGGTGTGGGTATTTATCAATGTAATATTATGTCAGTATCTATTTTTTCACATATAATATAGATTACCATTCTGTATGTAATCGGAAACAACTGATCTATATCATACACCTAATCTCATATAGGTGTATAATATAATCTAATAATTATTAATGTGTTGGTTATTCCCCAAAGAATAATAAATATCGGTATTTCCTACTTAGTATTCAAATTATCCAAAATATATGGAGTTATTCGGAAATGTTTTTACAATTATCAATTTCAAAGAAACTATAATCTTTATTTTCTTCGCTTGTTATTTTAAATCTAGATCTTTTATTCGAGAAATATAGGATTATTTTAGATAAAGGTACATAACAAGTTATTTAATAATTATTTATTCTAAATATAAAATGTTACTTTGTACATAATTTATTGAATTCCTTACTATCGGTATTATACTTTTTAGAACAAGAAGTTCTGCTTTTAACGCTATTTAACAGGACTTATAGCGTCTAATAATCTTCATTTTATGAAGACAGTTGGCTTTCACTGGACTTCTGGCAGATGTAAAATATTGAAATTAATATTTGATTTTTATAATTAATAAGAACACAAAAGAAAGAAAGGAAAATAATAAAAAAGTTAATAAAGTAATAGCCATAAACATATTTTTATTGTTATTTTAATTACTATAAAACATATAAGTATTTGTAATCAGGAAAGTGTATATAATATAGAATGTTTATATGACAGTAAAAATGTAGCTGCAGAATATTATATATAAGGTATTCTCTGAAAGACGGCATTACGACTGTATAACAGAGCGTCATGCCGTTTGCCATGATTTTGGAATTTACCACTAAAACTAGGAAATTATTTCGTAAGAATAATAAAAGGTAATTAATAAGCAAGACAGGTTGATCAAAAATTTCACTATACACGAATACAACAGTATATATTAAAAGTAGCAATAGATTATTATTGATGATTATTATATTATTAATTATTATTGTTATCGGTGGAGATTTGTAATTGGCAGTATTTTCATCTAATGTTTTTCATGTAATGTATAAACGTAGCTGTAAATCTTCCTAAAATGAATAAAATAAAAATAAAAATAAAATAGATAAGAATATTGTGTTATTAAAATTAACTAGTGACGCCATCTCTTAGCTGAAAAAAGAGTTGTTTATTATTTTTAACTATATATGTAAACAAAGCTATATATTAGAAAGAGATAGAGGTGGGCATTTAACGTGAAGCGGTTAATGTCACGACAGTAGCTTTAATTTTTTTTTTCGAAATGACTACGCTATTGACCCAGCATGGTCTTAACAGCTTCACCGGACCACTAAGGCGAGCGCTTAAGGCACTTAGCGGATTTTATTTTGGCAACCAGCTCAAGGTTGCACGGCACACCTCGGCTTGGCTGTTGCCTGTTGCATGCAAAATCGCGACCTATCTTAGCTAACCTAGCTAACTATTCATATATGTATAAGTTGTTGAAACGTATATGTGTACCAAGCATACACGCCTCAACAACTCCTCCATATATTTATTATCGGAAAATTGAGAGTTTTTCAGTTCGATAAGGGAAAAAAAGTAAACCCTTCCACTTTCATGTGTAAGTGTGTAGGCGTGCACGTGTGTGGGGGTGATCGTGTAGTGTTGTAGCAGTGATGTAAATTTTGTGTCACTGTACCGCGCAAGTATCGCACCAAGGGCTCCCTGCCGAGGGATCGAACCTAGACTTGAGTCGCTACCGAGGGAGGCCTACTCTGGTTGCAGTAACTTTAACTAATCATGATCTTTCTCTGGAAATGTTCTCTGATGAAATGTGGTCATTTTTATTATGGAACGGTCTGATAAGATAAAGAAATACTTAAACAGCGACATCATAACGATTAAATATCAATCTATCGGCTGATGTTAAATATTTATCAATGATACATTTTGCTTTGTAATTTTATTTCCTATTTTGTTAGTCGCGTGTCGTCGAACCGTCGTGTCGGATTACCCTGGGAGTGATTGGTATAGATTGGAGGTCGAGATGGATTCTAATATGTTCCCATGATTTTGAGATAAATATTTATTTTACCATAGTATAAATATCGTGTCTCTTTATAATTTCTGATAAATACTACAATCACTTGAATTGTAGTGATCATGTCATGAATTAAGTTTGTTTAAATCCATTAATATTTTCGGTTAAGTCAATGTAAAATTTGTCCATACTTTTTCTATTTTCGTGCATTTTTTTTTTGTAGGTGTCTAGGAATGAGTTATGGAATACATTTTAATCATTTTTAGAAATGTCTGTCTGTTTGTATGAATACGCATCAATGCTAAAACACTGGGTTCACAATAAAACCTCAACAACAAAATAAAGAATATCCTCGGAAGTAACATAGTCTTTGTTTCATTAAAATCGGTCCACTCTATCACAAGTTATTGTAATTTTAATGACGGTTCGAGCTACGTAAGAGAGTTGAGCAGTAATTGTTAACTAATTTAGTTGAATTTTGTTGGGTCTGATTTGAAAAATTCTTTCAATGTATATTTCTCATTTATCGAGGAAGGCTATAGGCTATATGTCATCGAGACCAATAGGAGCGGAGCATTAATATAGAATTTTTTTTTTGCCTATCAAGAGATTCCGTTGCGTGTTAGCGTTAGCCCAAAGTAACAACTATTCTACGCTTCTCTCGTACTTAGCTCGAGCTGTCATTCAAATTACAATAACTTTTGATAGAGTGGACCGATTTTAATGAAACAAAGACTAAGTTACTCTCGAGGATATGCTTTATATACTTCTTATGTATAAAGTTTTATTATGAACCCAGTACTTTAGCAGTGATACGTGTTCACACAAACAGACAGACAGTCAATTTCTAAAAATGATTTAGTAAAGTATTTTTAACTAGAAATGATTAACATTTTAAAGTTGAAAAGAACAGACATTAGAATTACGTTTTTATTATATGTATAGATAGATTACTATTAATAAATACTTAAAACGGTTTGTGTTTATAAATCGTAAATAAATAAAATTATAATATGCTTATAATCATCCACGATCGCGCCTGTCGTAAAGCGCACGCCTAATTTGATAACTTTGCGTTATCTGATTACGTTGGAACCGAAAAATTATATCACTCAGTAATTAGGTTAAAATGCAATTTAGAGATGCGCCGCGGGCGGCACGCGCAAACGAGCGAAGAACTTTTATGGTAGTTTACCAGCTGGCCTGCGCAGGGGTTCGAACAACCCCATTTTAGATTATACTTCAGAAAATCCTAAGCAAATTCGTGTTTTGTATGTATTCGCAAGGAATAACTACAAGGGTTATTAAAATTATTGTAATGTAATTCCTAAGTGTAACACATTATTCCAAATATATTAAAAATGCTTCCACTTACAGAGTTGAATTTTTATGGCTTGTATGCATTCTAACAATTATGTAATAATACATAATATACGTGTAACAAAATATTCATAAACATTTTTCGACGATAAATATCTTTGCTAAAAATATGATTAGGCGCAAAATTATCATTCGTAAAGTACTAACTAGAAGTTATAATTAATCCTCTGTATTTTTTCTTTGATGATGATATTCTTGTTTGTAAATATATAAATTATGTTAATTGTAACACCTTTTTACTTAAAGCTTAAGTATCTCTCTGTATGTTCCGCTGTTGACCAAAAGTCGCTTCTCGAAAGTAGCTGCGGGGTTAAGGCCAGCACATGAAGATTAGTCCAGTGTGCAAATTTCCTCAATACACTTTCCTTCATCGTTAATCGTAGTTGTTACTAATTAATTTCAAATTAGTAAATTGACTCCACTTCTGTATATTTTCTACCACTCGTAGCTCAAACCTATAGGTTTTATATATAGTATTCGGTTACATTTTGCCATATCTATTAACCTATTACAATGACTGTGGGTATATAACGGTTACTTCCATATATAATCTTATTTGATACAAACTGCTGCCTACGACTTTGTTCTTGTGATTTTATTTTCTGAGATTTGTGTGTTTCGTATGAATTAACAGTGGACTGGTTTTTTTATGTTTTTATGTCAATATTATCATAACTACTAAACTTATATAAAAATTTAACTGTCTTTTTGTTACATCTATTAAATTGTATGTATCTAGCTTAGTTTATATGGAAAAGCTAAAAAATCTACGATCTGAATAATTGATAAATGTTTTTGGAAATCATAAAATCAAAACTGATAAGCAATCAAAGTGAACTGTCGTCACCCCTTCAAAAAACCGAGTCACCCCACTTATTAAAATTAATAAGTCAGCCCTTCGTCTGCATTAATGATCGACTTATGTCAATAACGATATAATATATTTGGCAAACAGAGTAAACTAGACTGCGGCTAACAATCAAACAAGCCAGAGGAGTTGTGGGTTTTACTTTTGGACTCTTGTACGTTTAAATTTTTATTAATTATACCCATTGTAAACGCGATGTATGTTTCGTTGTCGAAAGATTCCGTATACGTAAAGAACATACTTTAAAAAAATGTGTCTTTTTTTAAGCACATGCCCACGAAGCTGTGTGAAATTTGATATAGCTAAAGTAAATATGGAGAAGAAATTTAAACAAACAAAACGTTCGTATATGTACAAATACATTTTATACTGAATGTCGAACATATATATATTTTTTTATATCATAGGAGGCAAACGAACAGGTGGGTCACCTGATGATAAGTGATCATCACCGTCCATAGACACTTACAACACGAGAGGAGTCGCAAGTACGTTGCCAGCCTGTGTTGGGTGAAGGGGGATGAGGAAGATAAGAGGAGAGGGGGAAAGCGAGAGAGGTGGGCCTCCGGCTCTCTCACTAACCGATCGAAACGCAACAATACAAGCACAACAGTGCAGTGTAAAGTAACAACTTTACATCGGTGTTTCTACGAGAGGGTGGTACTACCCCGGGCGTTAGCCTACAGTAACTATTTTACGCAGAAGAAGTCGCGGGCAGCGGCTAGTATAATATATAGAGTCAGGTTTGATTTTAACGCCGTCTGTTGAAAATTTAAAATTAAGCTATGAAAATATAGCGTATTTATTTGAGTCCAACGCTGGTAACAAACATGATCACATTATAAGAATAACGGGTACAGAGTTATTGATTTCTGGGCTTTTGAAATCACATAATATATATACTTCGTGGGCTAGATAGCTATTATACATACTTAACTACTTAAGTAAATTTTTGAACTATTAGCTGAAAATATAGTAGGTAAGTCACGTAACTAATTTACTAAAATTATTGAATAATCTACCATATTTATATAGATTTAATCGAGAGTAATTCATAAAGTGAACACTTGGGAGAAATCTTCGTTTCCTTGTGAAGTACTACTCTTGTACTCTTTGATCTGTATTTGCAAACCACTGTAAGCCCCTCGTAAGGGTAACCAAGAGTGGGAGTAAACTGTTTGCTAAGCAAATGTTATTAATAACCGCCCTCTGATTATTTGTCTAATAAATTCAACGCGACAAGTAAGTCAAATTTGAAGAGAAGCATTTTTTGTGATTCTAAACCATTAATAAATTAATTTAAACAACAAACCCATACTAGATGTTTAGTTTGATGTTGGGAAAATCTATAGGTATATATAAAACTACATTCTTTTTAGGGTTTCGTCTACGTTAGTGTAGGCTTGACCGATCCCTAACAGTACTTTTCTCTGAATTAAGGGTTCCCTATATCCTTTTCTACATTCCTTAGCATGTTTCAAGGGGTAAATTGCGCTACCGCACACCAGATTAGGCCCCACTCGACATCGCCTCAAGCCTAGGTCCGTTCCCTCGGCGTGGAGCCCTTGAGTGTGCTGCTCGCACAATACAGTGACAGAAAATCTTGCATCACTGCAACAACATTACACAAATCACCTCCACACACGTGTACGCATACTCGCTTACACGTGAAAGTGGTAGGGATTTTGTCCTTTCCCTTATCGAATTGAAATAGTTTAGAAAATTATCCGATACGAAATATATATGAGTTGTTGAGGTATGTATGCTTCGTACACATATATGTTCCAACAACTCATATATGTATGAAGAAACTCAAATAGGTCGCGAATTGCACGTATCAGGCAACAACCCAAGCTGAGATGTACCGTGCACCCTTGAGCTAGTTGTCAAATAAAATCGTCTGAGTGCCCTAAACGCTCGCTTTAGCACTTCGGTGAATCTGTTAAGACCTTGCTAGGTTAACAGCGTAGGCAGTTCAAGAGAAAAAACCTTAGAATGTCTAACGAAAATTACATAATGATCGGTCCAGTAATTAACACGTGAAAGCGTAACAAACAAACAAACTCACACTTGTATTTATAATAGTAGTGAGGATGAGAAAATACAGTTCCTTTGTGATTCTATCAGGAACTACTACACTCATAGGAGTATGGCTATGTCCAGTCACTGCGGAATTTTTCGTAATATCTTGGATTTTGTCTGACCCTATGCCATTTTTAAAGTGAAACTTCTTATGGGAGGGCTTTGAAATTCTGATCGGCAACCTTTTTGTGTTATGAAAAGTGGTGGGGTAAATACTGTGTCGGGTAGAGCGTTTAAAACACTGATTCTCGTCCACGATCACCGAAGTTAAGCAACGTCGAGCGCGGTCAGTACTTGGATGGGTGACTGCCTGGGAACACCGTGTTACGTTGGCTTTTTGTTTTATTATTTCAATTAAAATGTTTCTGTAATACAGAAGATTCACTTCTATCATGTGACTTTCGACATACTCCGTTTATGTAACATGTAATCAGCTAGTATTTATATATGCAAAAGTTACTGTTGCTATATATATTTGATATTGATAATCTCAAAAACGGTTGACCGTTCTCCGTTAAAATTGTAATTTCTAAGTATTTTTCGTACAGAAAATTTTATATTATTCTTCTTACAAAAACTTGCCACTAGGAGACGTTACAGCGTATTCGATTAAGTATTATCCGAATATCATATTGATATCCGCAACTTCGAATCCATGCCGGGCAATTTTCTAAATTACGTACATTTTGTTATTTAACAATATCGACTAACGGAGAAAGAAGACATAATGAGGAACCTGAGTCCGAGAAATTTTCTTATAGTATGTGGGAAAATATAGAATTGTGGATTTCTCGGAGCTTAAAATCGCCAATACATCATGGGCTGAAGTGGTGATATGCCCATTCCTTCCTTCAGGGAGAGGTCTATGGCCCCGCAGTGGGGTCTCTCACAGTCTGATGTAATGATTATGGGTAATAATACTGACAATGAGATACCGAATACAAAAGAAAACTAGTAATAGGCAAAATACGATCGTAGTAAATAGTTACACAATAAATAATTAAATATAAATTAACGTGGGAAAGTATTCCGTACATCTATTGCACTATAAAATTAAGATATACTCATATATTTAAGTCAAAACATAAATTTTGTGAACAGATTAAACACGAATACAACAAACAAAAGAGCAAGCAATCGAGTTACAAGTTACGTTATGCATTTTTGTCGGTTAATGAAACAGGAGCGAATGCATTTATTTTTTAATGCGAGCTCATTAACCTACAATACGAGCGCAGCGAAGTCTCCAAATGGCTCCGGTAGGTGAAATTGAATCTCTGACGCATGCGGTATGCATCGTTCTGCGTTTTGTTACGGTTACTCGCAACGGGTTATACAAGACGACATGCCACCCTTTGTTGTTTTTATATGTCAATAAATTTATTCACATACATAGTTATTTTCAAATGTAATATGATATTGTGTTTTCCTTTCATTATAGTACTAACTTCTGCCCGTGACTTCGTTTGCTTGCTTAAATAGTTACTTTGGGCTAATGTTAACACGTAGCGGAAGCTCTCAAGAGGAAGAAAATCCTCGATTTTTAAACATTCTTCATTGGTGCTCCGCTCCTATTGGCCTTAGTATGATGATATAGCCTATAACCATCGTCGATAAATGAGCTATATAACACTGAAAGAATTTTTAGACTCGAACTAGTAGTTCCTGAGATTATGCCCTACAACATCACAACGTCACAAAATTTAATATTAATACCATACTGGTATACAGATATTGTCCTTTTTTTCTCGAATTGATTACGCTATTGGCCTAGCAAAGCTTTGACAGCTTCACCGGACTTCAAGTATGTTGTCCTCTTACCGTTAAATGATGACGTTAAATCAACCTTAATATGACCGCAAAATATAGCTTGCAATTGCAACTGCAATGTTAGAACCAGAACAGTAGTACGAGCAATAAAGCTTTTGTCGCAGAAATAAGTGTGGCATGGTGGCCCAATATCGAAAATACTTTATTCAATTAAGGCCCTAAGAAGGCGTTTATTAATTGCTTTGTTATTAATTGCTTATTAAGACGATCCTGTTGTCGAACTTAATAAGTATTTGAAGTTTACAATAAGAAGAAGTCATCGAATTTATCTTTTAACAAAGTTTTAGTCAAAGCTAAGATTCTATATAATTTGTAATTTGAAATTCGATATTTATGTTCCTTATATCAGTGACTTAATAATGTTGAAGCTACGGGCTACATAATTATACATCCAATATATAAAAATCTCGTGTCACGGTGTTTGTGGTCGAACTCCTCCGAAATGGCTGGAAGTTTTAAATGGTAGGTATGAGAATAAGTCGCAAAATACATTACCGCCCTCTAAATGATTAGGGTCACCCTAACCAAATTATTTTTATCAGGTTTTTTACTATTTTTCATTTTTGTATTTTTTTTATTTGCCATAAAAAATACCTATATCCCCAAATTTGTATCCTTCTAACCCTATCCTCTCATTTTTTATTCGCGATTTTTGTATGAACAACATCCACATTCAGCAGTCATTCGTATTTGAAACAAAATGATATTATTGATGTTGCTGAATGACAGATGGCGCTACGTCTGCTTCATGAAGATTTCTTCCACGCATACGTAAATCATTCACTAAACCAATTAAGTATGTGTTTGAGTAAGTCCCTGAATTATTTGGTTGACTATTGGAAACGGTGGCAGTCGATGGCACCGGGTTCTAGATATTTTAAGATTTTTCGAATTTAGAAATACAATAGGAACTGGTAGGTAACCGATTTCACGTAGACGAAGTTGCGCAGGATTAGCTAGTAAATACATGAAATCTCAATGTTTATCAGTGAAAGAATGAGTATAGGTGTTTTTCATGATCTCATACTAAATGAGACACACGGCAGAGTCATAAGCATCTTTTCCAAGTCCCAAGTTGCAGTCCCAAGATGTATTGACGATTTTAAACTCAGAGAAATCCAGGAACTATATATTTCTCACATACGGTGCTATTATAAAACGTAGGTCAGGTTCAGGTTAAAAATAGGTTAAAAATTATCTGTATCCAGTAGTCAAACCACTCGTCTATCAGGAATTTTATTTATAACCCAATATTACTCATAATTTAGTTGAACTAACTCGAACGCAATTTTGCATTATTATCAAATAATAAAAAAATGTTAAGTCTTGTGTTATCTCGAGACTCGATATGACAATACGTAATTCACTATTTCGGCTTTAATAACATGGATGACTGAATGCGGAAAATATCTTAAATACCGTAATATGATAATTATTTGTTGTTAAAGACTGGCTTAATTATTAATGGAATGTAATCATTTGTCGAGATTACGCTATGAGTCGAATAATCTCCAAAAATAATAAATCGTATGTTTTGTTATTTATCTCTATGACCTGTTTGTATAGGAATTTATGCAATACTAGCTTTTTATCTGCTTCGTTGCTTCGCTTAGGTATTAAAGGATTTGTCATTTTTATAAATGTAGTTCTACTCATACCTTGTAGAGTTATAATGTGGCGTATTGTGATCAATCAAAATCAAAATGACTTTATTCATTTTAGGCCCTAAGAAGGCATTTTTGAAGGTCAAAACTACCACCGTTTCGGAAAACAGCCCAATCATTGAGAAGAACCGGCAAGAAACTCGATCTGGATATTTACAATATATTACATACATGTCAGAAACGTTTTTAATGGATGCACAGAGATGAGTCAATTCTAGACATCACTGTCGTTCACATATTGATCCACTCTATTATTTGAGGCCAAAACCCGCTTGACATGGCGCTTAAATTCACAATCCGGCAAATCGGTAATATCCTCTAAGACTTTGTTATAGAACCTCATACTATTTCCCAAAAAAATATTACTCGTTTTACTATGCCTAAAACACGAGACAACCAGTTTGTCACAGCACCTAGTATTTAGATTATATCGGCCTTACGATATCCAGCTTTACAAGGTTCTTACGGACACATATTAAATTATCAAGAATGTATTGGGAGGGCAGAGGTAAGATACCGAATTCCTTAAACATAGTCTTTAAGGATTCACGAGGTCCATATTGTAAATTACTCGAACTGCCAGTTTTTGTAATAAAAATATGGTGTCTACCTCAGCTGCTGTCCCCCACAACAGAATGCCATAAGATATTAAGGTATGAAAGTAGGCGCAGTAAACTAACCCAGCAGTGGCCATGTCAGTTACCAGGCGAATCTTACGTACTGCAAATGCAGCAGAACTTAATTTGCTTACCAATTGTTTAATTTGAGGACCCCATTATAATTTTGAATCTAGTGTGATACCCAAGAATACAGTATTATCAACTAACCTTACAAAATTCCCTTCAATCTTGATGCTACTATCACCTCGTGGAACATTAGGCAAAATAAAACTTATACATTTTGTTCTACCTGTATTTAGAACTAAGTTATTTAATACAAAGTTATTTATATAATACCGAAATACTTATTATATATTAGCGTATTATCTCCACTTTTTTCTATACTAGCTGACCCGTGCAACTTCGTCTGCACCAAATCGGTTATCACCGGTTTCAATTGTATTTGTAAACGCAAAAATTTCTAATAAAACTAAAACCCGATTGCAACCACATTTACCGTTTTCAATTATAAATCCAGACTATCAATGGACTCTATCAAACATATATCCAGTTGATATGTAATAAATCTTTTAAAATATGCCTAGAACCCTCAATATAGAGTTTTGAGATATCTAGAAATAATACAGAGCTTGTTAAGTCAATATCCTACGCTTATTTAATATTTATATTTAAAATTTATTTGAGCTGTGGAATAATGAGTCTATCAAGCCAATACCCTCTTTCAAAACACTCATAATCCTTAAAACACAATCTGATTATAAAGTAATATCTCAATAATTATCAAAAGAGATAAATAAACGACTAATATGCGTGAACATTCCACTGTTCTAGTAAGGATCTACTCAATATCAGCCAACAACATCACCAATCTGGAGGTAACCTTTCCTAACGTGGACGTATGTCGTGACGTAGGTTCGAATCCTAGCAACTAATCATTTGGTGAAAGAAAAAATCGTGATGAAATTAATCATGGCGAGGTGGTAGAGATTTTCCTAAGACTTCCTGGCTCACTACACTACCAGCAAGTTGTAAATCTGTTACCAAGCTCCAGTTGATGTATTCCAGCAGCTGTACTTAAGGGCCTGTACAGGTTTAAGGCTTTAACCATGTTAGATCAAAGATATTGTGGTTAAAACATTGTAACCTATAGAGTATAAAAAAGTAAATTTGCAATAATTATTCAGTTGAACAGCATAGGTGTTATTGTACGTATCTGATTTATTAGGCGATAGACGTACGAGTATTCTAATTATTTAATAATGTATTCTATAACTTGATTAACCACGATAACTTCTAGAATGATTAACAAACATATTATCACATTTATAATAACTATTGTATTATTAAATTACAATAAATTTGAAGTTAATTTTAAACGGCACATTATAACAACATACTTGCATCTCTATGAGGTATTTATATTCTTTCATTCGAATTGTTTTCACCGTGATATCCTATTACATTTATTTGAACTCTGCTTTTTGTACGTACAAAACAAGCGAAAATCCATTTAATGGCGTGACATTCGTATAATGGATGTACGTGTTTCTCTTCACACGAGTTTTGCGGAAGGGAATATAATTAAACTGTAGGAATAAAAAAATTGCAAATTGTTGTTGATTCCATTAAATCGTGTTAATTTAAAAGAAGACTGTACCCAACAAAAAATACAAATTATCCACGTGTTTAATTGTTACCAAAATAATTGATGGTGTTTAGAATCACCTTTATTTTATTTTACATATAAATACAATGATATAAATCTGCCGCTATGAGCGCTATTTGTAAAAGCTATTTGTTATTTTTCGGTTTTTTATTGTTTTTCTTCTTAAAATTTATTTAAAAAAAACGTCACGATAACTCACTGCATGTACAGTTATTAGGATTTTAAAAAACTATGTCTTTTATATATACGTTTAGTGCTGTTTGGTTTCGGTGGTTCTAGCCGTGGAGAAGTGTAGTAAGTTGTGTAGTAGCTAAGTTTTACACTCTGTATATTCTTAGTAATTAGCAAATGTGAATGTAGGAACTCACATTGTTACATTGACACGGCTAAATCCTGGACTGGCAATCATGAAATTTCGCATACATGTTGTCTGGAATACAGAGAAGGATACAGGGTATATTTCATCTTATTCGTGAGGGACAACTTAAATTAGCTTAGGATAGTTTAGCTAGGTCAGATCAGGTTTTCCTCGGTAACAGCCCAAGCCGAGGTGTGCCGTGCACCCTTGAGTATGTTACCTCAATAAAATCCGCTGAGTGCCTTAAGCGCTCGCCTTAGTAGTCCGGTAAAGCTGTAAAGGCCTTGCTAGGCCAATAGCGTAGTCAGTTCGAAGAAAAAAAATAGATAAACACGAGCGATTTTGGGTAGTACCACCCTCTCACAGAAAACCGACGTGAAATAACAGTGCTTGCATTGTTGCGTTTCGTTCGATCAGTAAGAGCGCCGGAGGCCTATCTCCTCTCCCCTTCCCTTTTTTCTCCTCATCCCCTTTTCGCTCATTCCCCCAAAACACAGGCTGGCAACACACTTGCGACTTCCCTGGTGTTGCTAGTGTCTATGGACGGCGGTGATCGCTTAATATCGGGTGATAGGCCTTTTCGTTTGCCTCCTATATGATATTAAAAAAAGTAAAAATAAAATATGTCACTAAGATAATAAATAACACAGATAGAGTCGCAGGTATTGGTTAGCGGTCTATAAAAAAATGCATAGTTTTTATAACCTATTTACTTATTCCTTCGTTTTTATAGCTTAACGCAAATTAAAATAATCATATTAATAAAACTCAATTCACTAAACAACTCGTGCAATTATACGCATATTATCTTTTAGCTATACTATAATTTCCTATAACAAAAGCAAACTAAAACACGATTTGCATTTCTTATGGATTTTTATTAGGGAAAAAGATAGTGAATAAATAATTGACGATTTAAATAGTATATCTATAGTCTATATATATACATACTAGCTGTCCCGCGCAACTTTGTCTGCGCGAAATCGGTTATTACCGGTATCAATTTTATTTTCAATCGCGAGAAATCTTAAAAAACTTATAACACGATTGTAGCAAGACCTACCGGGTCCAATTGGGAATCCAAACCATTATATATATTAAGTAACTTAGTGATGTTTGATTTATACGCGGTAGAAGACTTTTTTATATACTATGTAGTGATAGCAAAATTAAAACAATGGACGGAAGTATTACAGACTTATGTGATAAATTATATGAAAAAATGAATATGAAAGAACTACTTGTATAAATGCTAAGTTGACAGCTGGTAGAAAAAATGCTAAAGGAAAATAATTATATACGTATCTGTGTACATGTATTTAGTACATAATATTACTTGTTTGTAAGTTAGTATCGAGAGTTTTTGTCGGGATTTTATTGTAGTCTGTCGTGTAGTGGATTTTATATTTTGTTCATCATCTTGTGTTATTTGACTCTATATTTTGTAAATTTGGTGGTGTTTTACGTAATATACTCAGTTTACTTTGCATAAGTGAAGTGATTGGAAAATAATACCACGCATGAAATTCTGAGAAAAACAAAAACTCCTTGGAAGGTTCTAACGAGGGATCCACCAACTTGTTAGAATATTGACTCACACGACGCAATATAGAAGTGATTGCATGACACTTGTAATATTATTGAATACGCGACAATGGCAGTAATAATCTGAAAGATTGATTGCCAAAAATAAAGTTAAAAGAAAAAAAAGTTAGTATCTCAAGAAGGTTACGTTGAATCTTGATATTACCCACGGACATAGGAGCACATTTTTATATAATTTATGGCAATTTTGTATAGGCATGACCTACACCTCATAAACACGCCCTCGGTGTCGTCGGCTTCGGCATCACAATTACAGTGATCGTTGTGCCCTTGTATCTATTGCGGCTTAGTCGCGTGCCGTTGAACAGTGCACCTAACTGATCATAATGTTACCACCATACCTGCCTTATTATCCTTGCTTATATTATAACTGAATGTGTTTGTTTGTTTTTTTTTTATATCATAGGAGGCAAACGAACAGGTGGGTCATCTGATGTTAAGTGATCATCACCGTTCATAGACACCAGCAAGACCAAAGGAGTCGCGAGTGCGTTGCCAGCCTGTGTTGGTGGAGAATGGAGAAGGGGGTGGAGGTTAAGTGGAGGGGGTGGAGGAAGGCAAGGTGAGGGGGAGGTAGGCCTCTGGCGCTCTCACTGACCGTACGAAACGCAACAATGCAAACATTGTTATTTCATCATCTGTCATTGTCACGTCGGTTTTCTGTGAGAGGATGGTACTACCCTGAGCGAGCCGACCCATTCGTGCTGAAACCAGTTATAGCTTGAGCATGGCTCTATTATCTACAACAATTACAATTTCTCACCTTAAATATTCAAACGGTCATTACGACATTTTTCATACACGTTGTAAAGGGGTACAGAGAAGGACACAGAGAGTACCTTCATCCAGAGACAAAGTTCCGTTGCCGAAAGATAGATCAAATTCAATATTAACGCTAGGGAAGACACGAGGAAACGAATATAACGAGTATAATCCAACAGTACAATAATATATTAATCATATATTTTTGAGGTTCAATGTGTGATAACAAAATATGAGTGATCATGTGACACCTGTTAGGAACTAAATTCTTAAAAAAAAATCTGACTACGCTATTGACGTAGCAAGGTCTTAACAGCTTCACCGGACTATAAATTCTTTAACATGAAACAGAGAATCAACTCAATAAGTTTAATTTAATAATTTAGAACAAATATCCAATTATTTAAATTTGTATATAGAATAATGAATTTTATAATTAAAAACATGCTAAATAAAAATAAGTATTTAATAGAATTTTCACGCGTTCACTATTTTAATTATACAACCAACAGCATACCATGCTCGCCTACTCGGATTTTTCTTACACACAAACATGCAATCCTCGTCAATCTTTTTGGCTGCTCTGAATAAAGCCATAAGTATGGACTTACGCTTAATATAGTGTAGTCCGGTGAACCTGTAAAGGCCTTGCAAGTAGTCAGTTCGAAAAAAATCTTAATATAGTCAAAAGCTTGATTGGCATTCATTTATCCATTTATGTAATACTTATACATATATTACGATATACACAAATATTTATATCTAAATTTTTGTTCTGCTCATCTGTATTCACAGCAATCAAAAGGATTGTTTAGAACTGCACGAATACGTAAGTAATAGAAAAAGACACAGGAAGTCGTATGGCTAACGCTTTTTCTTTACGTGACAATTTTTACCAGTCAGTTCCTGCCACAGGCCACGTTAAGAAACTTCGTTCCTATAAAGTATCTGATGCCTTTCTGCTTCTTTGGAAGTATTGCTTTTAAAGATATAATAAAAAGTCATTTCTCTGCGAAATTTGAAAAGCATCTGTCTAGTCTCTTGGACATTGTTTTTATTAAATCGTATGGCTAAACAGAGTATCCATCTTTTATTATAGTCGATTGATTGTATACTCCGTTTGTTGCTGCGTGGTTCCATTAATATGGAACAGTGTAGCGACCAAAAATTTCTTACTTTTTAGCACCACACATGAATTAACAAACATAGGAATGTAAGATACACATCATGATTGTAGTCCGGTGAAGCTGTTAAGACCTTGCTGGGTCAATAGCGTAGACATTTCGAAAAAAAAAATACACATCTTGCGGACGCTAGTAACATAGTAACAGCTTTATTGATGAACAAATATTTAAAGAAACGATTTTTCACATTATAAGTTGTAACGATGATTTTTTTATATATTATAGGAGGCAAATGAACAGGTGCGTTATCTGATGTTAAGTGATCACCATAAGTGATGACCGTCCATGCAACACCAGGGGAGTCTTAAGTGCGTTGCCAGCCTGTGTTATGGGGAGGAGTAGGAAGGGAAGGAGAGGAGACGTGGGCTTCCGGTGCTCTCACTAACCGAACGAAACAGGACAATGCAAGCACTGTTACTTCATGTTAGTTTTCTGTGCAAGGGTGGTACTACCCCGGACGAGTCGATCCGTTCATGTTGACGTCAGTAATAGCTTCAGCGTGGCTCTACCACCTACAAAAATAGCTCAGCGATTAGTGCTTTGGAACACCGCATCCAGTGATGTAGATTCGAATCACGAGCCAGATCTTTTGGTGAATAAAAACATATCGTCATCGTATACATATCGTACTTCGTCACAAACTCACTAACATTAATTACTCGAAATACTCGATACTTTAATACTCAATAAATGAGCTATGTAACACTGAAAGAATTATTTAAATCGGACCAGTAGTTCCCGAGATTACTCCCTACAACGTCAGAAAGACACAAACTTTACCTCTTTATGATATTAGTATAGAAGTATAGATAAATTAGTTCATATATTAATTACAAACTAAATGAGATGCCTCCCATTAGTAGTATTCTCTGTAAAATAAGTTTAAGTAACTTTGGACACTATCCTAGTTTATAGTTGGTTAATACAGCCTAAAATGATGTGAATGATAAGATGATGCAATCTAAAAAAGACCATAATTCTAATATCGGTTTAATTATATTGCCACAAATGAAAATTTTAATGCACTAGATTGATGCCAATTACATCCATCAAACTTGAGCTGCTACTTTTACGCAAAACTTAATAATAATAATAACACTTCTAATATATATACGCTACTTCTTTTCATATTTTAAAGCTCCATTGTGAAGTCGCCTTCGTTGCACCTCAGATGCAAATACTCCGAGACTTTGTATAGATTAAGTATTTACTTGCTCTTAATTTTGATTTTATATTATTGGTTTCTTAGTTTCACTTTTCCTCTTTAATGTCAATAAAATACTAGGTAATAACCATAACCTAAACTGCTTTGTTTATTATTTGAACAATGTATTTTATAAATACAGAAAAAAACATTAAAAAAAATTAAAGCTTTTGCTTAATATAGTTTCCTTTTTTTCCCGAACTGACTACGCTATTGGCCTTATTTAGGGCCTTGACAGCTTCACCGGATTACCAATATAGTCTACTAAAATGTATTAATATTCGTTAACCTCTCTTCTCCTGCGCATTTGCATCACACGGCTTTAAACCATTTCAATCATCGCTGAAGGCGATAAAATAAAAATCATAAATTCTCAAAAGTTTAATAACATTAAATTAAATTAAATTTCAAGTTCACACATTGACGGGAAATAGGTTACAAAGGGATACAAAAAATTGCTTCACTTATTAATATATAGATATAAAAGAATATATATTTAGTACAGTCCTGAATATAAGTAAGAAATCACATGCATTTATAAAATATGCATGTATACTTTTCGATTCTAATACTTTTAGGGCGTGTAAAAAACACAAATTACTAGGATACGGAGGTTTGTAAATCAGGATGGGTCAGCTGTGGCGAAAAGGCACGCACGTGCCGTACTCGCGGAAGCCCCTGCGGACGCAGGGCTTCGCATGACGTCAGCCCATCTGCCTGACAGATGGCGCCGCGCCCCCGAACACATCAAGATAATATCGCACTAAACACGCCACTGGCGCTAACCGGGAATTCAAAATCAAGTATTCACTCCAATCGAAAACAACAGGAAATGTTTATATCTTACTTTATTCATTTAAACATACTATGCAAAGAATTGTAAGATACAGCCTATTTCTAGGCTAAAACTGATAAAACCCATTTACGCTAGTATTTACACAATAGCTCCTGATAACTGATCGTATATATGAAGATGGAAACGTAAAAAGTTTTGTTGTCAGAATACAGTTAAATGTTTTAGACAACAGAATTTCATTTAGTAGTCCGGTGAAGCTGTTAAAACCTTGCTAGGTCAATAGCGTAGACAGTTCGAAAAAAAAAAAAGAATTTCAGTTTGAAGGTCTTAGATAATTAGGCAAGTATGCAAAACTTTTCAAATTCCAAACTGTGGGATACAAACTCACAATCCTCTTTTATGACACATACATTTTATAATTATTCAATAAATTAATTACTATCTTGTAGATCTTTAAATATTATACATTAGAATGTTTTCGGTTAAACAGTGGAATAATGAAAAGGTAGGTTTATCTAAATTTTAATATTTTCCATTACTAAGTATACGGGTTAATGGCACAATCATATCCTTTGACTTGTAACAACAGGTATACATACGAATTTTGTTTAATTTTTGATTTGTTTGCTCTTTTCTTTGTCTTTCTTTTCGTTTGTTTGCATTTGTTTGTTTGCTCTTTACTATTAATTAAAAAAAAAAATTCGTCACAAATTACTGAAACATATAATAGTTTGTTACATGGTCGATGTTATTGGAGTACATGTATTCCTTGTTATTGATTTTTAATACTTCTATTTTGTTTTCATAAGTAAGTGAAAAAGTACCTTCAGTTCGTTTCAGAAGTCACCAGTATATTATAGACACCCACCGTGTTATTACAAAAAAGTTAAATACGTATTGAATACTTGCTTTATGAAAGTTTGGGTACTTATGTATTAAAAAGACCGCGCTCGCCAAAAATTCGACATCTTGTTCTTTTATCTCTGTTTGGTTAGACTTGCGAACGCGGCGCATTTAATAAGTAAATACCCAACATTTTTTTAAACAAATATTCAATACGTGTTTAACTTTTTGATAATAGCATGGCTAGTGATAATCATTAATGTAGGTATATGTAGTACGGCATGAGACCATATGGAATTTGTCAACAGATTTTTTTTTTTCGAAATGACTACGCTATTGACCCAGCAAGGTCTTAACAGCTTTACCGGACTACTAAGGCGAGCGCTTAAGGCACTCAGCCGATTTTATTTTGGCAACCAGCTCAAGAGTGCACGGCACACCTCGACTTGGCTGTTGCCTGTTGCATGCAAAATCGCGACCTATCTTAGGTAACCTAGCTAACTATTCATATATGTATGAGTTGTTGAAACGTATATGTGTACCAGGCATACACGGCTCAACAGCTCCTCCATATATTTATTATCGGAATATTGAGAGTTTTTCAGATCGATAAGGGAAAAAAAAGTAAACCCTTCCACTTTCATGTGTAAGCGTGTAGGCGTGCACGTGTGTGGGGGTGTTCGTGTAGTAGTGTAGCAGTGATGTATATTTGTGTGTCACCGTACCGCGCAAGCAACGCACTCAAGGGCTCCCTACCGAGGGATCGAACCTAGGCTTGAGCCGCTGCCGTGGGAGGCCTAATCGGGTGTGCGGGAACGAAATTAACCTCCAAACCACGGCGGCGTGATCTGTGGTTACGCGGGCGTGGGCGTGAACACGCTCTGTTTCGAGGGACAGGCTGGTACTGATCGTTCGCTGACGTGATTGAATCAGGAGGGTCGGTAAAATGTGTCGCGGACATCTTTTATAACGCGCAGCGTTAGGTACGGATTCATAGTTCGCGGCGGATACCACTAACGGGCTGGGAGCGTCAATAGATTTAAAGTATATTTTCGACTGTTATTAATAAGTGAAGCAACATGAAATAGTTCATAAGGGGCCTAAATCAATTTTTTATTGGAGAGACAATTAATAATAACTATCTATTAGTAATTACCGAACTATTACTTCTGAAAATATTTAGGTATAAAATCACGTTGATATGGATGGCCATTTGATTACAATATGATAATTGATATTCAATCGTATTTATGAATCACATAATTGATTTGTGATGTATTGTGATTTTGTGCCCTAACGTAATTACTATATTACATTATACTAGATGCTTCAAGAATATTCTAGAATGTTATCGGTTTCCGTACTAAAATCGATCGATATATTGTGTAAATAATTGTATATCTATACTTCTATACTAATATTATAAAGAGGTAAAGTTTGTGAGTTTGTGAGGTTGTAGGGAGTTGTTTACTTCACTTATTGAGGAAGGTTATAGGCTATATATCATCACGTGCGGAGCGGAGCACCAATGAAGAAAGTTTCAAAATTGGGGTTTTTTCTTCTTGATTGTTTCCGTTCGTGCTAGCATTAGCCCATAGCAATTATTCCACGTGGACAAAGTCACAGACAGAGACTATTTAATTTATATAGTAAGAAAAACGGTTCCGAATATCGTCATTCCGTTGTACTTACACGATTAATAATATATATAAATAGAGGATTTGAGTTGTATTTTACAATCTCTTCTGCTAGTTGTAATACAGCAAAGATCAGTTACATTGTAGGGAAAAGATTATTAAATTAGATTCTAAGCATTAAACTCCCACAAATCTTCTCCTTGTACACGATTTAATAATCTTTATGTAAATTATAACTTGTCTTGGATTTGAAACACATCGTCATACATACACATCATAACAAGTAATTTAGTCTATTTTAATTTAGACTAGCTGTTAACTGTGGCGTCACCTGCAGTACTATCTCCAAAACGGTTAGAGCGATCTTCAAGAAACTTTCATTGGCAGATATCTGACCTTATAAAAAGTAATTCAAACAATTTTAGTTTATACTAGCTCTTAACTGTGGCTTCGCCTGCAGTACTATATCTTAAATGGTTAGATCAACTTTCACAGGACTTTCACTGGTAGAAGCGAACTTTATAAAAAGTTTTTGAGGTTATTCTATTTTAGACTAGCTGTTACCCGCAACTTTATCTGCATGAAATTTAGCAAGATTTCAACTCATTCTTTATTCTTAATTAGAGATATAATTATCAACTTATTGATTACAATGCCACATTATAATTATTAGTAACTTCGAAGATAGGTGAAGTTTTCCTAATAAGATCTTAGACCATAAACGTCTTACGTAAAGAGTTCCATAATACAATTTCTTGCGGAACAGACAAGCGTTTATTTTTTTATAGTCACAAAATCTTAATTACAGTAGCAATGTATATTAAATGTAATGTAAAGGTAAATCTTTATAAGAATATTTTAAGCAATTGTTTCACTAGTTCCTTATACAGTGTAAGTTTTTTTCTCGATCTGACTACGCAGCACTGAGGTAGTTATATGGTGGGGTAAGGTTTCAAATATGATGCCGATGTCAAACCTCATTTGGCACACTGTTAGTATCTATATATCTAATGTACATACACACTGTACTGTTAGTCCAGCCATTATAGTAAGTTCACCTCGGAATTCGAGATACCCAGCTGTAAGACTGTAAATACTTGTATATTGACACCCTACAAGTTGTCTCAAAACCTACATATGGTAGAGTGTAAGCAACTATTAAATTTTAAGGTCAAAGGTCACAAAAACATTGATTTATCGATAGTTCATCAACCATATATGGCACGTTTTCGACCGGAGGCACCGGTTGACCTGAAGTGATGCTGTGACCGCGCGCTCTCCGCCCTCTATCTCGAAAACGGTTCACCGTATAATTTTTTTTTTTAACAAAATTTCTAGAGAATTTAGTATTCTACAATATTGATAATGAATACAAATAACAAAAAACCCATAAGAAATGAGATATTTCCAAAAAAAGCGCAAAAAACCGATTTTTGTGACCTTTGACCTTGAAATTTAATAGTTGCTTACACCCTACCATATGTAGGTTTTGAGACAACTTTTAGGGTGTCGATATACAAGTATTTACATACTTACAGCTGGGTATCTCGAATTCCGAGATTCTTACCTAATTTAAGCTTAAATGACTGGACTATGTAAGCGGCGTGCGTTTCGTACTTACAATTGTTTAGAGTAATGTAAAGAACATTTCTATAATTGTACATAGTCTCACAATTTCATAACTTTAATACAATTTAAAAAAAGCCGCGTGTGGATCTGCGGGTACAGCTAGTATATAAATAAAATGATAGAGGTTTGCGTTCTGCTTGTATCACTCAAAAACTACTGGATCAATTTAGATCTAATTTTCTTAGTTTTATCTACTTCTTAGACAGTTGGTCTTTATATAAAAAAAAGAATTATCGCGTTATCTCAATATTAATATAAAGGTTTTAAAGTTTTAAGAAACTACGATTTTTATAAACACTATGTGTTCAGCGAGATGTGTTGTTTTCTTGCCGTGAAGAATTTCGGCAAGCGGTACTTACGTTTTTCCTTTATACATAAAATATATTATTAAAATAATAAGCGACGCAGACTATATATTAATATTAAAAATCAACTGTTAAAAGTATTAATATAGTAATTAAAGTTTTCTAAATTAAGTTCAAATGTGTACCATTTTCATTAAAAGTTATTCTCTAAAGTAGTTTTAATTGGTTTCTGTCATCAACTTAAACCACACAGTAATTTATGAGTACAGAAAAGCGCTATAACAATTATGTTTTTGCCGTTATTAAGTATCAACAGATTATAAAATATATATTAAATTGTTATAAAAGTTAATTCGTGCCTACGAATATGGTGATAATTGCCTAATAATTAAAATTAATTTAATAGCACTGAACAAAATGTTACTTTTTGTATTACAAAAAACATGTGTCGGCATCGCAACTCGAAGAGATCGATAGCTGTTTCAATTACTTAATTGGTAATCACTATAGTGACGTACACACGTCACGAACATAAAAACATTTATTGATTTTCTATATACGTACATAGTATATTGTTAGAACATACCTTTCCTTTTATCTACAAGACCTATAAAAAAAAGAAAACATAAGTGTGAAATATAATTTCATTTACTCTTTGTATTATGTTGTCTAATATGAATATTAAACACATACAGCACACACATACGTACACACAAATAACACTCGCATTTTTTTCTCTTCTGCATATGACACTTCACACATAACAATTTATATAATATACAATATTTTAAAAGTACTACAAATTTGCCATCTAACATTTTTGTTTAACTCTTACAGTTTAGCTAAAAAATGCAAAAAACTGGAAATTCAAATTGCAAAGCTGTATAACAAATCAAATATTGAAAATAGAAATTCGACTCAACAGAACTCTTTGGACCAAATTTAATAATAGAAAAAGGTCCATTCATTCGTTTAAAAAAATATCACAGTTTGCGGGGCAAAAAATAATAAAAAAACAATGTCTCCAATATTATTTGTATGGAAAAACTTTAAGTTCAATGGAGAACTTCTAGAATTGGAATTTTGAGCTCCGCTTTTAACAGGAGCTTTGTTGGGACATCTTCTAAGATTTTATGGGCCCAGATCAACAAAAATTCGTAATTTTTTGGCAAAACATTTTTATTTTAGGAACAAAATATGTTACTCTGGAGCTGGGCGATATTGGCTTCGACACGAGACAATTAATGCAGCTGATATCGATCATTTATCATATTCTACAATTTGTTCTTTTGATTTGATTTAAATAAATGTAAAATAAATTTTCTTGTTTTAATTAACAGAAATATAGTAGTACCTAACTACTTACTTTTATCTACTATTTGTTTATACATTGACTTATAATAAGATATAGCTCAGTACTTTATTTAAAAAAAATATATAAATATCGTGAATATATATTGTCTTTCATTGCGAATATTACAAACTAATATAATGTGACAACAACCACAATTGATAATGAAATAGCGATGTAACCTAACATATTCTTATAAAGGTAATAAGTTCATCCCAAAGAGTGCTAGCAAAGGAGCTCCCTTCCCAGAACAGATTAAAAATATTTAATTATATACATCACATTAACAATAAAACTATAAATGGAGTTTTTGGTGGGACCTTGGAATGCCATGTAGTGGTCTTTATATTTAATTCATAATCCTGTATTATTTGGCTCTACATTGTGTATTGTTGATGGTGTTTTACGTACTATAGTTTGGTTATTGTACAAAAGTGAAGTGGATCGGAAATAATACCACGGAACATGGATTCTAAATTGCTTAAAAAACTCCCAGGAAAGTTCTAACAAGACGGCCACCATCTTGTTAGTTCATTGAAATTATATCAAGAAACTTGTAATATCGTTACTCACTCGACAATGGCAGTAATAGTCTACTGGAAGTCGGGTTGTCAAAACTAAAATAGAAAAAGAAGTAAACTAGAAAACGCCATACAATATTACTTTACTTACTACTTACTATACTCTATTTTTGTTTTATCGAAAATTAGAAGCAATATCCGAGTGATCCGAGCAAATAATGTCGCTTAGTTATGTGAAAAGTTTTCATCTAATCCTATTATAATGTCACTATAATATATGTTTTATCCAAATCATTGGAAACAAATATCTTATCCAGTACAAACTGTAAAAAAAAAAAGTTTTATTAGTATAATTAATTATAACTACGTGTATGAACTTTTTGAAGATATTACTCAAGAGGAAAGAAAAATGTACTGTGGGGCAACATAAAAACAATGAACTTTCACACGCGATATATTCAAGTTGATGTAGTGCGGTTTATTGCGGAATCAGAGCGGAGAAGTCTGCGGTAGACTTATAATTGAATTTGGGAAACAATACGTTTCCCGCGGCTCGTCTAGACAACATTCGAAACACGCACCTGCTCACTACCCGGAATTTATACGGCTGTTTTATTTACAATAACTAATTATTATTTCACGGTTTTTAATTAAAAATAACTGGGAGCTTAGCAGATATCTATGTCTATTTTATAATATTATTTTAGAATTTACACTGCGTATATTCCATTTGTATGCAAACTCGATTTAACGACAAACTTACTAAAACGTCTAAATTACTTGGTTGTGTATGGTTTACCTTAGCGTAATATCATTTCTTTATTTAACGAAAACTCTTTATAGAAATTACATAATCAAAGGGGGTTATCTCAGGAACTTTTAAAACGGTTTTGAAAATTCTGCTACCAATAGAAAGTCATCATTTGTCAGTATAATAGGCTATATTATATGTATCCAAAAATGGAAAGATTTTTTAGTGTTGTCGGATTAGCAAAGTCGGAGAAAAAACTGTCGAACGAAATCGTTTCTTACGAACGCTGCCTTAACGATATGAGATATATGATTGAGTTCTAGAGAAAAGTTGTAGAGCTTAATAATGGCTACAAAAAAACACCAACAGCATGTTTCTAACTTTTATATTTGAGTCATAAAGAGTAGTTTTTTATAAATGTTTACCGCCCAACGAAGTAGGCACGGGTCAATTTAGTAAATAATTCTCTTAATAAAATTGTTGAAAGAATACATACATGTCCTAGTATTGCGTACACAACTTGATACAATATGGATAAAATAAAAAATTCAAAGCGTAGTTTTTCTTTATTTTCCAATGAATGATGACATGAAATAAAATAACTTTATAGGTAGACAGTTTTTCCTTTTTAAATGTAATTCATAAACCATTTTAAATATCTTAATAATATCAGTTTACCGTTCCATCATCGTTCTTATCAAAACTAAAGCACGTGGCCGTAACTTTTTAACCACGAGAAAAAACAATAAAGTAATATCTCACAAGTATCGTTTTCACCCACCGGCCGATCAATGTAAACCCTGCGCTATAATTCAATTGCGAGGGTCTGTCCGACCCGGGGCTATATGAGTGTTACATTTGATTCGTATGTAGACGATATAAACGATGATAGTTCAATTCCCTTCAATTATTAAAAGCTATTTTCTTAAATTACGAGAGCAATAATAAATTTTGACAATGGAAGAATTTGAAATGTAATCCTATTGATACAAGTATAATTATTAAAAGATATTCCATTTGAAATAAGTAATAGATATATAAACAATTAGTATCTATACACAGAAATAGTAAAAAATGTATAATGTCGATTTAAAGGGATTTAAAACTAGCTTCTGCCCCGCGACTTAGTCCGCGGGGAATAGTTACTTTGGGATAACACTAACACGCAGCGGAAGCTCTCAAAAGAAAAAAAAACCTGATTTTGAAACATTCTTCACTGGTGCTCCGCTTCTATTGGTCTTAGCGTGATGATATATGTATAGCGTATAGCTTTTCTTGGTAAATGAGCTATCTAAAACTGAAAGAATTTTTCAAATCGAACTAGTAGGTCCTGAGATTACCCCCTACAACCACACTAACTCGCAAATTTTACCTCTTTATAATATTAGAATAAATATTTTTTTGGAACCAAGATAACAACAACTTATAATAATAATTGTCTTTTTTAATCATTATAATACAATATGATATCCTTACTAATATTATAAATGCGAAAAGTACATAGAGTACCTTTGATCTAAAAAAAACACTGTTCCCGAGAGATAGGTCAAAATTCTATTAACGCGAGTGAAGCTGCAAGTAAACCCTAGTATTGTGTATGTAGAGGTCATTTACAAAGGTACTGCATTGCAAGCAAAACGTTTTAATCAGCGGTTGTTTTTTTTTTTTCAAAATGACTACACACTTTTAGTTTGAGGGGCCTTTTGAGCTACACTAGGTTTATAATAACCAAATAAATATTATAAATATATAATTAGATAACTTCATTTGGCCATGTATCACGATGAAGCCTACTTGGTCTTCGAGGAAACCATGATAATGACATTTTTGAACTCTTGAATCTAATAAAAGAGATAAAAGACATAAAATAACGGGAAGAGTACGTGATGAACAGTTCAGATTCAACCTACTCTAGATAGTGTTTCTATGAATGAAGCATGTATCAACAAAGCCTGACTATATTTCACGACCACTCGATAAAGAATGAGTCGTTGGAAAAGAGAGTACAAGGAAACAATAAGGCGAAAATAATTAACGCTTAAAACACCCGTTGCGGAGTCGTGAGCAGATGCTAGTTTGCTCTTATCTAAGAAATATAGGACTGTAAGTGATATAATGTTCTAAATTCAATTTCAACAAACAGACACTAAAACAAAAGTTGTAGAAGCCTCTCAGCGGGTAGACGCAGTTTGTATTTGCTCGCCTACGGGAGGGGGTCATTACTAAACTCCATTATACTTTTTGTGCCAAGTGTTTTGGTGGTATAACAAGGGTGAAAACGACCCTACAAAACGAATGACATGCTCTCAACATCCTTGTTTTTATTGTCTGTGAGAAAAGAAAATAATATTGTTTGTTTGACTTTAATAAAAAGCGTTTATTATGTGGATCAAAAATATAGGAAAATTCAAACTATTATATATTCATGTATGGTCATAGATAGTCCAATTAAGTCATAAAGTACCTGGGCGACCGAGCTTAGCTCGGTTCTTTAAAAAACCTTTTTAAATCCAAATAAACTTTTAGGTATGCCTTATAAAATTAACTTTTTTTTTTCCAACAAAAATATATTAAGAAAATATATCTCTTCTGCTGTCACTCGGATTCGAACTGAGGCTACACGGATTTTTGAAGCAACTGATTTCCATCTCACGTATTTTTGTTTTGACAGCGCCGGCGAAATTTACCTTCATACCTATATTTTTTTATTGCCTGAAAACTCAGTTAAAAAAAGTTTTCGATGAATAAAATCTAGCTAGATCGATTTATCGTTCCCGAAACTACCTACATACTAAGTTTCCGGAAATAGATGACGCGGTTTCCGAGATCCTGAATATATACAAATATAAAAATATACAAGAATTGCTCGTTTAAAGGTATTAGATTTAATTTTACATTTTATTATAAACATTTAATAGTTGATGTTTTTGGTATGATTTGTTTTAAATATATGTATACACTTTTCCGAACTGGCCACTTCTATTACTAAATATTTAAAAAATAATGACGACATTTGAAAATAGACTCTTTGGTTTTAAAATGCACTTTGTTTTATCTCTTTGACGCTTGTTTCAACATTTTGGAGCAATTTTCAATATGGCGTGTCCACCTTACAAACTATTAAGTACGTGAAAACTTTCGTAGTATGATTTACTACGGTTCTAAGCGTAGTTTGACGCCTTTGCAGTTTCGCTCGATTAAAACAAATTGTGAACTGAGATCGGCAATAAAGCTTTGTGCAAATTGACTTATAGTTAGTTTATAGTATTTCATTCCAAAACCATAGATAAAACTTTATTTTCATGAAAAATTTACTAATTTTCAAAATTGAACCATATATTTATAATGGGAAGTTGTCATTTATGATGTTGGATAAAAATTGAAAATTAATAAATATTTTTATTCTCATTTATTTCAAATATATTTTGTGATATAAAACGCAGTAATGTTATTTTTATACTTTATTTTTTGCAAGCAATCTTCTAGATTATTACTGCCATTGTCAAACGGGAAATAACTTGGTAGGTAATAATTACAAGTATCTTGCGATCATTTGAATGTTCTGATAATATGGTGTCCCTTAGTTAGAACTTTCTAGGGAGTTTTCGTGACATCTCAGAATTCATGCTCCGTGGGATTATTGGTATTATTTCCGATCCGCTTCACTTATGCACAACGATAAAACTATATTACCTAAAACACCTCCAATATTACAAAATATAGAGCCAAATAACACAAGACTATGAATAAAATATAAAATCCACTACATGCCATTCCAAGATCCCGCCAAAAACTGCATATTTGAATTAGAAAATTTGGCGGTGTACAGAACCATTATAAAAAGTATTATGTAACTTAAATATATATATATATATATATATATATATATATATATATATATATCATTTTGGTAACAAAAACTAGTCTTCGAACAAAAATTGCCATTCCATTGCGTAATGAGGATCCAAGAAATAATTAAACATAACGCTACCTACTTACCTTGTGAGAATTATCTCGGTGAGAGTAAGCAATGAAACGAAGTGAAAACCGAATTAAGGTTCAATGACCTGATAATGAGCTCGACAAAGGCTCTGAGAATATTTAATACACTTTTATTGAATCCAATCCGATGTAGACAATGTCTTGTGAATGTAATGTTCTAGAACAATCGATGCGAATACACACATATTTTTTATATGCACGCCTCACATAAAAAATACTGAATAGATTTCGTTTAATTTTTTTTTATTTTATTTCTAATACACCGAGTTATTTTCTATTATCTGAAAAAAAACATTTCACAATATCTTGGATGATGTCTTTTTTTATATCATAGGAGCCAAACGAACAGGTGGGTCACCTGATGTTAAGTGATCAACACCGTCCATAGACACTTGCAACACCAGGGGAGTCGCAAGTGTGTTCCCAGCCTGTGTGGGCGTGGGGAGGAGGAAGGGAAGAGGGGAGGTGGGCCTCCGGCGTTCTCACTGACCGAACGAAACGCAACAATGCAAGCACTGTTACTTCACGTCGGTTTTATCTGAGAGGGTGGTACTAACTCTAACCAACCCATTCATGCTGAAGCCAGCAATAACTTCAGCGTGGCTCTACCACATGTATGTCTCAGTTGATAGCGAATTTAGACACAGCATAGATCGTCGTTGATTCGAATTCTTATGACTGTGTTCGAGCTTCCGATGTAGGAAAACATCAAGATGAAAATATGGCAAATTGGTAAGGATTTCTAAGTCCGTCTGATTAGCTACCAACCTCAAGTTGAAAGTTTGTCATGAAGCAGCTGTTAGTATGTTCTATCAACTATACTTGGAAGCCAGTCTCCTCTAGTCTTAGCATGTTTTTCATCTTAGCATACACTAAAACCCAGAAACTTAAAGAAAAGATCTGCATTTATTTTAAAGTTTTAACAAACTACAATATTTATAAACACCACGCGTTCGGTGAAGCGTGTTTTCGTGTGAAGAAGTGGGCAAGCGGTGTGGTGTGCATGCACAGAAATGGAGAAAATATAATTTTGGTTTCGATTTTTTTGGAACGAAGTTCCTTATCGCGCGTTGTGAAAGGGGGCTAGACGGAAAAAATTCTTACGAAAAGTTGTCACGACACTTTTTGCTATAGTAAGCTATTGTAAGCTGTGCGGCGTCGCATGTTTCTCTGTCTGTCTCTCTCTCTCTTATAGAAAGCAAGTCAGATATTTTCATTTCTATTTCGCATTGAACAGTGTGGTGTCGCGACGATTATTTTTGTTGAGTGTATACAGGTTTTTTGTAAATAATAAATAATAAAAAATAATTTAAATAAAATAGAATCCCAAACATATGTTTCCTACTTCAGTTACCACAAGCCAATTATTACGAAAATTGAGCCTACTGATTAAGTTTATATAACACTAGCTGTTACCCGCGGCTCCGCACGCGTTTTTTGAATGTATTAAATAAATGTAAAATTGTTATTAGATGTGTAAATAACAATAATACTCTTTCAAAAATATTTGTAAGTATGACACGCACATCATCTACAGTAGTAGGTAAATGGGATGGAATTTATCATAAGCCACATAGTTGGAACTTTAAACTACTATCTATGTATCAGCCTCATTGCTCACTTACACTATATAAGAAAATAATGAAAATATTAAGCTATACATTATCGAACAATATGTGTTCAATATTTTATTGTATAGATATAATATCGGGTATCGTCTGCTGAACTCGCTAGCTTCGCTCGCTAAAACAGCTAATTAGTTGGTTATTTGCCCGTAAAATTTCTGTTAAAATATTACTTGTAGTCCGTTGAAGCTGTTAAGACCTTGCTAGGTCAATAGCGTAATCATTTCTAAGAAAACAAAACCGTTCATATAGGTCCAGCTGTTTCGGAGATTACCCGGAACAAATAAACAAACAGATATATCGACAGAATCAAAAAAAAATGTTGATATTTGTAGCACCGCAGATATATGTATTCATCAAAAAGTATTTATTTGAATATTATATACACACGCTTTATTCTTATAATACGTAATAGGCAATATATCACAAACCAAAAATTGGAAACAACACTAACGTAGAATAAACTTTTTGAGGAGTTTTTGACAGGATTTCAGTCAGTGTTATGTAGGGATTTTATATTTTATTCATAATTTTGTATTATTTTACTCTATGTTGTGTTAAATTGGCGGCGTTTTATGTAATATGGTTTGTTTATTATGCATGACTGAAATAAATGAAAAATAATGCCATGGAGCATGTATTCTGTAAGCTTGAAATTAAGAAGATAAAAATTTACGAAATATTATATAGAAGATTTGGCGCTTATGTATAGAGAATACATAAGAACTACCTATACTGACAATTTCAGAATTGGCAGTATGGATTAATTCCTTCGCCTGTATTGTGATGGACGAATATTATTACTACTAACCTTTTAGAATATCAGCACAAAATAAAATTTACAAATGTTTCCGACACAAACGTACCACGTATAATTAAAAATTGAAAACAAAACTAACGTAGAACAAACCTTTTGAGTAGGAACACAAAATAAACCATGAAAATATTTCCGATAGAATGTTATCGCGTTACCATGGCAACGCATATAATACTGACATTAACACGCAGCGGAAGCTTAAAAAATAGCCCGTTTTTTTGACATTCTTAATTAGTGCTCAACTCCTGTTGGTTTTAACGTGATGATATGTAGCCAATAGCCATCCTCGATAAATGAGCTATCTAACACTAAAAGAAACTTTTAAATTGGATCTGTAGTTCTTGAGATCATAGCGTTCAACCAAACAAACAAACAAACAAACAAACAAACAAACAAACAAACAAACAAACAAACAAACAAACTCTTCAGCTTTATATATTAGTATAGATTATATTTGTTAATAATAAAAAAAATTCCTTCACTAATTAATCGAAAGGAACATCGTTCCATCCGGGTGTCCCTTGACACCTCTCAAGTTTTTTATGATATAGGAGGTAAACGAACTGGTGAGTCATCCGATGTTAAATGATTACCACCATCCATATACAACAGCAATACCAGAGGAGTCGCAAGTGCGTTGCCAGCTTGTGTTGGTGAGGAAAGGGGTAGGGGGAAGGGAAAGGGGATGGAAGGAAGGGTAAAGGGGGAGGTGGGCCGTCGGCGCTCTCACTGATGAGACGCAACATTACAAGCACTGTTACTTCACGTCGGTTTTCTGCGACAGGGTGGTACTACCCTGGACATGCCGACCCTTTCATGCCGAAACCAGTTACAGCTTTCCTGTGTACATAAAATATATCGTTGATATATTAAACCAAATAGACGAAGTCGCAAGTATCAGCTAGTATTTTATATTTTTTTCATTGTAACATAAAATTTAGCAAGCTATTTCACTAAGTGATCGCATAACATTTACATGCCCTAATACGCTTGAATGCAACTATTGAAGAGAATTTTGTCATCAATCTTGACAGGGTGCGGCGCGAGCTCATACCGATAATGCGCTCGACATATGGCGTTACATCGCCGCCCGTTACTACTGCTATGAGTCGTTACGCTCCGATACCCCTGAATAGGACCGTGGTCCAAGTGACCCGCACCGACCTTAGATATTAAACGTGGATACACCGTACATATAGAGATTGGATCACTTCACAAGTGCGTAGTTTGAAACGGAGTTTGAAGTGGTCATTGTAAACAAACCTTTTTAGTTTTTCAATTGTTATATACTGCATACACAATTTGATAATCACCATTCGATTATAATATGATAACTGTACCCGCATCCATTTATTACGGACTACCTTGTGCTCGCGAATTCATCTGCGTTCAATAGTTACGTTAAACTAACGCTAACAGGCAGCGACAGCACACAAAAGGAAAAAAAAAATGTGAAACATTTTTCATTGGTGCTCGGCTCCTATTTCTCTTAACGTGATGACGTGATGCCTATAGCCTACCTCGATAAATGATCTGTCTAACAGTGAAAGCCTTTTTCAAATCGCATTAGTAGTTCCTGAGATTAGCGCGTTCAACCAAACAAACAATCTCTCCAGCTTTATAAGATTAGTATAGAATAATTTTCTTTTCAAGCTTTTCTATAGTACCCAATACCTATAATGAAACTGATGCATTAAATAAATTGACAGTTATATCTTTCCTAAAGTTTAGACTAGTGTCTGTTTTAGCATAAGTGCGTGTTTTATAAGAGAAGGGCACTTTCACAGGGAGTGCTAAGCACCGGGAGGCCACATGTCGTCCTGTCGCGCTAATCTCCAGGATTTGCCATTCAGTGTCCCCCGTCGTTCGTCGCACTCGCTCTGACCCATACGTCATACATCTATCTCACAAGGCTCATTGAATATTATTGCTCTATGGGGATTTTGGAAATATGGAGCCGTTTAGTAAAAGCCGTACATTGTATCCATGCTGTGGAATTATTCATACGCGGCCCGTTGTATTTATCACTTAATGGTATTAGTTATTTGATCGTTTAATCGCTCGATTTGCAACTTTATAGCCAAGCTTTAATCGAATGAGAATAAGCGTAGTATTAGCATGCAAAATATATAGCGATTACTGAGAAAAATATACATAATCCCGGTGTTTATTAATTTAATTGGCAACATTTTACATATCTATACTAATATTATAAAGAGGTAAAGTTTGTGAGTTCGTGACGTTGTAGGGAGTAATCTTAGAAACTACTGTTCCGATCTGAAAAATTCTATCAGTGTTATATAGCTCATTTATTAAGAAAGGTTATAGGCTATATATCATCACGCTAAAACCAATAGGAGCGGAACACCAGTGAAAGATGTTTTAAAATCGGGATTATTTTCCTCTTGAGAGATTTCGCTGCGTGTTAGCGTTAGCCCAAAGTAACTATTCCACGCGAACGAAGTCGCGGGCAGAGACTAGTATAATCAAAATACACCTTCCTTGATGCCTAATCATGGTAAAACTACTGAAAATATAAGCATAGGATTATGACTATTCTATGAGGAATTTTTCGTGCCTGGTCCTAGGCTACTTATTTTTTGGACGCGATTGACCCTTTACCATTTCTTTATGCCCTTTCTTCGTTCAGAAATCAGTATGACAAGTAATATTATAAGTCACTAAAGTATATATTTACACGGAACTTTTGTACACTATTCTTTTTTTATATTATGAAATAGTAGAAGCCTGTGAAGTCCAGCTGATGTTAAGTGATGACTGCAGCCTATAGCTATATATAACCAACATAAGGAGGACCCCAATTCTGAGGTCAGTTATAATAGGTTGCTACCCTTGAGAATGAATATGAAACGCCTAATGTGCTAGTGTAGGTTATCAGCCACACCCTTCCAGCAAAGCATATGTAATGAAGACTGCACGTTTTTTCCCAACCTTAGTTCTTGGTTACTTTTTCATACTAAATTCTAACATATAAGTCTATACTTGTCAGTGATAACTTATTCGAGTTTAAGGGAATAATCACCACGCTTACATTCTTATTGATTCTTGTAGAATGCCAAAAGGTAGCAAATGTGTCACTAAATGGTTCTTTAATATTTTCAATAGAATAGTGTGTCATTAAATCACTAAATGAATTTATTTGAAATCATAGTTTCTCACATTTCTTCTAAGCTTGTTACATTAGTAAATACTAGTAGACCCGACTGATGTTTTTCCGATCTGATTATTAAAAAAAACGTTAACAAGTTATATATCTAAACCTTTCTCACGAATAATTTTAACTACTAGTGAAAACCGCATTAAAATCCGTTTAGAAGTTTTTAAGTTTATCGCGAACAGACAGTCGTGGCAGAGAAGTTTATTTTATAATGTTATGATTTACCATTTAAACATGAGTGTCTGTTATTAATTAAAACAAGCTTTAACGATATTTAAACAACATTAATTTCCATTGAAATCAATCACTTAAGTCAATGTCTGTACGTATAATCATCCCATCCCGCTGTCAGCGCGCAATGCGTTCACAATCCACATGGTGACTTCTGGTACTTAACAATAAAACGAACAATTACATATAAACTCGACAACCTTATTATAAACGAAATACAGTCGTAATTTGAATAAAATTTTATTCACTACATGTAATATTAAAATACGCAAGTGCATTGTGGGGAATACGGCATGTCATTGCTTCCCTTGCAACCCTAAAAGCGTTCTATTCTGTGAACCGGACGAGCCGACAGGTTAACTTTTGTTGTTCTATAAAAGCCGTGCATTACAGTTCGATTGTTAGCACAAATGTTAGGTATTACAAAGCATTTTGTGTTTATTCAAAATTATTTCAAATATGAATATAAAATTGTTTATTTCAATATACTGTACTTATATTTTAAATAGTTATTGTAATAACCAACATATAAAAATGTATATATATAAACATATAATAAAAATCTAACGTGAGTGGACTCTTAATAAAAAAACCAGGTGTCTAGGAATAAGTATTAAAACTCATTTCAATCATTTTCAGAATTGTATGTCTGTCTGTTTGTTTGTATGAACACACATCACTACTAAAGTACTAAGTTTATGATACCTCTTCAAGAAAATCATAAAGCATATCTCCGAGTAACATTTAGTCTTCGTTTCATTAAAATTGGTTTAGTCTATTAAAATTTTGTTTGATTGTAATTTTAATGAGGACGTGACTTAAGTACGAGAGGAAAATAGATAGTAATTAAATTTTATATATTCCGATGACTTTATTAGTCACCGTTTTAGCATCAGATTCCAAACGGAAGAAGTCACGGGTACAGTACATAAATAAAAATCAACAGTATAATGAAAGAAAACGTATGAGAATTTGTATGGAAAAGTAAAAAACTTGGGTTGAGAAATCATATACTAAAGTGAATGAGTGAGACAAAAATAAGTAGGGAGATCTTCAAAAATATTGATAGAATTGATAGATATTCAATTGTTCAGTTATCATTTGAGTTCATTTCATGTTTGGAATGTAAAGGAAAGATTTGATCTCATTTTCTTCGTTAGTATTCCAGTGCGAAGCCGAGGTGGGTAGCTAGTTTTATAATTATCTAGCGGGACTGGCAGACGTTGTCCCGTCCTGATTATAAAAAAAAAACCTTGACAAATTATATTCCAAAACGTACCTCATGAATCATTTTATCCACTGGTGAGAACTGCATGAAAATCCGTTCAATAGCTTTTGAGTTTATCGCGAACAGACAGACAAACGCTGTTGGGTACTTTGATTTATACTATGTAATGATTTACATAACAGTTCCATTTGTTATTTCATCGTTATCATCTTTATGGATACCTCTTTTTAACCTGCAACAGGAAATAAGTTTCCTCTTTTTCACGCTATTTCATCCTGGTCTTAATAGTTTCCATTTGTGTGATCCATTCCACCCGAAATCACCACATCTTTGAGTTGAACTAAATGCACATTATAACCGGCATTTTAGTGTTCTTTTGTGATGTTTTAAGAAAATAATTTAAAAAGAAATCGATGCAGTCATAAGGGCTGCCGATAGAATAGAAAACAAAAAACACTGTAATAACTGTGTGCTTTTTAAAATTCTTAAATCAATTATAATCTCATTTTGCAGGCATGGCGGACGTTGTCCCGTTGTCATAATTAAAAAAAAATTAAATACCTACCTAAACCTACCTCATGAATCACTTTATTTATTGGTGAAAACCGGATAAAAAATTAAAGTTTTCGAATTTATCGCGAACAGATAAACAAACAGACATGGCAGAGAACTTTTTTTTTATAACGCGTAAGTTTACATAAATTTCATAATTTGTAAGTTTGAATTATTTATATTAGTCAGACCTTCACATATATTGGGACTCGGAGCAACAATTATATAAAATATTTTAAGGTTACTTATCAATCAAAGATGTGATTAGCTGCACAAACTTAATAATAAGTATAATAAAATTTTATTTATACCTAATATAACCTGTTGCATGACGTAACAATGGTACATATAATTTCATTTTAAATTTTCATTTTTCATTATTTTTCGCTATGAATCAATTACATAAATTATTATTTTTTTTTAAATTACAATGCGGTAAATTTTAACTCATTTAAAGATAAGTTGTAAGTATTTATATATAAAGTAGATATAGTTATAAGATGTTTATATAATTCACCTGTATACCTTATTAATTAGTCAATATATGAGTATTATACAAAAGATAGCAGAGTCTTAATTTATTTTAGTATAAAACAGTTCGATATATGTACAAACTTTTCATATCGTCATAGTGAGATGTGAAAATATTTCTTTACTGAACGGTAAGTCAATAGAGGTTTTAAGGCATTGCCCTCAAGTAGAGTTGCCAACCTATCCGCGATAGCCGGGACTTTCTATTTCTGAAACCTTGGTAAAGACGACACGCATAAAATGTTTGAAGGTCGTTATTTTCGCTATTTGCATGATGTATGTATTCATCATCTTAACGTAACATAATAAATATAACCAAAATGAAGGTATTTTATTTTATTATAGATATTTCAATGTTTCCATAAACTACCTAAAAAACTCTTGGAATCCGATTTTTTCAGGCATCTCTCAGAAATTTTAATTATCAATTTTGTACAAATCTGTGTCACAAAGTTGGCAACTCTGACGCCGAGGTAGATCAGGGCCGAGAGGTGAGGGCGGGCACAGGTTCGCGCAGCTCGTGCCTAGGGACGGGGGTACTCTTCTTGATTACAGCACACCCTCCAACCTTCCCCGATTTCCCCAACCTTACTCCCCGCCCCACTACAATACACATAAGCTTACACAATGACAAGCACGTATAACTTACAAGAGTTATAAAAGATTTAAAATAACATTTACATTTTTCATACAATTAAAATTAACAGAGAAATACTATAGCAGACATATAATAAAATATTGACATTACACAAATGTACGTTGTTTTTTCTATAGCATTTAATTTTGTATCTTTAACAATGTACACTTGATTTATGACATATTAGAAACGTTATATTTCTATCAAATTAGTATAAAATTTGTCAGTAAGTAGTGGATATGACTACTTACTACTACTATAACTACAAGATAATTAGAATAATCTTATAATATCTTGACATATAATAATCTGTTTTGCAATTATAAACATATGGGAATAATACAGCAGAATTAATAAATTTATCCTAAAATCCATCGAAATTAGCTATACATAGTAAATATAATTGTATTCAATTAAATATACGTTAAGTACAATATACATACGAAATCTTAGTTTGTTTAATGTTCGAAATAATTATAGTAATTGCTAGATTATTCCTGTTATAGTATTATTTTAGGTTATATAATATATTTAATTATTTACATATGGTTAAAATTGAAATATACTTACTTCTATGTTTAAACTATTGTTAAGATGTAAAAACTCTACAAAGTTTCATGACTTAGTTTAATAGAGAATCGTTTGTGTCACTTGAGAGTGCTCGACGAAGGCTCAGGTGGGTGTGGCGAGTACGTCACAATGTGTACCGTGATTGTACACATCAAACATGCAGAAGCCAGCGCCCTTAGCGCTCGTAAAAATGCATATTCAAGCAGAAGGGCGGCCGCTTTTAATACAGCTCTGTAATGAGCACTCGAGGTCGGCTATCTTCTTAATTTTCTCCTTACCGTCCCATTCAGGTAAATTGTTGGCCTTATTAATTGCTTTACAACGAAAAGGTGGAACCGCTTTCAATTTGACGGTGCGGCAATTTCTGTTAAATTAGTTAGGATTACTTCATCAAATACGTTGATACAATTTCTACTACATGTAAGACAGACTTCATAGATTAGTGATAGTTATCCTACTTTTCAACTGGCAATTTGCGGGTTGGATTTATGAACAAAATTTAGTGTGTCTATAAGTGTGATTAATTACATTTCACCATCGTCCATTTAGGACAACCGAGCTTAGCTAGGTTCTTTAAAAAACATTTTTAAATTAAAATAAACTGTTAGGTGTGCCTCACAAAAATATCATTTTTTATACAAAATAAATATTAAAAAAGATATCTCTTTTGCTGTCACTCGAATTCGAACTAAGGTTAGACGGATTGTCGAAGCAGCCGATTTCCAACTGAGCTATTTTTGTTTTGACAGCGGCAGTGTAATTTACCTTTATATTCTAGCTATATTTTTTCATTGTCTGAATACTTAGTTTAAAAAAGTTTTCTATGAATGAAATCTAGCTATATCGATTTATCATCCCCGAAATTACCTACAAACTAAGTTTCACGGAAATCAATGATGCCGTTTCCGAGATCCTGAATATATAACAATATAAATATATATTTTCTAGGTGGTAGAGCCACGCTAAAGCTATTACAGGTTTCAGCATGAATGGGTCAGCTCGTCTGGGGTAGTACCACGCTGTCACAGAAAACCGACGTGAAATAACAGTGCTTGCATTGATGCGTTTCGTTCGGTCAGGGAGAGCGCCGAAGGCCCAGCTCCCATCCCCTCACCCCTCCCTACTCCTCGCCCCCTTACCCTTTCCCCCAAACAAAGGCTGGTAACGCACTTGCGACTCCACTGGTGTCGCAAGTGTCTATGGACGGCGGTTATTACTTAATATTATATCAGGTGACTCGTCTGTTCGTTTGCCTCCTATGACATAAAAAAAATGTACAAAATTGCTAGTTTAAAGGTATTAGATAGATAGATATAAATGAACACCAATTACCGAATATATATAAGAGCAACACTTCAGTACGACTGCACTTATTTGTCTATAGCATTTAATAATCAGATAAACAAACAGACGTGGCAGAGAACTTTTTTTTATAATGCGTAAGTTTACATAAATTTCATAATTTGTAAGTTTGAGTTATTTATATTAGTCAGATCTTCACATATATTGGGACTCGAGCAACAATTATATAAAATATTTTAAGGTTACTTATCAATCAAAGATGTGATTAGCTGCACAAACTTAATGATAAGTATAATAAAATTTTATTTTTTTAAAGTTTGTATGAAAAGAAACGTTTGAAAAGCGCAAAAAAAGTCGGAATAAAGGAAAAAATGACTTAAAAATATCCATACATAAAAAAGTGAGTGAATAACTGAGACATAAGACAGTAGGAAGGAGAGTAGTGGATTTTTAAAAGTAATAACAGAATTAGCGTTCAATTGATATTTTATTTTATGTCATGCTGTAATGCCTAGATTTTGATTCATTTTCTTCGATAGAATACCAGTGCAAAGTCGACACGGGCAGCAAGTATAAATATTTAAAAAAACATTTGCCGCACGACACTATTATTAAAAACAAAATCGTAATAGCCACTTTGATGAGATTATATGTACGAAAAGAAGTCTTATTATCATAAATTGGAACGTATTCAACACGATCAATGTAAGTCAAAAAACCGACTGCCTCATAATTAACCACAATGCCCATCAGTTCCCCTGCAGGCTACCCCATACGTTACACCCACTTTGTTTTGATATGAATTAAGTAGGGAAAAATACTTGTTTAGATAAAAATCATTCATCGTAATAATTGCTATTCGTAGAATACTAGAATCATAACAAATAATATATTAACACTCGTTTACTTTCTATGCCAAATAAATTACATATAACAGTTATAAATAAAATATTATGTACGTATACATGTGTCACTGAACTCCTCCTAAACGGCTGGACCGATTTTAATGAAATTTTCTATGTGTTCCAGTGGATCCGAGAATGGTTTGGATTCACAATTGGACCCGGTAGGTGGTAAGGAAAATCCGTTCTTAAATAATGAACACTTAAGTTTCATTTAGAACTTAGACCTAAATCTTTGAATTATTTATGTTACCCAATACTTACTTTTAATATTTCTATAATAAGTCTTAATAATTAGTTGCGAAATCTAGCAGTAAACTGAAAGGTAAACCAACTAATATTATAAATGCAAAAGTATTTGTTTAGTTATTTGTTACGCCATCACAACTAAACTACTCAACCGACCATCATGAAATTTTTACAGACGTTCTCAGGGATACAGAAGAGGTCATAGGTTTGCTTCCATCTCGAAAGTAGTACTGTTTTCTAGAAATGTAGATCTCAATTAAGTTAGTAATAATGCATATGTATTTGTCTATTATTATATTAGCTAAAATAATTTTAATGACCAAGAGTGGGGTAACGAACGAGTTCTAATCATATAAATTTCCATAACCTTTTTGTGGTAATTTTCAGCTAACTAATATAGTAGTAGAAATAATTGCATAGTATAAAACACAGTCCTCTACTGCGTCTGTCTGCTCACGATAAACTCAGAAACTACTGAATCGATTTTCATTCGGGTCTCACTAGTAGATAGAGTGATTCAAGAGGAAGGTTTAAATACGTAATTTTCTATATTTTTTTTAATTTTCAGAGCAGGTCAACGTCCGCCGTGCCCACTAATATTAATAATGTGTATTACAGTTCAGTAATGTTATATTACTGGAGTACAGTACTGCATCTGACAATATAATATATTAAAATCAGCATGCAACTTTCTTAAGTTTATTAATAGTAGCGATGGTAGCTCATTGATTATCGTGTTCAAACATGGCTTCTATCGACATAGGTTCGAACTCTTGTGAATAAGCCAGAATTTTCGATAAATGAAAACAGCTTGATTAAGCCATAACACGGGAATAGAGTTAAGAGCTCTTTTTGAATTAGGAAGATCTAGTTCAAGTTGAAAAACTTTTGTCAGGCATCTATAGATGTTTTTACTCAGCAGCTCTTAAGATTATACAAAACACTAATAACAAATTATTCCCAACCAGTTTCAAGTTACAATAAGGTAAAAAACATTTTCAGGAAAAAATAATGTGTGCTGAATGTCAAGGTCATTGATCAACCAGTGTTGCAGTTTACAAATCTCGTATATAAATATATATACACAGATATATATTGATAGCAAACAACAGAAATCATACAACGTTAAAAATTAAATTGTAGATATTAAGTAAGTCTGAAAATGAGGACACCAATAAATCAAAAATATAATAAAATGTACGTAATCTTGAACCGTGGTATCTATATTTCATGACGATCGTAATCAGTTCGTGTATTATTAAAATAGATTTGTAAAATTTATATTTACTATGAATGCAAAGAAAATATACCTTCTTATACAATGTAGATTTTATACCATTTTTTTGCCTACCGATTCCAAAAATAGACTCATATTACTATAATTACGTTATTCATCGTATCTCTAAAGGATTGTCTATTTACCAGGTGAAAGTTTAAATGCTCGCAATATTCTAGGATATGACACTTCATGGTGACATTATCATTTTATTGGGAAATAAATGACAAATATATTGTGCGATGAAATATAACCCTTTGTGCGTGAATCCGATTTTCGCTTGACTAATTATGAAGTCAAAGGTAATACTAACTACAAAAATCTATCCAATAGATACTAAATAATTAAAAATAATAACATATAACATCTTATTATCTATACTAAGAGTTTTTGGCGGGATTTCAGTCTGTCCTCTAGTGAATTTTATATTTCATTCATAATCTTGTGTTACTTGACTCTATAGTGTGTAAAGTTGCTGGTGTTTCATATAATATGGTTAGTTTATTGTGTATAAGTGAAGTGAATGAGAAATAATGCCACAGACCATGAACTCTGCGATGCCACAAAAATTGCCAGGAAAGTTGTAACAAGAGAACCACCATCTTGTTGTAACATTGAAATCACAGCACAACACTTTACAACATTCTTATTTACGACAATCAAAAAATTTTGTAATGATTATTCGAAGTTTAAGAAGATAAAAGATATCTGTAATATTATATAGAAGATTTGGCGATTATGCGTTTACATTAACTTGGACATGAAGAAAACAGACTAAAGAATACATAAGAACTATCCGTATTGACAACTTCAGAATTGGCAAAAGAAACGGCTTGAAAATTAAGATATAGAAGATTTGGCGCGTATGCCTTTACCTGAACATAAAATAAAACTCACTACAGAATATACAAGAACCACATATATTTACAAGAATCGGCAGTATGGATTAATTCCTTCACCTGTCCTATTGGACGAATATTATTACTACTATTACTATCTATACTAATACTAATAACGATATAACAAAGAGGTAAAGTTTGTGATCTTGTGACGTTGTAGGGGGTTATCTCAGGAACTACTGGTTCGATTTGAAAAATTCAGCATTTTATAGCCCATTTATCGAGAAAGGATATTTATTATAGGCTATATTATACTAATGCTAATATAATATATGATATTGTAAAGAGGTAAACTGTGACGTTGTAAGTTTGTGAAGTTGTCAGGAAATACTGGTCCGATTTGAAAAATTCTGTCAGCGTTATATAGCTCATATATCTAGGAAGGTTATATGCTATATATCATCATGTTAAGGTCAATAGGAGCGGAGCACAAATGAAGAATGTTTCAAAATCGTTTTTCCTCTTGAGAGCTTTCACTGCGTGTTAGCGTTAGCACAAAGTTCCACGCGAACAAAGTCGCGGGCAGAGGCTAGGATATAAATAAAATAATAGAGGTGTTATTTTTTTTCTTTTACTTCATAGATACTTAATCACGATGTGTTCATTCCATAAAAAAAATTATTACAATGTTAAGAAAATATGACTAATATAAAAAACACATAAAACATTAAAGATTTTTTTAAAGGGAAAATGCATATTTGTTTTAATTTTTTTATCAGTAAAATAAAAATTTTGTCATCATAAAAAAAAAAACATTGTTTAGATGATAAACAGACCAGACGTAGTCGCGGGAATCAGCTAGTTGAAAATAGCGTTATTACAAAAGACATGAAGATTAAGTACATTTTTACGGTTATTAACATTTCTTTATCGTTAGAAAAAATACACTCCAACCATCGTTCTATTTCTCCGATGCGTCCCACGTCAATAGGCTGCGCAAATCGGAACAGTCGGTGCGGCATTTCTCTTGATTGATTAAAACTCTAACAGAGGGATAACGTTGATCACCGAGAGCTTTGCACAGGGAAGCCTTTATGTTCACGTAATCAAAGAATCCCTTTATAAAAAAAATCATCCACAAAATTATAATTTGCTGTACATACATTCCCCTTATATAAGTAAATGTAGTTGCATAATTCGGTATTATAGGTTCCATCTTTGTAAAAGAATAAATTAAAAACGAGTTTTCATCAGATTGAAAGTGGAAGGGTTTTATTTTTGGTTTTCCCTTATCGAACTGAAATAGTTTAGAAAAAAATGTCCGACACAAAATACATATAAGAGTTGTTGAGGTAGGTATGCTTGGTACACATATGTTTCAATAACTCATATAAGTATGAATATGTAGCTTAGGTTAGCTCAGATAGGTCGCGAATTGCATTAGTCAGGCAACAGCGCATGCCGAGGTGTGCCGTGCATCCTTAGTGAAGTTGTCAAATAAAATCGGCTGAGTGCCTTAAGATCTTAGTTGTCCGGTGAAGCTGTTAAGACCTTGCTAGGTCAATAGCGTAATCAGTTCGAAAAAAAAGGGTTTTCATAGCAATCTGCTTTAATCGAGTTTATCTTGACTTTCTCTGCGTAGCAACTAACAACAAAATGTTATTAGCTCCGTTACAAAGTAAAATTTCCAATATTGCCTTAGTTTTCGATGGTCAATTATCACAAAATGTTACATACGAGTATATGAAAATAAAACGTATAAAAATGTATTAAAAGTTCAAATATTGAAGTATACTTATATGAGTTATTAATACAGGTTATTATTTCCAAATGTGGTAACATATCATGACTTTTATAGTTAATCGTTGCATCAGGTAACAGTCAGTCGAGGGGTCAGAGTCCGACAGATGTCGCCCCCTGCCGGGCGGATGATGAGCCAACCAACCCTGAGCGAAACGTAAAGGATCATAAAATTTGTTGTCATGCATTGTTTTGTTTATATATATATTGTTCTATAAGGGTGTATTTTACCCGTGTGTTTGAATAAAGTCATATTCTTGATTATTCTATGTATAAATTGGCAGCGACAAAACAGTTACGTACATCTTTCCTCCTTGGTTTCTCATTCGTTTTTCTTACTTTTTATGAAATAAATATTAATGATCATTAGTATTATCAGCGAAAGAAATTGGAGCAAGTCAATTTTTTTTATAGAGAGGCTTAAAAATCATGCATTATGGTCGAAACTAAACGACCACTAACTAGTCTTCATTAAAACTTACACTTGACATGTAATGTGAAAATCAATTCAATATTTGAAGTGAAAATTCATAGTGTTTTTTTAATTCACATACGAAACCGGAAAGAGACGATTCTCCGCGCACACGCCGCCACGTGACCACTTCCGGTACTAATGCGATAATATAATAGGAGACATCACCACACTCTTCCCGTGTTCAGTCAAAATACTCTGTAAATATCGTCCATTTACTTATTTTCTCACACGTTTTAATTAACACTATTAGAAAGTATATTTTAATAGTAGATTTGTTTAAGAAGTTTTGACGTTATAACGCCTTATAAATCAATGAACGCCGGCTGCACGCACGAATAAGCATGACTCATTGTCACGTTCCGCGTGAGCCGAGCGTGCAAACGAGAGCGTGGAACAAGCAATAGAGAAGCGCGGTCGGCCTAAGCGTTCGGCTTGTGACGCATGTAAATGCATGTAATTACTTTGTATAATTTAAGTAAAAAAATATTTGAATTAACGAGTGCAAATGTTAATAAAAACAATAGCTTTTAATTACCTCCTTTATATTATACAAGATAATGTTAACTCAGTGATGATAATTCAATTCAATTCATAAAATTATGTAATTTTTCATCAATGTTTTCTTTTGACGTTATCATATAAAATTATCGTCCGTAAAGCGACTTTACAGACAACCAATTTTATCTTTTTGGAAAATTAAAGTACCATGATTTTGTTCACATAGATCATATACGAAAACTTTGACTTCTTCTAACAATAAAGAATTGATGATATGCTTTGCTCATTCTGTTCTTAGATCATAAGGCATTTAAGGTGTTGTTAGTCTAGTAGATATACTTTCAAATTAATCTTATAAATCCTATTATCACCATGAAATTAGGCTGCACGTTGTCAATGTATAATTCCGAAGAATAGGTCAAATCTACAATAACACCAGCAAAGCCGCAGTCAAAATGTAGTTTACTATAATCTTATTTCTTATAGTAATAACACGGAATCCACTTGCAGTGACAGCGAGTTTCTAGGCTGTTCTATATATGTATATATACAGGCTGTTCTCATTGATTTATATGTCAATGGCTGTTCCCATTAAGTAACAAACTAAACAAAGAGTCACTGTGACGGATTTATCACGATGTATATGATCCTCGCGACCCACTTTAAGAGACATTGCTATACCCATCTTTTCCCACCATTCTTATCTTTACCTATACGTCCACTCTAGCTGTGCACGGGTATACAAATCTTACACTTCAGACATTGCTATACCCATATTTTCCCATCATTACCTAAACGTTCACTCTAGCTGTGCACGGGTATATAAATCTTACATTTATAGTACAATCATCTAATGAAATAAGATGGCAATAGAATATCTGGACATCAAACTGTCAATTCTACCGAATATTTCTAAAGATCTATTCTGTCTTGTATGATTCTTCTGTCTCACTCGATCACTTTTTATATGAAGACTTTTTTAAGAAAAATTGTTCAGTTTCCGCAAGATTTTTTAAATCGATATCTTCTTTCCTACAAAACTTGTCCTGACAATTACACACGCAAGAAAAATTACCCAGATAAGGGCAGCCATTCTCGAGTGATGCGATCACATGCTTTCGGCAATTGTTTTTTTTTATTATAATTTATATTCTTATAGCATATGGGTTCAGTATCACCTGATATATTCTCGCCAGTCTTACCGGCACCTGAGCAACAAACGCTATATCGTGGTGACAAGTTGAACATCCGCCATAGTGGCAGGTTTTAGTGCGTCAAAATTGTAGATGATAAGGAATTATAGTACGTCCGTTATTCACATTTGTTTTGTTAAGGAATTTGTAGCATATCCGACACAAAATACATATAAGAGTTGTCGAGGTATGTATGCTTGGTACACATATATGTTTCAACTACTCATATAAGTATGAATATGTTAGCTTGGCTTAGGTTAACTTAGATAGGTCGCGAATTTCCCTGGGAGCTGGAAGCGCAAGTGCTGGCCACCGTGTTCAAATATACAGCGGCTAAGAAGCGGGTAGGGGAGCTTCCAGCTCCCAGGGAAATAGAGGAGAGAAGAAGGTTGGACAGAGGGGAAATGATGGAGAGATGGAGGCAGGACCTGGCGGACGCGCAGTACGGCAGATACACTATCGACGCCGTCCGCCCGGTCCTGCTGGGTTGGTGCAGCCGACGATGGGGCTCTCTGCCGTTCCGTCTGGTGCAGGTCCTGTCCGGGCACTGGTGCTTCGGTTGGTACCTGCACCGAATTGACTATGCTATTGACCTAGCAAAGTCTTAACAGCTTCACTGGACTACAAACATAATTTACAAAAAAAAATGTAATGTACTAATTCAACCAATAGTGTAAGAAATCGAGAGTTCGATTTAATTTCCAGTTTCAAGTATTCGAACGGTACTCAGTACTATAATCGTAATTATCCGCCAATATCAATTGTGACAGATACACGTTATAAACTTAAAGCCAAATACTCAGTGTAACAACGTGGAATAATCTACAATAGCAACATATCAACATAGATAAATCACCAAATGGGGATAGGTACTGTTTTGTGAGTGGCACATTGATTATATTTATAAAAATATATTGGAATTACATATACATAGCATAATTATATAAATATAAACCTAGATAGCATTACAGTTTAATATTATTACGATAAATGAATACAGAAATGGTTCAATAAACGTAGAAAATACATAATATGTAAGAAATACAAATGTAACAAGCATAACGATGTCAAAGTCGACTGATATTAATTTGACAGTCAATAGTGCCAACATATAAAAATGAAAAGGGACAAATTATGATGAACGGGTTATAACCGGTATATGTTCACATATCTACAGTTTTTTGCAGTTCTATTCTTTCTCTCATGTATTTCCATAACAAGACTTCGTATTCACTAGTATTCTAGTTCTTCTTATAGACAAATAAATTTGAAAAACACTAACCTCTATCTGTTAGTCAAAATCAAAGTTTGTTGTGGAGCACATCCAATTAGTAGTTTTGAGCGCTTATATGTAACGAGAAGTTTAAGCTTACGGTAATTCTGTAGTAATAATCGCTTAAGTATTTTTTACATTCTCTGAATACGTCTACGTACTCTACTAAGTTTTAAAGAATTTATATTAGCAACGTATTACAATGTAAAACGTACATAGTGGTTACTAAGGATTTTTGGCTTAATATAATATTTTATCAAAACAGTAAAAAATATTCATTTTATTAAGTATTTATAACACTTCTTGCAATTTATCACTTACATTAACATTATTATTTAAACATATGTTTCAATCCATCTGAAATATGCTGTTTTTGCATCGACTTTTAATCAACTTATAATACACAGACACAAAATGTTATACCCAACCTTAATCTGAAGTGTTTATTAAAAAATAAAGACGTCACTAAATGTTCACTTATAATTCAATATCAAGACAATTCTGAATTTATATGTTGGAATTGGTTAAGATAATTAATGTACTTTGTCATGATATATACTGTAATCGAAAGATTTCAACCTTATCAGCGTGTATCGGGTCATTAAACCCGTCTGGTGTTAAAATGAAAAAAAAAACGTGACCACTCCTATCTACTAAAGAGCACTTAACTTGATTATACGAGGCCTTGTCGCATGTGTGGGTGTAAACCCATAGAAACCGAGGGTAGACGTCGCGTCGCGTGGCATCGTCCTTCACCAAAACCATGGCACGTGCCATCTCTACGCATAATTGTAGCTTACGATATGAACATCGTCGATACAAAGGACATCGGTACGCCTCCGTACTTATGGGAATATTTACTTAATTTTGATGTTACATTGTAACATACAATCTTTTTTTTTATATCATAGGAGGCAAACGAACAGATGGGTCACCTGATGTTAGGTGATCACCACCGTCCATTGACACTTGCAACACCAGGGGAGTCACAAGTGCGTTGCCAGCCTGTGTTTGGGAGGAGGGCGGGGGAGACAGGAAGGGAAGGAGGAAGGGGTAGGAGAGGGTGGGTGACATCTTTAATCAGCTTGATATTACAAGTACATACACATATATGTTTACATTTTTGTCATAATTAATCTATTTTCTTTATACCGTGTAAATATATAGGTATCATATATATTAATACGTGAAGCGAAAACTGTACCCCTTTTTAAGCGAATTGCGTGAACCGATGAACTTGGAATTTTACGGAGAACTGCAGAAAGCTATTTATTTTATATAAGATGCATTACAAGCATATTAAACTAATTAAAATAAACATAACTCACACTACTACTCGAATTTTACACAACATATACACACATGTAAATGGAAAAGACATCCGTTACTTTACTCTTACGTTTCAGTAACCTTTTCAATATTTTTAACATGAATGATGTTGCATGCCTTGTATGCCCTTTATAATTAATTGGTCAAATTGTAAATTACTTTTATAATAATATAATATGTAAATTCATAATATACATTTAATAAAGACAAGTAAATCTTCGAATGTTAAAATCAAATAAGTGTGACTCAGACTCGCGTACCGACGATTGCGTTTCACCAGAGAATATATTCATTTGAAGTATTCAGTAAATTTACTTTAGGATCCTTCAACCCGACTGCTGCTAGACCGGGTTTCATTTGTCTAATAATTCCTTGCTTAATGCTTCTTAGCATTACAATTATTACACTACAGTAATCAAAAAAGACATACAAATGTGAATGGTATTTAATGTTTCAAATTTTCTTATTTTTATAATTTCTTAAGTTATTCATAACCCTATAAGGTAACAATTTGTAAATATAACAATGGGTTTCGTTTTCTTGTAACGGACTTCTGAAAGAACTATCAAACTTTACTATAATTATTTTCGATAAAATTAAACAACTGAATCATTCAAATAATAGAAACTTAAAAATAAATAATTCCCCTATTTAACAAAACCATAACAATATAGTAAAAGAACATTAAAAACAAATCTTCAATCACTTAATATTGTTATGAAACAGTACATATGTTTAAATATTGTGAATTAAAATTAAATAAATATTTTTACTTTAAATAACTTTAAATTGTAGGTATATTTCTTTTTGTTTACTTGTTGCGAACAATACTTCACAACAGTTAAGGCGGCTTGTTGACTTTGTCTACTAAATGATACCTGAAACCTCACCTTCAAGTGCTTTGTTTCTTGCCAGTAGCGCCAACAATACGTCAGGCGGGGGTGGGTCGAGATGGTGTATGGTATCAAGTGCTGTGTCCATTGGCACTTGTCCACGCGCTTTACAACCTGTCACTAAGTTAGAGTATCCTGTTTTCATAAAAGTTCTATGTCCGAAATGTACACTGCAAGCCTTTAGTCTTAACTACATTTAACATCCTGAACATATGACACTGACCATTTCACAGACACATTTACACACATTTACATAGTTCCAAATCAGTGTTGTGCCGGGAACGAGTGCAATGAGCGTCGCGACGTGGCTGAAAGCCGGGCCCACGTGGCGGCGCCGCCCAAACCCGCCCCTCGGCGCCGCACTCTTGCCGCGCGCCGCTCTCCTGCCTCCCATTGAGAAGTCATTTTTTACCCCCTGAATCTGATAAACCCTGAGGCTTGCGGGGCGGCGTAGCGGCGACGAGCGCAGCTCCCCCGCCCCGAACTAATTTGCCAGAGTCGTACAACACACCCCGGGTACTTACATCCATCTACAATATTACTCTAGCACGTTATCCCGTTCGTGGGGCCACCTCGGTTCTAGTCATCTAGTTTCATTACAAAGAAAACAATTTCTGGGGTTAGTTATTTTAATATGAAAAAGTGTTCTGCTATTATTGTTAAGGATATTATAATATGTTATCTTTTGAAAACAATTCTACTATCGGTGTTTGTTTTGTCATTTCAAATGAGTTTTCATGCGAGAAAGAGAGCCATGTTCACATTCTTTATCGATCTCTGTAGCTTGAAAATCTGCGACGTTTTACACAAATATTGCTTTTTTAGAATATAATATAAAAATTGTGATACACTTCCTCATTGCAAACAAAAATCTTTTTGAGTTAAATTTACTATCAGTTTGAGTCTCAAAATTACTGTTCGGGTACTCGTCACCTTAGTAGGTAGAAAGTAACGGATTTCGACTATGTGTATACGTTACATTAATTTTCCTATGATTTGTTCCCACTATAAACGACTGTAAAATCCAACAACTTCCTATAATTTGTCAACACTATTTATGTAAACTTTAAATTTTGTTATGTTGAGCTGAGTTCGGCCTCTTAAATATTGTATTTATTGTCTTTGGTAATCACATTATATTATAATGTCATAATTGAATTTATTCTACATTTTTTTAAACTTATATTTATTTTAGGTTTTTTTTTCTAGTAAACAATATGACTCTATGCGTAAATTATAATCCTGACAATGTATTTAAAAGATTCAGAGTAATTGAATTTCCTGCATCTTTTGTGGGGCTCTCTTCAGAGCAAGATATAGATGTTGAAATTGATCTTGACACATGTGCTTACCTAAAAACGATGTACGAAGGATCATTATTGGTAAGAATTATTATCATACTAATACTAAAAGACTTTATCTAATTGATTTGAAACCAAATTATAATAACCAGTTTTTTCAGAAAACTCAGGATGCGCGTAAAATATCAGCTTCGCATAGGGCATTTGATATTACTCAAATTAATAGCCACGTAGTACGTATAATATTCTGTCCTAAAGATGAATGTATCTCACAGCTAAAGCGTAAAAAATGTTTTGATAATAGATTTATATTTGACTTACGCGTGATTCAAGTAGAGGGAATACTTTGCTGTTCTAATGAATTGCATGCAGAAATTGGAAGGTACTATATATGTGGGCAATTCGAATATTGTACAATTACGCATTATCCTCAAGTAATCGATTTTGGTAACATAGCAGTAAATACCACTAAAACTAAATATTTACGCATACGAAATGAATCCACTTTAGTTACTGCTAACCTACAATATGTAAGAGCCACTGGATTTCAAGTAGTACCTCAAACATTTACCATATTACCAAAATCATCACGAAAAATATCTATTTTAATTAAACCTTCTAGTCTGAAAATGAAAAATACAATAATTTTTAAAATAAAAAACCATCATGATGCATCTAACTGTCGTTTATCCCAAACTGATACTCAGGATGAAAATTATTTAACTCATAGAATAAACTTTCAATTTAATATATTACTTAACAAAAAACCTAAAGAATTTATACCACAATCTTTACACAAATTGCATGAATTAGATCAAAAATATACATACATAGATGATGAACTAGAAATATACAGAAAACGAAAGAAAGCCGCTATTAATAACTTACAAAATTGTAAAGTATCCTGTATTAAAAAAACAAAAATTGGAAAATTCAGTAAGGGAAAAGATAAGTGCCAATCAATACCACAAGAAATAATGACAAACGCTGTGGATTTTTGTGAACCATTTTGTGAAAACATCTCCACTTATGATCTTTTTGACATTATGTTCTTACCATTTCTAATCGACTTTGGAAGAGTGGGTCTATTTACATATGGCAAACAAGAACTAACTATTAAAAACTCCACTAAATATGATGTTATTATTCAGTTGTATAAAGATGCATACGTTATTTATACTGAAGATAAATTAACAAGTGTTACTTTAAAATTAAGATCTCTTTCAGAAATAAAAGTAACGATATTTTGTTTGGGTTTTGTTGAAGGTAACTTTAAAGGTACATTCGAATATGTAATAGACAACAAGTTTAATAGAAAACATATATATTCACTACAAGTGGGTAATCCTACCTTAATGATTCAAGAAAAATGTTTAAAATTCGGCATGGTCACTACTGAAAGTTTTGTCACATCAGTTCCAGTAAAAATATCTAATCATTTTAATGTTATGGTCGATTTCACATGGCAAGAATTGCAACCAGATACGCCATTTGAGGTTATTCCTAACTCAGGCTCGATACCGCACCACAGTTGTAAAATATGTGACGTTATTTATATTTGTAAGCCCACAAGAACAAAGACACATGAAATAGATTTGGTTTCAGAAGGTAAAATCGATAAAATAGTGCCAATTGAACTAAGTGTAGTTACACGTAAGTTATCTATTAAATTTTTACAATCGGCTGTAATATTTAAAGATATTGCCCTGAACATAGAAACTACACAGAAAGTGAAGTTAGAAAATTCATCCAGGGAGATTGCCCTCTTTCATGTTGTTGAACCTTTGATCCCAGGGCTTAAAATAAAACCTATGTATGGAATAATTCGTCCAAAAATGATTATAACTTTTGAGATAATTGTTAAAATATCATGTGTATTAGACTTTGCTTTTGATATTTATGTTAAAATAAACAACAAAGAAAATGTTATATTGCCCGTAAGTGGAAATGTTGTTGAACCGAAAATAATGATCTACCCCAAAACTATTTACATGGCGCGAATACCTTCTTGTATGGTAACATACATTCCTGTTACCTTTCAAAACTTGAGCTCTCTTAGAACTAAAGTAAAAATTTTAGAATCAGGAGATGAAAATATTTTTGATGTGTTTATTGCACAAGGAAATGAAAAACATAAAATTTTTGAATTTTACGTTGAGGGTGGACAGTCCAAAATAGTTTATATAAAACTTTACGACATATTTCTTAAAGAATATGACATGTACATACCTTTTAGAATTAATGGTATATTAGGGCCTCCAAATCAAGATCCTTTGTCAACAGGACTTCAGTATTACACAGGAGAATATAAACAGTAAGTTTCCTTTTTTACTGCTTCTTCAGTTGTACTATGCTTCAAAAGGAATTTTTTTTGTTGGCATATTGATTGCATAGAAAAAAAAATTAAAGCCTTCATTCCACTGTTCCCTAACTATAATAGCCTTTGGCATAAAAAAAATCCTGATCTACAAATCTTTTTTTCAGATTATATGAAAATAATACGAGAGTTAAATTGAAAGTTGTGAACAAAGATATTAGCTACTGTCGTATAACAGGAGTGATTACAGCACCTTGGATTACATTTTCAACTGATAAATTCGAAATAGTATATAAACCACACGGAAACAATACTTTAACATTCATCATGTTAAACGTATCAAAATATGATTTATATATAACCATATTAACATCTAAATTATCGCCAAATTTTACATTAAATTTGCAAACGGAAAAAAATGAATCAATAGTAGATGAAAATAATATAAAATTTGATTTAAATTGTAACCAGGAAGTCACTTTTTGCTTAAAATTTCATCCCAAAAGCCATGGTAAATTTGTTTCAACTGCTCTGATATATTTGGATAAAAATATGACAATACCTTATCATAATTTAACCTTTGTGGGAAAACGTCAAAAGCCTTTAATTACGTTAAGTACGTATAGAATAATATTCCCTCCATGTTACGTTGGTACAGAGCTTACCCGCATGATTACTATGAAAATGGAAACTATTGCAAACGTAGACTCATTCACTTGTATTTCAAAGGAAGAACCAAATGTAACTGTGGAGTTTGTAAACTGTGAAATTGTTCAAATTTTAGATGAATATCAAACCGTAGTAACAGTAAAAATAAAAGTCGCTTGTGAAAGTGCACATACACGGATTATAACTTTAAATATTTTTCATGAATGTGGATCAAGTTGTGATATAGAAGTTCTCTTCTGTTTTACCTATTGCCCAATAACTCTGCATACTAGTTCATTAGTAAAACCTATAGACGACTCATACCCTTATTTTCCATTACCTTCTCAAACGGAGTTTTACAATTATATGGAAACTTGCTCAACATTCATTGAGAAATGGATGTTTCTCCAAGGATTTCGTAGAGAATTATTTCCAGTGATTCCTGATACTTTTCATGCTATTTCTTCTGCAATATCCAGTCAATCAAGTGGCAATAAATCCAAAGGAATAAATACATCTTATTTAAACTTCATGAAACGAATTGCAGGACCTTTAATGAAACACATACATAAAATATCGTTAGTATTTAATTTCTATACTTAAGATTAATATTCTATTTAAAAATATCATTATGATTTAGCAGTTGTTATGACGTGGTGGTAAAATAGCTGTTATTAAAATATTGTATAAAATATTTTGTTTATATTCAGGGTACATGGTTTAGAAGAGTCATATATTTGTGTTAAAGAAATACATGATACATACAGAGAAATATTAAATTTACTGCGATCTCGCGGTGCAAATCTGTGGGCGTTACAAGCAAAATATCTTTTAAGTCACGATCAATTTGTTATATACACGGAAAACACAACTCCTAAATGTAATGCCGATATCATTTTGAATAAAGAATATCAAGAAAACATTAGTTTATTTAATAGATTGAGCAAGCAAAGTTGGATTGATTTTATTTTACAAAGCTACAAAGTTTTTGTAATGGATAGCTGCTTCTTTGAATGTATATGTGTCAGTTCACAACCGAGAGATATTGTAAAAGTTATTATCGAATGGTATAATGAGCAGATAATTCTTCAACATAATAAATTACTTGGAAAAGATAGATCGCTCAAAATGATCACAAATATAACAACTGACTTGTCCGATGGTATTGCAATTGCTTCAAGTATTATCAGCTATTGTCCTTTTATGGAAGAACATTTTTCAATATTTTGTGCAGTTATTGACAGCAATAAAGAAGGGGATATTATCAATAATGCTTGTTTAATTATAGAAGCCATAAATATACTCAAACTGCATTTTCCATTGACTAGTAAAGATTTTTTAAATCCAAATTTGTTACAAATGCTATTTTTATCAATTCATTTATACGTAACACTGCCTATGTTCAAACCCAAGGATACAATTAAATTTAATCCACCTCTTTTAAGAAGTTCTACACGACAAGTTGCTATTAGTCCTACAAATCAAGAATCCTTAATATTTAATTATGTAATTCTCAACAACAATAGAACTAATTTTGCTATCGAAAGAGCACAATTAAACAATAGTGCGAAGAAAATGTTTCTAAGTATCAAATATACCGCCAATTTTGTTGATGAGGAATCATGCGTGCTTCTTGTTCATGGCTATAATAAAACAAGAATATTTGATACCTATATAGTATTTTTACTTCATGGATATGTTGGCGTTCTGAATCCTATTAGAAAATGCAAAGTTACGGGACCTTTATACCGTCCTAACAAAGTAGATATTTTAGTTTCTTCGCCTTTTTCTGTTTCTGCAAAATTTACCATTTTCCTCACTGATAACGAACCCACAATCCCAGTGACTTCTGAAGAAATAAATAAACCCAGATTTTATCTTCGACGGCTCAGTCTCATAGATCAAGAAATAACATTGACCGGCATCCCCGAGGAGAGTGGACAGGAAATACAAGAGCACAAGTTATATCTTCAACTAATATGTTTAAGCACGCAAATTGGCAATTCGTGGATTTGGTTCAAAAGTAATATTGGTCAGTTTTTTATTAGAGTAACCACGCAACCACGTTGGGATGTAGCGATAGATACACTTCAAGCCAGAGTGCAGACATGGCCTATGGATCCTTGCAGTTGCGGTGAAGCCTGTGAATGCTATAGAACCACAGTTGTAATGATACCACATCGCAATGAACTAATGCTTAAATCATTGCGTTACGCTTTACTCGAGAACGCATCTGAAATTATGTTGAACATATTTGACTCTCTTATAGGTACTCTTCTGTCGCTCGTTTGCATTGGTCCCACACTACAACATATCACTAACATGTTTTTCTATTACAGAAAGTACAACTGGAAAAATAATTTTGACGATGTTATTGAAGGAAGGCGGTACAAATATGTCCGAGATCTCGCATATATTCCGTAATGAAACCACTTACCGTATTTCATCGAGAACTCTACTACCGAGAATCGACCATGTAACGTTGTCACAGCACACTGGGGCTATTTTACCATTACCTTTCACAATACCGGTAAATGATAAATCTGAAAAATTTTCGCTTACACTGACTTCTGATGACGGCATGGATATCCGTAGTTACAGAATATTTATAGAAGCTAGTAATTATATTTTGAATTAATTAAATATATATTTTATTTATGAAAAATAATGTTTATCAAAAACTATTATAATTTAATCTCCAATATGTTTTTTTTTATTTACAATTTTTTATTAGTAGTGTACTACATGATATTTTGTTCATTGCTTTATTAACATTTTATGTTATTTTATTTTGAATAAATAAATATACAAGTCAAAATGTTAATTATATATTCGATTCTAACTATTGTGTATGGGATGGGATAGTCCTTGATCATTATCTCGATGAACCTTAAGCGATAATATGGCCGAAAAGAACAGTAATAAGTTAAACCTAAAAACCGTCTGGTGACAACTGGTGGAGACACAGATAAATGCTCTACATTAGAATTTAACAAAATCTTTGTCAGTCGTTTGTAATGGATCCCGCTTTGGGGAATACTCTGGAAACATAAATTATAAACACTTTCAACGGGCAAAACGCCAATGAAGATCACTTTAATCATCTAAAAACTCTGCCTGCAAATATTACATGATCTTAGAAGACTGATGAATATTATTTGGACAGACAGGACGATGCTTATTACGGAAGAATGAAGTTTTACCAATGAAGCGCGATTGTCGGAAGCTAGGAGATGTCGGTGATCGTTACCGCACTGCGTCGCCAACTGCCTTGGCCGAACTATTCAGCCATGACTCGACACTGATTCATGTTTCATGGTTTCTAGTCATTGTTTATATACATTTTGTAGTATGTTTTACGTCATAGAATTTTACATAACTATAGCATTCATGAACTCGACATTAATGCATTCGACTGCACAAAAGGTGCAGTAGATGCTGTGTGTTGTGGCTTCGACAACACTGAACAATTATTTATGTGACCTACATGTGATTGCTTCGAAGGATCTTCTTGTATAGCTTCTGCATGTAGTTAGTTGTTAACTAGCTATGCCCGTGACTTCGTCCACGTGGAATCTTATGTAAAAAACATTGATTATTAAAGTCATCTGAATGTATTAAGTCCATTTACTTATCTAGTTTTCTCTCATTCTTACGCCGCGTCGTCATTAAAGTAATAACTTTTGATAAAGTGAACCGATTTTGAGGAAACAAAGACTAAGTTATTCTTAAAGATATGCTTTATGTTTTACTTGGTTTAGTTTTATTGTGTATCCAGTACTGTAGCAATGATGTGTGTTCATACAAACAGACAGACATACGGATAGACAGACAGACATGTCTAAAAATGGTTGGAATGAGTTTTCCAATTTATTAATTCAATTATTTTTTTTAATTAATTCAAATCCAATTTATTATTTCTACAAACCTGCAACAGTTTTTTGCGAAAATCGAAAAAGTACAGACACGTTAGATTTACATTCTAATTATATGTATAGATTAAGTCCTTGTTAAGTTCCCCGCAACACAGAGCTAGGAGTAACAACTACTTTCCTATAAAAATATCCTACAATTCTTTTTTTTTTCTCGAACTGACTACGCAATTGACCTAACAAGGTCTTAACAGCTTCACCGGTCTACATCCTACAATTCCTTGTAAAACGGTTTTATGTATACGTTCTCCAAGTATATGCAATACAATTATAATAGATATTATTACAAACACAATAAAAGTAGCACACATAAAATGATCTATTTCCTTCTTACATCATACTTTGTCGATTGAATTATGATTTACAAACCCGGAAAAACTCTTATAACTACTCTACAGTATCCTAAAACTTCGTTTAACGATCATACAATTTAACTTTTTGAAATCATGTACCATGTGACAAAAAACGAATCAAATTTAAAGTGGTAATTTATTGTTGTAGCTACAAAACTAGTAAATAAGCATTCATTTATTTCGATACCGGAACCCGCAAACTGTGTATTATTCTGATGAAATCACTACACTTTATACTGGCATTGGCCTTCCCCGTGAATTGTATAATTTTTACATCGTAGTAGGTCAAGACTGTGAAGCCTTTCATCGCTTGTTTCTCTCTTTGGTCATTGTACTGGGTTGTCTTTGTAAAGAATAATTTTTATTAAAATATTCTAAACTCGTGATGGTAGAGTAGTATTACAATCACTATTGGCTGAAGAAAATCATCATGAGGAAACCTGAACCTGAGAAATGTTTTTGTAATACCACTGTTTGTCGTAACTGTGGTAACATCGAACTGTGGAATTCTTGGAGTTTGAAATCGCCAATACGTCGTAGGCTAGCGTGGTGATTACGCCCATGCCTTCCTTCGGGAAGAGGCCTATGGCTCTGAGGTGGGTCTGTTACAGGCAGATAATGATGATAACAAAATAATCTAAAAGATTTCATTATATTATATTTATACTACACTATCCTCAGCCCGCGACTTAATTCGCGCGGAACAGTTATTTGGACTAACGTTAATACGCAGCGGAAGCTTTTAAGAGGAAAAAACAAGCTGATTTTTAAACATTCTTCATTGGCGCTCCGTTCCTATTAGACTTAGCGTGATGATATATAGGCAATAGTCATCGTAGATAAATGAGCTATACGACATTGAAAGAATTTTTCAACTCGGATCAGTAGTTCCTGAGATTACACCCTACAACGTTACAACGTCAGAAACTCACAAACTTTACCTCTTTATAATATTAGTATAGATATCGTCGGATCAAATTTTTTTTTGGGCATACGGAAAACTGATTTTTAAAAGATTTATAAACTAAGACGTAGTTTCTGGTTTGCAAATTGTAAAAAAAAAATCGTACACGTAGCCGACTAAGTGATTTGAAAGTGTGCGTGCATAAAACATACAAAAAAACATAACTAGGGTTACAAGGACAATGTATTTACTTTTATATGAACATACCTTCACGTAAAGTAATTGGCATTATTGAATATAAGAAATCCAACTAATAGCACAATAAATATACATTCAAAAAATTATTTTGAATAACTTTTAATACTTTAAGTCATTCTATGGAATTCTAAAGAAAAAATCAGGATTTAAAAGGATACCTTCTTTTAATTAGTTAATTAAAAATAATCATATCTATAATCAACTTAATTTGAATATAATCGTCTAAGAATTCCATTGCGACATGAACATGTCGACTTTAACTGACTTTTATAATTAATAATCTAATATCCATGTATATATAACAATAACTAGTGGGCGCCCAGTGGTCGACATTCGACCATAGTTAATTGATTTTTTGAAGTTTCAACTTTATTAGAGTTATTTTGTCAAAGGGTATATTTCTATAATCAAAGGTTTTCATCATGGCTACTCAGTTATTTGCCATTTGTCACGATCTTTATTATATAATCATTAAAAAAGATCTTTGTGTAAATGAAAATGAAAATTAATTATAAATTGGAAACAAAAACCACGCGGTTCACCGCGTTTGAGCATTAGCTCAAATTTTAACCAAACATAATTTTACGAAAATAAAGAAATTTATCGCTCCCCATGACACAATTTTCAATTGATTTTACACGACATCATGGGGTGATATTACTGGGTGATATTGAATTAAATGTTGTCTGTTCATTATGAAAAATAGTGATGAGCTCAGTATCATCGTTTGGAAAAGTAATGGATACACAATACAATCAAATGGTGAATCCAAGACAAAGACGTTTTTAATACTACCATTAGCTTTTGAAAATAAATTCTTTTTTGTTGAAATATGAGGTTGCAACATTGTAACCGCGAAGATCTAGGTTATGGATTACTTTTATGAACAAAATTCTTATTTTGATTATACAAAGTATTATTTGCCTCAGTTTTTTTATTAATTCATCATTTAAAGTGAGTTCACCTTAATAAATAATAAACATTACAATAATAGTTATATTTTATAATATCACTGTTGAATGTAGGATGAAAAATGGTAATTGGAACGTAAGAGTTAAAAAACACATACAGTCGAGCATAGCAACCTCCTTCATAATCTCTTTTGAACTTCGTAATTATTGACGGCTGTCTAAATGTCTTTTATATTTACATGTGTGTATATGTTGTGTAAAATTCGAGTAGTAGTGTGAGTAGTGCATATTTTAATTAATTGAATATACTTCTAATCCTTTTTATATAAAATAAACAGCTTTCTGCACTTCTCCGCCATATAAACTTTAACTATGCCAAATTTCAAGTTCACCCGTTGACGGGAAATAGGTTAAAAAGATATACAAAAAATTTGCTTCACGTATTAATATATAGATAACCTGATTATTATTACCTGATGTTAAGTGATCCGCCTTCCATAGACACTAGCAATACCAGTGGAGTCGCAAATGTATTACCAGCCTGTGTTTGGGGTGAATGGGGGAAATGGTGAGGGGAGGTGAGCCTCCGGCACTCGCATTGACCGAACGAAATGCAACAATGCAAGAGCTGTTACTTCACGTCGGTTTTCTGTGAGAGGTTGGTACTACCTCGGGCGAACCAACCCGTTCATGCTGTAACCAATGATAGCTCCAGGGTGGCTTTACCACCTCCAGAAATTCATGAGGTAGGTTTAAGTATATAACTTATTAAAGTTTTTTTTTTATTTTGAGGGCGGAATAACGTCCGCTAGGTCCGCTAATCTATACATATAATAAAAGACTAACGGGACGAAATCTGTACATTCAATATTTTAAAGAAAAAATACTCTGGGTTGGTTTAGAATAAATAACAGAACACATTTCTATAATTTTTAAACATTTTGTCGATCTGTCTGTCTGTCGTTTGTACAGGATTCACGCAAAAACTACTGGACGGATTTTAACGAAATTTGGTATGGTAGTAGTTTATACACCAGTGTAACATATAGGCTTTTTATACATAGCACATTCGTATATCTGTTTATTTTACTTTTAAGAGAACACAAAAGAGAAGAAATTTACTGAAAACTACTAGATAGATTTTCACGAAATTTCGTAAGGGAGTTTATACACCGATATAACATACTTGCTTCTGCCGTCGACTTCGTCCGCGTATAATAATTACTTTTGGCCCCCGAACCCAAAAAATACCTCGATTTTGGAACATTCTTCTTTGGTGCTCCAACCCCATTGGTCTTAGCATAATGATATATAATCTATAGTAGTCTACGACAAGTGAGCTATCTAACACTATTTTTTAAATGGGAACAGTAATTCCTGAGATTAATGCGTTTTGTAATAAATGTAACTAAACTTTTTTGCGACACCTTAGTACAAGAGCCAGTAACGTTGGAAGAATGTGAATTTTAGAGAACCTGTTTCTTTAATATATCTTCTTTTATGCCCTTCTAAATAGGATTCAGGATACCTGGTAGCCGGTTAACGTGGTGTTTTTAATGCGCATTCCACATTTACAGGTCAAATTTTGATATATAAATAATTTTAGAAACTTTATTTTTTCAGAAACTTTTAAACGCTATTAAAAACATAAATTTATCACAGTCAGACATTTTTTTAAACAACACAAGTCCGATGCCTATATTTTATAAACAAAAATAATTAATTTCAAATCATTTAATTTTTTCCATTGCAAAGAACACGTTTCATTTTATTAAGCATTATGATATTAAGATTTCACCGTAATCAGTGAAAACAACAATAATCGTAAACGTATGAATTAGGACTGATGCCAATACATGTGTCGATAACATAAGCTGCCATATTCGCGCTATCTTCAACATGGAACCAGTGCTGCACTAAACTATAGCTATAGTTAAGTTTTTCTGTATACATATTATTTTTATAGCAAATAAAACAGTCTGACTATTTAGTAAGTAACTGAATGAATACCTGGAAGAATAAATTTGTACTTTTTTATGTCTAAATAAAATAATTATAAAGTTACAGCTAACCACGGTTTGAAATTACTTTTATTTTGATTGACAAAAAATAGCATCAGGACATTACTGTCAATAACAAAAATGTTTGGAAATAATAATTCCACGTTTTAATAGCGTTTCAAAGTTAGTGAAAAAAAACATTTTAAAATTAATTAAAAATCAATATTTTTGTATGTAAATGTGCGATATGCACATGTAGACGCAACGTTTACCGACACCCATGTAGCCCGCACGTTGTTCGGAAGAACATAAAGATATATAAAAAACTGGCTTATTTAAATACGCTTTCGAAAACTTTGCTAGCCCTTAGACGAATTTATAGTTACAGGCAAGTGACAGTTGACACGTCGACTTGTTACTCTTTTTCATATTTATATTTTTCTTCAATACAACGAAGTGTGAAAAAATTTTAATACAATAAGAAGGTAGTTATCATAAAGTAAGTGGTAGAGATGATTATTTAATTTGATTTTTACGCATTGTGCATATGACAGAGAGAGTGTATATAATAAATACATACATACATAAAATCGTCATTTCAATAGCAAACCAACTCAAGGATTACCTATTGATATATTAACTTTTATTAACTTGATTATCCGAGATGTTTAATTGATCATTATTTATTTTATAAATATATTTTATCCTTTAATTTGCAATTTAAATCTATCAACTAGATATTTTATGATGTAAATCATACTGACTGTATAGTATACGTCTGCAAAAAAAGAAAAGGAACTACGTTCCAACCGGGGGCCATTGAACCCGGTTCGAACTACGAACGGGTTATAGGCATATTTTAAAAGATTTCTCACATACCATCTGGGTATACGTTTGAGTGATTCCCTTGATAGTTTGGATTCACAATAATTGAAAACCGTAGGTGTGGAGGCAATCGGCTTTTAGGTTTATTAAAATTTTTCGCGTTTAAGAATATAATTGAAACCGGTGGTAACCGATTTAGTGCAGATGAAGTTGCGGGGGTCAGCTAGTATGTATATAAAGTAGACTAAAGTCAATCTATGCCAATTTAGTAATAAGGTGGAATTTTCAGGCACTTTTGCTGGTAACGCTAATGATACGTGTCTGTCTACCTCTAAAGGGTAATCCACAGCAATTATTTTTATCTTATACATGTTATTCCGAAATAATTGACTATTTTCGATGCTATTTTGACTTATATTACATTAATTATCATCCAATTAAATTCTTTATTCACGTTGGGCATTTAATATTGTCTAAATTGTCTTTTACAGTATATATTTTCAATGAATGTCTTATAGTCCGGTCAATTTAGACATTCGAAGTTACAAAAATTCCCACCAAGCTGAAAATCGGTAAGATTGTTTAAAATATCATTAAAAACAAAATTTGAAAGTTCCCCATCTTTCCCCTGTAAGGAAAAAATTTTATTCAAGGTCAAAGGATAAAAAAAGAGCTTTTCGCGATTTTTAGCAAAACGGTAGTTTTATCATAAAATTACCTTAGACAAAAATTGTAGATCATAAAATTATCTACAAAAATTTTATTAATACTTTTTTTTCTACGAGCCACCGTTTTTGAGATATATAGTGTGGAATGGCAATTGTAAAGACTTAATCTTACTATTCTAATCATAAATTTACAACCCTGAATTCAACGATTGTTCATAAAAAATACTAAAATCGCGAATAAAAAATAGGAGGGTAGGGTTAGCAGGATGAGAATTTGGGATAATACGAGTTTTTGATGCAAATAAGAAAAAAAAAGAAAAGCTGTCCTCCACCAGGTAATTCCATTGTCTTCGATTCAATAATATAGTCATGCAAAGATAACAATCAGACAGACTACAGTTACTTTTGTATTTGTAATTTTAGTGTGGAAATTAATTAAATTCTAAAACAACCTTTTATAAAAGTCCGCATTGAGTAATTTAAATTGTTGATTAGTTGCCCATCAATACAAAATGAATGAATTCGAAACTAATAAAGGGTATCGCTATACGCATTACACAAATAGAATATATTATATGCAACATTTCTATCGTGACATTGTCGCAAGTTTGATAACAATAGAATTGAATGCCCTGTACGTGCTTATGCAGGGTTATAGATTATACAGCGTCGCGTCAGCATGTTAAAATAAATCCATATTTATACACATTAGTAACATAGAGATAGAGACAATATTTTGTTTCATATGTTAATTCGTTTGAAAATTAAGAGTAGACATATACAAATATATAACACATTCCTGAATTGGTAATTGATATTTTGTTATATCATCATTACATAATATAAAGCAAAGTCCCCAGCCGCGTCTGTCTGTTCGCGATAAATTCAAAAACTATTGAACTATTTTCACGTGGTTTTCACCAGTAAATAGAGGTCATGAAAAAGATCTAGGTATATAATTTGTCATTTATTTTTAATTATCAAGACTGGAGTACGTCCGGACCGCTAGTAGTGTATATAGAAAACGAATAGTTAAATTTATATCTCGCCAAATTAAATGTAAAGATGGTTTTTTGTGACAAAACTATTCAAATCGAAATCAAAACATTCTTTGCTGATTTCAGAATCAGAGAATGTACTCGTGAACGCTACCGAAGACACTCTCAACGATTGAAAATACAATCCATTTATGACAAAGAGCTGATAGGGAATTTGACCTTATTTATCATTTTGTGAATATCCATACATCTACATGCTTATTAGCACTGTACAAGTCATTTTAGACACTGTCACAGTCACTTTTAGCGGTTATCCTTTCCAAAGAGCACAGTCCCTCAAATTATGATTTACCCTACAAAAACTTTATGGCATTAAGTGCTACTTAACATGTTGCTTGAATTAACTATCCGAAAATCGATCGTGTGCTTTTTTAGGACCTTATTGTAGAACCAAATTGAAAAATTGAAAAAATTGTAAAACAATTATCTGTACATAGCACCTAACCCTTGTGCCAGGGCACATTGCCATGACGTATTGACTCTAATTTAATAGTTCTGTTCACATCTATAGAGGTTTTAATAACTAGTACACTGATATTACACCAGGTGATGCACGAATTTTGTGTGAGTTTTGAGCTTTTTAACAGGATCGATATCATGGATCGAAGAATACTAATGACTACATATATAAGACTAGCTGACCAATGCAACTTCGCCTGCACCAAATCGGTTATTACCGATTTTCATTGTATTTTTAAAAGCGAAAAATTTTAATAAACCTAAAATCCGATTGCCGCCACACCTACGGTTTCCAATTATTATGAATCCAAACTATCAAGGGACTCACTCAAACGTATACCCAGATGGTATGTGAGAAATCTTTTAAAATATGCCTAGAACCCGTTCGTAGCATCATCTACCGTGTTGAATGAAAATAAAAACTAACCTACATACAAAAAAAAGCCTGAGGGGTCTATAGCCCCAGGTTGGAACGTAGTTCCTTTTCCTTTTTTGTAGACGTACACTATACAGTCAGTATGATTTACATTATAAAATATCTAGTTGATAGATTTAAATTGTAAATTAAAGGAGAAAATATATTTATAAAATAAATAATGATCAATTAAACATCTCGGATAATCAAGTTAATAAAAGTTAATATATCAATAGATAATCCTTGAGTTGGTTTGCTATTGAAATGAAAATTTTATGTATGTATGTATTTATACACTCTCTTTGTCATATGCACAATACGTAAAAATAAAATTAAATAATCATCTCTACCACTTTTTTTTTTACATGGGGAAGCCCTATGGATATCCACCCCAGCCGGGCTGCTGAGGGTGAGTTATGTCCGACTTGCACGGACTTAAACCCCATAGTACCTTCACTCACCTATAGATCGGGGAGGAGGAGCTGCCTATGGCAATGCGTCTACTATCATTTCTACCACTTACTTTATCATAACTATTTTCTAATTGTACTAAAACTTTTTCACATTCCGTTGTATTGAAGAAAAATATAAATCTGAAAAAGAGCACCGCGACGACGCGTCAACTGTCACTTGCCTGTAACTATAAATTCGTCTCAGAGCTAGCAACGTTTTCGAAAGCGTATTTAAATAAGCCAGTTTTTTATATATCTTTATGTTCTTCCGAACAACATGCGGACTACCTGGCTGTCGGTAAACGTTGCGTTTACATGTGCATATCGCACATTTACATACAAAAATATTAATTTTTAATAATTTTAGAGTGTTTTTTTTTTCACTAACTTTGAAACGATATTAAAACATGGAATTATTATTACCAGACATTTTTGTTATTGACAATACTGTGCCTAATGCTATTTTTGTCGATAAAAATAAAAGTAATTTCAAACCGTGCGTAGCTGTAACTTTATAATTATTTTATTTTGACATAGATAAGTACAAATTTAATATTCCAGACATTAATTCAGTTATTTACTAAATAGTCAGACAAACAGTCTATAAAAGTTGCTATAAAAATAATATGTATTCAGAATAACTTAACTATAGCTATAATTTAGTGCACGTTAAAGATAGCGATAACTATGGCAGCGTATGTTATCGACGCATGTATTTAAGATTGCGTTAGTCCTAAGTCATACGTATACGATTATCGTTGTTTTTTCATTGCTTACGGTGAAATCTTAATATTATAATGCTTAATAAAATGAAACGTGTTCTTTGCAATGGAAAAAATAAAATGGTTTGAAATTAATTATATTTGTTTATGATATCGGGTGTATAAAAAAATGTCTGACGGTAATAAATTTATATTTTTAATGGCGTTTAAAAGTTGCTGAAAAAAAAAGATCCTCAAATTATTTATAATTCAAATTTTTTTAACTGTGAAGGTGGAATGCGCATTAAAAACATAAAGTTAACCAACTACCAGGTTCCTGAATCCTTTTTGGAAGGGCATAAAAGAAGATATCTTAAAGAAACAGCTTTTCTAAAACTCATGTTCTTCCAACGTTGCTGGCTCTTGTACTAAGGTGTCGCAAAAAAGTCTAGTTACATTAACTACAAAACGCATTAATCTCAGGAATTACTGTTCCGATTTAAAAAATAGTGTTAGATTGCTCACTTATCGTGGAAGGCTATAGATTATATATCATTATGCTAAGATCAATGTGGTTGGAGCACCAACGAAGAATGTTCCAAAATCGAGGTATTTTTGGGTTCGGGGGCCAAAAGTAATTATTACACGCGGACGAAGTCGACAGCAGAAGCAAGTATGTTATATCGGTGTATAAACTCCCTTACGAAATTTCCTGGAAATCTGTCTAGTAGTTTTTCCGTAAATTTCTTCTATTTTGTGTTCTCTTAAAAGTAAAATAAACAGACATACGAATGTGATATGTATGTATAACATAGCCTATATGTTATACCGGTGTATAAACTACTACTATACCAAATTTCGTCAAAATCCGTCCAGTAGTTTTTGCGTGAATCCTGTACAAACGACAGACAGACAGATAAAAATAAAAAAACCTATTGAAATGTGTTCTGTCATTGATTCTAAGTCACCCCAGCGTATTTTGTCTTTAAGATATTTAATGTACAGATTTCATCCCGTTAGCCTTTTATTATATGTATATACGTATATAGATTTTACATATCCGAGGTGTTTATACTGTGCACTCTCAGTGTATTAAAAAGTATTAGTTGTATTGCTAAGATATATTTTCAGAATATCTGTAATATAGCGTCCTTCACCTCTTTATTTATTCTATACGTCAACTCTACAAGGAAGAATAAAAACGCACGCTACTTGAGCCATATAATAGATAAAGTATCTAATCGTATTACAAAATTGGATTCTGTATACATAGTTTTTATTGAACTCTTACTGTATTTCTTGTTAAATCCGAATTAAATAGCATTATATAACGGTCTATAAAGGCAAGAGTTATTTATTTATATTACTCCGTTATTTTTGGAACAGAGATTAATTGACTAAACAAAAACTGCGTCATGAACTGTTTATTAAAATTATTTATGTTACATGAATCCAAATGCCGTCCATCATTATGACTTTTTTTATAAAATATAAATTTTCTTTGAAGAATTGTTTTTCCTTGAATTAGTAGTATAGCATAAATATCACAAAATTCATGAAACTCTAATTAATGGGTAATAGTTTTTTAAAGTTCATTACATTAAAAATATTAAAATTTTACATTACTAAAATATGAATTTAGTAAAGCAATATACCTTTGTATTTCAATAATCACATATTCATTAAAATAAAAGTAAACTGACATTTTTTTTTTATTTTACTTGGAAAGCCTATATTTTAGAGTTGGTAAATTATAAACCAATAGACAGGGTTATCATTAAAATTATTAGTCGGAGAGCTATTTATACATGACAACTTATACATACTCTAAGAGGATTATTTTATACCACTTCCCCCTACTTACGGACCATTAGTGGCATTATATATAAAATTTATCAAAACATAAATGGCATTTAAAAATATTAACTTCAAGTGAACCCTAATAAAATAATAGGTAAGTATAATAAATATAATAAAATTCAAATTTTCATTGGCAAGGAAACGACGTGATCACGATTTCTGAATGGTTATTAGAGTTTCAGAATTGATTTTATTGGTAACGCTGTTATAATAATTAACCGTTCTATAAATAAAATTATATTTTAAATCTAGAGCATTAAGTATGAATCGTTTATTCATTTTTTATCTATTAGCTAAATAAGTAATAACTTCATAATATTTAACAATAATAAAGTCGACATCTAACAGATGCACCTCAACGTCTTTGACAGTAATCAGGTAGGTATCTAATTAGTCTCAAATTGTCATACAACTATCAATATACATTTACAATTTGTTTTTGAGAAGTTCTTTGGTATATCCAAGGATAAGGTCTAATGCTAATGAAATTGAAACCTCACTCCCTTAAAAATATCCTCTTTCCAATAAAGAAAGTTTTTTCCAAGTTAGTTTATAAATTATAAAGTCCTCTGATAAGAGACATTTTAAAAAATACAGCCGAGAAGTGAAAATCCTTCTTTTGAAGTCGACTTAAAATGACAAAACATCGAATTGTTGAATATAATTTTTAGTTTTTTGGTTATCTAGGTATTTGAATTGTGTTAAATTTAATGAATCTTTTAACAAAAATTAAAATTAATAAGTAACATTCAATTAACTTTTCATAGAATACGGGTTTGGGTTAAAGTTAATATATACCACTCTGTAATCATGAATAATTATAATTAATGAATATTGAAGGAGGGCATTTTTAGAACGTCCATTTTGCTATGTCGCACGTCTGTCGCTAACCTGAGTAACTCACAAAATAATTAGTGATCAGGCGAAGGCGCTTTCCAACAATGTAGAAAGCGCTAGTCTGCGGCTATAAATCTACCTCTCGCCAGATCTCGCCATCATTGTCTTACAGATCGTCCTCTTAACTTCTTGTGCGGCGTTAAATTAACTCCTTACATCGACTGAATTAAATACATCAATTACGTAGCTTCAATCACGTTCGCTTATTTCAATAAATTATGTTTGTAAACCTACACCTTTAAAAACTTTATTAAAACATACAAATATTAATCTGTGAAAAAGACTGTGGTTCGGTGTAAAATGAACGCTCAACAGTTTCGAGAATTCGGAAGAGCGGCGATTGATACTCTGGCAGACTACATCGAAAATATAAGAGACCGGTGAGTTAATTCGTTTCAATAATGTTTACGATGTGTTACTTAAATCGAGCCTTCATCTGCACCTTGAAAAGGGACCAGCGTCTCTGTTCTTGATTTTTTAAACCAGGTTATGTTTAATTAGCAATGTCGTAATTTGAAAAGGCGTTTATTTGATTTGTCATAAAACGTTATTAAGATTTCTTTATTATTCTTTGTCTAGTGTTTTTAAAATTATAGAACAAGGTAAAATTATGACAGGCAATGATGATCGTAATTCTTGATTAATTTCTGTAATTATTTTTTAAATGTTTTATCATTCAGAATTCTTCAGAATATCTATCGTTTTGATGTTATACTCAATAGAGATATAATTAATTTATATTAATGAAATTTTGAAAAGGAAAATAGTGTCAACATTATTAATTACTTATTTACGTATTTGTGACAACTATTGTTTGATATGAGATGATGCTTAAGCTAGTTTTTAGCATCATGGTATATTCGCGTGAATTGGAAAAGTCAGAGTAGAAAGACACTAGTTCGAGTCAAGGTAATAACACCCAGCGAAAAAGAATTAAAAATTTAATTAGAAGGATTTTGCGAATTATTTTTTTAAGTACAGTATTTAATACAGGAAACAAGTTATATACTATCTCTATATATAAATTTATTCTGTACGTGATATCTCACTGAACTCGTCCTAAACGTCTGGACCGATTTTAATGAAATTTGGTGTGCGTGTTCCAGTCGATTCGAGAATGGTTTTTAGGATTTTTGATTTTTAATTATCCAAAGCACGAAAACGTCCGAAGGGACCTCTGGTGTTAGTATTAAGGTTAAAATATAGCTATGACTTGCTAATAAGCATATTTTATGAAAGTAACTTTTTTAACATAGCTTTACATCTAGACTTTTCCATAAATGTCTGTTTTAATTACACTGGAATAGTATAGCATATCTATTTAGTACTAGCTATTGCCCGCGGCTTCGCTCACATTAATTTAGATCTGACCTGTCCCAAAAAACATTATTTCTTTTAATTAAAAGGTACCCTATGCCCTTTTCTGTACCTCCAACAACCTGTAGGCAAAATTTCATGATTATCGATTGAGCAGTTAAAACCTGAGATTGTAACAAACAAATAAACTCACATTTCCATTTATAATAATAGTAAGGATTTCAACAAACACATTATTGAAGGTTAATTTTTAACCAGTGATATAGAAGGCAAATAAAATCTTTTTTTCTCTCTTTACTTATAATTGGAGTTTGGTCACAAATTGACCATGCCACCTCAATAATTACCAACAAAATAAAAAAAACAGACAATCAATAATTTACCGGTTTTTCAGTCCACACATAACCAGCCTATAAAGCATTCTTGTTTCCTCGGATGTCGGGAAAGTCAGAATGGCATTACATAAACCTTAATTTTTAATGATTCATTCATTTTATTCTTTGGTGCTACTCTTGGGACTAGGTTACATGTGCATTCAGACATAATGTGATACACATTTTCTACAACATTGCATATGTCACAATATGGTAACGACTTCAATTTTATGAAATATAAAAAATATTTAGTGGAATGTGCCCTGAACGGAGTAGAAAAGCAGTACTTAATTCAGTTCGACTGAAGTAGTCCGGTGAAGCTGTTAAGACCTTGCTGGGTCAATAGCGTAGTCATTTCGAAAAAAAAAAACAGTTCGACTGATTTTAATTTTGTCAAACCAGGTATAGAGCAGTAAAGTAGGTTGTAGGGTTCTATACCATATGCCTTTTTAAGTGATCGCTCATCGATGTATATTCCTTCCACATTTTACGACAATGTTTTCTTATAAGATGATCAGCATAGTAAGGTATATATAATTTAATGATATGCGATTGGTAAGTGCGTCTCTAGCCAATTGATCCGCTTTCTCATTTCCCGTCGAACCTATATGAGGTGGTATCCACTGTAAAATTACGTTTTAATTTTTTTAATTAAAAGCGTCCAATAACTTTATGATTTTGTATGCATTAAAATTAGATGTCATAAGAACATCACAGAATTAAAAAATATTTCGATACGCTTAAATACCATGGCAAAATGCAAACTATGAATATAATTAATTTCTCCTTGAAACACAAACATTATCTTGTAAGAGGATTACATATTGTAACAAGTAACATGTTCTTATGCAATAATACTCAAGGTATTTACGATAAAACGTCGTAGCGTTTACATTTACTGAGGACGGAAATTCTAAATTTCATTTCATCAGTCATCAAGCTATACAACATTTACACACAGTCAAAGAGTGTTGCATATTTTTAAACATTGAGCATGTTTTTTTTGTATAGACGCACTGCGTATCTGGCATTATTGATAAACTGAATGAACTCATAATAATAGAGTTAATTTCACTTAACCCTAGAAAGATAACCATACTCTTCAAAGGTGCACTCTTTTATAATACATGTTTTTAATTGATTAACTAAAATGTATCTATAATTTATGTTATTATGTTAAAAGGTATATTAAGCCATCTTCGAGCGCACCAGCGCCATTTCTTTGATTAGTGTTCAAAGTGGTCGCAATCGGAGCAATAAAAAAAATCAAATTAAAACTATGAAAATAGAATACATTTTGACTTTAATTTGTCTATCTATACTAATATTACATAGAGGTAAAGTTTGTGAGCTTGTGACGTTGTAGGGTGTAATCTCAAGGACTACGGATCTGATTTGAAAAATTATTTCAATGTTATATAGCTCATTTATTGAGGATGGTTATAGGCTATATATAATCACGCTAAGACCAATAGGAGCGGACCACCAATAAAGAATGTTTAAAAATCAGGGGTTTTTTCCTCTTGAGAGCTTCCGCTGCGTGTTAGCGTTAGCCCAAAGTATCTATTCCACGCGAACAAAGTCGCTGGCAGAAGCTAGTTTCAAATAAATAATAACCAAATGAGAATACCTCTATAAAAATTGCCACGAAACAGTAGTAGAACCAGTGGTCTACAAGATGTGGTTGCAAATGTCTTTGAATATTTCGTTAATACTACCATGCCAACAATCAGGCTTACCCTCCGCCTATAGATGTTTTACATCAAAACTATAGTACTTACAGCATGGTAACAATAGTTCCTGTTCCGTTTTGGGGTGTAAGGGGTGTCGAGTAACATCTTAAGACTTCAGACACCCAAGCCAACCTCACCTGCACGTGGTGCACCCTGCTGATCAACGAACGAGGCAATGGCGATAGCGGGGTGGTAGGATTTTACAGCCCGACTGGGTCGCAACCACCATGTATATGGCAAAAAAGTCCGTCATAGTGACTCGCTTCTACGCGTTGCGTTTCGGGATCAGCCTGTGCATATCCAGTATCTGGTGACTTTCGTCATTATGGCCGGTATGACAGCGGCGACCGGCGATGGACAATATGTCTCTCGGTGGTTGCCGATGTTTTTGGATTGTACTATGCTTAACATCAGGCATAGTGCAGTCACTTTGTCGTGCTTCAATAAATAAAAAAAAAGGCAAACCAACGACTGAGGAAAAGGACGTGGAAATATACGTGTCGGGCAAAAAATACAGCAATATGTTTCTGACGCAGGCGCCTCTGGGACGTAGGTTATCTTTCTAGGGTTAAATACGTTTTTTAAGGTAAGGTAGAGCCACGCTGCTGCTACTACTGGTTTCAGTATGAATGGGTCGGCACGTCCGAGATTGTAACACACTCTCACAGAAATCCGACGCACGCAACAGTGCTTGCATTGTTGAGTTTCGTTCGGTCAGAGAGACCGCAGGAGGACGACCTTCTCTTCGCTCCTTGGTAATAACGAAATATTGGTTTACTTTTCTTAAATGTCAGAAAAAGATCCTTAAAGCGGAGAAAATCAAAAAATATGTTCCCTTTATAGCTTTGTTTATGTGATTAAGTTAATTAATCGACCCGCCCTACTGCCGTAATGTAAGGATCCGTTTTAATGAAATACTGTTAAGAGCAGTTTTGACGTATATGACATTTACAACATATGGAATGTATTTAATTAGATAAGAAATAATAGTGTTTTATATAAAATAGCTTGGTAAATAACACATAATTACGTTTGTAAAAAGATAAAAGTGGTTACTGTGGGTTATCCCTTAGAGCAGAGGTTCCTAAACTTTAGAGATAACGGAACATTATTCAAATACCTTTTACTTTATGGAACGCCATAACAAATCGACACTGAAATTGATGTAAGAACATTTTTTAAAGAAATGTGTAATAATAATTTAAACACATTATTCTTAAAGTTTTAATGTGAAGAACGAAATTGTTTTACTGTTTTATGAATAACTAGCCTCTGCCCGCGACTTCGTTCGTGTGGAATAGATACTTTGGGATAACGCTAACACGCAGTGGAAGCTCTCAAGAAACAAAAACCCGATTTTGAAACATCTTCATTGGTGCTCCACTCCTGTTGGTTTTAGCGTGATATATAGCACACAACCTTCCTCGATTAATGGGTTATATAACGCAGAAAGAATCTTTCAAATCGGACCAGTAGTTTCTGAGATTACCCCCTACAACGTCACAATGCCACAAACTCACATACTTTACTTCTTTATAATATTAGTATAGAAGTATAGATTGTTTTATTGTTCGGTATTTAGTCCGTCAATTACATGCGTATATCTGGAGTTGCATCCAATCTTGATCTGTATTTGTTTTTTGTTTAAACGTAGGCTAAAAAGACTGTTTCACGGCGATATATTGTGACGAATGGGATCAGGGTATTTCAGGGTATTCACTGCTTACACCAACCCAAAACTCATTGAGAGGTACAGATTCAAACGTTTGTTTTTATGGGGATGAACTTTGAACATCTATGAATACTTCATAATCCAAGGCATTCAGCAATGCTGGTTGAGTTTTTGTAATAAATGGATTTTGTACCCATTCAAAATCAAAACAATTTTCAGGAAAGTAATCGGACAAAGAAGTCAGGAGACTTAGCAAATGTTCAGTCATAATGGTTTTATAAATTCATTTGGTAATTCCAACTAGTTTTCTTCTAAAAAGTTTACACTTGCAGCGTTGTCCTTTTCCACGAAGGCAATCAAGTAGTTTAATTTTCTATTAAAAGCTGTTAATTTATCTCTCTCCCTAAATTTAGTTAATGATTTTCAGAAAAAGAACAAAAATCTCGATAAAACATATATACAGTTAGGTTTCTTATGAATAATTTATCTCGTAATTTATAAGTTCTGCGGTTTTAACTTAAAGACCTTTTTTTATAGAAAATTAAATTCTCTATCAAAATTTAGAATTTTTTATTGGTGACGGTTCATACATTCAAACAGCAAGGATTCCTCTACAATTTCCATGGTCAATTGTTTAGCATGAAATCTAGCCAAGATATAAAAAATAAAAAAAAAACATCTTATCTGGGAAAATATGAAAACTCTTTTAGTGAGTATTAAAAATTAAAATTAGGACCTCATTTTTGGTGGAATATTTTTAAAATGTTTAGAGCATTTTTTCATCAATGGAGAGAGAAAAAATACCCTTAAACGAAGCACCCCTATGTATTATGGATATAAACCTTCCTCTTGAATCCGTTGGATAGTTTAAAAGAACTAAGGGATCAGACAGTGAAAGCGACTTCATTTTACATTGATTTGTACAATTCCTTATTGTCTGACTCCATGTTGAAAGATGCCAGGGAAATGTATAAAATTAATGTAAGATATTATTGTTGTTATTGTTGTATCTATTAATTAATGAAACTAATAATTTTAACCAAGTCTTTATCTAAACAGAAATATTACTAAAAAGTAGTAATAAACAAGAATTGTATGATGATAAAAGGCAACTATCTATTAATAACTGGCCATCGTTGTACTTGTAAGTATCCCGTACTGTTCACAATATCACCGAGATGTCAAAACAATAACCAAACGAATAACAAAAAATATGAAATTCTTACTGCCATACTTCTATCTCTTTCTAGCATATGACTCTGATTTAATTTAATATAGAAATAAATCGTCACGTAACAATAAAATGGTGCTACTAGTTGCCTTCGTTTCCACAAAATTCTTGTTTATTACTACTTTCTACTAATATTTCTTTTTAGATGTATATTTATTAATTTATATGATATTCATTTTAACAGGATTATAAATGTTAATATTGAGGCAATTTAATGCGATATCTGCCAAATAAAGCTACTAAGGTAAGCGGCAGAACTCAGCGCAATGCGACATGTGTGAACATTATCGATCTATCTCCTTAAACAGAGCATTACCTATTTTAAAAGTTTTTGTATATTTTACGTGTGTTTTAAGCTATGTATTGATATAAAAATAGTATTAAAAAGTTTGTCCAAGTTACTAGAATATCGTATTGAAAACTTTACTTCAGGTTTTGTACATTTTTTTTTCAAGTTTCAATTTATTTAAAAAACCGCTATTAGTGTTCTATATAAATCGCTGCGTTTCATATTTTATTCTTCTTTTTCTTATTTTGCCTCCGCAGTAGCACTTGCCAGTGGCAATGTTTTCTTTCAATGGATAGTACAATAATATTACAAGCGTCGTGTAAATAAATTTCAATATTCTAACAAGATGCTGGATCCCTTGTTAGAACCTACCTGGGAGTTTTTGTGACATCTCAGAATTTCATGCTTCGGGGTATTATTTTCCATTCACTTCACTTGTGCACAATAAACTAACTATATTACGTAAAACACCACCAAATTTACAAAATATAGAGTCAAAAATAACACAAGATTATGAATAAAATATAAAATCCACTACATGACAGACTAAGATACCGCCAAAAACTCCTTCATATTTTATTGTAAATTTGTTCAATACGAAATACCACTTCAAAAAAAAATTCAATTTTCAAACAGGACTGATTTTTAGAAGCCCATAACTTGACAAATAAATATAATAGAGAGTAAAAAATGTATTCGCATTCATATCTACTACAAGTTCAAAGAGGCTCAATTTGAACGAAATTCATTAGCCTCAACTTATTCGCGTTATCCGCTTACGTGAAATGCTCCATTGTGGTATGTTACTTAGACGGTACAGTAGCAAAGGGGCTAAGCCTTCGTGAAAAAATACTATGTAAAGATACCTTTCAGCAAATGTATAAGGTAGTCAGCGTGAGTCGTAATGCTACATGGAAAGGGGGCTCTTCAAATAAAAATATTATTGTATGAATAAGTATTAATGTAAAAATTAGAAAAATAAATGTTGTCCTCTAGATACTCGAGGAGATAAAATCTACGGAGAATTTTTAATTCCTGATACTTCATAGTAAAATATGTTCTGTTATATTTTTATTTGGACCATTATTTTACACAGTTGAAATAATAACATTTTATATGCGAATTTAAAACTATCCACATTTCTATATATGTAGTAACAAGTCCAATAATAGTTAATACATATTTCACGATTAGTAGTAGCAAAAATTAACACTACACCGGTTTGTTAATCTTGTAAAATAAACATTTACCCATTTTGATTGACTATTATCATAGTTTAGTGTCATTGCAAAATTAATTAACTCACACCTGGGTAGTTTCCACTGCAGGATTCTATTGTTTATAGTGACTTAACTGTATAAAAACACGAGTCTCACGACACGAAGCATTCCACCTATTTATCGTTATTACGTAGATTAAGACGCCATCACGATTTTGCAGACGCACTGCATATGTACTCTGTATTTTTCAACAGGCGTTGTTTTTCTTCAGTCGTGTGTATTGCAATTTTCTATATTATCTATACTAACATTATAAAGAGGTAAAGTTTGTGAGTTTGTGACCTTATGACGTTGTAGGGGGTAATCTCAGGAACTACTGCTCCGGTTTGAAAAATGATTTCAATGTTATATAGCTCATTTATCGATAATGTTAATTATATATCATGACGCTAAGACTAATAGGAGCGGAGCACCAATGAAGATTGTTTAAAAATCGGGTTTTTTTTTCTTGTTTGCGTTAGCCCAAAGTAACTATTCCACGCGAATAAAGTCGCGGGCACAGGCTAGTATATTATATGGATAAATAGAGAGAAAGACAGTCCTAAATGCTTATAAAAACTGTCATAAGGAGTGCCTACAGAAGTGAAACCTTAACACAATGGAACGACTGTGTTCTTTTCCGATTTTTTAAAACAATTGCAGGTTGAATTATGTTAATTTCGTAATTTGTAAATAGAAATATAATATTAACATTAGTCTGGTTTTCACATCTATTAGTGCTGCAAGAAATAATTAAATAATTATTGCAATAAAATATCAATGTTACATGTGCACAGGCCGTTATACTACGCGTCTCTAATCGGGCGCAAGCGCAATACGTTACGGGCATGTCGCGGTCATCGGTGACGCGAACCCATAAGTGTTTCCACTATTAAAAACACGGCTAAAAAAGTTTATACCTCAAAAAGTTTAACAAACACAAATTCAGATTTATTAAGAAGTCTTATATAAACTTTGTCTAAGAGATAATATGGAAAATAAGTTTACACACCCGAATCAAAAACGCATTCTGTCTGTATGTTGTCCTAACATATGGTATATTTAAAATCGACAAAGTAATCGACGTAGATTCGAGTACCACATAGAGCCTAAGCCGTGCAATACAAGACATGTTGTTATAAACTTTACAAAATTACCCGCCTGGCTGATAACCGCCCTTGAATTAAAACCTGTCACTAAACACGTACAGGTGCGTTTTAGGTTCTGTACTTGTAGACCGGTGAAGCTGTTAAGACCTTGCTGGGTCAATAGCGTAGCCATTTCGAAAAAAAAAAGGTTCTGTACTTACGAATTAGGTTAAGCTTAACGTTATTGTCCCCTTTTTCCATAGTTACTTAAATACCTAAAAGACAGGATTGTGGTCGAACTCCAGATCTTAACTATCTTCGTATATATATATGGGTATAAATACAAAAAAAATGAGCCGTCACGGGACGCCTGATAAATGTGAAAAATCGAAATTGTTTTGTATAAATTATATGCATAAAAACAGATTACGACAGGAATCAGCTATGGCATAATGAAAAGATAAAGCATTACAAACTTGTTCCATAAAATAATCACCGTTTATTTATTTTATTACATAAACATTAAATTTTATTAAATCCAAAACACAAAATTTCAATTAGACACAAGGGCGGTGTGCTTGCCGGCATTTATCAAAAGGCGCTAGGTCGTCGATACGTGCCGCGTAACTCTAGTAGAACGAGTCGCCTACAAAACAGTTTGAATTTTATGTTTATATTGATACGATTGCAAATATTTTTAAATGTTTCCTTAATAGTGCAAAATTCGTGATTTGTGTCGCCACGCCAACAATTAGGTTTACGCTCCGCCTATAGATGATTCGCATCAATAATAGAGGATTGACCTTGTATGCTCATCACGCAAAAGCAACTACATAGATTTCGATCCATTTTTCTAGTTTAATTATATTATCTTTATTAAAAAAATATCACGATAACTTCATTTAATATAAAGTCATAAGAAACAATAATTTATATATTTTTCCTTCTATACATTGTTAAGATAAAAAACTACGCAGGTGAAGCTGCAGGTATCAGCTAGTTCAGCATTACTCAACCTGCGGTCTTTGTAGTTGGCCCACCCGATTATACTTTATTTTCAACAAGTAGTGCCCGCGAACTCCGTTCCGCCTTAAGTATATTAAAAAATACGCTTTTTGCATAATAACTTTCTCCTGACAATAACAAACACAATACATTCAGCAATTCCTTTTTATATTAAAGATTAATATAAATTTCGTGCCCATCAGAAAAACTATGGGCACGCTGATTAAATTCAATGAACACAGATAACTCGACCGCAATGTGTTACTTATGATATATGCTTATGCTTAATTTATTTGGACAACCATTTTTTAACTACATTAACACGTTGTTAATTTGAAATTACTTTTTTTTATTTAATACCTACATATTTGTAGTTTGCGGCCGGCGACATAATAAGCGAAACATGTTTGTGGCCCCTTTAAAAAAAAAGTTTCAGTACAACTGAGTTACTTACTGAATATAATGGGAATACGAAAGAAATACAAGTTTCGAATAGCAAAGTATACGTTTGACCTCTTTTAGTTGATATTAAATTTAGGCAGGAGTTTCATATTACAAAGAGTTTATCTTATTATAATATTATTTAAATAATACGTTTTCGTTGCTAAAACACTTTTATCAAAATAAACTACTGAATGTGTAAGAAGTATATCACATAATTTCAGTCAGTAAATAATTTTAAATAATCCAGATATTAATTATAAAATTCATTTTCCACTCCATATATTTTATCCTTTATGTAACAATTCTTACCTTCAAAATCCTTATGATCCTCGTCTTTACGTTGGCTATGTGATTTTTAACGAATATATCGCTTCTATTTCAGTGATGTTTTACCATCAATAGAACCAGAATATTTGATCAAAACTCTTCCAGAAGAAGCACCTGAACAACCAGAAGAATGGCAAACAGTTCTTAAGGACTTCAATGAAACTATCATACCCGGCGTAAGTATTAGGTCTTTACCTATGAAATTGCCGTTTTGTATGAAGAAATTGAAACGATTTTGTTTTCATGTATTTTTTATTTGTATTCATCAAAGTAATCACCCATGCAATCAATGCATCTTTGCCAACGCAGTGTCAGTTTATTGATGCCCTTCTTAAAGAAATCAGCTGGACGGGAGGCAACAAATTCTTCAAAGGCGTTTTGTACTGCCTCTCGGGTATTGAATTTTTTTCCCGCCAAAGAGTTATCCAAATTCTGGAAAAAGTAGTAGTCTGTCGGCGCAAGGTCTGGTGAGTAGGGCGGATGACGCAGAACTTCCAACCCCAGTTCTTACAACTTCGAGACCGTCTGCTGTGCAGTATGAAGTCACGCGTTGTCGTGCAGGAGCAGCGGAGACGAACGATTGAGCAATGCTGCTTGGAAATGTGCCAGCTTCTCCATCATTGTGTTCAGTTCTTCACAGTACACATCTGCGGTAATGCTCGCCCCGTTTGATAAGAATCTGTGATGAATCACATCGGCGCTAGACCACCAAACAGTGACCATCACTTTTCAAGTGGTACTTATCGTTTAGGGCATTGTTTAGGTGCTGAACCAGGATCCAACGAATTTGCTGAGCGCTTGCAGTTATCAAACAAAATCCATTTTTCATCGCAGATAACAATGCGGTTCAGAATTCCTTCATTTGTGTGTCTGTTGAGCAGTGTAAAGCACGTCTCGACGCGTACTTCGCGCTGGCGATCATTGAGTTCGTGGGGCACCCATTTGTCAAGCTTTATTACCTTGCCAATTTGACGCAAATGGGCCAATATTATTTTGACGCTAACGTCGAAAACTGCTGCTAATTCAGCCGTAGATTGTGTATCATCAGCTTCCACAATCGCCTTTAATTCTTCATTATCGACCAAAGTCTTCCGACGACAGCGAAGTTTATTTTTCAGGTCGAAATTCCCAGAACGGAATCGAGCAAACGAATAACAGGTGGTGCGTTGGTTTGTAGTGTTAGCTCTGTAAACGCCGTTGCTGCCACGACGGTACTCAAATTCCATAATTACTCAATTTTTTAACGTATCCATGATGACAAAAAAGATTAAAATGCGATGAAGATGTAACACTAATCAATAAATAAATGACTATTCTTAGAAAAAGAATTCCATGTTTTTAAAATAAAATTAATTTGAAATTAGAATTTTTACCAAACAAAAATTATTTTGATGACCAGCTACAGAACGGCAATTTAATAGGTAAAGACCTATTATTAGTGTCATGGTTATGGAGCATATATATTTTCTGCCATCCTGAAACTACTTAATTGTACACGTACATTTTAATTTAGTAAGAAATGAAGCATTTGAATTACTATTTTCTTATGTATAATTTACAATCGCGTATAAGGTAATTATAGTATAAATTTAATCCCTCACATCTTTAAGTGTTTAAACAACGTCAAAACAATTACTCTTCGTAAAGAGTACACATAAAACTTTACTAGATACTATAACTACATTACACGTGATCTTACCTTGTCTACATTACAATTTATTTACCAAAGTAAAATAATCTTTCATAGAAAATTTTGATACATGTAAAGAGAATTTATGAGTTCCTAATACTTTTCGTGGCTTCGCTTTTATTAATGAAGATTCGGCGTATACCTCAAAAACGACTCTTTTATTTGATACAAAATTTTATGTCATTTTCATTTACAATGTTAATAAGGTTGGCGTTTTACATAAACATACATTTCAGATTACCCACTGGCAGTCTCCGAATTTCCATGCATTTTACCCGACCGGCACCTCATACGCAAGTATCATAGGAAGTTTACTTTCCGATGGTCTATCTTCACTCGGTCTTACATGGGTAAGTTCTAATTTACTTACTCTTTAACTCATTTTCTAGCTATTATCAGATATTAGATAGAGTCGACATAACGATCTCTCTCTTCCAAACCCACTTACAACTGTCATCTTTGTATTCACACCTGGGGCTCTTGAAAAATGTGGATCCCTGAAATTCGTAAATACTCAGTCTAACTACCTTCTAGTATGTATGAATGTGAATATACATTTTTTTCTATGACGTTTTTTGCCGAATTCAAAGGAAACAATCCCCTAATTGAGCAAACTGATAATAAAAAATTAAACGTAGCGATTTAGGTATATAGAAAGTTTACTGTTTAGAAATGAAATGAAGCTGGATAAAAGTATATCTTTTAATCTAGTTATAATAATATCACTGCATATTAGTACAATTTCTGATAAATTCACCAACCTATGTAACTGCTAAACATCAACATAAATATGACATATATGTATGTTTATATTGATTTATCAATCTCCTTAACTAATGTAAATTCGATTTTAGATGTTCTAATCTAATTTAAATGTTAAATCTAAAATGTTAACTTGTAACTATATTTTGAAATAAGAGAGAATTAAAAGGTAATTTAAATGTTTACTTCATGTTCATGTTCATTTGTATATGGAAGATCTGTGTTCTTTTCTTATTTCTTAAACCAATAATAGTGTGAACTATATAAATTTAATAATTTGTAAATCTACAGTATTAGCATTAGCCTGGTTTTCACATCGATTGCCGTTCTGAGCAATAATTATATACACTTATCTAAAGTTCATTAACTAAACGAATATATGATCGGCTACTCATGCTCAATCCAAAATATTAATAACACATGTAGCACTATACTACGCATTGTTAGTATGACACAAGCGACACAAACAAGTCTATGACGTAAAAGTATAAATATTCTCCTACCAATAATCACATAATGTGGTCTAAGAAATTTTCAATTCAAAAATATTATCTGTTCACATTCATACCTACCAGAAGTTCTATTAAGTAGGGCGAGTATGAACGTAGTAGGTATATTAAAAGTTTACTTTTATTTCGCTGTCCACTTCACGTTAAGTGACCCATCTTTTAAACATATATCATTCCTAACTCAGACCATCTGTACGTTCTTCGATATTCCTCCAGTCATATCCATCAACCTTTCTACTAAACACACTTGTAGTTATTATGATCTTCATATTAGTAAGTAGGTAATGAATAGGTTAATCATGAATTGTAATAAAGTAATTTATGCACTATGTAACCTTAACTATTAGTGTAATCTTATAACCCTTAATCAGTGGGATAAGAATTAATAGAATATATCAAAGAGAAAAAACAGACATTACCTACGTTAATTATTCTACATGGACACTCGGCTGTAACGACTTTACCTCACAGGTTTATCTTGGTCATCGTTTCTTAAAGACACAAATATCTAGGAAATTGCGTTCACTTGAATATTTAAATATTAAAGCGAACGATTAGTGGTGATGTGATACATGAATATAAATAGTTAATTAAACATAAAATGCAAAGTGAAATCTTACATAAAACTTGGCATATAAAACAGGTTTTAGATGAAGTGGATCTCTTATCTGCAACGTTAGTATT
>JACEII010000008.1:10864330-10898590 GCA_014332785.1 Antheraea mylitta
CAAGCGGTAGAAACAAACTTTCGAATGTACTGTCATCAACATGTTAAATGCAAATATTTTACAAATTATGTGTGATTAGAAATATAACAAAAATGTTATTAGAATTTTTAATAAGATCCCTAAATAATTCATTTGTAGATGGCGAGTCCAGCGTGTACGGAATTAGAAGTTGTCACTATGAATTGGCTCGGGAAACTTTTAGGATTGCCAGAAGAATTCCTTAATTGCTCTTCTGGCCCAGGCGGCGGAGTTATTCAGGTCAGTACTACAACTCAACTTCTGCCTATAATTCAATTGCTTATAATGTATTCCAAATTAAAATTGTAGTCGTTAATTTGAAGGGATCAGCGAGTGAAGCTACTCTTGTTGGACTTCTCGTTGCTAAGGAGAAAACGGTTCGCCGGTTAGTGAAAGAAAATCCAGACCTCGACAAAGACGAAATCAAACCAAAGCTTGTAGCATATACATCAGATCAATGTAATTCTTCTGTAGAAAAATCTGGAATTTTAGGCTCCATGAAAATGAGATTACTTAAAACTGATACTGATGGAAGACTCCGTGGAGAAACATTGAAGAAAGCCATAGATCAAGATAAAGCTATGGGACTAATACCATGTTACGTAGTAGCAAATCTAGGTACTACAGGAATTTGTGCATTTGATCCTTTGTATGAATTAGGACCAGTGTGTAACGAAGAAAATGTTTGGTTACACGTAGACGCCGCTTATGCCGGTACTGCGTTTATATGCCCTGAATATAGACACTTGATGAAAGGCATTGAATACTCAGATTCTATCGTCGTCAATATTCATAAGTGGATGCTTGTCAATTTTGATTGCTCTGCATTGTGGGTAAGAAATGCACATGATTTGGTTACAGCTTTTGATGTGCAAAGAATATACTTAGATGATGTGAAAGCAAATACCAAAATTCCAGATTACAGACATTGGCAAATGCCTTTAGGTCGTCGTTTCAGAGCTCTGAAGGTGTGGATGGTTATACGAATATACGGTGCTGAGGGACTAAGAAAGCATATCAGAGACCAAATTTCCTTAGCTCTATATTTCGCAAAATTAGTACGTGCTGATGAACGTTTTATTGTCGAACCTGAACCCTCTATGGGCTTAGTATGCTTCAGGCTGAAAGATGGCGATAAGATTTCTAAACAATTATTGGAGAATTTAACAAAGAAGAAAAAAATATTCATGGTAGCTGGAAGCTATAGAGATCGGTACGTTATACGATACGTAATCTGTTCTCGGTTGACAACTAAAGAAGATGTGGATTATAGCTGGAATCAAATTAAAGAAGAAGCTAATCTAATATATTCTGATACAATACATTCTAAGCCTAAAATTCCAGCACTTGATCAACTGGTATCAAGGGTGGTTTGTGAAAAATCTAAATAATATTAAAAAATTTTTTTCGTGTCAGCTAAACAAAAAGTTAATACTATTTATAGCTTTATTATAGCTATTTTATATTTAGATAATAGATATCTACCACTTTATTATACAGTAATCATAAGCAAAGTTTGTAAGCAGATCTAAAACCTTTTTAACTTTTTTCATCTTATTTTGGTGTAACAATTTTCTCTTTTATAAATGCGATTCTAAAGTTATTACATTCACATCACGATAGAGGTAAATATTTATTATTATAATATAAACCAAAATAAATAACAAAAACTAAAATTGGGTGAAATAATATTGAAATAAAAAATTGTAGGGTTTGTTAGTGTAAAACTTGGTAAAATTAAGTTTCCTAACTTGTAAAGGTTTAAGGTATTATCAATAAACATAGGTATAAAACAAAAGTTATTTTATTTTTAAAAATTGGATTTATTTATTTCTTTATATACAACTGCAAGTATTACTGACACAAATACCATATGAGTATCCTTTAGGTAGACAATGTTCCTGGCAGATTACGTCCTCTGTAGCTTCTTCGTGCTGACACCATATTCGACCCGGTATTTTAGTTTCTGGAAACATAATGACTAGTGTTAACACATCGATAATTGTTTTGGACATATATATACATGTTTTGTATTATTTATACATCTATTAAATTGCAACGTCTTCAACCATACCGGCTTAATATTCGTCTCAAAAATAAGTTCAAAAAACCGTAACAAGAACAAGCCAAAAACTCATCAATGACAGTACCTAATTAAGATAGAGGTAATTATAGCTACATTTGTAGGTGGTAGAGCCACGCTGAAGCTATTATTGGTTTCAGCATGAATGGGTCGGCTCGTCCGGGGTAGTACTACACTCACACAGAAGACCGACGTGAAGTAACAGTGCTTGCACTGTTGCGTTTCGTTCGGTCAGTGAAAGCGCCGGATATCCATCTCCCTCCCCTCCCCGCTCCTCTCCCTTCCCCTCTCCTATAACCCTAGTGCTGCTAGTGTCTATGAAGGGCGGTGATCGCTTAACAACAGGTGATCGGAGGCGAGAGGAGGGAGGAGGCATGTTTGTTTGCTTCCTATATGATATAAAAAAAAAAAAAACAAATTATATTGTATTATATCTATAAAGACACACTGACATCGTTACAGTTGTAATAAGAGAACCTTTATAATGTTTATTAATTCTAATGTGATAGTTACTTTGATGCAAATACTTTTGTATATCGAACCGGATCGCCCACGGTATTTACACATGGTTAGTGTTCTTAGTTTTCAAAATATAAAATTAAACATGCGAACTTAAAATACGATGGAATTAATACAAGACGAAATGTTGTTTCTTAATTCCATTGGAGTTCCCATCACGTACTACTATACGGTTATTTTCTAAGCCAATATAAGAAAGCATTATGGTAATATCTTACCTGAAATCGATGGAGGCTTCGAAAAGGTTTCCAATTTTTTCCCAAAATCACTTTCTATTACAGCGCTACTGTCCCTAGGTAACGCAAATATATCCACGAAATGAATTGCGAAAAGAATGAAAATAATTAAATTTACATGTCTGACGTCCATTGTTCCTATTCCTTTATACTTTAAAATAGAAAGGCACGTGAACTAGTGCACATTCATACAAAAGAGTCGTATATAAAGTAAGAAAAGGTCAACAGCAGCGAATATATATATACGTACACACACAAAGTAACACTACATGAGTATTGTGATGAATAGGTAAGTTATAGTTTGCACAAACACAATGACTCAACCGTTAGCTGTAATTTCATTATGTCGATATTCAAACTAGTTGAATCATTGAATATTTATTTATTTATTTATTTACACATGGATAAAGCAACAGTCGACAGTCAAAAATAATAATACAATAGCAATAATAAAAAAATAAACTAAACTGAAGACCTAAAACGCTTTATCACATAGATACTTAACTTACACTAATCATAATAATAATAAGGAAATAATAATTGTTTAAATATTTAGACACATTGGATTTAAAAAAACTATATATAAAAGAATAAACGAAATAGTTCAAATGAATTCAATTATGAAAACTAGAAAGAAATGGAAGAAAAAAAAAGAACAGGTTGACAAACATAAATAATGAATATTAAAATATAATATAGAAACTGTTGTTGAGATGGTCATGGATATAAAATGTGTATAACTGTTTTTTTTTTTTAATTTGAATACCCAATGGTCAAATATGTCTAATGAAATGTGTTTGCTTGCAAGCTCATTATATATACGAGTCATACGTACAATTGGGTTGAAATAAGAAGTATTATTCATAAGTTTTAAGAATAAATGTTTTAGGAAAACGATAATTGAAATTGGTGTTAAAATTAAGAGACTCTAGCAAGAAGGGAGATGAAATATAATTAGGCAGCAATTTATGAAGAAATACTAGATCATGTTGAATTCTACGAACACGTAATGGTATAATGTTATATTTTTTTTTCGAACTGACTACGCTATTGGCCTTACTAGGCTTTCACAGCTTCACCGGACTACTAAGGCGAGCGCTTAAGGCACTCAGCCGATTTTAAGTAACATGCTCAAGGGTGCACGGCACACCTCGGCTTGTGCTATTACCGGAAATAACCCGATCTGACCTAGCTAAACTATGCTAAGCTATACATGTGTTCATTTTTGAATCATACAATTAAAATTGCATGATTCAAAAACACAACATGTAAATCGGAAAGAAACAAACGAAACTACTCGATTCAGTTCGAATAAGGGAAAAAAAGTAAACCCTTCCACCAGTTTGTGTAAAGGTGCATGTCTGAATATCTGTGTGTGTGTATAATCGGTGTGGTGTAGTGCAACATCTTTGTGATCACCCGGGTAATCTCGAGCAACGATGCTGCCGAGATGACGCGACGTATGTGCGGGAGTAAAACGTAAGGGCCCTGCATCGTGACGCACGAGGGAGGGGTCCGCGACGTGACGGGCCACGTGAATTGAAAAGATCGAATTCACAGATTAAACGAACGGCGCCGGCACCGGTATCTAAAAATAGAAATAACGACATTGTTTATCGATTTTAGGGGAAGATAGATATAAACACGCGAGTTTATTCTATCTTATATTGAGAAAAATTATTATTATTTCGAGACGGTGGCGCGCGCGAGCCTTTGAATGGTAGCCGCGATGGCGGGAAACTTCACGATCGCACGAATATGGCCCCTGTTTTGGATCGTTTGCTACTTCATTGTACGCGGAGATCTCCGAGATCTCGTGAAAGACTAAGAACTGGGCTGACCAGTCCATACCAGATAATTTGAAGGAGAGGGCGGGGTCGGCCTGTGAAGGCTTAGCCGCCTGAGGAGCAGGAGCAGGCTGGGGCGCGATCTTGGGGGCCCACGGGGCCTGAGGGGCCCGTGCGGGGCGGACGGGCGCGCTAGGCGCGGGTACGGGTGCTACCGGTGCACGAGATGTGCTCGGCAAGTTAGGGAAGGCCTCTCTAGAGTTGAGAGGCGGAGGTCGGGGACGGGTTGACACCGCAGGCGCCTTAGACAGCGAGATCTGCCTAGCGTAGCGGGGCTGTTTTGTACGAGGGGCGCGGGGACACCCGCGATAATTCGCGGTATGGCCCACGCCGCGGCACAAGACACAACTCGGAGGATCGGGCGAGTCTTTATTGCGAGGACACTCCTTAGTGGAGTGGTCGCCGAGACACTTAACGCACCTGGGTTTCAGGTAACAATTAAGTGCGGAGTGTCCGTACACCTGGCAGTTGTGACACTGCGAGGGTACGGACGTTTTGCGCGGCGGCTCTACGGTGACGCCGGAGAGGCCGCAGAGGGTCGAGAGATTAAATATTTTCTTACCCTCCACGGTGCGGTCGAGAATGACCAACACCATATCGTAGGGGATTCTAGTGCGCGGGGAGCGCATACGGTGCACCTCTTTGACAGGGAACTTCTGTTCCCTGAGGTCTTCGTATATGTCATCGACTGGGATTTCCGAAGGGACTCTGCGGATGACAATACGCAGCATACGCTCTTCTTCGAGCGCATAGGTGAAAAAATCAAAACTTATTATTGCGCAGGAAACGCGTAAGTTTGCGGTGAATAGTAGGGGTAGCTACCTTTACCTGAATACCCACAAGGGTACTTATGGCAGAGGTGAAAGGAATGTCTGCTGCTTGCAGCAGACTAGAGATTTCAACCCAGGACGCTCCGTCCTGGATCGTGACGGGAGGTGGAGGGCGGGACTTCTTACCCGTGACTGCGGGAGTTGCAGCTTTGGGCGAGACTGGTCTAGGGGGTGCGGGAGTTGCCGTCGGCACTTTCGCGCCGTCGACGTTTGCGAGTTTAGGAGGCTTAGCGCCTTCATTCTCGGACGAGGAGGGATTTTGGCGCTTATTGCACGGTTTTCGACGCCGCATGACTTCGGTGAAGCCTTCGTCAGCGGGGAGATCCTGCTCCATGTCGGAGTCAGAGCCGGACGTATCGTCACTAGAGGAGTGGCGATTCGTCAGCTCGAAGTCGTTTGATTCCTCGATCCTAACTAGGACCGAGGGAGCTGGCATCGCGAAAGAATGCTCGGCGCGATACTTCTTCGTAAACGCGTCATAGTTCTCTATTAGGGAGGGACAGTTGCTTCCGATGAAGCCACGAAACCTAGCGAGTTCAGCTTCTAAAAGCCGAATCTCACTATATTTAATGGACTCCGGAGTCCGGACTAAAAGTAGCACAAAACTATAAAGAAAGATTTACAGTTCGCACAGCTGCGTTTCACGGAACTAATCGAATTTCAAAAGAGCAATAGAACACGGTAGACACACAGGTGTGTTTCTTGGAAGTAATCGCAGTTCCAAAATACAATAGTGTCGAGTGATGACACACTGGCGCGCAAATGCGTGCATCCAGCGCGGCAGCGCGGCTGACGGATCGCAACTCCATCTGTCATAGTAAGAAGAGACACTGCGAGCATGACCATACCTGTAACATAGAATTTTTGAAAATTTTCTTTGAACTGCCTCAATAGATTTAGAATGTATGGTGTAACAGGGTGACCAAACTACAGATGCATACTCGACGATACTACGAACTAAACTGTTAAATAGGATGACAAGACTGTTAAGGTTTTTAAAAGATAAGGATGATCTAGTTATGAAACCTAAAATTCTAAAAGCTCTACTAGTGATGTCATGGTAATGTTTTCTAAATGATAATTTATCATCAAATAAAATGCCTAAATCTTTCGCCAAAGATTATCTTGCTAGTAATTGATTATCAATTATGTAAAGATAGGTTTATTTTTTTTTTCGAAATGACTACGCTATTGACCCAGGAAGGTCTTAACAGCTTCACCGGACTACTAAGTCGAGCGCTTAAGGCACTCAGCCGATTTTATCTTGGCAACCATCTCAAGGGTGCACGGCACACCTCGGCTTGGCTGTTGCCTGTTGCATAAAAAATCGCGATCTATCTTAGTTAACCTAGCTAACTACTCATATATGTATGAGTTGTTGGAACGTATATGTATGTGTACCAAGCATACACTCCTCAACAACTCCTCCATATATTTATTATCGGAAAATTGAGAGTTTTTCAGTTCGATAAGGGAAAAAAAAGTAAACCCATCCACTTTCACGTGTAAGCGTGCACGTGTGTGGGGGTGATCGTGTAATGCTGTAGCAGTGATGTATATTTGTGTGTCACCGTATCGCACAAGCAACGCACTCAAGGGCTCCCTACCGAGGGATCGAACCTAGGCTTGAGCCGTTGCCGTGGCAGGCCTAATCGGGTGTGCGGGAGCGAAATTAACCCACAGACCATGGCGGCGTGATCTATGGTTACGCGGGCGTGGGCGTGAACACGCTCTGTTTTGAGGTACAGGCTGGTACTGATCGTGCGCTGACATGATTGAATCAGGAGGGTCGGTAAAAATGTGTCGCGGACGTCTTTTATAACGCGCAACGTTAGGTACGGGTTCAAAGTTTGCGGCGGATACCACTAACGGACTGGGATGATTCGCGGCTTTTTCAACTAATCAATCAAATAATTTTTATAACTAATCGTAAGTGATTTTACGTACGCCCAGATAGAAGGGATCTCTAGGTCTCTATGGAGATCGACTCTCCGGATGTACCACGGGGCACCGGTTACTTTACGTAAAACACGATTTTGGAGAACCTGCTGCTTATGAAAGTTATCTTTGGACATATGCGCAAAAACGGGGCAGCTATATGTCATCACGGGACGGATACACGTCTTATACAAAGTGAGCTTGTGTCTGAGGGACATCTTACTCTTATGACAAAGCAACGGATGGAGGCGACCCAAGACCATATCGGCTTTGTTTCGCACTCTGTCTATCTAATGTAATACCGAGATATTTGACCTCTTCGACCCAAGGGATATCGATTCCGTATAGCCTGATGGACTCAAAGTTATTAGAACGTTTCGTGGGATCGAAGAGTATTGCGGCACTCTTATTGGGATTAACTTCTATGCGCCATCGACGAAACCGTTCACCGAGAGTATGACCGCCAGCCGAAAGTGTACGACAGGTGAGACGGCTGGAGACCCTCCAGGAGTTTGTCCCACCTGTCGCCCCGGATCTCAGAAATACGAGACTTGACTGTTTTTCGTAACGAACGTAAACGATCGCGATTCTCTACAGACGGGTAAGCGTCGTAAGCTCGAGTCGCGGCGTCCTTTTCCGTGATCAATGCTCTTACGTCGTCAGGGAGTATAAAACGGCGATCGTTCGCCGCTTGTACCACTTTCGAGGTCACCCTGACGGCGGTCTGGAGATAATCAACCAGGGAATCGATGGCCGAATCCGCGTCGGCTTTAGACACCAACACGTCCGGAACCCTGTCTAAACTACTAGACGACAGATTTTCTTGAGTGTTGAACGAGTTTCGCGTAATCAGCCACACTAACCGACGGCGGGGTGAAGTCTGAATTGTGACCTAACTGTAAAACAACCGGGCGATAATCTGAATCAAGTTCGTGTATGACATGTATGAGTCGTACAGGAAGCGTGATATTTTTTAAGAGAGCTATATCTAATACTGTGCGTCGGTAATGATCTTGATAGTGTGTGGGTTCCAGAGGGGCTATGACGTCAAAATCGAGAACCCTACCTAGTTCGTCGAGTATTCTCCCGTTACGAGAGGTACACGGACTATTCCAGATAACGTTCCCGCTATTGAGGTGCCCCACTATAATAACTGAATCTCCTAAATTAAGAAGCGTCTGCAAATCGGATCTTAGCAATTCTTTGTTCGGTGGCAAATACGCGGAAACTAAAATAATATTCGAGTGACCGGTCATTCCTAATTTATACACTTACACTTCCATATGGTTAGCGCGGGCGGATCTAACAAAGTAAGGATAGGAAATTTTATATCTCTTATTGGTAAACGAAATAACAAAACATTTGTCAACGTTAAGGTACATAAAGTTATCAATACACCAACGGGATATAGTGTTAAGATCTTGTTGTAGAAAGATGCAATCAGAAATAGAACTAATAGATTTAAACACTTTAAGATCGTCTGCATAAAGTAATGATTCACAAGAAAGTTGAATAATCAAGTCGTTTATAAGAACTATGAAGAATAGTGGGCCAAGGTGAGAGCCTTGAGGCACACCTGACTTAATGAGAAAAGGTAAGGAAGTAAAACCCTTAATAGCTACAAGTTGACTTCTATTATTTAAATAGGATTGTACCCAACGAAGTAAATTACCGTGAATTCCATAAAGAGCTAATTTTTTAATAAGAATTAAATGATTTACTTTATCAAAGGCTTTTTTGAAATCAGTGTAAATGGTGTCAATTTGGCCACCTCTAGCAAATTCCTTACAGAGTGCATTTTTGTATTCAAGTAAGTTACTAACAGTCGATTTATCCTTAATAAATCCATGTTGTTTTTCAGAAATGAAGGGGATTATTTAAAAGTAAAAATAATCATATACCAAAGATTCAAAAACTTTAGTAATACATGAAATTATACTTATAGGCATGTAATTTTCACAATTGGAAATATCACCATCTTTGTGTATAGGGATAATATATGCCAGTTTCCACGCATGTGGAAAAATACCATTTTCTTGTGATTTATTAAATATAATAGTCAATGGCAAAGTAAGATCACCCGCACAAGCATTGATAAATTTGGCAGGAATACCATCAGGACCGGGACTCTTAAAAGAAAACAATAGAACTAAGTAGTCGTTACTTAATTATTGGTACCCATATTTAATACCTAATAATTAACCTTCACATTTTTTTATTTAATATCATATAAATTCAATTATAATTTATAATATTTGTTTTATAAATAATAAATATAATTCATATTTTATGCATAATTGTTATACTAACTCATAATATGTGTAAATACTGGATTTCGACCGGGTTTTCCTTAGATGAATCAAAAATCCCAATTAACAATTTCTGAACTTATAATTTATCGTCCTCAGATTTACGCCATGACTTCCTCAAATTTGATGTACAACAAGCTTGCACTAATCTTTTCTCATTTAAAAAGATTAAAGAGGTTAACTAACGAAATGTAAAAAAAATGTTATGCAGATCTATATTCACAAAAGAAGGATATCATTTTACTGAATGTTTTGGTAGATATCACAGATTTAAAATTCCGCGCAACAAAGGAACAAGTTACAGATCTTCTGTTTGAAGATTCTTACATAACTACCCGATTAGGCATCCCACGGCAGCGGCTCAAGCCTAGGTTCGATCCCTCGGTAGGGAGCCCTTGAGTGCATTGCTTGCGCGATACGGTGACACACAAATATATATCACTGCTACAGCATTACACGATCACCCCCACACACGTACACGCCTACACGTTTACACATGAAAGTGGAAGGGTTTACTTTTTTTTCCCTTATCGAACTGAAAAACTCTCAATTTTCCGATAATAATTATATGAAGGAGTTGATGAGGCGTGTATGCTTGGTACACATATACGTTTCAATAACTCATACATATATGAATAGTTAGCTAGGATAGCTAAGATAGGTCGCGATTTTGCATGCAACAGGCAACAGCCAAGCCGAGGTGTGCCGTGTACCCTTGAGCTGGTTACCAAATTAAATCAGCTGAGTGCCTCAAGCGCTCGCCCTAGTAGTCCGGTGAAGCTGTTAAGACCTTGCTGGGTCAATAGCGTAGTCAATTCGAAAAAAAAAATTAATAAATAAAAATAGGTGGATACATACCGTCGCGTACTTTTTCTATGTAGTTTCGAGACGTATAATGCCCTAGTAGGTACTATATTTTTATATTTCATAAGATTTAGCCAGCTTTACTAATGTAAAGTTCCGAATACTGCTAAGAACTACATAAGACTATCCTTGAATGTATATAACTGTAATATACCTATACGAAAATATTATGAAAGAGATTTTTTAAATGACAGTGAAAACTATATTGTCATTCGTTGCGTGGTTTAGGAAAACCAAAGGACTTCGTTATATACTTACATATGTTACCATATTTAGCAATAGAATATTATAATTAACATAATCGCGGCAATAGGGCATTGTCGATTATATGAAAGTAATGCTATTAAACTTTATCGCTCCCCTTAGTAGTCCATTGAAGCTGTTAAGACCTTGCGGGGCAATAGAGTAGTCATTTCGAAAAAAAAAAAACATTAAACTCAACCTCAAATTAGTCACTCTTTTTTTTTATTGTAGCACGGCAAAGTGACTGCACTATGCCTGATGGTAAGCACAGTACAATCCAAAAATAATAGCGACCACCGATTGACACACTGTCCATCGCCGGTCGCCACTATCATGCCGGCCTGTAATAAGCTGGATATGCACAGGCTGATCCCGAATCGCGACCCGTAGAAGCGAATCACTATTACGGGCTTTTTCGCCATATACATGGTGGTTGCGACCCAGTCGGGCTGTAAAACCCTACCACCCCGCTTGCGCCATTGCCTCGTTCGTTATTCAGCAGGGTGCACCACGTGCAGGTGAGGTTGGCTTGGGTGTCTCAAGTCTTATGATGTTATTCGACACCCCTTACACCATACTCGGCATGCTAAATGTCTATTTAGAAATAACAATATTGTGTACGTAATGGACTCATCTAAGGTAGAATAGCCCTTCTCGATATCGAGTGTTTTTCTCATCATTTATGTTGGAAATATCTGTTTTAATCAGCTTTACTTTGTACTAATACAATAGTACTTTTGATAGCATCAAGGCAGCGGATATGCTACTGTTTGGCCTTATTGACACCTGCACAAACACATGTCAAGTTTACAATGTTATTCTTCAACAACACGTATGACATCTGCATAGTGACTTAAATTAAAAAAAAAACATCACCTATGTATGTCAATATTTTCTGTAAAATTAAGCATAGATCTGTTTTAAAGGTTAAGTATTTAGTAAATTACACTGTTTGTAATTTTACTTGTGAAGAGTATTCATACTTATCTATAGTTTAACCCATTAACGCCCAAAATGAAACTGCAGTATATTTTTCTATTGTTTTTCTATTTATTAGTCCATAAGGGATAAAATATGCTATATAAAAAGATAAAATGAAAAAAAAAAATGTACATATCAAATTTTAGGGGTGTACTCAGCCGTGTACAGTGGGCGCTTTAGGAGTGAAATTGTTTGATACAAGGTCGTTCAACACATAGCGTTTTCAAACATATTTCGCAACGCCAGCGAATTCTTTGGTGACAGACAACACATCGCAATGGGTTTTCCATCCGTTCAGGATTATGACCATTATTGTTCCGACCCCCTAATGCCGCTGAGGATGACGGACGGCTCTTAGTTTTCGTTAGACGTAAATAAGTCCGTGCAATAATTCGTCTGAAAGATTTCACGACTCTCGTACCATATCATCAGAAGGTTCTGTGGATTTTCCACAATAAACATCAAACGCGTAGCAATAACCATCTGAACGTGTCGCAGCCCAATTGCGATAACCAAATCTTACAGGCTTTCCTTGTATAAGTTGTTTTGATGGATGACGACCAAAATATTTGATCATGGACTCGTCCACAGACAAGCTTTCATGAAATACACCCCACTAACTAAGTTTCGCTGAATCAAATCGCATAATAATCTGAGTTTGATCATTTTATCTGTCGAACCATCTATTAGACCGTTATCCACAAAATGAAGATTTCTTTTTATCTCCAAAAGCCTATTGCGTGCAATTAGCAATCAATGGAACACCAAGGTCTTCATCCAAACTCCAGTAAGCACGTTCAGATGGCAATTCATGGTAATCGGTCAGTATCAGTACACCAAAAAAAAATTTCAAACATGCACTATCAAGTTCAAAACCATGTCTATTATTTTGATTAGCGTACGAGACATTGTTAGTTGTTATCAAATCCATTACATCATGATCAAATATTTTTTCAAACAACATTACGGGATTGCAATCTGCTAAGCTTTCAACAACGTATTTTTGTCTCTTTTGTACGATATCGGTAATTTCATAAGTAGAACTATAGGTTGGCTGAGTTTTCCTCCATACATCTAAATCTACATCACATTTTTGGCACGTTTTGCAGGCATAGGTCTTAGCGGCCCATCATCACTGTCGCTCCATTCCGAAACATCGTAGTCAGGACGACGCCGACCTATGTCAGTAGTCCCTGGAACGTCCATAGGGAAACTTGAAGCCGCCAAATTATCTTCATTACCTTCTTCCTCATCACTCACCACAGCCGGATCTGGTGGCACTAATACCATATCGTACTCTTCATCATTGCTTTCATCAGCCACAATTGATTCCAAGGCTTCCACCAGTCTCTTATAGCTGGTAAATACGTTCCGATTGGCCATTTCAACTTATAAGTAAGACTGTAAACAAAACGAAATTTTAGTACGAATCTGCCCGCTGTACCCGCCTGTGTACAACAAATGAAACAAACCCTACTTTACAAGTTTTGTAATAAACTTTCATTCTTATGTTATTATTACCAACACAAATAAATAGTCTCCATAAAAATAAAAAAAGAAGTTGAAATATTTCACTATTTTTGATAAAAACCAACAAAATAATCTTACCTTGTATGTCGTGTCTGGACTCCGTATTTTATTACAAAATAAGTTACATTTGTTTTCGCGCCACCGCTTATTTTTATTTATTATGTGGTAACTAGTATCATCTAGATTTGTAATTTCTAACTACCTTCAACACTTATCGCAGATAAAATACATAATTTATCGATTAAGTAGTTGTACCTGTGCAGGTACAGAGGGCGGTAATGGGTTAATGTGTAGAAAATAAACAACTTATAACACTTAATTTGATCTTTATTTCATAACCAAAATATTATACTAATTTCGCTGTCACTTTATGCATAAAAATAAGGAAACCAGGTAAATGATAGAAAATTTAATCAAATATATCCTCGTATGTTAATAGCGTTCGTTTCGTATCTTTTGGCGGCGCGTTACGCGTTTGTGGCGTCGGAGTCCACGCGGCCGTTTGTTGAGGAGTTCTACGCGCTGACGTCACTCGCCAACCATCTTCGCTTCCTTCAAGTGCAGTCTGCGCATGCGCAGCCAAGTCCGGATTATCAAAAGTTAAGAACGCCCTGAGAATAACCATATTAATTAATAAAAAGCATTACTACAAATACAAACTAACCTTATACTAAAAGCAATTTAGAATAAAAATAATAAACTTATTTATTTGAACCTCACATTTACACTCTTAAAACTATACAAATAATGAACATAAAACAAAAGTAACCTTCTTATAGTACAGTAAAGTTACAGTGAAAAAAATAATACACTCTGATTAAATTGATGCACAAAACATTACATATAGAAACTATAATAGAATAGACACAAATATGAACTAAGTTGTAAATGAACTAGTAATTAAAATGTTATTCATAGAGATTTTGAGATAAGAATTTAAATTACAACAGAACTATAGAAACAAAATAGTTAAGTACATCTTCGTCTTCAATTTCAAGATATTCAAGTACTTCAGTGTTATCAGCAAAAAAATCGAAAACAGTTCTTTTTTTCCCTTAATATTGAAATATGATTAAATACCATCCACTAGTTCGTAATCCGGTGAAGCTGTTAAGACCTTGCTGGGTCAATAGCGTAGTCATTTCGAAAAAAAAAAAAACATTCACTAGTATATCAAGATTCTTATGCCTACTATACATCATTTTAATATAACTAAATGTAGTAAATACGAGCTATTAATCCATTTAATACTTTTCTAATAGTATATTCGTATATGATAACATGACAAACAAATTACGAGTACTATAAACATACCCAAGAAAATATACATTATTATCTAAAAATAACTACTTGAAATTGTTAAAAAAAGTTTAATCAAGTAAGACAATTTGGGTATGAAATAATGTATGTCTTCATCTCTAATTTGCTTTTAATGAGAACTTATGTGACCCGATTAGGCCTACCACGGCAGCGGCTCAAGCCTAGGTTCGATCCCTCGGTAGGGAGCCCTTGAGTGCATTGCTTGCGCAATACGGTGACACACAAATATACATCACTGCTACAACACTACACGATCACCCCCACACACGTGCACGCCTACATGCTTACACATGAAAGTGGAAGGGTTTACTTCTTTCCCCTTATCGAACTGAAAAACTCTCAATTTTCCGATAATAAATAGCAGTTGTTGAGGCGTGTATGCTTGGTACACATATACGTTTCAACAACTCATACACATATGAATAGTTAGCTAGGTTAGCTAAGATAGGTCGCGATTTTGCATGCAACAGGCAACAGCCAAGCCGAGGTGTGCCGTGCACCCTTGAGCTGGTTACCATAATAAAATCGGCTGAGTGCCTTAAGCGCCCGCCTTAGTAGTCCGGTGAAGCTGTTAAGAGCTTGCTGGGTCAATAGCGTAGACATTTGGAAAAAAAAATAGAACTTATGTACCAGTAAATTATCTGAATGAACCAAATTTTATATGACTCAGCATACATTGAATCCTTGTATGACATATATTATTAAAATGTTTATTAGACGTCCATGTTTTTCTTAGTCACATCTTTGAGACTTTGAGGAAAAAACAATAGAAATCAAAAATATACTTTGAGTACAAGATTAATTTGTAGACACTTATCATTTGTGACGTCTGCTCTCCCGCGCATGCGCACCTTATCGTTTGCTCCCACTCCTCCACGGAAAGAAAACATACATAGCTAAACACGTGGTTCCTACATAAATCCTAATGTCTTAACCATGCCTTTTTTGGCCACTTCTTTTATGGAGCAAGCTAATTTTGGAAAATTGTAAGTACATTTTTTTCAGTTTTTATGGAACTATACATGTATGAGTGTTCACACGCGGAGGAAGTGAAACTTCTTTGTCCTCAGTTGTACATAGCTATATACAGGATTTTTTTTGTCACTTCTTTTTGGGGGCACGCTAATTTTCAAAAGTAGTAAGAGTAACAATAATAGTATTGAATAATAATTAAACAAATACATACACTTTATCATCATCTGCTTCTTGATGAAACGTGAAAGGTTCAAATGTTGAGAGACGACGCCTCACTGTCTCTTCAACAATACGGACCCCTGTGACTTGTAGTGTTGAACTTCGTGCTCCAACTGGACCCGGAGTTTCACCACCTGACGGGTGTACACGAGCCCCCTTTTCTTCCCTAAAATTAAATAATTATTATAAATATATTCTTCTTATATACAGGGTTATTGGTAATTCGACGTATTTCCATTACGAGGTGATAGGGGTGACTATTTGTGATCATTTTAACCCCCATATGCATTAAACAAAAGTGAACCATTTTTGAGGTTATCATGTTTTTTAGCTTTTTTCAAAATACATTATCAAAAATGTAGTCTAAAAAATTATCTTCTTATCATTTAAATCTCATTTTTTCATCAGATTTATACAAATGATTAAACACTGATATCAAATTATCAATATTAAAACAACAGTGTCAGTCCAAGTTTAAAAAAGTCATCTGACTGTATTAAGTCCATTTACTTATCGTAATCCAGTAAAGCTGTTAAGACCTTAAGAGGTCAATATCATAGTCAGTTCGAAAAAAAATCCATTTACTTATCTATTATTCTCTCGTAATTATGATTTATTAAAATCGTTTCACTCTATCATAAGTTATTGCAATTTTAATAACAACGAAACTTAATTATGAGAGAAAAGTAGATAATTATGTAGACTTAATACATTCAAATGATTTTATTAGCCCTTGTTTTATACAGTAAGTTCCATGCGGACCGAGTTGCAGACTCAGCTAGTTTTATATAAAGTCTATACCTATAAACCATTTACTTTTAATATTATATTTGAGTAGTAAATATCACTTACTTATCTCTAGCTGTGACAAATGAGTCATATAGATATTTGACTCTTGGTGCCGGTTTTTCCTCTGGCAATTGAGGTTCTTGTGATGCACTGAATGGCTGATAGGAAGCTACACCACCAGCTGCTCCACTTGATCCACTTAACTTCCTTTCCCTGCCTTACAATAATATAAATACTACATTATTGCATTCTGCTATTTACACATAAGAAGACACTGTCATTTCACAATGAATTATAATTTTAGTAAGAACACATTACCAACCACCTCAGTAAATATATACATTCAAAATCTGTAATAACAACATCAAAGGGACAACTCATATTTGGTCCTAAAGAGAGATAGTCGTAACAACCAGTGATGTTTTCGAGATACAGCATTCAGCCGGGACTTTTGTTCTGGGTCAATATAACCAGTATATTCTAAAGCTGTCACCATAAACGGTTTTGACTGTATATTTTTATATAGGGATATTTTTAGTGTGGGGAGTACAATTTATTTTTTGAAAGATATAATTATTTCTGAAATTTTTATTTATTTATCCATACAGAAATCAACAGTAGATTAATGAATTCAAATTTTTACAAATGTAGATTAGTACAATATTGGTTTAATTGAGAGATTTTCATCATATAATATTTATAATAGAAATGCATCCCTAAAACAGAGAAGATTTAATTACTTGCGATTCTGTAATAGTAAATAAATAAAGAGATTTTTAGAAGTATTACTCAAGGAAGTATTGTATAGAATAATATTAAAATGGCTGATACATGAGCATGAGTATTTTACAAGGCCATCATTGATAGGCCTCTTCTCCGCTGCTACTTATCTATTGCATCTCATCTCAAGTATTTTAAAAAAGAAAATCCTTCTGCAATTAAATAAAACAAAAAAATACTGATAGTAATTTGTATTCATGATGATGATGATAATTATTGTTCAGACCGATTTCAGCCACGGTGACCACTTTGATGCCTAATCTAAGATATCACGCTGGTGCACTCGGAGATGGCAAAAAGCAAAAGCGGTCAGATATCCAAGATATATTAAGATGTGTGTACTCATCTTTATTCTTCTAGACCCAGTGAAACAGGGATCGTTACAACCGGAAGAGGACTCAGACAGATGGTACAGTATGATAGTGAGAAAGTTACAAGGAATCGGTACTACCTCGTACTCCCTTGATCGCCTTTTATGATACCCACTGGAAGATATGGAATGGTGTTATTCTACTCTGCAGACACCACACTGCTTAATGTATTATATAGAATGTATTATTCACTAGATTTATACTTCTAGACACACTTCAACATAGTATTCTTTATTCATTTATATATATCGTTTGTACAGTATTGAGTTAAACTCATCAGTTGAGACTTCAATGAGACCTTAAGTTATTACTTCACTTTAGATATATTCCTTCTTTTTTTTATATTGTCCTTTTTTTATATTAAGAAAAATCCACATTTCTGCCGATTTCATGTATATTAAGAACAACTCCAATGATAATTCAACAATAAAATACCTGAAGTTGATTCCAACAACCACCATTTATGTATAACAAAAGGACAATACACCATTGGGATTAGTAAACTCCTAAACAACTATATGTATCATATGTAGAAGTTCGGGCTCATTTCTCCAGAAGCCTAGACTGACTTAGACAGTGTAACAATAAGACACAGAGTGCATAAAATAGACTATTTATTTCAAACACCATATATGGTATTTATACAGCCAAATGATCCTTATATGGTTTGAACAACATATTCTATTTTCAATATATATAAACCTTTCAGCCAGTCTGCCAAAAAAGAGGACATACTCGGTAGCCACAGATACATCGGTAGCAACTCTTTTGGATATACTCCTTGATAACTACAAACTACGAAAAAAAATAATAAATTTTTAATACCCGCTCGTGGTCGTTTAAAACTAGCATTCTGAGGTTGCGGCGGTGGACTTTTAATGGCCTGTATAGCACCACTTTTTATAAGTTTCCGAGCTATTTCACGAGCATCTCGCGCTTCTGTTGGTCTTTTCGGTAATACTGGTTTCTCAGGCTCTTGCTTGGGAGCTTTAAGCGCCTGCAAGGCTTTCTTCTTCTTTTTCAACTTTTGATATTTAGCTTGCAGCATCAATTCTTCTTCGGTTAAATTAGAGGGAAAGTGTAAGTAAACCATACTACACCTCGTATAGCTCCTCTAGTATTATAATTTTATACAGAATTTTGTAGAATAAATGAATTATTACTTTACGTTGAACAATAATATTTTCAATATTTTGACGTTGACGTTATTGAGTAGTAATAATATTCGTCCAATAAGACAGGCGAAGGAATTAATCCATACTGCCAATTCTGAAGTTGTCAATATATTATGTCGTTCTTGTATATTCTGTAGTTAGTTTTACTCTATGTTCAAGTTAATACATAGGCATACGCGTCAAATCTTCTATATAATATTACGTAAATTCCTAAGCATAAATCGTTTCTTTTGCCAATTCTGAAGTTGTCAATATGGATAGTTCTTATGTATTCTTTAGTCTGTTTTCTTCTAAGTCCGAGTTAATGTAAAGGCTTAAGCGCCAAATCTTCTATATAATATTTCAGACGTTTCTTATCCTTTTAATCTTCGAATAGTCATTTACAAAAATGTTCTGATATGTCCATGTCTTGTCAGGAGATCGATATTCAAGTGTCGTGCGGTTATTCCAAAGTTATAACAAGATGATGGTTCTCTTGTTAAATCTTTCCTGGGATTTTTTGTGGCATCGCAGAATTCATGGTCCGTGGTATTATTTCTGTTTCACTTATGCACAATAAACTAACCATATTACATAAAACACCACCAACTTTATACAATATAGAATCAAGTAACACAAGATTATGTATTATGTATAAAATATAAAATCCACTACATGACAGACTGAAATTCCGCCAAAAACTCCTTGACGTTATTGAAACAGATCAGCAGGGTTGCTGTTTAATAAATGAAAAAGTCTCCAGACGTCAATTAAAAAGTCGCTAGATTTTGAAAAATACATGTTTAATAAACTGCCAGAAGTCACTAAATATTTCATGATAAAAATATGGTGAAAATAGAATATTGCGAGTATTTCACTGTGATAAAACGAGCAAAAGCTTTAATTGGATCAGTTATGACCAGTTTTAGCAACATTGTAACTTGATGTTTCCATCCCAATCTATATTTTACATTTTACTTTTGAGCATGGATTTTTTATTACGTAAAAGGTACTATAAATATAGGTATCAAAAAAAATCTTTTTACTTCAGAATTAATATTTTACTCATTTATTCATGTAATAGTGTTTTAGAAGTAGCTAAGAAAAAAATCAAATTTATATATTTTGCTAAAAACAAATTAACTTATACTTTTAAAATGCAATTAATGTTTTAGTATATATGTACTATAATAGAGCACAAAATATTTTTTTAACTTTGTGGTTTTCTACTGCAATAATTAATAGATCTATCAAAAAATATCTAATCATCTTCAACTTTTTAATAATGATATCTCGTAGATACGAGTTCTGCCAGTGTCAATTTATTCAAACACTACCTTATCATGCAGCTGTCCATACACTGTCAAATCGTAATATAACCCCACTGACACATTCATACACCAGATATTTGCTTTGATGTTGTTGAAACTTGGAATTTAAAAAAGCGATAAAAAATTGGCAGTATGTTTCGTGTAACTAGAATTTTAATGCCGTTAACAGCAAAACCTGTTTTAAAAAGGACAACGCGAGTTCAAGACAGTAGCGTGTTAATATTTATCCATGGACATCGATTATTTTCCGATGGTAAACAACCTACTTATTTCACAATTATTTATACCTAAGATTATATGTATAGTTTCATTTCTGTGTGTTATTTGTATGAAACTTTAAATAGTAACTGTTATTATTCTGTTGTGTAATAAAATAAATGATTGCGACATTTCTTTTGTGAACAAAATCAACAACTAAAAAGAATAAAACAACGTCTCTTGGACAAATATTTGCTTTAGAATTACACTCAGTACATATTTCATTTCAGTGAGTGATAAATTTTCGCTTAAGCATGAAGAGTTCGGGCGACCTCTTTATTTTGATGTACAAGCAACATCACCTTTGGTAAGCAATAATTTTTATGAATATTATAGAACGAATCCTTTTGCATCTTATTGTTATTATAACATATTTATTTATATTTGTTGGTCCTAAGGAGATTATGTTGCATAGTATACTATTTACCCGTTGCACTGAAGGGCTCTGGAGCAAAGCTATTTAAAATGTTGGTGACTGTCATTTGTCACCAATTTAAATGGCTCCACTCCAGAGCCCTCGAGTGCAAAAGGTTAACAATCTATATAATAATAAAATATCTCTGTATTTAAAAATAGTAATAATTTATTTCTTCATTACAGGATCCAAGAGTTCTGGATGCTATGCTACCATATCTTGTTAGTTTTCATGGAAACCCACATTCTAGAACACATGCCTATGGATGGGAAAGTGAAACTGCAGTGGAAAAAGCTAGAGAACAAGTTGCCCAATTGATTGGAGCTGAACCGAAAGAGATCATTTTTACATCAGGAGCGACTGAATCGAATAACATCTCTATTAAAGGTGTTGCAAGATTTTATGCACCAAGGAAAAAACATGTTGTTACTACACAGATTGTAAGATATTTATATTTGTATTTTATTATATTATGAAACCTGTAAGATAATGATTTTTACAGATTAATAATTAAAATATTAATCAATAGCTGTACAAAATGTATTGTTGTTGAGATAAACTTCTTGGTGACTTTTTTTGGGTATTAGCAACTTCAGGATAAAAAAATCGTTTAATTATGAATGAGAACTTAGCAATCCTGCAAGGTTTTTTAATGCTATTAAGTGAATGAGCATTACATATTAACATATTTAAGGGACATTTCATGATTAATATTTTATATTTCAGGAGCACAAATGTGTGTTAGATTCTTGTCGAGCTCTGGAGGGAGAGGGCTTTAAAATAACATACTTACCAGTACAGCAAAATGGAATTATTAGTTTGGAAGATTTAGAAAAGGCCATTACGCCTGAGACCAGTCTGGTGTCCATTATGACAGTCAATAATGAAATTGGTAAGAATTTTACATGCATTAAAACACATTTTCTGCTACCAGAGTAAACATTTCTAAATGAAATATAAAAAGTTGTTATAAGATAATGTTGGTCATGGATAAAAAAAATGATCATACAAAACCAAATGTCTTCATAAAAGATAACATAACTATGTTTTATTCAAAGTGTAAGATGCTATAATTCTTGTTATCTATTAAAAATATCATGTACTATAATTTCTTTAAAATAATCCTGCTTTATGGAAGAAATTGTAGTACTCAGCATACCAAACAAAATTTGTATGCTTTATCAATCAAAATATAATTGTCACAAATGTCACATGTTTAAAGTAATTAACCAATTGTTATTATAGTGATAACAGTAATCATTTAGTACAAACTTCAATATAAATAAGAAATAGGTTTGTTTCAATGTTTATATATATATCACAAAATACTGGTCGGATTGAATTTATTACATGCAGCTCACTCAGTTTATTTTTACCCATATGTCACATGGGACTTCACAGACATACAAGGTACTTCTATAATTAGAAAAATCATTTGTCTATCACACAGATAATTAATGATTTTGGATTTCACATCACTCCAGTTTCACAGCCTTGGCATAAAACATTATCTTTAGAAATAGGTCCGTATAAACTTACTATGATTATTATATATTTTTATGAGTGATTATTAATTTCAAAGTTTAATTTATGTCCACTGAAAGTACTAGTGTACCTTGCAGTTCATTGTTACTTAAAAACACCTATCAATTTGTGAAAGCTGAAAACAATTTAAAACCTGTAAATGAAAAAATTGGAAATGATTGATGGCAAGAATTTAATCTTTTATATAACTTCCAAAATTGACAAGTAATGTAGTCGAATAAAATGTGAGAAAATATGTAGATAAGTTACATATTAAAACAATATTTTAAGAAATTACACAGACCAACCTTGTAACGTACTTGTATGTATATTTCATTACCTTAATAAGATTATGTCATAAGTAATATCTCTATTTTGTTATCAGCACAGTGACCTTATGTTGGGTGAAATAAGTAGTAAACAGAATGGAATTAAAAAAAAAATCAGAACAATTATTGTCCTTTTATACACTATTTACTATTTATGGATGAATCTTAAGTGCAGACACTATAAAGAATATTGTGACATTATTGATTTTTTGGTTAATTTTAGAGAGTTACAATATCATCTCTTGCTCTCTATGTTTAGTTCCATTTTTTTTTTAAATACATACATATCTATTGCAATACATTTTGTCTACAATGATCGTAGATTGTACTTGTGATTATGCCTTGTAATAACAGTATAATCTCACTAATCCAGCACGTCATAGATTGGCACGTCCAATGATCCTGCACCCACTGCCCAAATTGCATATATGCAACTAATTACATACTACTTTTTGCTTTGCTAAACATGGTTCTTTCATATACTTTTGTATTCTTTAAAATATATCTCTCATCAGTCTCATCTACATTAGAGATGATGTGGCCTATATGATAACAAGCTAAGTTTAAAAGTGAACTGGTTTTTAAGTTCAGATGTTCAACACAACATGTTTAGTTATTTGCCAGTTCTTCACTATAATTTTTTTCTGAACTGTTTGTAGAGTCTTTAAATTCAAAAATGCCCTCATATGATCTAATTTGAATAAAGCATAATCAATTTTTATTTTTTGGACCTATCACCTACTAAGTGACAGAAATTTTAATTTGAAACTGGAAGCTAAACAGTTGGATATTAGATGCCATGGTATTATTCAAGGTCTCTTTGTTTTTCAGGTGTAAAACAGCCTGTTGGTGATATTGGAGCTATTTGTAAAAGTAAAAAGGTATTTTTTCACACTGATGCAGCCCAAGCATTAGGTAAAATACCATTGGATGTGAATAAAATGAACATTGATTTGATGTCAATTTCTGGCCATAAAATATATGGACCAAAAGGAGTTGGAGCATTATTTATAAGACGAAGACCTCGAGTCCGTGTAGAGCCCATACAAAGTGGTGGAGGACAAGAGAGGGGTATGAGGAGTGGAACAGTTCCAACTCCCATTGTAGTAGGATTAGGTAGGTTAAAATATAGTAGTTTTAAGATTATTTTCTTTATTATGAAGTAGAATATTACTCTTTTATGTACTCCACCTGAAGATCAGTGGATAGTACAAAACTACTGCAGCTTCTTTTCAAGTCCTCAGTCCCTTCCTCCCATGGTCCAGTTTAGCAATCAAGGAGTCGCCTTGTCCAACAGCCACCCGCCTTTGATTATTTAGCGAGGTTGTCTCCTCACCTGTAAATTTTTAATGTGGTTTCCTCCCACGGTAACTTGAGGTTTTCTCCCTCTCGCTTCACCAAAAGGCCTCCTATCTGTTTTTTAATGAAGTTGTCTGGTCACTTTCTGTAACTATTTAACATAGTTATCTCTCAGGTGACTTTTTACCGAGACTTTCTCCTTCCTACAGCCAGAAGACACACCTTTGTTTCTTTTTGACATGGTCATCTCCCATGGTAACTTTTTAAGGAGGTTTCATCTTTCTACCCTCTGACAGCAGTGCACTGTCCCCTCTGATAGGCGGAGAGGTATTACGAAGGGCACCGTCTGCCGGGTATACGCGCCGACGCGATTCTAGCACTGCACCCGTAGAAGTGTTTATCAGCTCTATAGCCTAGATCCACAAGATTTTGCGAAAAGGTGTCACTTAATGTAGGATGTTGTTCTTTATGAATGACAATCTTGGGAGGCAAGCTACAGCTCCTCTAACGCGAGCTATTCACTCCTGTGATTCCACACACTGCAGACGAGAGACACAAGTACCTCGTCATTGCTTGACCTCAAAACTAAAACAGTCCTGAGGCAAGTCATAATATGATTCCACCACCAAAGACTCGAAATGCCTTGTGTGCATTAGCATATGCAATAGGCATTGTCAACCACACCGTTCAAACGGCGAATACTGCTGCTTTACAAAAATAAGTGTGATATAGCAGGCTGTTAAATATTTAAACTATAAGGGTATGTAAGGTTAAATGTAGTCTAGAAGTGAAATACATAATTATTATTACTTTACTCCAGGTGCAGCTTGCGAATTAGCAGAAAGAGAAATGGCATATGATCATGCATGGATAGAATCATTATCTAAAAGGTTCTTGGATAAAATTTATTCAAAATTGACACATGTCATAAGAAACGGTGATCCAGAACAAACATATCCTGGATGCGTAAATCTTTCATTTGCATATGTTGAAGGTATAGTATTATATGCAGACCTTAAATGCTATGAGTTATTAAATTCAAAAACCTATTCTTGAAATAACTCAAATTGTGGAATTACAGGTGAATCACTACTTATGGCTTTAAAAGATGTAGCATTATCAAGTGGATCAGCGTGTACTTCTGCATCTCTAGAGCCTTCCTATGTGTTAAGAGCCATAGGAACTGAAGAAGATTTAGCCCACAGCTCAATAAGGTATTTTGATTTTAATAATTTTTTGACATATGAAATGATATGTTGCAGATAGATGACTTTGAAAGGTTATTTTTCAATTTTGTGAGATTTAATTTGAAGCGGCTAGCAGAAAAAAGAGATAATTAATTTTAGTTAATATTGTGCTTAATCATGTTTCTAGTAGGAATGAATTTGAACACAAAATGTTTTTTTAATTCGTATGATGTTTATTTTTCGAGTTATTGCCTACTAAAGAATAATCAGAATGTAATTCGTATTTTTTTTTTGGAAGCAGTTTTTCGATTTGAATAAAATTGCAATAATAACCTTTTAAAGAGTTTTGTAATGAAAACTTTCCTATTATTTTCAAAAATGTAATCTAATTAAAAAAAAAAATCTTTTTATTGTACAAAAACTGATTAGTACTTAATTTTAGAAACTTAAACCGTTTTTTTTTTAAATATAACTTGAAGTATTTTTTACCAAAAATTTCATCAAGATTTGATCAGCTTTGGATAGAACTTGTAGGCCACACACTACCGTATTACTGCCGAGGTAAATCTATTTTGTCCTACCTGATTTCAGATTTGGCCTAGGCAGGTTCACAACTATGGAAGAAGTCGATTATACAGCCGAAAAGACGATTAGACACGTGGAACGTCTTCGAGAGATGAGTCCATTGTGGGAAATGGTACAAGAAGGTGTCGATATAAAAACAATCCAATGGTCACAGCATTAAATTCTGTATCGTGCACACAAAAGTATTCCATTTAAATTTACAGCTTTCTATTGTTATAAAATTTATTTTATAGGAAAAGATCTGGTTCAAAAGAATATTAATAACTTTAGTATGAATATGCAGAGTTCTGCGCTTTATATAGTATGTGTTATTAGTTTATTCAAAATCATTATTATATTCAATAATCACTTAGTTAAACTAGGGATACACTGTTAATTACACTGAAGTGACGCCTCTTATTGCACATTTGAGATGGGGACAACTGAAAAAAGTAAAATTTTACTAAAGTAACTAATGACAACATGTCTCATTTAATTGACAACATATGTCAATTGTTGTAAACAAGACAAATTATTTCAATGCAAGTATATTAGACAGCAAAGTATAGTATAGTTGTTGTCACATTTTGTTTTAATTTTCAAAATAAATCCTATTGTGTTTCTTCTTATACACATCCAAATTTACTATTGTATAATAGTGTAGCTGGAGAGGGCCAGTCTGTACCAGATTCCGCCAATCAAGGAATGATACGGATTTTGGAAGAAATAAAAACATATAAATTACCATAATCTATTTCTAATAGAAAACATTTTCCGTAGTTTATTGTTTTTACTAGTAGTACGTAGTTCGTACTATATTAAAAATGAGTGAATGTAACACTAAAATAGATAACAAACGTATAGTTTGCCTCAGATGCTGGTTACACCTATGTTACATTCAAAATTACATATTATTGGAGTTATGTACAAAGCATAAGAAGCTTCTTTTTGGGAGGGTCTCATAACAGATCATGTTATCTATTGTAATTTAAAGGTATTACGTATCTAAAAAAATATAATATATTTTAATTATTAGTAATTTCATTGTATGTTGTTATTTATATCCTCATAATGATGTAAGCTATTTAGTATATAGTACATAATAAGTTTTACTGTTGTATAATCATATGTAGAATATAATTTTGTTAACAGGAATAAAGTTTCTTTATGAATTATAGACTGATTCTCTGGTGATCCTGATAATTATTCTTCAGAAATCACTGTTGAAAACTATCAAATGCGTAATATATATATATTATATCATAGGAGGTAAACGAACAGGTGGGTCACCTGACGTCAAGTGATCACCATCGTCAGTAGCCACTTGCAACCCCAAGTGAGTCACAAGTGTATTGCCAGCCTGTGTTGCAGTGGGGGAGGGAAGATGAGGAGAGGTGTGTCTCCGACGCTCTCACTGACCGAACGATACACAACAATGCAAACATTGTTACTTCACGTCGGTTTTCTGTGAGTGGTTTTGGAGGTTTTCAGTGGTACTATCCCGGCCGAGCCAACCCATTCATGCTGAAGCCAGTAATAGCTACAGCGTGGCTCTACCACCTACAAAATTATATTAAACTAGTTGTCCCCGCGAACTTCGTTTCGCCTTAATATAATTTTTTTTCTTAGCTTACTTTTTAGTATTTACATACCAACATATGAAACACTAGCCCCTGCCCGCCACTTCGCATGGTAATAGTTACTTTGGGCTAATGCTATCACGCGGCGAAAGCTCTCAAGAGGAAAAAATCCTGATTTTGAAACATTTTTCATTGATGGAGCACCTAAGAGTATAACCTTTCCCGATAAATGAGCTATATAACACTGAAAGAACTTTTCAAATCGGTCCAGTAGTTCCTGAGATTACCCCCTACAACGTCACAAACTTTACCTCTTTACAATATTAGTATAAATTGTTGCTATGCTGACCCATAGATCCCATTGGTTTTTGGGGAATACCAACTGAGAAAGTGAAATTTTTAAAGCAAACTACAGTAAAATAGTCAAAATTACATAGGACACAAAAAAACAAGTGTCGTTATTACGGATGCATTCACGTTGTTAATAGAAATTTGAAGTTGCGTTCACAATTACAGAAAAAGAAAACTGACATTACGTACTTCCGTGTAAGTTTTCAAATTTTTCTTTCCGTAAAAACCTTCCTCAAGAGTTCAAGGAATAAATAATACCAACAATTACTCGAATTGGACCAGCCCTTTGCGAGCTTTGGACTTAGCAACGTATTTTGCGATTTTTTTTTATATACATTACGCAACAAAGAGAAAACCAGTTTAGAACGTGAATTTGATTCGAGTGAGAACAATTTTTTGTTAATCTGATTCCTAGAAATAATAAGTTTACGAGCCAACATAAGAGCCATGTAGTAGTGAGTCTTGATGTATAAATTACACTCACCAGAACAATCGCACATATATGTAGTCCATTCTATCAGTAAAGAAAATTCAACAGTTAAAATATATAGGATGAGAAGAAACATTTTTATCGATGTGAAACATCTATAGGCGCAGGTAAGTCTGTTAGCTTGGCGCGACGTAGCGACGCAGGACATGAACTTTGCACTATTAACGAAATACTCAAAAATACTTGCAACCCTATCTGTATAAGCATAAGATTTAAATTGTTTTGTCGGATACTAGTTATACTAAGGATTCGCTCCGTCGTCAAGTACACACGAGTACACCTACACCAGAGTTCCGCGACACCGCTTGTCCTGCGCGACGATGTGCCGCGCTAGCGCCGCCGCGTCGACGAACCAAGAAGGGCCCTCCTAAGGTCCAACAAGACGCCGTTGTACAACCACAACAACCGACCATCAGCTTGCCTACGGACGCCGATGATTCCGGCATCACGAAGACCTCCGCTACGCCCACTGAAACCTTCCCCAGTGAGCCCCCGCTTGATTCCGAGCCTGATGAGACGCATCAGCCGCCGCCCGATGCAGAACCTTCCTCGATGGAGTTGTACGAGAGCGACTGTGTTGCTTTCGCCCGGTTAGTGGTAATCGGGGCTCCATCGGAGAAGATGATGCGATGGATAGCGCTGTATTTGCGTATCATTAAGGACGAAGCAGAGAACTACGAACTCCGCCCAGAAGACATGATTGCTCTGAAGTCATCCCTAAACGGATTACTGACACTCCCATAGATTCCGAACTCCCAGGTCGACGTAATTAACCCTTTAGTAAAGGCAGTGCGTTGAGAATTAAAAAAATCCCGGGAGGAGTAAGCCACGCAAACGTCGAGAGACAGAGACGAGAAGATACCCGCTGTAAACAATGCGACTACAGCGCCACCGCAGAAGCCAATTGAACTACGCACAGAACCCCAAAAACCACAAGGTGTTAACGTAACGAGAGCACCAAACAACATTAGATTCCCGACAATTATAGTTGAACACCTGCTTCAATGGAGAAAGCATTTTCAACAACTGGCAGAATTGTTGAAGGTACCAAGACCGCCAGCAAAACTCGTGAAGGGAGTAATCAAGTTCCTTCCGACTAACCACAGCGATGACCTAATCATTCGTGATTACCCCAAGAAGATAGAAAAAGAGGAAGGCGTGATATATTCCGCCCCCGCATCTCCCGCCCACAGCAGCCCACCAACAGTCGAACAAAAAATTTCGATGGAAGATAGCCCGCTTACACCGCCACGGCGACGATTAAGCGACTCGATGGAATCACCCTCGAACACGACGCCCAGACAGCGCTTCCTGCCGATTGTAGTGGAGCATCTGGCCAGATGGGCAGAACACTTCAAAAATCTGGCGGCTAAATTAGAACGCGCACCGAATGCACGCCCGTACGGGAAGGGAATTCGTTTCGTCCCGGTTATCAAGGAGAACCGCATCATAATCGAATACCTCACTGAATTAGAGCGATATGAGGGGGTGAGCTGGTTCACATACTCATCCCCCTCCGAATGCAGCTTAAAGGTCGCAATACGCGGCCTTCCCGAAGAATCCAGCCCAGACGACATCGCCGAAGCCCTGAGGGAAAAAGGACTGCACCCGGAATGCGTCCGGGAAATTAAGGGAAAAGGAGGAAGACAGGGGAGCATCTTCTTCTGTTCCCTAAATAGAACGCCAGATGCCACGAAAATCTACGCGATCACGAAGATTACCTTCATGAGTGTGAAGATCGAAGGATGGCGTGGGAAGAGAGGCCCGGCACAATGCCACCGGTGCCAGCAGTTCCGGCACTCTTCTCACAATTGCCACCGTCCCGTCGCATGCGTGCGATGCGGTGGCCCTCACTTCGCGCACCTATGTAAGCGCCCACTGAAAGAACCGCCCACCTGCGCCAATTGCGGGGGTGCCCATCCCTCCAATAATCGGACTGCAAGCCCGGTATACAAGAAGGAGCAGAGAAACCAGAGAGCAGGCACTGTCGCCCGGTCACGTGGTGCCGGAAAAGCGAGGGTGCCAGTTACTCTCAAGCCCACGTGAATGTCGAGGAGTCGGCGACGGGAAGCCTGATGGCACCCGCCAACAACCCTCCCCACGCAAAAATGCCAGAAAAGAAAATAAGAAAAACAATAGATGACTCCACGTTCCGAATGAAGAACGTTATCACAGATGCCTGACGAAGAATTGGTGGCCCTTCAAACAACACGACATGATTCCTGACTCATTGCCTCCTAACAACCCCAAAAGATGTCGCAGTCCAACGCCACAGTTAACGCACTAATGTCCAACCCATGAAGCGGCCCGTGTTCACGGGCTGCAATGAAAAAACCTAGGAAGAGGCAGAACGCCTCGATACAGTTCCCTCCTCCGCCCACGCAAGGGGGTGGAGTGAGATGACCAGAGCCAGTAGTTATACTAGTGTTACGCGGCACGCGCCGCCGACCTAGCGCCCTTTAATAAATGCCGCCAAACACACCGCGCCTACACCCAGTTGAATTTTTGTATTTTATAGAACAAATTTGTAATGCTTTATCTTTTCATTGTACCATTATTGATGTAGTCCGGTGAAGCTGTGAAGGCCTAGTAATGCCAATATAGTAGTCAGTTCGAAAAAAAACCATTATTGATTTATATCGTAATCTGTTCCTTTAGGCATATAACTTATACAAAACAGTTTTGATGTTTCACATCTGCCAGGCGTCCCATGACGGCTATTTTTTTTTTTACATACATTAGGGTCATATTATTGAAATGATTTGCATTTGTTCTATACATACAAAATTTAATGTATAATTCATATAATAGTACATATTACTAAAACACGTGATCATCAAATTAAAGCTATTGTTACTTAGAACAGTTTGTCATAAATGTGTAAACTTAGAGCTAGTAATGTAAATTGTTATATTAAGTATTATGAGGGCTTGTTACATTAATAATACTTACAAAATTCAAGTACATAAACTTAAATTACATATACTATGCTAAGTTAAAGAGATTCCTTTATTTTGTCATCATTCAATCTAACAAATTTTTGAATGACACCTTAAAACACACTAATTATATTAAAGAATATTGTATTAAGCTTTAATCCATTCTGAAACTAAATGCAATTCAAATACAATTACTTGGTTTCACAATCTCTTAAAGTTGAAATCTAAAATACATTCCATGTAAATTACTTGGCAAAGTTGAAAATTAACATGTTTATTTTAAATATATTTTCATGTCACACTTTTATTTAAAACCAGTTATAATTTAAAATGTACATATTACAAATCATTAACTAAGTACTTGTAGTCCTTACCTCCAAACATTATATAGAAGAGAGTGTAAAGACCATATAATTTATCTCAATTACAATATTGGTGTTGTTTTAGGTCAATCCCTACCTTGATTTAATCTTTCACTATCACTCAGATGGTTTGTATATTTGGCAATTATCATTATTATCTCAGGACCATATGATATACCTAATCTCTTAAACTAAGTTTTATTAAACTGACAAAATCATTGATGTTTAACAATTACACGATGGTTCCTCTGGTGGGTCTGGACTTGTTATCTTGAAACTGTTATGATCCAGTGTCTGAAGTTCGATTCGTGACCTGTTTGACTCAACCAATTGGTGAGCTATATCAGAAAACATCTCTTCGATCCCTTTACCTGTCTTACATGATGTTTTGTAGGTGCCGCTTATAAGATTGTGGCACTGCTCACTGTAAAATAATATTTACGTAAATATCTTTATATCCTTGATTCAGATTAAAGTCACAACTTTTTAATGTCAATTTAAATAGTAGTTTTATTTAATCATGATAAGATCTAAATTGGTAATTTATATGTCAGAGTACAAAAACCTATAAAATAATAGACGAAATGAAATATATCATTAAAAATAATGTAATACTAAGGTGGATGCTACTTTGCACTTTCGCCTGGAATTGATTGATCACTACTATGTCTAATTAATAAACATATATTAATTATAATTTGTATAATTAATATAAACTAGTGGGCGCCCAGTGGTCGACATTCGACCATAGTTATTTGATTTTTTAGTTTGAACTTAATTAGGGTTCTTTTGTCAAAGGGTATATATACTTCTATAATCGAAGGTTTTCAACATGGCTACTTAGTTATTTGCCATGAAATTTTAATTATATAAACATTAAAAAAAATCTATGTGTAAAGGAAATTTGAAATTGATTATAAATTTGTAAAAAAAATCATGTGGTAAAGCTCCCAAATTTTAAGCAAACATAATTTTATGAAAATAAAGAAATTTATCGCAATCCATGAAACAAGTTTCAATTAATTTTACACGAAACCATGGGTGGGTGGTATTTCTGGGTGATATTGAATTAAATGTAGTCTGTTCATTATGAGAAATAGTGATATGCCCAGTATCATCCTTTGGAAAAGTAATGGATGCACAATACAATCAAATGGTGAATCCAAGACAAAGACATTTTTAATACTACCATTAGCTTTTGAAAATAAATTCTTTTTTGTTGATACATGAGGTTGAATTGCAACATTATAACTGCGGAGGTCTAAGTCATGGATTACTTTTATGAACAAAATTCTTATTTTGATTATACCAAGTATTATTTAGCTCATTTTTTTATTAAATCATCATTTGAAGTGAGTTCACCATAAAAAATAATAAACATTACAATAATAGTTATATTTTAGTTTATCATTGTTGAATGTAGGATGAAAAATGGTAATTAGAACATAAGAATTAAAAAATATATATAGTCGAGCATAGCAACCTCCTTCATAACCCTTTTTGAAGTTCGTAATTATTGATGGCTGTCAAAATGTCTTTTTTATTTACATGTGTGTATATGTTGTGTAAAATTCGAGTAGTAGTGTGAGTAGTGCATATTTTAATTAATTTAATGTACTTCTAATGCATTTTATATAAAATAAACAGCTTCTGCACTTCTCTGCCATATAAACTTTAACTATGCCAAATTTCAAGTTCACCCCTTGATGGGAAATAGGTTAAAAAGGGGTACAAAAGTTTTGCTTCATGTATTAATATATAGATATAATAATTATCAATACATTAATTAAAATATGTTGTAGATTTTCGCGTAATCTTGACAATCGATTACGCATGTTTCGCTCTGTCACAGAGCATTATCAGATTGATGTTGACTTCCATTCCGCTCGCAAGGTATTAATGGTATTCAATGATGGATTTCCGCAAAGTGATGCCTTCTTCAATCAAAAATAATGTAATTTTATTGGAAAAATATTTACCAGAATGTTTCAATATCTACGTCAGTAACTTGTGGGGATAATCCTTCTAAATCCGATTTATTACCGCATAAAAATATCTTAGCATTTTCAGCGTATGTCACGATGTCAAGTAAATGTTGACTTAGGATATGGAAAGACGATGCATTGTCTAATGAAAATACTAAGATAGCTGCTTCAGCAAATTTGTAGTAGCTTGAAGTGACTGAAGCAATTCTCTCCATTCCTCCAGTATCCCATAATTGTAACTGGAATTAATATTAAAAAAGTAAAATATTCAATAATAATGAGATTTAATACTTAGATGAATGTATACTTGATAAAAGAACATTATATGGTTTTTCTGCCAAGGTAATGAAAGTAAAGGGTATGTGATATTTAGATCAAAATGGTTAGTAACCTACCTTGATGTCTTTATCGGTAAGTTGATACAATTTCTCGAAATGGTCTAGTCCTAATGTCGACCTTCTGTCCGAATTAGGAACAAAAGTGTTATTGATAAAACGTCGAAATAAAGACGTTTTCCCGACACCATATTCACCGCATAATATTACTTTGAGAACTGGTGTTTTAACGATAGCCATTGCATAAAATAGTGTGTGATTTTTGAAAAAATGAAGATTACATCGTTAAATTAATCCCAAAATCC
>JACEII010000008.1:10913590-10954580 GCA_014332785.1 Antheraea mylitta
ATATATATACATCAATGGTGCTGTATATGTTAATTGCAAAATATTCTAATGCACATTTATGAGATGTGTACCACTGAATAGGGGAATTTGTGTTCCCAATTATTGTAATTAACTATTATGTAATTAACCAATTGTTATCAATTTTGTATTATGGAATATTATATTAAAAAAGGGTATAATGTTTTTCTTCATTGTTGTTAAATAACTTATATTACCTTACAACAGGAAATTTTGTAATAATTCTCAATTATTGTAATTAGCTATTATGTAATTAACCAATTGTTATCACATTTGCATTATGGCAATTTCATATTACAAAAACCGTGTATAACTTTTTTCATCGTAGTTGTTCAATAACCTATAATACTTTACATTTTTTTAAATTATAAGACATAAAAAAATAATGTATCACATTTACTTGAATAATAATAGTTCGGAGAATGGTTTGATTTAAATATATCAGGTAAGTGGGAAAGAGGTTTTTGTTTTCCATTAGATTTCAATAATCTATTTCAAATGATGAAAATGACAGAGCTCGAACCTTATGTAATGTATGTGATGGAAAAAATTGTAAATCATTTGGATACTCTATGAATTACAATTACCATATCAACGTAAATTGTGCTTTGAACTAAAAATTGGTATTAAGTCACCCAAATGTTATTCACATGGACATGGTATTTTAATCGTAAATACCAGTTTGTGCACACAACTTAGTTCATTTGTAAAAGGTTTGTTATAAACATGAGAACAAAGTGTTGTCAATATATTTTTTCATAAAATGCCTTTACAAAAACTAAACATTTACATATACTTCTAGTGATGCAAATATGCTTATTGAGGCTACATCATTTTCATCTGCTGGTAAAGTTCAGCCATTTCTAGTGGCTGTCAGTTCTAATGCAAGCCTTGTTCTTGACATACATTGCCATCTAAAGAAAGAGGAAGTTTATGGATATCTCGCAGGAACTTGGGATTTGAATAATCATAGTATGTATAACATGTTCATATATTTATTTTTTGTAAGAGGTATTTTTTATTTTGCGTATTCCAAACTGAAAATTCTTTCACTCATAAAGTGTCATTTTCTCCATGTAATAATTTTCATTTTAGTCTTATTTATTTTGCTATTGTAACTGATAATTGTTATTGATGTAATCTTTCCATTTATTGCGTGACTAGCATTTTTTTAAATATGATATAGAAGGCCAACGGACAGTTGTGTCACCTGATGTTAAGTAATCACTGCCGTACGTTGCCAGCCTGTGCTCAGAGGGATGGAAAAATGAAGGGAAGGAAGAGGAGATTTACATACTTTTATGACATTTAATTGTTTTGTTAAGAATTTTTGGTTTTACCTATATAACATACAAAGCATGACTAAATCGGTTTTTAGACATGTTTTTTGATGGTTAAAGAGATAATGTATACAAGCGCGTGTTTTTAAAGTTATCTCATATCAGTAAAAAAGTGACTAATGTCAATGCTACTGTAAGAGTAACATAATTGATAAATGATGATTTTTTTTTTCTATTTTTACAGATTTAATAATAACACATACATTCCCTTGTCTTATTAGTAAAAATGATACGAAACCACGAGTTTTAGTTGAACTGGAAATTCAAATGGAAATTGAGAAACTTGGCTTAACTCTTCTTGGCTGGTATCATTCACATCCTACGAATCCTGCAATGCCCAGTCTCAGAGATTGTGATAACCAATTAGAGTATCAAATTAAATTACGTGGACCCTCCGAAATATCGTACATTCCATGTATTGGTGTAATCTGTTGTAAGTATTTACGTACGTCCTATATATTTGCCAATAATATAACTAAAATTAAACCTATTATGTCAATTATTTACAGCACCATACAACCCTGAGAGTCCAGTATTGGAATCATCATTGACTTTCTTTTGGGTCATGCCCCCTCCGGAACAAAGACCTACAGAATATCCCCGCCCGTTATTACTACAGTATAGTATGATTTACGACAGTCACTTATCTACACATGCAATGGAAGAAATTAAAAAATGTTTAAAATATTATTCAACGTTTTCTGATGAAACCTCTGTCAATTTTAAAGATAATTTCAAACCGGATATAACCTACTTAGATAAGCTGAAATGTACCGTGACAGCCAAATTTCCCCGTGAACAAAGTGACGGATTATTGTGGCACTTTATACGTGATGAATTAGGATGTTCATCAGAACACGATGATAAAATGGATCTTGATGCTTTGTTAGCTGTGCCCCAACCTATTCCAGTTTCAAAACCTAGTCAGACTACATCTATACCGGCCTTCCCTTCAGTTAGCACTCTTCAACAAATGGTAAGCAGACCCGCCGGAGTCCCCCCAATAAATGTATCTTCGGGCATTGGATCTGGTTCACCACATAAGTTTGAAACGCCGGCCCTGCATATACCTATTCCTTCGACTTCCTCTAAATCGTCATCCAAATCAGTCACCCCAACTCTGCCGTCATCGTATCCAACAGGATTGGATATGTTAACGAGTATGGCTCTAGGATTGGGATCTCCGAATATGTCGTTACCTTTGGGGGCTACGGGTTTGGAGAGTCTTGCTGCAGCCAACAGTATGTTGACTGGCTTGACTCCAGGAATGACGCCTAGTTTGGCGGCCAGTTTGTCGAGTACTAAACTACCTGAGCCACCTTCCTACGCAGCATCTCTTCAAAATTTAACGAGTAGTATTGGAAGTTATGACAAAACTCCCAGTAGTACCGTTACGAGTACAACATCAGCTACCCCAATACCTGCCAATATAGCTTCAAATTTAATGATGAGTTCAGCAGATATAGCTAATGCTTTGTTTTCGGCTAGTAAATACTCTAGTGCAGGCATATTGGGAATTCCCGACCCGATGTCTAAGTCGACGTTAGCGGCAAACAACATGTTTCTTTCCCCGTCACTTATTAAAATGCAAGAGTCATTGATGAAACCGTTATCTAGCAGCAGTCCTATATCTTCGAAGTCCGGATCGGAGACAAGCATGATGATGAAATCTCCACATGATATTCTAAAGTCTCCTCATGATTTGTTAAAGAACAACAAAGACTATTTACCACCGGATTTTGGTGCAATTGGAAAGGGGAAGACTGAAATGCTCATGGACGCTACAAAGCACACGGAAACGAATGTTTCTTCTAAAATGGATTCTTCTAGATCGGATATAGGTGAATTGAAAGCGAACGATTATAATTTGTCGTCACGAGTTGGCGGTGAATCGTTTTTGAATCAGATGTTGGAACTTACTAGAAAAACTACAATGCCCGATTATATGTCTGATTACAATCAACCGCTGAAACTCTCTAAACCGGATGATATTATGTCTGTTTCGTTGCCGCCTTCTAGTCATTCGTACATGAACTCTACAAGTATAGCCGACACTATAGCACAAGTTTCGATGGGAAATTTTTCCAAAGATGACGATATGGGTGTTTATGATAAAGAACAAGACTATTCCAATAAAATGGTTTCTAATGACAGTGAGAATTAAGTGTCTTTAGTAATACTTTTTAAATCTTTCCAATAAATTTTAATTGTAAGTTGGGACAATCTTAGCGAGTTATAAAAGTAATTTAAAATCACATGATTGGTAGCGACATGTCACTATCAAGATGCTTTAGATGAGCTTAGATAAGGCAGCTTTACTAAATTCTAAATGGAGCCGTGAAAATAAAATAAATAAATGAAATAGTCACGTGTAGGGCCTTTCTGCCAAGAGTATAACGCGTGTGATGCCCCCGGGGGTGAGCAGCAACACACGTAGGAGGACAGGACGTCGAAGGAGGGGAGGTGGCCGCTTCCACCTAATGCCTCCATAACACGCCTTCTGGCGGCGGATGCGGGGGCGTCCGTCGCCGTGAAGAGAAGGCCCGAGCCGTGAAGCATGGTCTCAGCCGCCGCTTCGACACAGAAGTTTGGGGAGAGACATCTCTCTTCCCGGGAGGAGGATCCCACACTACCATCTTGCGGGCACCCAAGCGCGTGGCCAGGATAGTGGAAGAATGCTGATCGTGCACCCGCATCCTGGTTCACACATTCGCGCTGAGCGGCAGGGGGGTTTTTAGCCAGTAAGAGTCTGGCATAACCCTCACGTTGTCCCCCGGCAACGTAAGGCGTATCCGATGCAGGATTTTCCCCCCTTTAACAAAACAAACAAGGGCCTATAAGGTTATTGGCATTCGACCAGATGCGGATTAAGTTAGTATGGAGTATGGCCAAATTGTTATGGGACTTAATTCTTCTATGATAAAATAAATTATTCAATTTAGAGAGAACAACAAAAAATATCACATGGGAATCTCATGCGTTTGTGTTACGTTATTGCTTTAGGATCTGAACTCGTAACATATGAAACTTCTTTTAAAAAGCTAATCCACCTTTCTCATAGCATATCTAACGATATTCTACATAGGTTAAAAACTATACCGGTTAATGAATCACTCGAAATACAAAAATAAAAAATTAATTCACGGTATAAAAGTCTCTCTGTATCTATAATTAATAGTTAAGTTTATGGGAGGAGAGAGTACTGGTAATTAATAATTGTACACGTGTGTATGAGTTGTTCAGTAATGGATCTTATGTCAAGCAACGTCACTGTAATTTATAGTATGTGGGCATTGATATTCAACAACCCAAGATATACACTTAACGTCTCACAGTCGGCACACAAAAATGAGTGCATAATTTTGGATTATGCAGTAATTTCAAATAATCTAACGTCGCTTGCGTCCTTGTAAAAACAACTTTAATTTATTCAGGTAAGGTTGAATTTACAAATTCATAAGTTTATAGCATAATTACAACCACGTATGTTATTGGGAAGTTTTTGTGGCCGGTTTTGACCACTACTTTTATTCGAGACTAGGTGTCTTGGGTTTTTATATTTTTATTTGTCAATACATGAGTGTGAAATTTACTAAACATTTCTATTTTGATTGATGTTTAAATAGTAGTATCAAGAATTGTTAGTTGATCATTTTATCGGACGTAACTCAAATGACATTTACAGGCCTGAGTGACTGTAGTTACTAGTGTGAGTGTCGAGTTTTGTCATATCGAAATATATATTTAGAATTCAAGAAAAATATATGTAATTCGCCTATTAAAAGTAATCGAATATACGCCTATGTAGTACGTCTTTCAAAGCGAAGCGCTTGTGAAATTATAGATCCAGTTAATCTGAGAGTTATTTATTAATATTTTTATGTTGAACTTTGTATCGCCTATATATTTTGCATTCGAGACTAAAATCACTACAAAACATAATAAGATATGAAATTAAAGGATTAAGTTAGAATCACTTTATTTCAGTTTTGATCTATGAATATGGAATTGTCAATTTTTGACCATAATTTTTGTATTATTTTATTTATATGCAATGTTCATGTGCTCCTATATCATTCTGTTATGTTTATGATTTATTTATGTGTGATTGCATGAGACAAATGGATGACTTGATATTATTTACTGAAATTACCATGACTTGTCGTCTGTTCTGAGAAGTGTGTCGAGTCCGGACAAAAAAATATCTACTTATAATTCAGTATTTTGTATAGACTATAGTATTTATTGATCTGTAATAAAATTTCAATTTCCAATTCATGGAATTGTTTTATTGAAAATCTTTGGTATTTATGTTATCTTTATAATTAATTTTTATTGCAACGTCCTTATCGTATCAAAATAACGTGATACTTTAACTTAGATAATAATTATTTCGTTTGATCGACATTATTTTTAATGTCAGTATTATTCAATATTTTTATGGTCATTGGTAAATAATTTGCTTATTTTTTATTCTCTTTTAATATGGAAATAACATAAAATGTGGATAAATTTAATTGATAATTAATTATTTTTTACATTTTTTTTTTTCGAACTGACTACGCTATTGGCCTAGCAAAGTCATAACAGCTTCACCGGCCTACATTTTTTACATAATAAAAACCATATGACCTCTTACTGCGTAAATATTATTTATAGTTGAAAATTTGACCATCTTGTTATTAATAAGTATTCGATTATCACCCAGGAGTGAGATAAAATTTATAATGTGTTTAAATCACGACTGAAATCATTCTGCGATCAACGATAAACAGGAATTAATCAAGGTGCGATATCGTAACAAAAGTCAATTGATATGGGGATTATTTCCAAGTATTGTGAATATTATTAATGTATTAACCTCTGCAGTCTTCTGGTGATAGCACGTTACACTTTGTTTTTATTTATTTGCTTGGTAAAAAAAGAGTTCTACTAAATGAGTGGAGTGATTTGTGTGAAATAAATATGTTTTTTTAATTCCATTCAGTGTAAGTACTGGTTTATATAGCATCGGTTCCTTAAAATATTTTGATACTACAAATAGTATTGTGGTACATTTTAAATTGTTCTTAATTTGATCTATATCTATTTATTTATTTCAAAATATATACTAAAGAAGAATACTAACAATATGCTTATCTTTAATTGATTTATAACTTGATATAAAAATGGCTTCAAAGTTTAAAAAACCCACTATATTAAAATGTAAACAAAAGGAATATTGATGTTTTAATAACATATATACCTATCTATAACAACTGTTCGTTTAGTGTCATATTGTGCAATATGGCGGCTTATCTGTTAAAGTTATTTAGTAGATGAACCTATTTTTATCTAAATTATGATCTATATAGATAGATATATATTCTGTACATATATATTATCGAAGGGGGTTTTTCGAACATATAAACAATTGAAGATTAGTTGTTTTTATAGAACAATGGTAATGGAATGTTGCAGAATACGGCATGGCTACTACAACGCCAGGTTTTAAAAGGCTGGGAGATGATACAGATGAGTCTGACAACGAGAATACACCTCTTTACGATGATGGTGATGAGTTAGAGTAAGGACTTTGTACTTATAACAGGCATTTATTTTAAAATTACCATAACAATTTTGACCATTGATAAGCACTTTTTTTCACACATGAGATACTCTAGAATAATATTTATTACGTACAGTTAAAGATAAAAACCACTAAAACGTTTTTAAACGATAGTTATTTAAGACTTACCTAGGCGAAGGATTTTAATACATTGTATAGATATTTAGCTATATATTGTGTATGATGCATTTTTATTAAATACATTTATTATTTTATAATGAATTTCCACAACCAAATGGTCCGGACGAGGTGTGCAATATGACTGATGTCTTCGAGGAAATCGGAAGTTTTAATTTAAGAACTGGGAATTTTAATTTGAAAAGTACAAAAATAATATACATAATAATATGTTATGATTCTTATTTAACATTTTTCCAACTTTCTTTGTTACAAATCGACGGAACCGTAATGCTTAGTCATGCTCCAATGAAAACGCAGTACCTGAGCAACCGAGCCTAGCTCGGTTCTTTAAAAACATTTTTAAATTAAACTATTAGGTTTGCTTTATAAAATTAACATCTTTGTACAAAAAATATATATTAAAAAAATATATCTCTTCTGCTGTCACTCGGATTCGAACTGGGGTAATATGGATTTTTAAAGCAACCGATTTCCATCTAAGATATTTTTTTTTGACATCGGCAGCAAAATTTATCTTTATATTCTAGTTATATATTTTCATTGCCTGAAAACTGAGTTAAAAAAACTTTTCTTATGAATAAAATCTATGTAGATCGATGTATCGTCCCCGAAAGTACCTACACGCTAAGTTTCACGGAAATAGATGACTCCGTTTCCGAGATCCTGAATATACTCAAATATAACAATATACAAGAATAGCTCGTTTAAAGGTTAACAGATTAGATTAACTAAGATTAATTAAGATTTATCCTAAGTTATATGTTGTTTATCAATGGCTCTCAACCTTCTCTTGGGTCACGTGTACATGACAGTTGTAACACAACGGCCACATAGACATGACAACTATTTTAGACAGACCACAGGATATTTCAAAACAAATTTATATATGAAAAAAAATGTTTGGATTCCTTCTATTCGTATCACAGATCCTCACCGTGCTCACAAATTGACACATTTTACTATAAAGTACATGAAGTTTCCTTTTTCTTTACCTGCTATTGATTTTTTGGACACATGGCTGGGCCATTTGCGAAGACATTTAACAAAGGATTAGCAGGTCCAATTTAAATTGCGTTCATTAACACGCTTGGTTCTGAATACGCTTGCTTCCAAATAGCCAAGAATTGCCAAAGAAATCAATGGGATCAGGAACGAGGTTCTGAAACTCCTTCCTGATCGCATCATAACTCTATTGCTCTGCGTCTTCAATGCGGCCATGTCCCAGGGTCACTTTCCGGCCGTCTGGAAAAAGGCCATAGTGATAGGTATTCACAAGCCCGGCAAGAAAGCTACGCTTCCCGTTAGCTATCGCCCCATTAGTCTGTTAGATACCTTAGGAAAACTTTACGAGCGGTTCCTTCTGAACCGTTTCCAGTTCTCGATTACAGATTTAAAATTAATAACATCTGAGCAGTTCGGATTTCGCGCCGAACACTCTTGCACGAATCAAGTATACCGCCTCACGGAGTACATTTTCTCTAAATTTAACACCGATCCGAAACGTAAACCGAAACGCACAATTGCAATCTTCTTCGATGTCGCCAAGGCCTTCGGTAAGGTCTAGCATGAAGGGCTCATCCATAAATTATATAAATCTCGCGTACCCGATAGGTTCATATTATCCGTGATTATCTCACTGATAGGACATTCCGCTTCAGAGTGGATGGTGAACTATCGCTGCCCCACCCGATACGCTCAGGTGTGCCACAGGGCTCCATACTCGCGCTCACGCTCTTCAATCTGTTCATCGGTGACCTACCTCCATCCGTTGCTTTGTCATAAGAGTAAGATGTCCCTGAGACACAAGCTCACTTTGTATAAGACGTGTATCCGTCCCGTGATGACATATAGCTGCCCCGTTTTTGCGCATATGTCCAAAGATAACTTTGATAACCTGCAGGGTCTCCAAAATCGTGTTTTACGTAAAGTGACCGGTGCCCCGTGGTACATCCGGAGAGTCGATCTCCATAAAGACATCTCCATAAAGACCTAGAGATCCCTTCTATCTGGGCGTATGTAAAATCACTTACGATTAGCTATTTTGAAAAAGCCGCAAATCATCCCAGTCCGTTAGTGGTATCCGCCGCAAACTATGAACCCGTACCTAACGCTGCGCGTTATAAAAGACGTCCGCGACACATTTGAACGACCTTCCTGATTCAATCACGTCAGCGAACGATCAGTACCATCCTGTCCTTCGAAACAGTGCGTGTTCACGCCCACGCCCGCTTAACCACAGATCACGCCGCCGTGGTCTGGGGGTTAATTTCGCTCCCGCACACCCGATTAGGCCTCTCACGGCAGCGGCTCAAGCCTAGGTTCGATCCCTCGTTAGGGAGCCCTTGAGTGCGTTGCTTGCACGATACGGTGACACACAAATATACATCACCGCTACAACACTACACGATCACCCCCACACAGGTGCACGCCTACACGCTTACACATGAAAGTGGAAGGGTTTCATTTTTGTTTTTCCCTTATCGAACTGAAAAACTCTCAATTTTCCGATAATAAATATATAGAGGAGTTGTTGAGGCGTGTATGCTTGGTACACATATACGTTTCAACAACTCATACATATATGAATAGTTACCTAGGATAGCTAAGATAAGTCGTGATTTTGCATGCAACAGGCAACAGCCAAGCCGAGGTGTGCCGTGCACCCTTGAGCTGGTTGCCAAAATAAAATCGGCTGAGTGCCTTAAGAGCTCGCCTTAGTAGTTCGGTGAAGCTGTTAAGACCTTGGTGGGTCAATAGCGTAGTCATTTCGAAAAAAAAAGCCAAAGTAATGTTATAGTTGAATTAGGACTTGCGATATGTTTTTAATATTGGAGATTAAAAAAACACAGTTCTTATGTTTAGAATTTGTCATTATGGAAAACTATTTTAATTTTTTCCCAATGTTAATGCAATTTCCGATTGAAGCTTGGTAATACAAATATTCGGTTAGACAAATTTAGTGACGTCATTTGTGTATTGTTCAGTTTTCAAGTTAATGGATGACTCGGAGGTAAATAATTATTGGAATACATATAATGATTTTTATCTTTAACTAGCATCTGCCCGTGACTTCGTCCGTGTGGAATAGTTACTTTGGGCTAACGCTAACACGCAGCGGAAGAACTCAAGAGAAACAAAAACCTCGAGTTAGAAACATTCTTCATTAGTGCTCCGCTCCTATTGGTCTTAGTGTGATGATATATAGCATATAACCTTCACGATAAATGAGCTATATAACACTGAAAGAATTTTTCAAATCAAACCAGTAGTTCCTGAGATTTCCCTCTACAATGTCACAAATTTACAAATTTTATCTCTTTATAATATTATAGTATAGTATTTTTATCTGACTTTTTTTTATTTTGGTACTAAACTTTTAACCTCAGCCAAAGGACTGCTCAAGAAACAAAGGGATGGAATCTGTTCCGGGAGATTCCTGTCAAGAAAGAGAGTGGGTCGATGGCTTCGACGGAATGGGTAGACACCAGTGTGAAGATAATGAAGCTGTTGGCATACATTACAGTATTCTGTGCAGTCCTAGGATCAGCCGTGTTAGCCAAAGGAACTCTTCTTTTTATGACGTCACAATTAAAGAAAGATCGACAGATTACGCATTGCAATAGGCCTCTTGGTAAGAAATGTAGAATTAAGCAATTCTTATAGACAGAAATCGATTAGTACGTACATAATTGTAGTTTTTTTTTTGTAAATTTTGTTTGTTTTTTTTTTATTTTTATTGAAGCACGGCATAGTGACTGCACTATGCCTGATGTTAAGCATAGTACAATCCAAAAAAGATTATCCATCGCCGGTCGCCGCTGTCATGCCGGCCATAATGACGAAAGTCACCCGGTACTGGATATGCACAGGCTGATCCCGAAACGCGACGCGCAGAAGCGAGTCACTATGACGGGCTTTTTCGCCATATGCATGGTGGTTGCGACCCAGTCAGGCTGTAAAACCTTACCACCCCGCTTTCGCCATTGCCTCGTTCGTTATTCAGCAGGGTGCAACACGTACAGGTGAGGTTGGCTTGAGTGTCTCAAGTCTTAAGATGTTACTCGACACCCCTTACATCCCTATCGACACCCCAAAATGAATGAATGAAAGATAAGTATTGATAAAAGATACATAATAAAAACCATATAATTTGTCTTCTAGAACTGTTAGAAGTTAATATTAATCAAAAGTTTATCTATAACATGGTGATATCCGCGACTTCGTCTGTGTTTCTTATTATCTTGACAATATATCTTACATGCAGAAGAAAAAAAGTTCCACACCGCTTGCCCCACTTTTCCACCCCAAGAAAACACTTTTTTTTTCTCGATTTGACTACGCTATTGGCCTAACTAGGCCTTCACAGCTTCACCGAACTGAAAACACATCGCTGAATGCTTCGTATTTATGGAAATCGGAGATTTTTAGTATTGAAAAATTCTACGTTAAATGAAGTTATTCTAATAACCTTTTTTTAAGATAAGGATCAAGAGTCTATGACGTAAAATAAAAAAAATATTTCAAGCCTGTTTAGTAGTTTTTGAGTAATGCGCACACAAATAGTATATCTCTATCATCTTAGTTATATAGATAAAATAGGATATACTAAGGTTAACTAATATGAATAGAATACAATTAAATAAATAATATAAGTACGCACTTGTTCCAATAAGATGTTGTTTTTCAATAAGTAATGTATGCAAAAATAACAGCTATATATTTCTCTTAACAGCTTTAGATCAGCAGTTTATAACAGTGCATTCTTTAGAAGAACGAATTACTTGGCTTTGGGCAATACTTATCGCGTTCGGGATACCAGAACTGGGCACATTTGTTCGATCAGTCCGAATATGTTTCTTCAAGACTGCCCGGGAACCAACAAAAACGCAATTCTTTATTGTAAGATAACTTTTATAATTTAATGTAAGTTGATTTAAGCTACTTTGCTAATAATGCATAATATATTTCAGGCTCTAGTTATAGAAACTTTACATACGATTGGAATAGCAACCCTGATACTTCTTATCTTACCAGAATTAGATGTGGTAAAGGGTGCAATGTTAATGAACGCCATGTGCATAATTCCTGGAATACTGAATGCCCTTACAAGGGATCGATCTGATTCTCGTTTCTCTATAAAGATTATATTAGACGTCTTGGCTATATCAGCTCAGATGACAGCGTTTGTTGTGTGGCCACTTCTAGACGGCACACCAGTTCTGTGGGCGATACCCGTCGCGTGTGTGTTTGCATCTTTGGGCTGGTGGGAGAATTTTGTTTGCACGTTTAATAAGACCCCGTCAGGTAATTGTTCTTTTACAATGTTTACTTGGGAATATAAATTGTTTCGAACTATTTTTATGTGAAATATATATAAGATTTTCAACGTTGACACGATCCCAAATGTTTTAACGCCATCTATCTGCTCAATATTCGTACTATATTGTTTGCCGGCTGTATTATTGTTATTTTATTTTATTTTCGGCAACCAGTCTTCTAGTAGACTATTACTGCCATTATCGAGTGAGTAACGATATTACAAATTTCTTGATATAATTTTAATGTACTAACAAGATGGTGGCCGTCTGTTAGATCTTTCCTGGGAGTTTTTGTGGCCAGAATCCATGCTCCGTGGTATTATTTCCGATTCACTTCACTTGTGGACAATAACAGAACTATATTACGTAAGTCACCATTAATATTTTAAAATATAAAGCCAAATAACACAATATTATGGATAAAATATAAAGTCCACTATATGACAAAAACTCCCATTATTGTTATTAAACTTTATTAATTATAATTTAACGTGGCCGCGATTGTTAGTATTTTTTTTATTATCATAGCAGGCAAACGAAAAGGTGGGTCACCTGATGTTACGTGATCACCACCGTCCATAGACACTTGCAACATCAGGGGAGTCGCAAGTGCGTTGCCAGCCTGTGTTTGGGGGAGGGAGGAGTTGGAGAGGGAAAAGGGAGGTAGGAGAGATGGTCTTCCGGCGTTCTCACTGACCGAACGAAACGCAACAATGCAAGCACTGTTACTTCACGACGGTTTTCTGTGAGATGATGGTAGTACCCTGGGCGAGCCGACTCATTTATGCTGAAACCAGTAACAGCTTCAGCGTGACTCTACCCTCTGTAAAATAATAAGTATCACCTATTAAATATAATGTTACATCATATTTACAGTTTTCATAATGCACCTACAATTGTTGCGTGAAAATCTCAAACGAAGTCGTTACTACACGCACAGATTTCTATCAATATGGAAAATTATTGTATTCACTATTTGCATACTGATCTCTCTACATATGCAAAATGATAATCCATTTTATTTCTTCACATCAATATTGGATGCTTTTGGAGACAGACTGTATACGGTACAAGAGGTTAGTATTTCTTTTCAGGTGTCATTTATGGCGTTCTCTTGATCTATTTTTACCACGCCTAATAATTATAAACTGTGGATTTTTTTTGCAGAAAAAGTCTCATAAATTGTGATAAAATATGTTTACTATATATTTTTAAAACGATGTAAAATAAGACAAAATTCTCTTATGCATTTTTATGATTATATGTATAAGTTTGAGATTCAATTTTTTTTTATGGGAAATTACAAGTAATATACGAGTATGTTCCAAAGACACAAGTTAATGTTTTTTTTTTTTAAATTATGAGATGTTTTTGGTGAATAAAACTTAATAACGTTTTTATTATTATAAGCTTGTATAAGTTTGATAAAATTGGTTAGCTGAATTAAAATCCCAATAAGGTGTTTACTCTTTAAACATCCAAAAATATATTTTTTACTTAATAAAATATTTTGTCAGATTTTTACGGATCTTTAATATTCTTCTTTATGCCATCGACTAACGATTACAATTTTAATATGTACATTCAAAAGATAAACTCGATCGAGTGTCTTGTCGGTTTTTCTCGATGACTGAGTTGTTTTCCAAACGGGTGGTAGTTTGATATTAATAAGCAGCCTTTGAGCCGTTAAATTGAAAAAAAGTATTTTTAATTATTTCCCGATAGGATTACTGCTATCATGAGATGAGAGAAATCTGTCAAAATGACATTATTATGACTTGTTGCGTTTCGGAATCATCTAATGTATGTATATCCAGTTGCAGAGGCCTCATAGGCCGGCAAGACATATGATTATTTGATTTCTTAACAGGTACAAGTTCAAATTGGAGATATGTATGAAGGAATAGAATATGCTCTAACAGGAGGTAGCTTAGACATATCCGCTTCTTGGACTTCTTCGCTATGGGTAGCCCTTATCCAAGTCGCTGCGGCTTATTTCTGTTTCGGAAGTGCCAAATTCGCCTGCAAGATACTCATCCAGAACTTCAGCTTCACATTTGCTTTGACGCTTGTGGGACCGTTGACTATAAACTTGTTAATAGCGCTTTGTGGAATGAGAAATGCGGATCCTTGTGTGTTTCATGGCACGATACCTGATTATTTATTCTTTGAGATACCACCAGGTACGTAGAAGCATCGATACTAATATTATAGATGAGAAAATGAGTTTCGTTGTTGCGTTTTCACATCGTAACCTTTCAAATTATCATCGTGAAATTCTGTATACACGTTTTCAGAGGCACTGAAAAGGTTATTGCATCTTTCATCCAGAAAAAAAAAATAGTACGTGGAGTCCCACGGCGCGGAAGAAGTGAAATAGCGTAATGTGGAAATTAAAATAGGAAGGGGTAGAAATTGATTTTTAGTGAAATCATATTGTTTCTATCGTTCAACGTAACAGTGTTTTCATACACCCTCCATGATAGCGTTAAACGTTTAACGCAACCTTGTTGGAAGTCGCATTTGAAGTTTCACTCCAAAAGTACTGTTACCGTGAGATAGGACATATCTATATTAACGCGAGCGTAACTGCGAGCAAAAGCTAGTAACAATGTGAATAAGACTATTTAAAAAAGCAGTTACAATAATAACCAGCTCCTAAATTTCGTTATACAACTAATTTAAAACAGGTTTTTATGAAGCTCAAATTGATTACAAGAATAGCCGTTTTAATAATCATAAAGACTGCTTAGAGACAGCAATAAGTTGTCGTGTCGCGAGGTGCAATAATTATGCGACACAACAAGTTTATTGATCTATTATTCCTGACACTTTTTTTTAGTTCTTTATCGCATGTTTCTCAATATTTTTTAATACGATTCACGCATACGTAACTTTTCATACACGCTCCTAAAATATTTAATGTAATTATGTTATCATTCAGATAGAATTAAATATTTTTTTACTGTAATTGTTATTAGAAAATGTAAAAAAATATTGAACTCTCATAAAAGAAAAATGTTTAGTTCTTAATAATTTTCGTCAAATCGGCCTTAAAGTTTTTTTTAATTTCTACCGTCATCTCTCTTCCTAAATTAAATTGTTGATTGTACTTAACGTGTAGACAATTTGCTCACGTCGTAGTGCCATTATAGTTTAGAGCACAATTGGCTATAGCTTACTTTGTGGTTGACGGTTTGACCACAATATTATCGGATATTAGATCAAGGTATGATCGAAAATGTTGATACGTTGAGGTAGTCCTTAAGCTTCCTTCCTTAGAGGATAATGCTCTTAAGTGGTGCTTATAGGCAGATTTTTACTTGAGCCTGGTATTTATCAAGGCCGTCTGTAAAAAAGATGCATTAGTATGGTGCTAACTGGAGGAAGTCTTGGAACATTTAACGTCCATGTAAGATCCAATTAACCATGAACCTATGAATCGTGACGTTCTGAACGTTTAAGCGATGGAATATTATTCCGTTCTCTACAGGTTCGAAATCCGGCATGTACTAATGAGTTTTTCAGAATTCGCGTACATTTAATACTTGAAATTGGTAACGCTTTTGCCTGACGGTGAAGGAATACATCGTGAGGAAATTTGAACTTGAGAATTGTTCTTGTAGTACCACTGTATGTGGGAAAAATATAGAACTGGATTTCTTAGAGTTGAAATCGCCAGTACGTCGTGTACTGGAGTGGTAATTAAGCCCATGCCTTCTTACGGGAATGGCCCTACAGTAGGCCTCGTAGAGGCTGATGATATACTTATGATTTAAGGACTCTATGTGATGATACGATATGAATTTAACTTTTAGTGTATTTCCTGCGAGAATATATCGGACGCGAAATGGTTTGGGTGTGGTTGTTATGGCTCATATCTCAAGCGTGGATTGTACTACACACTTGGCAACCGCGTTGCGAGCGCTTGGCTTCCACAGATAAACTGTTCGCCAAACCGTGGTATAGCGGCATATTAGTCGATCAATCATTACTACTTAACAGAACTAAGGATGATGATACCGAGATTCAATTTGAGGTAAGATTCAGACCCGAATGTGATGCTTAGAAATTACTTTTTACATATTTTTATCTGTAAAACAAAATTGTAAACAATGTTATCTTTGCGTCAGCGTTTTCCGGATGTGATAAGAAAGGGTACTCCCATAGGTTATCACTCATAATCCCTGTTATTTATAACTTCTCATACTAACTTTATGTATATTTTATATTAAAGCCTATAGGGATACGCAAATGCGATAAAAGCTTTTTAATTGTATAAGTAATTTTAATCCTTTTATCGCCATTTTAAAAATAATTTATCATAGTGCATATTTAAATCTTAAATCTTCTTAATTCTATTCGGACAAGGGATTCTGGTTTTCCGGACGGTTAAAAAAATAGTCAAGTGCAACTTGGTCTAGCTTACCAATGGTTCCGCTCGACAAAGCAATATCGTTATGTATTGAAATGCGTTTTATTTTCATCAGTTCCGGGTCCTTTAATGAGTCCACTTTGTTGGTTTGATCGCTTTTATGATTTAGCAAAGAAAAACATTGATAAAAAATTAAAACTCTGCTGCTAGCAGCAGAGCATTGTTGTTTCCGCACATTTCTTGCTATGCGAAATCAACTTAATGCATGTGTACGAATTTCTTGCTATATAAGATCAACTAAATGCATGTCTACTAATTTCTTACTACCCACATCAATTAAACATATATGAACTAATTTCTTGTTATGCAAGATCAACTAAACGCATATGTACTAATTTATTTTGAAACGCGGTACATGTAACGAGTTTCCAATACTATTTCTCCAATAAGTATGTATACCATCGTACACTTTCTATTATTTTAGGACATTAAAGATCTACACGTCGACTCTTCTATACTCAGTTCTGATAGAATGTCGAAGGATATTAAACCATCAGACAGCGTAACAAGGTATCCAATATTAATCTTGATTATGAAATCCTAGTACAAATAAAACATATTTAGCAGCGGTATAGTTAATCACAATAGGAATCTAGAATTGAATTTTTATCGCACACGTTGGTCCTGATAAGACAGAAATGAAATTAGTCATCTAAAGTTATTTTTGTTTCGTCTATTATAGGTTATCTTAATGTTCTTTATAATCTTAAGTTCGTATTTACATCGGTAAATACCTTTTTTATATAATTTCTGGCAACCAATACTCTAGATTTAAATTCAATGATAATTAAATTACTTTATTCAATTTAGACCTGAGACGACGACTAACCTAGTCATGGAGAAGAACCCGCAAGAAACTCGATCTGGTTAATACATATTTTTACAAACATAAATAGTTCCATTCGTTTTAGTGGATGCACATGGATCCACTTAATAGACTTTAGACATTAAAACCCGCTTGACATGTTACTTAAACTCACTATCCGGCAAATCGGTAATGTGCTTGTAAGACTAACTTGCTTAAGACTGCTAGGTCAATAGCGTAGTCAGATCGAAAAAAAGTTATTGTTCTTTGTGAATTTGTTATAAAACCTAACACTATTACTGCCATTATCGAGAAAGTAATAATATTACAAGTGTCTTGTGATAGTTATAATGTTCTAACAAGATGGTGGCCCTCTAGTTAGAACTTTCTAGGGAGTTTTTGATTTTTTTCGCATTCACTCACTTTATGCACAATACGAACTATATTACGTAAAATACCATCAATATCACAAAACATAGAGCCAAATAACAAAAATAAAAATTCAAATATGTTTAGAAGTTTGATAAATTAAGATGTTGACATAAGAATTTATAGAATAATTTTCATAATATATTTTATCATATTAAAGTTAGTGCAGACTTTGTTAATTGGATTCCGATTTATGCGTTAAAATTATCAATGGATGTAATGTGCGGTTATGCTACTCGCATACCTGCATGTTTAAGCTTTGATTACTTATCGTGTTATTATTAACGTCGAATATATTCTAATAACGGCGTAAATTACACGTTTCTACACTGTTGTCGTTTCAATAACTCGAAATTAAACGTGCGTAAAACCTTCGGTCCATTTATCCGATAGTTCGTAACATATGGCGATAACGTCTTTCCACATCTGCATTTATAGCGACCTTAAAAGAAATGGCCATACACGCAGGTATAAGAGAAGCATAATAATAGGTATATTAATTTCGTTTTATTCGATTCGACTGGGGCCCATAGAATTTATGATTTGTTTCTATTTTTGTGAAGAATTAATATTCTTTTGTTCTAATGTTTCAACAAAAAAATAAACGTGTTACTTTTGTCTTTGTTTTTTTAGAATTAACATTTGCGCAACTATGTGGCACGAGACGAAAGACGAAATGATTGAGTTCTTAAAATCGATATTTAGGTTGGATGAGGATCAGAGCGCGCGTCGCGTTGCGCAAAAATATTTGGGAATCGTTGACCCTGATTATTACGAAATGGAAAGTAAGTAAACCTACAACACACAAATGAGTCGTTACATTTTAACCCTTATGTTAGCAACCGGGTACCCGGGTACCCACCGCGGTGTATTTGTATGAATAGCTCAAAGAAAATTCAATATTTTATTTTAAGCCTTCAAATCGTCGTTTTTTAACTCAAAAGGAAGTTAGTTGTGAGTCCATTTAATTTATTTACTCATTATTTTTTTTTTTAAATAAGCTTAAACTTCAGCCATCGCCCCATTAGCAACCGGGTACCCGGGTACCCACAGTAGAAAGTATAGAAAATATATTGAAAATGGTTTCTATAAATGCATGCAATTAAATTTTATTGAAAAAATAAAGAAAAAATACATTTTTTATAATTAACGACATTAAATCTAACATTTTACACACTGCGTCAGATTAATTGAGTGCTCGTCACATACTGGCTGGTGACAATTGGTACAGCTCTTACGAGTCTTTCGCCGTCTTTTTATTGGCAAAGCATTGCAAACATGACAAGATCCTGTCACTTTTTTTCTTCCGGTTTTATCTTTTGGAACAACAGGACCAGAATTTATCTCGGTTGCTTCTGATAGTGCATGACCTAAAATACTTTCAACAGCAATCTTTGTCGAGAAGTGACGGATTATTTGCAAATTTGCCGTGCGGTGTTCAATCATTGGCAATGATAGTTCTTCACTTAGCTTCCGCATAAATTGACGACGTTCTGTAGTTTTTTTAGCAATCATTTTATTATTTTCATAATAAATTAGATATGATGCAAGTGAAGAAACGTCTAGCATGTTGAAGAAAAATGCCATTGGCCATCTCGAAGATCGTCGTTGACATGTGTACCTCCGAACCATTTGGTCCATTGTGTCAACACCAGCTTTATATTTATTATAAAATTTTATCATTTCTGGTTTTCGCTTAGCATCATCATCAACTGATGCATCTAAATGCATTGTAGATAATAGAATGACAGCTTTATTTTTCTTAGGAACATAAGAACACATCGTAACCTTTTCATGAAATCCAAAAACTGTCGAATACTGCTCCCGTGTCTTATTTGCTTTCATAACACTAGGGATGTAGGGCTTATTTTTTTTTACTGTGCCAACAATTGTAAGTTTCCACGATAACAAATGTTTAGCAACGGGAAGAGTAGTAAAGAAGTTATCCATGCAAATGTTTCTACCACTACCTCGGTACGGAGCTGCCAATTCTTTCACTACTCTTTCACCCTGATTTTTTTCCCGAATACCATCTGTTTACCAGTGTACAAAATCCCTTGCAAAGGATATGCGTTTTCCGCATCACAAATCCACCAGATCTTTATACCATACTTAGCTGGTTTCGATGGTATATATTGAGTGAATCCTGTACGACCACGGTACGGATAGAGCTGTTCATCGATTGTCAAATTTGCGGTTGGTTTGTACATCTGAGCTAAATTTGAATTAAACATTGTCCACATATCACGAATTGGAGCTGCCTTGTCTTCTTTTTTGCGTTGCATTATTATTATTCTTATTGTTATTTTATTTTTTTTTTATTATTGTGACTAACTATTTATATCTTAAGGAAAAAATGTTTGGAATTTTTTTTTTTTTAACACAATAAAAAAAATTTCTAATATTTAGATCTGTGGGTACCCGGGTACCCGGTTGCTAAAAGACGTCGGTAAAGTTGGTTATTAACATAAGGGTTAAAATGGGTTAAACTCAATTTTAATCAACCATATAACATGTTTAATTTGTTTAAGGTTTAGTTGAATATGATTAATTTGATGACTAACCTACAAATCGATTTTTCAATTATCCTTATTAATCCTTACTTCATTACTAATAATTGTAATACAATTTTTATTTATATAATAATAATAACAGAGTCGTTTAAAGGTAAAACAGATAATCTTGATTAATAAATAATATGGTCCCCTTTCTGAAAACGAAGCACTAAAAACAATACAGTTCAAGAAATTTCAGATTTATCGAGAGCTCACTCTGAATACCAGCAGATGGCGTTGTTGTGTCCAGGCAAACAAATAGGCATATGTTACTATGCAAGATCAACTCAATGCATGTGTACTAATCTCTTACTATCCAAGATCAACTAAACGCATGTGTACTAATTTCTTGCTGTGCAAGATCAACTAAACGCATATGTACTGATTTCTTGCTATGGAAGATCTACTTAACGCATCTGTACTAATTTCTTGCTATGCAAGATCATGTAAACGCATGTGTACTAATTTCGTACTATCCAAGATCAACTAAATTTGTACTAATTTTTTAGTATGTAAATTGTAATCTAATACGAAAGTGAATCTGTTTGTTCGCTTTCATAACTTAACTGTACAACTGATCATAAAAATTTGCACACACGAAGCCAGAAGTATAGAAAAAGGCATTGGGTATAATGCATCCAAAAACAGTGTAGTATTCAGGAGAGATATAATAAATTTACGTTAATGATAGAAAAAGCTAGCCGGCAATAAATATCACACGTTAATTTTAAATATAGGTCATATATTCATGGACGATGCATTCGAGGTATCTGACCACAGCACTGAAGATTCACAAGTGAATCGCTTCGTGAAATGCTTAGTCGAATCGATAGATGAAGCCGCATCGGAAGTACATTTGACCAACGTACGGTTGAGACCTCCTAAAAAATATCCCACTCCATACGGAGGCAGACTAGTTTGGACCATGCCCGGGAAAAATAAACTGATATGCCATTTGAAAGACAAGTCGAAAATACGACATAGGAAGCGATGGTCACAGGTCTGTATTTCTTTTTAATTACCCTGATGGGAATTCTCATGTGCAACATTTTAAGGATCATCCAATTTTTAATTACCTATTTAACAGCTCCGGGGGTATCAATAATAAAAAAAATCCTTTTGTTAGTGGTCACCTACGTTATATAAAGTACTTCTATTTAAAATTCATTATTCCTAGACCTATCAGTGTAAGCTATCTGTCAATTAGACTAATCTTACTCCTATACTTATGTGTAACGTCACAAAGACAAAGTCTATGGTCGCAATAAATGCAAGAATGGGAAGATATTTTCGCTAAGCATTACAAAATATTTGGCTTCGTGATGATAGACGTGACACGATAACTGCTTCTGCGGTTTTTACACACATCAATGGAACGACAAAGGTGTGCGAAAGTTTTTTTAGGCCTTTATCGGAATTGCTTTAGAAGGTATATTTTTAGCGTGATAAGTATATGTATATATGGGACTAGCATTAAGGAGATATGTATGTCCGCACATTGTATGTAGGTATTAACAAAGTCAAGCTCTCTACAGTTTTATATTATTATTCATATGACCTATATGCCAAGTTGCAATACATGGATTTCTAGTATCTAGTAAGTAATAAAAATAGACATGCTTACTTCACAACAACATGTACTCAGAATCGATTAGATAAGAGATGATAAATGATTTTGAAGCGATAATGGGTCAGTTATTAGCGTTTTTGGACATCGCGTCCATCGAGAGGTTGGAATCCCTGTGAATGGATGTGATAAAACCATAGCATAATTGGAACATATTTTCAACACCTATGTAGTTACTGTCTTCAAGTAAAAAATCTATAGGCAAGCGTCAACAGTTGTATTATGGTAAAAACAAGAAATAGATGTCATAAGTTTTAAGCAAAAGTTATGTTTCAAATGTTTAATACTCCTTTAATATTTACCTCTTTGCAATCACACGTCAATTGCGGACAAATGATGAATGAGCAAAAATATTATGCAGGTTATGTACATGTACTACTTCCTCGGTCACCGTTTAATGGATTTACCCATATCCGTGGATCGTAAGGAAGTTGTCGCGGAGAATACGTACTTATTAGCGTTAGACGGCGATATTGACTTTAAGCCGAGCGCGGTCACCCTACTCATTGACTTGATGAAGAAAGATAAGAACTTAGGAGCCGCCTGCGGTCGCATCCATCCCGTTGGAGCCGGTAAGTGAATGTGAAAGTTAATGAATACTAAGGTTGTTTAATACTCTTCTCCTTTTATAATATCCTATCCTTTGGGGTGTAAGGAGTGTCGAATAACATCTTAAGACTTGAGACACCCAAGCCAACCTCACCTGCACGTGCTGCACCCTGCTGATCAACGAACGAGGCAATGGCGATAGCGGGGTGGTAGGGTTTTACAGCCCGACTGGATCGCAACCACCATGTACATGGCGAAAAAGCCCGTCATAGTGACTCGCTTTTGCGCGTCGCGTGTCGGGATCAGCTTGTGCATATCCAGTACCGGGTGACTTTCGTCATTATGGCCGGCATGACAGCGGCGACCGGCGATGGATGCTTTGTCTCTCGGTGGTCGCCACTGTTTTTGGATTGTACTATGCTTACCATCAGGCATAGTGCGGTCACTTTGTCGTGCTTCAATAAAAAAAAAAAAAAAGTAAAGAAAGGAATATTATTCAACTAATTTTGAGGCAACGATTACATTTTTTTTTTCCAAATGTAAACGCTGTTGACCTGAAAAGGTCTTTACAGCTTCACCGGACTATTGAGGCAAGCGCTGAAGGCACTCAGCCGATTTGGGATATTTGTGGCGACTAACTCAAGGGTGCACGGCACACCTCGGTTTGGACTGTCGCCTGTTTTGTGCAAAAATCGCGACCTATCTGAAAACGATTACAGTTCTACTTCAGTTAACTATGATACAATTATGCTAAGTTGTTCATTACAGTCGAGGCTGAATTGCAACGTAATAAATCCGTGAGTGTTATAATCAAAGCCCACCCGTTTATTACGTAGTTATAACGGCAACATCATCTGATCGCCCTATCTTTCTAACAATGTAACAACTAGACTGTTATGCTGACGATATGTCGCCGCTCGCCCACACAACGGACATCGGATGATGTATGATGGGAACGCGTAGGTTACAATTTAAGCTTTAGAGTTTAAGAATTTAGTTTGTATTTAGTCGCCTAACAAACAAGTCGAATTAAAAAAATCAATTCGCAAGTATATTTTGTATCTTTTTAAAAACGCTACGGCTGTTTTCCCAAGTTTGACTACGTAGTTTTGATGTAAACAATAAGTGGAATATAAATTGGAACTATTTATTCATTTATTTTTTCGCACATCTTGCTAAGGACGAGGCACTGACGATACCGCCAAACAGTCTGGAATAAAGAAATAAATATTCTTATATTTATAATAGGAATTAGTGAACAATTGATAAGAAACAAAATGAAATGTTATATATAAATGTATATTTAAATAGTTTAGTTTGTTTATTTACAAAGCAAAGCAAAGGTTTGAGATTAAAAAAAAAAACGTATCGCTTAATTATGGAGTAAATAGCACTCAAAATTCTATTACGAACCTAAGAACAGTAAAATATCAGACATTCTCGAGTAATAGAGTAGTGTTGAAAAAAGTTTTAGAAATAATCTCAAAATTTTTGACTTTGTCATTTGAGCGCTAGTATGTTTCACACAGGAATTTAATGAATGTTCAAATTAATGTGTTTTTTTTTCTCGAACTGACTATGCTATTGACCTAGCAGAGTCGTAACAACTTCACCGGACTACTGAAAATAATATGTGTTTCAGGTTTTATGGCCTGGTACCAAATGTTCGAATATGCTATCGGACATTGGTTACAAAAGGCTACAGAACACATGATCGGCTGCGTACTATGTAGTCCCGGATGCTTCTCCCTATTCAGAGGAAAGGCTTTGATGGACGATAATGTCATGAAAAAGTATACACTTACATCTAATGAAGCCAGACATTACGTGCAGTATGATCAAGGTAAAGGTCTCAGCATTTTTGGTATAAAGATATGCTCTACTCTCTTTGTTTCCTTTACCGTTTTTGTTTTCCAGTGCAATGCAGATAAAATAATATAAATAAGCATTCTTTGGAGTTTTTGGCGGGATTTTAAGTCTTTCATGTAGTGGATTTACTATTTGATTCATAATCTTGTGTTATTTGACTCTATATTTTGTAAAGTTGGTGGTGTTTTACGTAATATATTTAGTTTATTGTGCATAAGTGAAGTGAATGGAAAATAATACCACAGAGCATGCAATTTTGAGATGCCATAAAAACTCCTTGGAAGGTTCTAACAAGGGATCTGGAAGGTTCTAACAAGGGATCTACCATCTTGTTAGAATATTGATTTACACGACGCTTAATATTGAAATGATTGCACGACGCTTGTAATATTATTGACTACGCGACAATGGCAGTAATAATCTGAAAGATTGACTGCCAAAAATAAAGTTAAAAAAGCACTCTTTCATATCTGAGATACTCATTACACACACTTATCTTGTATGTATGTATAAATGTAAATGTAACGCCTCTGTATTTTTCTATTTTCTTGAGAAATATTGCAGGTGTCTAGAAATAAGTAATAGAATACATTTCAATCATTTTTTGAAATGTCTGTCTGTCTATTTATATGAACACGCATCACTTCTAAAGTACTTGGTTCACAATAAAAACTTACCACAAAAATCATAAAGCATACCCTCGAGGCAAACTTAGTCTATGTTTAATTAAAATCGGTCCACTCTATCAAAAGTTATTGTAATTTGAATGACAGCTTGGGTTAGGGACGAGAGAAAAATAGATAAGTAAATGGACTCAATACATTCAGATGATTTTATTAATCACTATTTTTTTTACATACCACATGGACGGAGTCGCGGTCATAGCTAGTAGTTAATAAAACTTAATATATAAAAAAAGCTTACGGTTGAAATTGATAATGTCTATTTTGTAGGCGAAGACCGTTGGTTGTGCACATTGCTCCTTCAGCGTGGTTATCGCGTTGAATACTCGGCCGCTTCAGACGCGTACACACACTGTCCGGAGCGTTTCGACGAGTTCTATAACCAGCGTCGTCGCTGGGTGCCCTCCACCATGGCCAACATACTCGACCTACTCGCAGACTCCAAACAAACTGTCAAAGTCAATGATAACATATCTACACTCTACATTATCTACCAGGTACTTACTCTTATATTCTCTTTTATGTAAATAAAAAAATTTAGTAATATGTCCCCTTGAGCTTGGTACTAAGCAGCTTAGTGCCTTAAACGTTTGCCTTAGTCCTATGAAGCTGTGAAGTTCCGTCAGACCAATAGCAATTCGAAAAAATAAGTTAGTCTTAAAGATTTCTAATAGACGCGGAAACTCAAAACAAGAGAATAACTGTGTCCTTTTTTGATTTTCTAAATAAATTATAAATTGAATTATTTAAATATCATAATTTTTAATAAATATTAATCTGTTCTTTACATATGTTTGACACCGACTTCCAATATATCTCTAGGTAGCGCAAATATTCATATTTTTTATATAATTTGGTTAATTTAATAATATATTTCTTTTTCACTTTTTAGTGCTTTATAAGTTTTTGATTTTGAAGTCGGTTCAATTTTTTTATTGTAATGTTTTTTATTTTTCCCTTTTTAGATTATATAAATATATTTTATATGGTTTCAATTGATTCTAGTAAAATTATTAAAATCGGTTCCAAAAAGACGAAAATACGTAGATACGAAGTGAGTGAAAATCATACAAACGACATTTCACCCCCTTAGGGGTTGAATATTTCCTTATATTACTCTATATGGGACCACCTCTGAGTATAACCAATTCAAATACAAAAAGGATCATTAAAATCGGTTCACAATTGACGGAGATATCGATTAACATACATTAAAAAAAATACATACAACCGAACATAGTAAGCTCCTGCGACAAGTGGCATAAAATACCTCATCCTTTAAAGGCTTACGAACTTAATAATTGGAGACTTCCCCAGTGCTACCAACTTCCAGCCAATTGTTCACCTTAGTAATATTTAATTCCAGACCGCATTTTTCTTCTATCTTTTTTTTTTCTATTCTGTTACATGTAATATTTTTTGGGATATAAAAGGTTGGATATAATACAAAGAACTGAATGCAAACTTGCAATAGTTAGAGAGGTATTATAGGGCTAAGATAATTAAAACAACTATTTATAATTCAATATAAATGGCATTTACAATTAAAAAAAATTACAACTTATGTAAATACATGGTTGTTTGATAATAAAGTTATGGTGAAAATTACAAATCATCTGCAAAAATGTTATGTTCTTAAAATAATATTGCTAATCTGTTATTCTCTCAATTATTCACCAAATTAATACAGCTAAAGCAATACAAAATTCTATTATTTTGTTTTCTGGGTAATTTATACGTATATTAACGTAAATTGAACCTCTTCGTCAGAAAATTGTGGTAATTAAATGTTTCCCTATATAATATGTTTTTTTCAAATTTAGATGCTACTTATGGTCGGTACAGTTTTGGGTCCGGGTACAATCTTCCTCATGATGATCGGAGCTTTAAATGCCATCACTGGAATAAGTAATTTCAACGCGCTCATTCTCAATTTAGTTCCGATAACAATATTTCTGGCCGTCTGTATGACATGCAAATCTGAAACTCAGGTAAGGTCCAGTAAATAAACTGGAAAATTTAAAAACTAGAAAAAGATAAAAAAAAAATTGCGGTTTTTGTAATATTACGACACTGCAAAAGATAGTTCGGGTAAAAATATTTAGTCAACGGTTGGTTATCTACCTCTCTCAAATGTAGGCTATATCGATTGGTGTTCGAATAACCACACTTTAAATGTTATTTTTTTCTTTCCGAATTACATGTTGTGTTTTTGTATCATGCAATTTTTAATTGTATGATGCAAAAATGGATACATGTATAGCTTAGCATAGTTTAGCTAAGTCAGATCGGGTATTTTCTCGGTAACAGCCTAAGCCGAGGTGTGCCGTGCACCCTTGAGCTAGTTGTCAAATAAAATCGGCTGAGTGCTTTAAGCGCTCGCCTTAGTAGTCCGGTGGAGCTGTTAAGACCTTGCTAGGTCAATAGCGTAGTCAGTTCGAGAAAAAAAAATGTCATTTGGTATATAATTGTCTAATGATTGAAACCAATTTTTATATTAATGTCATATAGGAGGCCACCGAACACGTGGGTCACTTGATGTTAAGCGGTCACCATCGTCCATAGACAATAGCAACACCAGGGCAGTCGCAAGTGCGTTGCTAGCCTGAGTTTTAGGGGAAAGAGTATTGAATTTTTTAATCATCGTTTTCTTAGGTAGTCATAGGTAACCATAAAAAGTTAAATTAATAGCATGGAGTTTATTTAAAGTTGTACATAGATTTTCGGCAACAATATGTGTTGATTACAAAATTTATTACTAACGTAAGCAAGTGTGAATGTATCTACATTATTTAAGAATGATATATAGAACAGTAACTGCAATCTTTCTATAGCTATTAACTTGTTTCCAGAAACAGAACAGTTTCTTCTCGTTTTTATATAAAATTTAGTGAAATCAGAATGTAGACAAATGGCAAAAATAGGCATTTAATTGTTAAAAGGACTAGATACAGAGATTTCTATACTGTAAAGAATTTTCACTTTGTAATTCACTTGCCCCTTTTGGTCGCACTTTGTTGACTTCAAAATCTTTTTTTTTCTCAGATAATGCTAGCTTCCGTGATAACTTGCGTCTATAGCATGGTAATGATGTTCGTTATCGTGGGTATTGCTCTACAAATAGTCGAAGACGGGTGGTTAGCGCCATCTAGTATATTTACAGTCGCAACTTTCGGTATATTTATTTTGGCGGCAATATTGCATCCCCAAGAAATGATATGTCTTCTTTACATATTCGTATACTATATAACAATACCCAGTATGTACATGTTGTTGATTATTTATTCTTTGTGTAATTTAAACAACGTCTCGTGGGGCACTCGGGAAGTGGCACAGAAGAAAACTGCAAAGGTAATATAATATTTTTTATACTTTATCCGTGTTATTACAAAAAAGTCAAACGCGCATTGAACTCTTAATTTTAGAGATTCACAAGTAAAAAATAACTACTATGTGGCATTATTGACATCTGACAGAGTATTTAATCTGTCATTATAATGCTGTTCCACCTTACGCACTTTGACGTTATATATAAATCTTATAAATTGCTTATGTTTTTTTCTTTTTACATCATTCTCTTTCAACTAAAATATAACAATAATGATAACTAATTTAATGTATAATAAGTATATTTTTTTTTACTGAAGAACTGAATGCCATTCATAGTTTGTATTCGGTATTCAGAGTAGCTTGCATAAAAAACTTAGATGTTTAGCTAGAGACCGCTTGGTCACGCTTTTGTAATAACGTATTTTAAACATGACTAACTAGATTTTAAATTTTAGGTACTGCTTAGTAAAACTCGTGTTATACCAGTGTTCATTTTTGTTTTTGAGATCGTATAATTTTTCAAATGTCGACCATCGTGGTCCGACCGTCGGTCTAACCGAATTTTAGATGGCAATGTGATCTAAGATGGTATTGTGATAAACTTTGGTGGGGAGGAAAGATTGACTCAAGTGTAGTAGCCTGAAGTGTGGATCCCTAGCGATAGACTTTCATCTAAAACCACGCTATGGTTTCATAATGTGACTCATTCGCAAAGATGAGCAGTATTTTTTCTTCTCGGTATATGAATACAATTTTACACTGTTTTGGTTTTTTTTTCATAGGGGACAAACGAACAGACGGATCACATGATGTTCAGTGATCACCGCTGTCCATAGACACTTGTAACACCAGGAGAGTCGCAGATGCGTTGCCAGCCTGTGTTTAGAGGGAAGGGAAGAGGGGCGAGGGAAGGGGAGGTGGTTCTCCGGGGCTCTCACTGACCAAACGAAACGCAACAATGGAAGCATTCTTACTTCACGTCGGTTTTCTGTGAGAGGGTGTTATTACCACGGACGAGTCGACCTATTCATGTTGAAACCAGTTATAATTTCATCGTGGTTTCTCTACCCTAGTTGTTGATAGTGACCATATCTCAATAATATATATATTATAGGAAATGGAAATGGAAAAGAAAGCAGCCGAAGAGGCAAAGAAAAAGATGGACGATCAAAGTATACTGAAATGGTTCGGTAAAACCGGTGACGAGACGAACGGTTCTTTAGAATTCAGCATTTCGGGATTGTTCCGTTGTATGTGTTGCACTAATCCCAAGGATTATAAGGACGATTTACATTTACTACAAATTGCAAATTCTATTGAAAAGATTGAGAAGCGACTACAGGCGCTGTGAGTAGCCTTGGATATATTTATAAAACGTTACTGTTGTTTTTGTGTTTGAAGTGAAATTTCTCCAGTTCTAATAAAATTAAAAATGAATTTTAGTCTGTCACAATATTGGAATAAGTACCTACTTATCTAAAAGAATAAAAAAAAGATTATGCCATAAACAGAAAAAGATAAATAACGTAATAAAATGCCTTGTCCTTCCATCATTTAATTCGACTTTTTGTTTTTGGTTAATTTGTATATATTGCAGATAAAATTGAAATCTAATTTAGGTAAGTTTAATTTTGAACATTTATACTGAGTTGAACGCGCTCTTTTTATTTGACATCTAAATAACTATTACTAAATCATATTTAGTATTGAATTTTGTATATCTCATTAGAGGCAATAATGTGATGCAATATTCCTGTGCAATGAATAACAAATTATTCAAGATATAATTATTCTGTGGCTTATTTACTGTTGCTCGTTATTATTATTATCAATACCGCCGATGTCATCGCAACGTGTGAACGAGCAAGTGTTATTTAACCACCAATAGATATGAAAGGGAGAGAATTTCACGTCACTTACATTCAAAGTCGCGATACGAACAAAGTATGTTATAACATTAAATTATTGTGTTTTTTTCTATATAATTGAAACGTAATTTGTTGATGTGTAACTGTTATTGCCATCTGTATATTACTATAGGATCATACCAGGCGAAAGGTTAAATACTCGCAGTATTCTAGGATATAACATTTCATGGTTATACTTATAATATAAAATAATAATATCACAAAACAAATACTAATAAACAACCAAGAAAATCTAAGTTAAAGTTTGTTCTAAGACTTTCAAAAGTATAAACAGAATCTTAATAAACCAAGGTGCAATGACCGGCGCCAAAACTAAAATGTGCGACCCAGAGTTAATAACATTCGATAATAAAACGGGCAATAAACCCTTTTGTTTTGCCCTGACATTTCCACGTTCCCTTTCAAATGTAAGTGAAATCACCGGAAGGTTATTGGCCCTGTGCTTTGAAATAGACGCGTAGAGGATTGTCTACAATTTTTGTATTTTTCTAGATAATCAGGTCAAATATTAAGCATCTATTTTTTAATGGATTTAGAACGAGAATCTAATGCAGAGTATCCTCCATGAATATTGCTGTTGTCTAAACATTCAGCTTGTATATCGGAATAGTCTAGAATATTCGGATGTTTACTATTGTATTATGTGTATACACAGAGGCGCTTCAGAAATCCCAGAGGCAGCTCCACCTCGTCGCCGCTCCTCGATAGGGCTCCGGCGCGACTCCCTTGTCATGTTACAGGAGTACGCAGATAGTGAACTATCCACGGATATACCACGTGTTTGTATGCTATACTATCTCTTTACGTTCTCATTTATATATATCATATTTTATTTACATTACATTTACATGTAACACGTATTTATTATCTTTTAAAACTTAGTGAAAACTGAGCCATCACGGGATGAAAAATGTGAAATATGGAAATTGTACAAATCGAACGAATCTCGAATTCTAGAGTTCTTAAATATTAGGTATTCTATAGGTATGTGAACTGAGTGTGGAAAAAGAGATTGCGCACAGTCATTTGCGCATACCGTCGTCGTGTCGTCGCCACGCCCACAAACAGGTTTACCCGCGCCTATAGATGTTTCACATTAAAAAATTCTACATACCTCAATTTTAGAGCAATTTCTAAAAATGAGGTTGAATAGATGTCGTACAAAGATTTATTAATGCAAATAAATCAAAAATGGACATCAATTTTCGTACAATAAATGTAATAATTAAGCTAAAATTACGTCATTATTAACTGACATTTATGCGTGTACGCATTTACGTACACGTATACGTACGGGCGTACATTAACGTACACACTGTTACTCTCATACACGTTTTACTTTTATCTTTATAATAAGGTTTTGATGGTTTTTCCTATGTTTATTTATCATTTTAATTATTTAGAAGTTTAAAAAAAAGTAAATGAAAAAAAAAACAATTTTAAAATTTTATTAGCTACTAATATTACTGGAGTATTAATTGAGTTGAATAATTTATATGTATGTATGTATATCGCTTATACCCTCTTCTACAATATTTTATGTATATTTTTTTAATTTTTCATTAACACTAATTAGAATATGTATTGCAATTTGTATATCTTTATAAGATTCCAATATTTTTTGTGAAGAGCAGCAAGATCTTAAAGATAAACAAGCAATAGAATAGAGACAAGCGACTAGATCTCGTCGGTCTATTATTTCAAATTTCAGCCCAAAAGTTGAAATTAATTCCACATTTAGTATAAAGGACAAATAAGAAAAACACATTTGAAATTTTAATTGTTAACTATCTGTTTCATTCGTTGCTCTGATTCAATGTTATCGAACAATATTTTATATGAGACTTATTAGTGGTATATATGGACGTAAATTATATTTTTTCTGTCGACATTTCAGCATCTCGCTTGATCATAAATCATCAGTTCATAAATTAGTTGCTTCCAAATACCTGTTTCTTTATCAAAATATGCGCATCTTGGTTGGTATATATTTATTAAACCCTAATTAATTCATTGTGGTTTTATTCAACTCATAAAAATGCTATGTTCTTTTATATACATAACAGGAGGAAAGGGACGATCTTATAAATCCATACTGGATAGAAGACCCGAACATGGAGAAAGGAGAAGTGGATTTCTTAACAACGGCTGAGATTGAGTTCTGGAAAGATCTGATCGACGTTTATTTGAGACCTATTGATGAGAATAAAGAAGAACAGGTAAAAAGCTTTTATATTATATTTTTACTAGATTCTGCCGTGACTTCGCTTTTTTTTTCGAAATGACTACGCTATGGACCCAGCAAGGTCTTAACAGCTTCACCGGACTACTAAGGCGAGCGCTTAAGGCACTCAGCCGATTTTATTTTGGTAACCAGCTCAAGGGTGCACGGCACACCTCGGCTTGGTCGTTGCCTGTTGCATGCAAAATCGCGACCTATCTTACCTAACCTAGCTAACTATTCATATATGTATGAGTTGTTGAAACGTATATTTGTACCAAGCATACACGCCTCAACAACTCCTCCATATATTTATTATTGGAAAATTGAGAGTTTTTCATTTCGATAAGGGAAAAAAAGTAAACCCTTCCACTTTCATGTGTAAGCGTGTAGAGTGCACGTATGTGGGGGTGATCGTGTAGTGTTGTAGTAGTGATGTATATTTGTGTGTCACTGTATCGCGCAAGCAACGCACTCAATAGCTCCCTACCGAGGGATCGAACCTAGGCTTGAGCCGCTGCCGTGGGAGGCCTAATCGGGTAAACCGTGACTTCGCGTGGAATAGTTACTTTGGGCTAACAACAAGACACAGCGGAAGCTCTGAAAGAAAAACAATTTTTAAACATTCCTCATTGATGCTCCGCTCCTAATGGTCTTAGATATATGATATAATTTGGTTTTAACGTGATGATATGTAGCCTATAGTCCTCCTCGATAAATGAGCTATCTAACACTGAAAGAATTCTTCAAATCGGAACAGTAGTAGTTCCTGAGATTAGTTAAGCCAAACAAACACACCCTCCAGCTCTTGAATTTAGTACAATATACCGTTGGCCTTTCTCGTGAAAATGGTGATTTGAATAATTAATTTTGATATATATGTATGATGTATATAAATTTAATCGCTTTGCCCGTGAACTGTCGATACGCGCATGCGCTTTTGTATTCCTACTCACTCTTTCATTGATGTTCTTTTTCTTCTATTTTATTTTTGGCAACCATTCTTTTAGTAGAATATTACTGCTATTGTCAAGTGAGTAACGATATCTCAAAGTTTCTTGATATCATTTCATTGTACTAACAAGATGGTGGCCATTTTGTTAGAACTTTCCTGGGAGTTTTCGTAGTAACTCAGAATCCATGCTCCGTGGTATTATTTCCGATCCATTTCTTCTTTCACTTTGTGCACAATAACCAAACTATATTACGTAAAGCACTACCAACATTACACAATATAGAGCCAAATAACACAAGATTATGGATAAAATATAAAAACCACTACATGGCATTCCAAGACCCCGCCAAAAACTCTTTCATTTATGTTGCCAATTGTCATATCGATGCGTAGTTCTGTAAAAATATACTGCGCATCTGTGTACTTATACATTTTGATCTTATATTTCGGGGATTCGTATGAATTTCCTCTTCTTTACTCGTGTGTTACTCTGTTCTATTTAGTACTGGAATAATAATAATAGTTTCATAAAAATGTGTCTCTAACTATGTGTAACTAAATTTTCTGTTTCGCACCAAGTTAGAGGCTTTATATTAAAAAAAGTGTGTGTGTGTATACTTATGTACACGTGTTAGAATTTATAATACTTCTTTTGCGTAACAAGATAAAAATCTTTTCGAAAATTTTACCTTTCACCTAATTCTATGTTTGTAGAAAAAACTGCACTAACAATAGAAAAAAGTATTTAATATATTGAAAGTTTTAATACAAAGAAACAAAATATTGACTACAGTTAACTTGTGGGTGTCGATATTTCGTGACAGTGTGCGCGCGCATCGTAAAAATTTACTCTCATCATTTTTCCCTAACGCGCCAAAAGAAGTATAACTTCAAAACTTTTTATTATAATAGGAACGCATTAAAACGGACCTTAAAAATTTACGAGACATGATGGTGTTCGCTTTCGTGATGCTGAATGCGATTTTCGTGTTAGTGATATTCCTGCTTCAGCTCAATCAGGATCAACTGCATTTCCAATGGCCTCTCGGACAAAAGATATCGATTGCTTACGACGACGAGACAAACACGGTAAGTTCTACAGTATATCGATAAAAAATATTGTCAGGATTTTTTTTGAAAAAACATTAATTGACTATTAACAGAACTGGCTAATTTAATATAATTTAGATTATTTTCCTTGTAACTGTTGAGGTTTAAATTTGCAGCATTCACGTAAAGCATTTAAGAAACTAGAAAAGAGGACTATACACTGAGATACATGATACACAGATATGGTCTCCACTGAACTTTGTTTTTATTCATATATTGTTTATAACAAAAGAGTATTCTAAATGTTTGCTACATTTATTATTAAAAATAAGACGTCTCTATTCCACAACTGAAGAGGGGAAGTACACGAACTAGTAGGGAACAGCTAGTGATATAAGTAAAATATATATGACGAATGGTCCATCATTCATAGATGTTTTTAAATTCATATATAAAGGAGAAACAAACTATTTACAATATTATTATTGATGGCACTAAGGCTTCTCATTAACTATAAAAAAAAAAAACAAATGATTGAAAACCAGGAGGCAAAAGAGAAAAAGAGTTATTGTTAACTATTGATCGTCGAAAGTCGACCATAATTTATACATTTATCAAGTTCCAATATTAAGGAAAAAAAAGAACTATATCCATTTTTATTGATATTACTAAATATTGTCAGTAGCTAAACTAAATAGAAAAGAAAAATAAAGAAAATTGTTTGAGAAACAGAAGGGAAAAAGAGGAAATAGAGTACATAACTATATATTTTCACCTATTTAATCAATTATTATTTTAAGGTACACATCGAACAAGATTACTTAACGCTGGAGCCTATTGGTTCTTTGTTTTTGATATTCTTTGGTTCGGTGATGGCCGTGCAGTTCACAGCCATGTTGTTCCATCGTATGGGTACGCTCACACATTTACTTTCCACCGCTTCACTCAACTGGTACTTTACAAGGCGGGTCAGTGTTCTTAACATTTTATAAATATTCATTAATTTTAATATGACGTGTCTTGTGTTATTGTGTCTCTTACGGTGTTATAACAAAAAAGTTAAATACGTATTAAATACTTGCTTTAAAAGGTTTCTTACTAAATGCACCGCGCTCGCCCGAAGCAAGTTCACGTTATCCTTTTTTCGCAAGTCTAACCTAACCTCACCAAAGCGAGACAAAAGAGCAAGATGGCGAACATTCAGCGAGCGCGGTGCGTTTAAAACGTAACCTTTTTAAAGCAAGTATTCAATACGTATTTAACTTTTTTGTAATAACACCGGTAATGTTTAAGCTGACTTGTGTATTCGATATATTTAACCATATAAAAAATATTTACTAATCTTCGTGGTTATTATAACATAAATAATACTGTACAATATTTGTTAATTATTTATTGTTACGAGCGCTCGTCCAGTGATCTAAGTATACCCATAGAGAAAAAAAATACCTTTTACATTTTATTATTGATAGGACTAAAGCTCCTCAAAAGCTATAAAACATCGGCTGGCAAAGAAAATCGGCTGAGGAACAAAAGAGGAAGATGTTCTTAACCGTTCCCTACTGCCTATTTATATGTACTTTATAGATTACCAATTGTGATACACTTAATAACACCATTCCGGAACAAAATCTATTGTAGTATTCTCACATGGTAAATGTAAACTTCAGATTTGTTTTAACGCCATCTATCGCTCATGCTTCGCACTACATTGCAGCTAAATACTAAAGAACTGACGATTACATTTGGTTAGCAGTTACATCAATGTAAAAATGTATTATTATTTTAATTTAATCATTTTATTGATTCAAGTGTTTACTGATGTTATACGTGAGTAAACGTGATCAAAGTGCGTTATTTAAATCTCTTAAAAGGAATTTAAAAAATAAATTTCGCTGTGTTGGTTTTTTTTCCTGAAGATAATAACGTTAAAATTTAACAGCCGGATGATATGACAGACGAAGCTCTAATGGAGAAGCACGCTATCGAAATAGCAAAGGACTTGCAGAAGTTGAATACAGACGACCTCGAACGGCGCGGTATAGATGTCGCTGACGTGTCCCGACGTAAAACGTTACACAACCTGGAAAAGTCCAGAGACGCGAAACACAGTGTAATGAACCTCGACGCTAATTTCAAGAGACGATTAACTATACTACAGAAGGAAGATCCAAGTAAGTTTAATTAAGTAAACTAATTATAATTATCACACATTAGCTTTTGGGTTGGCAACCACCACACCCATACTGATCGGAGTATCTAGCCTAGGTAGCGGACTGTATATAAATTGGCTGGAGGCAGATACCCCTTGAAAATGTATGTCGAAAGTATTTCTTTATAATCGGTATAAAAGCTCACTCACCTGATATAATGTCTTCTCCGCCGCCGTGGCCGATGGTGAGAGTACCAGTTATCCAAAGTAACTCGTATACAAATCACAAAACACAATTCCGGACCGCCGTGTATGTAGTGAATCCGAATTTAAGCACGGGTTCCGACCAAGTGCCGGCGTGCAAGTCCGCCGTACAAGCGCAAGTGACCAGTCATCTCCGATTGTCCGTTGACAAACGATGTGTCAAAAATAAAAAATAATTTTGCATACCCCCAACCAATTTATGCCCGAACAGCTTCTAATAGACTCATTGTAGGGTCACAGGTCTTTTCTCAAAGAAAAGTATGGGCATAATCATACCGACAGCCCATGACGTATTGACAATTTCAAACTTTGAGAAATCCAGATTTCTGTATTTTCCCATATATTGTACGAGATATTGTTTGTAAGTGGTGAAGCCACGCTGAAGCTATTACTGGTTTCAGCATGAATGGGTCCGCTCGCCCGGGGTACTACAACCCGATCCACAGAAACACCCACGTGAAGTAACAGTGCTTGCATTGTTGCGTTTCGTTTGGTCAGTGAGAGCGCCGGAGGCCCACTTTCCTTTTCCTCGCTCCTTTTCTCTCGCGTACCCCAAACACAGGCTGGCAACGAAATGCGACTCCAATGGTGTTGCAAGTGTCTATGGACGGCGATGACCACTTAACATCAGGTGACCCGTCTGTTCGTTTGCCTCCTATGACAAAAAAAAATATATTAGAGGCTGTTGGGGCAGATTAAATTTGGCTCATATAACAACTTGAGTAAGCCGGACGAAATTTGAAAATAGCACCAGTAACAGTTTAGGAGTAATCGATTAAGATAATACGGAGATGTTATAAGAGATGAAGAAAAAGAAAAGTTTTAAGTATGAAACTGAACAGATATAGGATTAGAAGAAGATCGAACAAGGTGTGAGTGGATTGTGTGAAAGTTATATGTAAAAGTGTGAATACTGAGATGACATCTGACAGGCGTGGAAAGAGAAAATATTTTGTGCCGACCTTCCTTAGGTGGGGATAAGGGTAAGAAAATGATTTGATGGTGGTACTATTAGATAGGATCAGGTTTCCTCACGAAGTTTTGCATCACCGTCAGCCGATAGTGTTACCAATATAAATGAGTAAATGCACCGAAAAAAATTGTTGGTACATGCTGAAGTCCAAACCTGGGGATATTGGGTTGATTTAATTGTTTTCGTTTAGTTTCTTTATTTTGGGCGAAACATTTAAACTTATTATTTTGAAAGAAATTAACTCATATCGTATCACACGTCGTCCGGTAAAAATTGATTTATTAATTTACTAATAAGTGGAGACAGTTCATACCTTAGATGCCGCTGCTCTTAATGAGTAGTAGTTTGCAATTCACGCTTTTTATTTGGGCTCTTTGTTATTTGTTTTATTTATAGGTAAGACCATCTACCGATCAACGCTCTTTTCTTTCACGCTTCTTTTCGTTATTTTTTTTTTTCATTTTCATCGCACCCTCCCGGTGGGACATATTTTCACAGTCCCACCAGCCCCACCGGTGAGACATATTTACACAGTCCCACTGATGAGACATATTTACGCGGTCTTACCGGCCACTCTTGTGAGACTTATTTACGTTGCCCCACCAGCCCTACTAGTGGGACATATTTTTGCGGTTCCACCAGTCCCATCAATAAATAAAATATCTGATTGATTGACTGTAATATCAGATATGATGTCGCGGATGCCATCTCTGGGTGGGAACGAGTCCGCTCGGCGTGCTACATTACGAGCAATCATATCTAGGAGAGACTCTGTTATCGCTGAGAAACGTCGTTCCCAGTTACAGGCGGGCAGGGATTCGGCCTCTGGTTACCTTTACGATTTCCCGGACACTGGGGTAATTTTAAATTTAAATTTAGTTTTAATAATAGCATAATGTAAAATAATAATCCTATATAATGTTATAAATGTCAATGTGAGTTTGTTTATTACGTTTTTACGCGTTAACCGCTTAACCGATCATTATGAATTTACGTATTACCTCTTCCAGAATACAGACATAGAATATTTAATATACATACACATAGATTATTTAAAAAAGTATTTTTTTCGAGGTATAATTTCAAACTATTAACGTACGAAATTTTGGGTAATAATTGATATGGGATATTTTAACTATTTCCTTACTTTCTGAGTACTAAAAATACATTGCTTAAGTTAAAATCTAGTTGTTTACTTTTGGTTTGCTGTGTTTCATTTACAATCGTACTGTATGATTTTTCACTGAATTCACGTGCTTTTATTAGTATTTATGCCAACTCATAAATAAAGAAGATATCCTCACGACTTAAAAAGCTAATCGTCTAATATGTTTAGTATAAAAAGTCGTGTTTTAATAATTTGAAGAGACATCTAGGTTGTTGTAGAATATACACTCGTAACAAGTGACGCAATGTAGTAATACATCAACACTGAGCCTTCATCACTTGAAGTCGCTTTTTGAAAATAGTTGTAAAATTTGATAAGTTTCCATTATGTCACTATTTAAAAATATACATATTAATATACAAAACTATTAGTTTAGAAATTTAGGCGTAAGATCGATATGCGACCATAATAAGGATTACAAAATTATTTTCTGTATTGTACAAAAACTGTAGATGATGAAGTATGAGAAAAAAAAAACTTTTTGAATTATTTTCTTACAACATCTATGTTTTTCCATATCTCCTAAACAAAAAGTGTAGAGAAACGATGGGAGAAGGATGTAGTTAACTGTCTTATTGCTGTCTATTTATATATAGAGCGAATTGAACCGATGATAGCTTAGTTAATAGCGTGTTTGGATACCGCGCCGATTGACGTAGTAGGTACGAATTCTTGTAACTGAGTCATCAACAAAACATCATAAAACCATATCATGGTAGTATGGCATTTTCTAATTGCGCCTGGTTTGATACCATATCCAAACACATATAGAAGTGTGCTGACAGTTACACATGAAAGGTCCCCTTCTAGGCTTCGTGTGTTTACCATCTTGGACCTTATCATTATTTAACACCAAACGAGATTGTGGTCGAATGTTAGAATTTAAGTATAAAAAAAGTATTTGATTTAGGTGAGTGATATGGCGGGTCGCGCATCAACTACGAGCGCGTATATTAACAAGGGTTACGAGCCAGCGTTCGACACCTCTGATGAGGAGACGCCGCGACCGCGACGCAGTACGGTACGCTTCCGAGAGAATTACGCCTGATAACAGTTCTGAGATAAACGACGAATATTGTCTTAAATTTTTACAATAAAGATATTTGTGAAGAAAATGCCTTTGTTTCCTGTTATATTTCCACTTTTATCTTAAAATCAAATAAATTATACTAACTGACACGGTCACACGTTGCTGTGGCTCAGTTGTTACATGTTGAATTAAAATTGAAAAGGAAATTCAAAATTAAAACATGGCGCTATCTATGAAATGTCTATATTTCTGTTAATAAACTAATGAAAGGCGCCATCTTTTCGACACATGGGAAACTCACAATTAATAACACTAATCAACATTGACAATCATATAATTTGTAATTAAAAGTATTGAGGCCGTTAATCGAAATATAATACATAGGGTATTATACACTCACAAGTTCGATCAAATTATACATAAATGCGAACTTTCTTTATTCTACTTACTTTTCTTTATTGCCAGTTTGAGATTTATCTTTTTCAGGTACACATTGCTCAAATAAACTCAAACATTCACTGCTGTAATGAGACGTAGCAGCG
>JACEII010000008.1:10954590-11009798 GCA_014332785.1 Antheraea mylitta
ATGACCTTTCGCAAATCTCGAGGTTACATTGTGATCAGCTGCGAAAGTATGCGAGGGTGACTGTAATACCTGTTGCCTTGCATAATAGTATACACAATAGCCAAATTATTGAGTTACGCATGCAATTGCTGAAATAAAAATAACTAATAATTGAAGACTTTAACTGACTTTCTCGTGTCAACGTAAAGTTTCGTATGTGTGTGACCGAGATTAATTTCTCTTTCGAAAGTTACATAATTGTATTTCTGTAAATTATCGCTATGAGAGAAAAAAAATGTTAGAAGTTAATTACATTTTTACTAAGAAACTTTTTTTCTATATTCAGGAAATCACTCAAGCTTACATTTCATTATCAACCGTAAACAAAAGAGAATGTCGTTGATTAGTATGAGTTAGAGGGCAAGAGAAACATAATTTTCTTTGTATCTGGATTTGATTAACTTTTTAATAGTAGTCCTAAAATACGGAAGGTTAAGGTTGAGAAACATAGTTGACAGAAACATTTGAATGACTGTGCCATTGAGAAGAACTTGCACGATAATTTTCGATTTTTCGTACTAATAAATGTATTCTTAAATACAAAATATGTTCACATAAATTTATCATCTAAATAATATTCTAATCAAGATTTTTATAATGTTCAATAATCTTTCTATTGAATGTAATGTTTATGTAGATATATCTACACACAATGCGGGGTTTCTTAAATGCCAACATATTTTTATGATGGTCTGACATTAATAACTATGACGTCATAGTCACTAAGTACCTTTCATAACCAAGCAACTATTTAGCTGTGTTTATAGAAGCAATTTAAATAAATGTCAGTAATAATAGAAAGGTATTTTATATAGTGTCAAAAGCTCCAGTACAGTTATATGTAAAATGTAAGTTCACGCATTAACTCTGAATACGGTTATTACAATGAATGTATACGGTAGCTCAGAGACCTCGTCAGTATCCGGAACTGGTAGAGGGCCATTCCCACTACAAAAAAGAAATATTTAGCAGTTTCCGTAACCGTAATCGGCTACCAAATCAAATGCAATTATCTAATTAATAATAATAACTAATAATGTTTTATATTGCGTTGTCAAATTATTTGTTGATGTGCAACAACAATGCTTAATTACTAGATATTTACTGTGTTTTAACTACTTAATGTTAGAACACAAATTAACAAAGCATTCTATATGCTCAAATCAGCTTATTTAAATAAACACATTTGATCCAAGATATAAATAAAACAAAAATATAAAAGCATCTGAGCCAAGCAAAGAACTGCTAGATAATTATGTTGTACCTCTGAGAATGGGGCTGGGTACTCCCTATTTATGATACGAAATTATGTTTTCCAATAAGTTAAACATATCATTACATAGTACAAAACAAAGTCCCTTACCGCGTCTCCCTGTCTGTTCGCGATAAAATCATAAAAACTACTAAACGGATTTTCATGCGATTTTCACCAGTGGATAAAGTGATTTATGAAGAAAGTTTTGGTATATAATTTGTCAAGGATTTTTTTAAATAATCAGTGCGACACAACGTCTGCCGGGCCCATTCGTTCATAATAATATTATAATGACTTTCACAAATTAAGCATATGTTTATAAATTTAAGATATTGTAGCCCTCGTTTTACCTATAATAAAACGATCTTATATGTATAATAATATATCGCATAACGAGGAACCAGCCATAGTCATTTGCTCTTGCTCGATCTATTTCTATTGAAAAATTCTTGTTCATGGATCGCCAGCCGTTTTCCTTGGATCGTAACTGCGTTTACTACTGAAACAATGTAGTTATTTTGTATATATAGAGTTTTACAAAAAATTAATAATTACTCTCAAATTGAATTGCAGTACATATGGGGACAGCCCGGCTGTTGGTAAGTAGTAACCGAGACTAATAGAGTTAGTTCTACAACACTAGGGATCTTATTGTCTCTTTTTAAACAGCCTTATGTAATAAATCTGGGGAAAACCGAGTTAGATGAATCCATTCCATAGCTCTATGGCAGCGATAGGAAGTTTTTAAGAGCATCTTAGCGTAGTCGCCATTTTATTATATTTTAATCAGATTACAAAAAAGTTAAATACATATTAAATACTTGCTGTAAAAAGGTTTCGTATTAAATGCACCGCGCTCGCCCGAAGCATGTTCGCGTTATCCTTTTTTCGCAAGTCTAACCTAACCTAACCAAACGAGACAAAAGAGTAAGAAGGCGAACATTCAGCAAGCGTGGTGGATTTAAAACGTAACCTTTTTAAAGCAAGTATTCAATACGTATTTAACTTTTCTGTATTAACGCCGCTAATGTTTGTGTATCGTTCATTCTTCTTCTTTTTCTTGTTTTGGCTCCGCAGAAGCACTTGCCAGTGTCAATGTTTTGTTTAAATGGACATTATAGTACAATAATAAGCGTCGTGCGACCATTTCAATATTCTAACAAGATGGTGGATCCCTTATTAGAACCTTCCAGGTAGTTTTTGTGGCATCTCAGAATTTCATGCTCCGTGATATTATTTTCCATTCACTTCACTTATGCACAATAAACTAGCTATATTACGTAAAACACCACCAAATTTACGGAATATATAGTCAAATAACACACGATTATGAATAAAATATATAATCCACTACATGACAGCCTAAGATCGCGCCAAAAAAAAAAACCGTATCGTTCGTTAAAGATGAATGATTTTTCAAAAAGTTCTCAAAGTATACAGTTACAAGTATGCTTTTATTGCAAGATTAAATATTTTAATTAAAATAGAAGTGTATAAAAAATGAATGTGTGTATGATTTATATTTGACCTCGTATATAGTTTTAACAATTTGTAATGTTTGTGAAATATTCTTTTTCTCATACTGTACCCGTGAAATTGTAAAATTACTATGTACTAATAGTTGTTGCTGAAGGATTTCATGTTAATTATTAGGTTTTGAGTATAACTGATATAAACAAACTGGAGTATAACTATACTATATAGTATACTAGCAATATTTACTACATATTTATAAACTTGTATTTAATTCAATCGGTCTGTATAAAAGTTCTAAGAATTTGGGGCAAAGTATGTACGATATACATACGTAATATATTGGCCATACGCAGCTGATAGTGCTAGAAGGAATTAATTAAATATATCTCACTGCCTTATAGCAAAACCACACTATTTTTGATCTCAAAATATACGATTGTATAGTAAGCGTGATAAAGTGGGAGGGAAAATGTACATAAAATTAATGTTGTGAATGCCAACATCATTGAATAATATTCATTAGAGTTTGAACCTGGCTGTAGCATACGCACAGATATGAAATAAACTAAAATATAACACAACATAGCTTTTCATTCATTTTGACACGTTATATTGTAGTAATTAAGATTAAGTTTCAAAAGCTCGGATAAATTGGAATTTTTACATATCCACCACAATTTCCGTACTCCAAATAAATGAAAAACAGGCATCCTATAATACTTAGTAAGATAAATGAACGTGTCTTAAGTATTAGATTAGGTCTAAAGGTATCAAACCATAATACCGATTTACGAAAGAACAAATTCAAGGACCGTATTAAGCAAACTTTGGTAACGACATCATAAGGTGGACCATTATGTCAATGATAGTGATTTCTAGAATTCATAGTCAATGCTAAAAATCAACATTCGTAGAGTGAAAAAAATTAATGGAATGTTTTCCAAAGAGATAGTAAACTGTTTTATCGTCTAGAAGTACCTACTTAGATCCTGAATCAAGTAAACTATTTTTTTAGTTTATCTGAATTATATCGTTTGTATTTGTATTTATTTTGTTTTTATTTATTGTGTGTATTTATTTATTGTGTTTGTATTTATTTATCTGTATTACCAAATTCACAAAAATCGCTGCAATTAATTAATTTGTATTCCTGTTTTGTATTATATTTATTTAAAATATCGTCTCTATAAAAAGTTTGCATCACAAAAAGTAGAACACATTTATTTTGTTGCGAGGCTCTACAAACGATCGAGTTGAAACACGTAAATGACCTATAAAAGACATCAACGCACGCCCACTTCGGTTATAACGCTGTATGTCCGCAAAATATAGGCTCTATATTTTTAATACTGAATCTCTTATGTGGCCTTTTCATCTAAGGTATATATTTTTCTATATGAATTTAATGTGATTACAATCTATTGCTATGGTAATTTTATGTATATATATAAATTATATATGTCAAGGAGTATTTGGGTCCTACAACGAGAGAATTTTCTTGATAAAAAATGGCGTTACATAAATATGGCATCACGTCCAAGCATATTTATCATTTTTGGCCGTACAATTACTTATTATCAGAGACATGATAATGTATATAATAAAGAAAAAAGAAAGGAATATGCCATTATAAATCTGTAAATTTTATTATTAAAATATTTTTTGTTTCAAATAGGAATACTAATGTTCATTTATTACAGATTATATATTAGAATAGTAATAACACTTCGATTTATAAGAATAGATAATATGCTGATATAAATACCTGTTTAAACATAAACGTTTACTTGAGAAAATAACGAAACTTTTCATTTTCATTTTAAACACTTTCTCTTTTTTGTTTTGTACGATTTACGATTTCAATGATCAATGTTTCTTAGAGTTGTTTGTTATTAGACAATTATTTAATAAACTTTCTTTTAAAGAACGATGAAATATGGAAACAAACTATAACCACAAACATGGACCGTATTCCAATTTGTTAATAAAAATAATCTTATTAAACATAGAAGATATTGCACAATTTCTTTGTGAAGTAAATAGATATGCATCTATTTTAATAAATATTTCCGTAAACAAACCAATCGATTAATCGGAATATACAAGTATTAAATTTGACTTTATTTACTAACATACTAATACAAGCGACTTCATGTGCTTTTTTATTTATTTTATTGACAATATGTTTTATATACAAAGAAAATATAAATACAACTCCGTCTTCCATACTTTACGGTAAAAAAACGCGCATAACTAAAATAGAGTTTTCTTAAAACTTTTTTTTTCTCGAACTGACTACGCTATTGACCTAGCAAGGTCTTAGCAGCTTCACCGGACTACCTCGTAAAACTTTAATAACTTTATGTTAAACTAGCGGATCCTGTGGGCGTTGTCCTGCTTTGATAATTTAAAAATTCCTAAAAGCCAATTGCAGCTCCACCTACTGGGTCTAATTGTGAATCTAAAGCATTCTCGGATCCACTGGAACACGCACACAAAATTTCATCAAAATCGGTCCAGCTGTTTAGGAGGAGTTCAGTGACATACACACGTACAGAATAAATTTGTATATAAAGACGAAGGTTTCGGGATAATTTTTCTTTTAAATAAGGACAAATGTCTAAAGTGAAAAAAAAAGTGAAAAAAAGTGAAAAATAAAAGATGGTAAATCTATTCTGTAGTTTTAGGTGATGCGTGTACAGTAAGCCATTAAAATATCTTTGTATTGTAACAACTGTTTCTAAATTAAAGAATGTAATATCTTGATTGCTGATCTTGATATGCATTGTGTTTTAGGCATTGTGTTTGGAAAACAAAATTTAATCTTTTAGTCATACGTTTACATGACATATAAGGAATGTTTATTAATTAGGTCGAAACTTACACTTAGCTAAAACCAGTAACCGAGTCCGCGAGGTCGTCGTGTTATGCGGCGCACTGTACACGGTCCACTGCATTTATAACAAACGTGTTAAACTGATCTTTTAAGTTATGTATTATGTTTATACACCTTTTTTTCTCTGTCTCTTTGTTTTGGAAAATTATCAAAATATTAAGACGATGATAAGATATGAAAAAGATATAATTCTGTTATTTCATACAATAAATTCTACAATAAAGAATAATAGTGAATGAATGAACTATGATAATAGGTTCAAATAAGTTGCTATAAGTATGTATTATAATTTATTAAAAGTTTTTAAAGACGAATTACTAGTTATTTTTATATAAGTTCTTATTCGGTTCTAAAACTTCTTTGTAGGTCATGTCGTAAGTAAGAAATTCTTTTAATAGCTTATTTCTTGTATTTGCGTAAATAAAGTTATGAATGTAAGGCAGTGTTGCGCAGTAATGAGGGTGGGGCGAGCAGGCGGGTAGAGGGGCGAGGCGGCCAGCTGACGGCCGTCAACAGTGAAAGTAAGCCTGATCCGACTATGCTCGCTGGTATAGAACCTTATTCTAAATTGCCTGGTGTATATCAAGGTATTTGCTGACGTTTTTATTCACGTTTCGTAATCGGTTACTAATAGTAAGTACGGAGCCAGTTTTGTTCATAATCAATGTTACCAGTTACCCTCTGACGTTGAACAAGAAAATTTTAGTAAAAAATTTCAATTTAGTGTGCACATTTTCTTTTATGGTATCATACGTAAATCATCACTTGAACAGAATAACTTACATCAACACAGTGACTTCAGGAAAATACTTTACTGTTTTAGAAGTATAATACTCATATTGTTTATATATTTATTGTATACATTATATTCTAATTACATCTTTAGCATCATCATCGCCTCATAAGTTAGACTAGTTTGTTCATTTCTTATGATTTTTTATACCATAGGAGGCAAACGAATAGATTGGTCACTTGATAGTGATCACCGCCGTCCATAGACACTAACAACACCAAGGGAGTCGCAAGTATGTTGCCAGCCTGTTTGGGGGGAGGGGAAATAGAACCGAGAGAAGGGGAGGGGATGGGGAGAGAGGAGGAGGGAGGGGATAGAGGGGATATGGGCCTCTGGCACTCATTGACTGAACGCAACGCAACAATGCAAGCACTGTTACTTCACGTCAGTTTTCTTTGAGAGGGTGGTACTACCCTGGACGAGCCGACTCGTTCATTCTAAAACCAGTAATAGCTTCATCGTGGCTTTACTACTACTAATGGTACGATATGATGATTGCTTAATGTTAGTGTTCAGATAAAGTGTCTATGTACATAGGTTAATGCTGTAATAGGTCTGATTGCTTGATGGCGTGTTCTGACATCGCACTTAGGTTCGAATTCTAGCAACGGAATCGCAGCTTGTAGTTAAAGAAACTATTGTGGTGTAACCGTAGCATTGTGGTAAGGCTATTTCTAAGCTCGCCTAGCTAGCTATCACCCTCAAATTGAAAATCGGTCATTATGCACCTGTTGGTGTATTCTAACAATTGAATTTGAGAGCCAGACCATCTCTGGGCCACATCATGATTTAACATTGTGGTCAAACGCTCAAAGCAATAAGGTATAAAAAAGAGCTTATGAGAGAGGTAAATATTCAGATGAACCCATAGCATTATAACAGTAAAGCTTTTTCTAATGTCATGTCAATGCAATGTCCACCACTCTCCTGAAAAAAATGTCGCCATATTTACTACTCAAAAAAATCTATCGCCAAACATCCATAGGTGTGTTACGATAGTCTCACTTAAGAGTCAGTTCCTGTATGCATTATATAATATTAGACTATATCATTACTTAATACTAGACGTAATTGGGTATAACCCTTAAAATCTCTAAATAAAAGAAAATCTGTTATAACTCTGTTCTGATCGGTGATTCCCAACCTTTTTCGTTCCCATACCCCTTAATAAAACTTTTAATTTATGAGTACCTGTCCGATGATAAGTCTATACTTCTAAAAATGTGTTTTGTTTCTTTTAAGCTCTATCCATTGTCAATCTTATCCTTGAAATAAGCCCTAGTACTGGGCTAGAAGACATGTGATCTATCTAGTTTTAACTTCCAGTATTCTCGCCATTACTAACATAATTTTTACGTATCTCCAAATGGATCCCGAGGACCACAGTTTTGGAATTTCTGATCTGGACTATTGAATTGCATCAAGTATTTTCTACAAAAATGATTCACGTCTACAGACAGCTGAATATACACAAAGTTATAATCTAACAATAATTTAGCGTGTTTCAATACAAACGGAAGTTAGTCAGTATGACATCACCAAAGTAGCAGTTCATCTTTTTTAAAATTCTGTAACGTTATTAATTTTTATTCAATTTACTTGTTTCCGCGACCATCAGTCATGTTATAACATGTAACAAGTTTTATTTGAAGTATTACTAACGAAGTCTTTACCGACGTGCATACGTTTTAAATTTTTTCTTGTCTATTAAATGTACATAATGTATGTAATGCTCAAATAATTTATGAAATGCTTATTAAAAACTTTTCTCGATATTATATAGTCTATCTTAAAGTATTTAAAAATAGTTTCGCTGCATTCTTAGTAAAATATTCCTTTAAAGGTTGTATACCTAGATAAATGATTCCACAAGTGAGGTGAGGCTTTGTCCAGAGACGGCGTCGCGGAAGTCGGTGACCTTGCGGCCATCGCCGCAGGCTCCTGCCCTGCACGCCTCTGCTTGAAACTAACAAGATACATATATTAGTATTAATATTTCTTCGATTTTAGAGTATATAAACCGCATATATTAACTACCATTACATAATTTTTTTAACTAAAAACATTATTTTAAATAAATGTTATATATGGCCAGTTTCAGTAATTATTTCGCTCTAAATATGGTATCTATTTTATAACAGTATTTCTTACACAACGCCTAATATTGAAACAGCTATGTATGATGGACTACAGAAAATAATAAACCACATTAAATAAGAACGTCGATAAATAAAAAAGGGATGAATGACCGGCAAGGTCGAGAGGAATGCGTGGGTTTGTGGTGTTTTCTGATTCACGCGAACGATGGGTATTCACTTCGGAGTATAGAAGATGAATACCAATCAGCAGTATGTTTATATACCAAAACACTGAATCTAAAATATATGAAAATCGGTATAGATGAGATTTTTCAACCAGGTATTACACTGAATCGAAATTCTCTCATAATAAATTAATCTTTTTGTGTGATTGATTTATCATAATGATACGACTTTAATATGTTTTATGTTAATTTATTCAATAAACATGTGAATAACGTGTCTAAGGTTTAAATATCAATTTCCCACTCTATATTAAATAAGTTAAATAAATACGTATAACAGTGGCCATTCGACAAGCACGAATCTTTGATCATTAGGTTTGTCATGAACAAAGTAATAAAGTTAAAACTTAATGGGAATTAAGAGTGTTTGGATATTAAGGTGATGACAGTTGACAGGATATGTTGATAAATGTTGTTTTAAATCTATACCTTAGCCATCAGATGTTAGTATTAAAAAATGTGTTTTTATGGTCTCCCAATAGAAGTGAAAACTTATAAATAAATACTGACACATTAAAGTTTTTTAAAAACTTAGCAATGTTTATACGTAAACTAGCGGTCCTTACGGACGTTGTCCTGCTTAGATAATTTAAAAAAGTCCTAAAAGCCATCCACAGCGCCACATACTGAGTTCAATTGAGAATTTAAACTATTCTCGGATCCACTGGAACACGCACTCAAAATTTCATCAAAATCGGTCCAGCCGTTTAGGAGGAGTTCATTGACATACACACGTACAGAAGAAATTACTATATAAAGAAGGTAAATAATAGTAATATTTAAATACTACATCGTGTATATACATAATATATGTAATATTATTTTATTATAATAGTACTTATTGGAACTATGCACTTGTCAGGTAGTATAAACATGGTTGATGGCGACTAGAATCGAGTATACACGATTATGTGCGCCAACGATCTGAGAGTTCTTAATATCAAATGAAACCGAGTAAACCCGATCAAGCGTCACTGACCCGAGCGTAACAGTTCAGTTAAGTTCACTGTACAATGTGCCTAATAAATTTTCAAAATACATTTAATTGCTTCTTCAGAAATTGGATCCATTATTAAGATTGTTGAAAAAACGTAACATGCATACCAGCAAATTATATTGAACACTAGCTATTACCCGCGGCTTCGCACGCGTTTTTTTAAATATATTAAATAAATTTAAAATTGTGATCACACATCTAGTGTAAATTACAATAATACTCTTTCAAAAATATTTGTAAGTATCACACGCACATCATCTACTGTAACAGGTAACGTGTACATTATATATGTGAATACTAATAGTGTATCGAATGGGATGGGATTTATTTATTTATTTATTAATTTAAATCACATGTACGCATATGACTTTCAATTATATTTATTCTTGGAGTCCTGTACAGCGCACGTCACACGCGCCCGTTTACAGTGACCATCATATTTTTGATTAATTTCACACAGACGAATGCACGAATAACAGTTCATCACTACATAGTGTAAAACAAAGTCCTGTTCCACGTCTGTCTATATGTGTATTCGCGATAAGGATAAAAACTACAGAACGCATCTTCATGTCGTTTTCACTAATATATAAAATGATTCTTGGGCAAGGTTTAGGTATAGTTTGTCTTATTATCAGGGCGGGTAACGTCTGCTGAACCCACTAGCTTAAAGTAATAGTTGTTTTACTTTAGTTAGTTATTTGCCCGTAAAATTCCCGTTCAAATATTGCTTGTAGTCCGGTAAAGCTGTCAAGACCTTGTTAGATTAATAGCGTAGTCATTTCTAAGAAAAAAAACTGTTCAAATGGGTCCAGCCGTTTCGGAGATTACCTGAAACAAATAAAAAAATAGATATATCGAGAGAACTAAAAAAAAGCTGATATTTGTAGCATCACAGATATATTTATTCAACAAAAAGTATTTATTTTAATATAATAAAATACACTTACTTTTATAATACGTAATATATCACAAATCAAAAATTGGGAACAAAACTAACGTAGAATAAAGTTTTTGCCGGGATTTCAGTCTGTCATGTAATGGATTTTATATTTTATTTATAATCTTGTGTTACTTGTCTCTATATTGTGTTAAATTGGTGACATTTTGTGTAATATGGTTCAATTATTGTGCATAAGTGAAATGAATGAAAAATAATACCCCGGAGCATGGATTCCGTGGTCTTGAAAATTAAAAAGATAAAAATTTATGAAATATTATATACAGGATTTGGCGCTTATACCTTTACATTAACTTGGACATAGAAGAAAACTACCTATATGGACAACTCCAGAATTGGCAGTATGGGTTAATTCCTTCGACTGTCTTATTGGACGAATAATATTACTACTAAAGTTTTTGAATAGCAACACAAAATAAGCTTTAGAAATGTTCGCAATATAAACGTAACACGTATAATTAAAAATTGTAAACAGGGAGTTTTTGGTGGGATCTCAGTCTGTCATGTAGTGGATTTTATATTTTATTCATAATCTTGTGTTATTTGACTCTATATTTTGTAAATTTGGTGGTGTTTTACGTAATCTAGTTAGTTTATAGTGCATAAGTGAAGTGAATGGAAAATAATACCACGAAGCATGAAATTCTGAGATGCACAAAAACTCCCATGAAGGTTCTAACAAGGGATCCACCATCTTGTTAGAATATTGAAATAATCACTCAAGGCTTGTAATATTATTGTACTATCCAATAAAAGAAAACATTGACACTGGCAAGTGCTTCTGCGGAGCCAAAACAAGAAAAAGAAGAAGAAAATTGTAAACAAAACTAACGTAGAATAAACTTTTTGAATAGGAACACTAAATAAACCATGAAAATATTTGCGATAGAATATTATCGCGTTACCATAGCAACGCATATAATACTGACATTAACAGGCAGCGGAAACTTCCAAAATAGGCCGATTTTGAGACATTTTTCATCAGTGGAGCACTCCTATTGGTTTTAACGTGATGATATGTAGCCTATAGCCATCCTCGATAAATGAGCTATCTAACACGAAAAGAAACTTTCTAATAGGACCGGTAGTTCTTGAGATTAGCGCGTTCAACCAAACAAACAAACAAACTCTTCAGCTTTATTAGTATAGATATGTTTTCTTCTCAATGCGTTTGAACGAGTGGTTAATGAATCAGATATGTAAACTACCAAATTCAGTACATTGTGGTCTATTGTTTATTTGTTGTCACATATAAAGTTCCTATACACAAATCCATTGCAAGAAGCTACAAGAAGAACTAAAATATATTTATGTCAGCCCTTACAAGAATCAAAATAGCCCCTTCAGGGTTTTAGTCATACAACTCCACCACTAAATTAATAAGACGTTTATAATACCGCAAAACAATATATATAGATACAAACTAAAATTGTCGACTGTTTGTGAACGTCCTGATATGACGTATAAGGGAGGATGAACATATTTGGTTAATACTTTTTTGATGTCCATAACAGTCAGGACAAAGTGTGTAGGAAAGAAAATGTTTGAAGAATCGCACGGAAACAAGAATGGTATCTGTTAAAAATCTTCAAACAAAAAGTGAGTTACTAAAAAAGAAGACAGTAGTAAGGTCTTTAAAAATATTGAATTATTGAGCAGATTAGCGTTCGGTTGTCATTTTATCTCATTACATTCGTACTGTAATATAAGGTTTCGATGCAATTTTTTTCTGTGGTAAATTTGTGGCACGCCAGGGCGGGCAGATAATTATTTATATTTATACCTAATTTCACTTTGTAAATAATATATAAAGCTACTTGTTAATTTCTGGCAAAGAGTAAGATATTTTTCTATTTACAGATTGTAATAAAAGATGGCGGCGTCTGGTGGGAAACGGCGTGACGAGGCCAGTGATAACTCGGACGATGAGCTCACACCCCTTGCAAACGACATTTATGGCGGCAGGTAAATTTTTGCAAACAATATATTATGTAAACAGCATATTAATACGGTTGATAAGGTAACGATGAATACTTTATTAAATTTATTTTAGTAATTGTTTGTTTCTCAGATCAAATATTTAGTTGTAGCCCAGTGAAGCTGTAAAGACTTTGCTAGGACAATAGAGTAGTCAGATCGAAAAAAAAAAATTAAGGTCCCGTATATTGAGATCAATTGTCTGTTTTAAATTCCTTGAAAAACACAGTGGTTTGTGAATTTTCATAACACTTTTAAAAGAATGTACGATGTAAAAAATCTTAAAAGTTTTTGCGTAAATAATGTTTCTTTTTTTATATTATAGCAGGCAAACGAACAGGTGGGTCACCTGATGTTAAGTGATTACTACCGCCCTTAGACACTTGCAACACCAGGGGAGTCGCAAGTGTGTTGCCCCTGTGTTTAGGGGAGGGGGAAGTAGGGAGAGGAAATAGAGGAGGGGAGATTAGGAAGGGGGAGTGGAGGTGGGTATCCCGCGCTCTCACTGACCGAACGAAACGAAACAATGCAAGCACTGTTACTTCACGTTGGTTTTCTGTAAGAGGGTGATACTACCTCAGGCGAGTCAACCCATCGCTGGTTTCAGCGTGTCTCTAATCACATACCATTCCATGTTGTTGTTAAAACTAATGAGAATTATAAAAATATAAATAAAGTACTTTTTAGTTGTATTGATGGATTAGTTGTTCAACCGTAAAATTGGTAAGCGAGAAAGTTATCTTTAATCCTCATGTGTTATAAAAATCATGGTTAAATATTGCATAATATATGCCGTTTGCATAATTAAAACATATTCAAAAACACCCTTTTCTATTCCATCCTCTTTCTTCGCAGTCGGGTAAAAATATAAGTTGAAATGTCAAGGCGCTTTATTATATTCTATGTTCGTTTAAGAACAAAGCTCTGAAATCATCATTCTTCTATAATATCAATAAGTAAACTAGGCTCCCTTCTCTTTAGACCTTGAAATGGAGCCTTAACAGACTATCATGCATGAAACTAGTTCTTTGTTGTCATTGCCTTTTTACCACGTTTAATCCAAAGATATTTTTTAAAGGCATGAATGAGTATGAGAACATATTCATTTACGGCAATTCTATTCCTAACTCAGTGGCCAATTCAGAAACTCGACGATACAAAAGAACTATGAAGGCCAATCGTCAAAAGAAAGGTCTTGGAGCAATGTGTATAAAGATAAATGCTCTCGCCGACAAGGCTAAGTTATTAATGATATATATATAATATGAATTTGGCAATTTGGCACCGATATTTAGCGAGGCTTGCTATTATTATTCTTCTGTTAAATACTTCATTAACGAGCGATTCCTTTAAGCGAAACTTGAAGATAAATTTCCTCAAGCCAGTATATTAGCGGCAACGGGCTTTGTACGGCGCACCTCTTCTTGGTCGCTATTGTTTTTGGATTGTACTGAGCTTATTATAAGGCATATTTCCGTTACCTTTTAAGAAAAATAATAACTTGAGAAAAACCAAAAATACTGCAGATCAATTTGAATTGGAAATAACGGTATCAAATATAATATCAGAGTGTGACCGAATGCATTAATTTTACTATGTAAATAACCCAAATTATGTATAAAGGTCAGTATTATATAAATTGGAATATAAGATGTTTTACCGAAATTTTGTACCTACTTGTTAAGGTCGTTCAACAATAATAAAATAAGCGCCATCACGTTTCAGTATATTAATACCTAAATACGTACTTTATTTAACTATAATCTGTAGGTATATCAAATTTGAACAATGGTTTTTTTTTTTCGAACTGACTACGCTATTGACCCAGCAAGATCTTAACATCTTCAACGTACGCTTATGGCACTCAGCTGATTTTATTTTGTCAACTAGCTCAAGGGTGCACGGTACACCTCAGCTTGGTCTGTTGCCTGATTCATGCAAATCGCGACTTATTTGATCTAACCTAAGCTAAGCTACATATTCATACTTATATGAGTTATTGAAAAATAAATGTGCACCAAGAATACATACCTCAACAACTCTTATATGTATTTTGTCTCGGATATTTTTTCTAAACTATTTCAGTTCGATAAGGAAAAAAATAAAACCCTTCCACTTTCATGTATAAGCATGCGTACGTGCACGTGTGTGGAGGTGATATGTGTAATGTTGTATTGCAGTGACGTTGTACTATCATTCTAAGTAAGAATTACTTCAAACAAGTATTCATCCACAATGCCTTATACCACATTCATTCAAATCCAACGAGCGCGTAGTAAAATCCAACAAAGCCTGCTAAATATTTAAAATCCTCACTAATATGTCATTCTCACTAATGTAAACTTGCTTGCAAATGCTCTTAATTACTGAACCGATAAAATGTTGCATAAATATTCTCAAGAGGACATAACAAATAGGGTACCTATTATACCGAAAAATTGCTGTTCCCAAATGATTCAATTTACAATAATGCGTATGGGGCTGCAAACAGTAACGAGTAATGATATACGAAGTCCTCTTTATATTTAACTAGCCTCTGTCCGCGACTTCGTTCGCGTGTAATAGTTACTTTGGGCTAACGCTAACACGCAGCGGAAGCTGACTAGAGGGAAAAAAACCCCGATTTTGAAACATTTTTCATTGGCGCTCCGCTACTATTGGTTTTAGCGGGATAATATATAACCATCCTCGATAAATGAGCTATATAATATATAAATAATTTTTCAAATCGGACCAGTAGTTCATGAGATTGCCCCCTACAACATCACATCGTCACAAACTCACAAATTTTACCTCTTTATAATATTAGTAAAAATGGAATATTATACGCTCATTATATTACATATATATTCAGTGTATGTAATATTCACTATTCTGCAGCAAGGATACATAGGGGATTATCGATAAAAAAATTATAGAGTTAGTCAAGCACAATTCTAAAAAAAAAACAACTATATTGCCTTTTTTTTCAAGTCAAACAAACACAGGCCTTTATGAAGAAGAAACCAGCATTGAGTCAACGTTTACACATTATATTCACATCACGTCATTGAGCAATGAATGAGAAGAAACGCATCCGTGCCGCGATGTCGACTCTCACTCCGAGATCTTTTTAAATAACATTTTACTTTTAGTAGAACGTTTACTTTTAAACAATTTACAAATATTAACCCTAGTAAAATAATGCTTTTCAGCTATAAACATATGATCTAACAGGAAATTACAAAGGGAAAGGGTTTTGATCTTGTGATAGATTCGATGTTTGAGGCATTATATATAAACAGTGTGCGGTAGGTATATACTATTTTATGGTGATAAGATATCTTTATAATATGAATACGTGGAGTGGCAATCCTTGTTGCAAAGAAGTTTTGTAGTCTAGAAATAGCAGTTCAATTATTGAATATCGATGCTCGATGATTTTTTTTGTAAGGTTGTACATATTTTTGACATGTAGATATAAGTTTATATACGTAACATATTTAGCAATAATTGACGTTGAAATGTATTTAATATGATAACATAGAATTAGATGAAGTGGATAATAAAATTGTTTATAATAAATTATAAAAATACAAAGAGGTCGGCGCGAGCTTCGCGATCGGTCACAGCGGCCCGGAACCCACTCAAATGCCAAGGTTGTCAACTCTGACGACATAACTTTCGAGCGAGCATAGACTATGTTGTGCGCCACATTTATGCGTATTCCATTTAATATTTATCGATACATATATATTTTAATATCCAATAATGTTACAGATAGATGATTATTTTCAATGAATTCTCATAAATAACAGTTTTATTTAGTACCCATAAAGCCTATACATACACATTATTTGTATATAGGTCTTGCGTATTGAGCGGAGATGTCACTAGTCCTATCCACACGTGTGCCTAACTTTTATCTGACGAGCATAAATATCACTTCAGTGTGTTAATATTTATATTTGTATCAACATATTAGATTATTAGTTACTCTTATATAAGCCAAGCATAATTTGGAATTAAATGACTGTGCGTGTAATTGAGTCCTTGTATATTTGTTAGGCAAAATCTCAATGATGTGGGCAAGACGATACTGATTTTATTAAAAAAATACACTGAAATATATATGCATTTATTTTATATAAATATAGTTTTGCACAGTGGGCACAGAACAAGAGGAAGTGTTGAATAAATTGATCATTTTAAAATAAAATTTAATAGTCCGATAAGATAAACCACACATTATACAGTTCAATAATTATTTTATTTTTTACTAGTTGCCTCCGAAAACTTCGTTTCGCCTTAATATGATTTTTTCTTGGCTTTTTTTTTTGTAGATACATACCAATATAAGGAACATTTTGCTATGCTACCCCCTAGAGACTGATGTTCGCTTTTCCGAAATACAAATTGAGCAAGCTAATTTTTTAACGTAAATTGTAGTAAAATGGTAAAATTACATGTGTTAATTCAAAAATGAAAAAAACATCGTAATTACTGATGCGTTCAAGTTGATAATAGTAATTTGAAGTTGCATTTATAATTACAAATAAAAGGTAACCGATTTGTAGATTTTTCCGTGCATTTTTCCTATTTTACTCTCCATAGAAACTTTCCGCAGAGTTTAAGGAATAAATCAAATTAAAATTACTCGAATGGGACCGGCCGTCTTCGAGTTTCGCTTAGCAACATATTTCGCAATTAATTTTTTTTTACTGTATAGGTTTTAGTATTACACTACAATATCATCTTAAATGATGATGTGACTTAATATGGTAAATACTTTAAACCTGATGGGCAACTGAATCTGAAGTGACGTTTCACAACTGGAGGTTGGTTGCTTGCCAGATAAACTTAGAAAAAACCCTATAATCACGCAACATTTATTCTTAATTGAAGCCACACAACAATAAATGAACATTAGAACGCCTACTATTATAAAAAGAAAGCGTGGTATATGGGACAATGTTGTTCTATGTGATTTATTTCTAACGGTAAATCAAAGGTCTAGCGATTAATTAAACAGTCTATACGTGACGCACAAAAGAATATTTTTATAAGGAAGTCTAGTGATTTGACACGATCGTTTATTGTAGAAAAACATTAGAGATTAAAACGAGTTTGCAACAATTTAATTTAAAGAATTTGTTGTTAAAAAAGAACGATGTATAAGCATTGTTGTTGTATTCATTATATTTTAATATCAACTTGAACACGTTAGCATATGTTATTACTTAAAAACGTCTCGATAGGTTTTGATCAACTGTTATCTGTATTTTTTTTAATTGGTTCTTCTCTCAATAACGAATTGTTATGATAACTTCATTTAATATAAAGTCATGAAATCTTTAAGAAACCATGATTTTTTAGTATTACTCTTTTACCGGTTTGTTTTCTTGTCGTGGATAAGTGGGACAAGCGGTGTATGCTTGTTTTCTCCTCTGTACGTAAAATTTATTGTGGATATAATAAGGAATGCAGCCGAAGTCACAGGTGTTTGCTACTAAACATTGAATACTAAAATATAATGTATTAATTATAGGTTGGCTTTTGAAATATTGATAAATGTACCTACAGACAACACATAAACTCTGAATTCTTTTATTTACTTGATTATAACATTGACACAACGAATTGTTTTTGACATAACTGTGCCAATGACTATTAGAACCATTATACTACTGAAACATATAGTTCTCTGACATGAATACTATACGCAATAGTTTTTACATGTAATTTGTATACCATATATATGTATACAATACTATTTGTATATACAAATAATAAAATATAAACGCCTGCATATTTCTATGTATATAATGTCATTTTAAATTAAATCGTTGAGTTCGATGGTGAAGTAGTTTTGCGTTAGGACTCTTTGCTTTTGAAGGGGACGAGCGGGTCGAGCGTGAACTGAATATTCGATATCGAATCGGACCATGAACTACTAGTTACTTTGCATTGGCCACTTAGCGACTGTGTGTGTACCGGTTTGTCGCACACTACGACGACGAGAAGCCGATTTCTATCGAAGTCAAGCCGATGCTAATAGAAATATTCTATACAATGTTTCACTTTCAAAACGCTTGTTTAATAATAACCTGTGTGATAATCTATTTTTAACTGTTTTAATCAAGTTGAAATGTAGTAATAACGTAATTGTTAAATTAATTAAAAGTCTTTAAAAAAGTATATTTATAAATGCATGTCCTTTCTTCATTCTTTCTATACGTTTCAACTATTTCGTCACTCGCTAGCACTTTTTGTTTCGTTACTTCTAAAGTGTATCTATACTAATATAATAAAGAGGTAAAGTTTGTGAGTTTGTACGGGGTAATTGTTTGGATCTACTAAACTGATTATGAAAATTCTTTTACAAATAGAAATCTACGTTATTTGTGAGTGTATATTTTAGAGTGTATATTTGTGAGTGAGGCTATATATTAACTAGAAAGATTACGAATTACGAAAGATGATAAGATTTTTTTGTGGTAGTCGGATTTGCAAATTAAGTTACAAAAAAATTGTTGGACGAGAAGGTTTCTTATGAATGCTGTCTTAACGATTAAAGATATGTGGTTGAGTTCTAGGGAACAGTTGTAGAGCTCAATAATGGCTACAAAAAAGTCACACGACAGCATATGTTTAACTTTTATATTTAAGTCACAAAAAGTAGATTTGTATATTAAAAAAAAAATTAAATCGATAAGAGATGTTTATAGGTTATATTATCAACAACAATTATGATTTTTTTATCAATATATAATGATATAATAACTGAGCCACAGCAACGTATGGCCGGGTCAGCTAGTCCTTTATATCTGAAGACTAGCCTCTGCCCGCGACTTCGTTCGCATGGAATAGTTACTTTGGGCTAACGCTAACACGCAGCGGAAGCTCTCAAGAGGAAAAAACCCCGATTTTGAAATACTCTTCATTGGTGCTCCGCTCCTATTGTTATTAGCGTGATTATGTCTAGCCTATAACCTTCCTCGATAAATGAGCTATATAACACTGAAACGGTTTTCAAAGCAGACTAGTAGTTCCTGAGATTACCACCTACAACGTCACAAACACAAAATTTACCTCTTTATAATATTTCTAGTCTCTGCCCGCGACTTCGCGTGATATAGATACTTTGGGCTAACGCTAACACGCAACGGATGTTCTCAAGGGTAAACACTCCGATTTTGAAATATTCTTCATTGGGCTCCGCTCCTATTGGTATTAGCGTGATGATATATAGCCTATAATCTTCCTCAATAAATGAGCTATATAACACTGAAACAATTTTTCAAATCAGACCAGTAGTTCCCGAGATTACCATCTACAATGTCACAAGCTCACAAATTTTACCTCTTTATAATATTCGTATAGATAATATAAAGTAACAAAACAAAAAACTAATAAAACGAATATAGTATATAATGTTTTATTACGAACACTATAGATGGCGTTAGAAGCTTAATTGTTCATATTCTTTCCCGAAGCGGTCTGGCCATTGACCTTAAACATTTTTGGGCAACACCGGGTATTTGAAGTAGGAAAGCGCTTTGCATGTAAAACAGTACGATTTTTGTCGAAGTCGTTTTAGTAAATAAACACATAAATACGTACACAAAATGTCTACATCTCTATACATGGTATATATCGTTTAATGTGTCGAATAAACCGATTGAGAATTCACATCATGACAATAACAAAGCGATTGGCAATGTAGATGTATTGTGCTGTTAAAAAGTAGCAATAAAACTCTCATGTTGCAATACAGAAAGATAAGCATGTTCAAAACAGTTATTTTACAGTATTTGTTAATTTAAAAGTAACTGAATCATCAGATGTTATATGTAGGTTTCAAGTATTCCTCATATGTATATATTAGCCTCTGCTCGCGACTTCGTTCGCGTGGAATAGATACTTTGGGTTAACGTTAACACACAGCGGAAGCTCTGAAGAGGAAAAAAAATTCCGATTTTTAAACATTCTTCATTGGTGCTCCGCTCCTATTAGTCTCAGCGTGATGATATATAGCCTATAACCATTCCGATAAATAAGCTATATAACATTGAAATAATTATTCAAATCGGACCAGTAGTTCCTGAGATTACCTCCTACGTCATAAACTTTACCTCTTTATAATATTAGTATAGAGTAGTTGTGCCCGCCATTTCGTCCGCGTGGAATCTAATGTTAAAAACAGTGATTAATAAAGTCAAATGAATGTATTAAGTCCATTTACTTATCAACTTTTCGTAGTTACACCGCGTCAATATTAAAATTAAAATAAATTTTAATTGATTCGACCGATTTTAATGAAACAAAGACTACGTTACTCACGAAGATATGCTTTATGATTTCCTTGCTGAGGTTTTATTGTGAACCCAGTGCTTTAGCATTGATGTGTGTTCATAGAAACAGACACACAGATAGGCAGACAGACAGACGTTTCTAAAAATGATTGTAATGTATTCTCTTACTTATTCTTAGACACCTGCAACAATTTTTTATGCAAATCGAAAAAGTACAGAGGAAGTTAGATTTAAATTTTTGTTATATGTATAGATAATTATTAACCGAAAAAGTTGCAAAATCCAAAAAGCGTGTATCATTAAAAAACGAACTAGTAAACAATGTTACAAAAACACTAAAGTAAATTCTCTATCCTTCTCGAATATCTTGTATAATATTATTAATAATCAACTCAACAAACGAGTATTCTAATTGGCCAAATCTAAATTTAATCTGAATTACGACACTAGTCATGACTAGTATGCGTAATACTTGTATATTTTGTTGTTAACCAGACTAGAGCTTTCATAACTATTCGTGAGCGCTAAAGACAATGATTGAGTGTTCAATTGTTCTGTATCGAATTTGTTCCGTTTGGCAATTACGTATTATGAGGAAAAATTAACTACAACATTCAAGATATTATATGTTAGATATATTTAATAACAATTTTTTGAAGTGAAACTTCTATAGGCGAAGATTAAGCCTAATTATTGGCGTGACGATGCAAAACACGAACTTCGTTCTATTAACAAAATACTCAAAAACATTTCAACCCTATATCTGTATAGCTATAAGATTCAAATTGTTTTGTCGTTATTTTATGGAACAAATTTGTAATCCTTCTTTATCTTCTTATTATGCTATAGTTGATTCCTGCCGTAATCTATTCTTTTACGCATATAACATATACAAAACAATTTCGATGTTTCACATCTGCCAGACGTCCAGTGACGGGTTATTTTTTTTTCCTATTCACATTACAAAATTTATACATTAGGGGATTTTGGCAGGGTCTTAGTCTTTTTTATATCATAGGAGGCAAACAATTAGGTGGGTCAACTGATGTTAAGTGATCACCGATATCCATAGACTCTAGCAACACCAAAGGAGTCGCAAGTGCGTTGCCAGCCTGTGTTTGCGAGGAATGGGGCGATCAGGAGCGTGGAGAGGAGGAGAGGTAGTCCTCCGGCACTCTCACTGACTTAACGAAACGCAACAATGCAAGCACTGTTACTTTACGTCGGTGTTTCTGTGGGTCGGGTAGACGGTGGGCGAGGCGACCCATTCATGCTGAAACCAGTAATAGCTTCAGCATGGCTCTACCACCTATAAATGTAAAATACCTTTAATGTAATGTACCTTTAATGTAAAATATGTCTAATAATAATTCTTTTGATTCTATTTTTTCCCTCTCCCCATAGAAAAAATTATATATTAGAGTTTTTTGGTGGGATCTTAGTCTGTTATGCAGTTTATTTTATATTTTACTAGCCTCTGCCCACGACCTCTTTCGCGTGGAATAGTTACTTTGAGTTAATGTTAACACACAGCAGAAGCTCTCAAGAGGAAAAAATCCCGATTTTTAAACATTCTTCATTGATTCTCCGCTCCTATTGATCTTAGCGTGATGATATATAGCCTATAACCATTCTCGATAAGTGAGTTATATAACATTGAAAGAAATTTTTTTCAAATCGGACCAGAAGTTCCTAAGATTACCCCCTACAATCACGTCACAAACTCACAAACTTTACCTCTTTAGAATATTTATATTTTATTCACAGTCTTGTGTTGTTTGATTCTATATTTTATATTTTTATAACCTACTCGACAATAGCAGTAATTATCTAGAAAATTGGTTTCCAAAAATAGAATTATAAAAAAATATATACAAAATTGCGTACTTTGAAACAATGGACTGTTACCATCAAAGGATTTTCGAGCTTACATTAAATCATATGACTAAATTTGAAATGAATTACAATAGTTCTACTTTTTATATATTTACTAGTGTACTTTCATGTTGACGACCCTAAAATAAATAAATAAAATTCAAAATCTGACTCAAATCAACGATAATTCAGATTACATTAGATAGTGCATATATTTAGGTCATAATATTTGATTTACATATAGGTGGATACAATGTCGACTTAAATATCAAACTCGCTGAATGTCCAAAACTTCAATGAATATACAACAAAACACTAATGTAAATTGAAACGCATATATTTTTAACAAAGTCTATTAGTGTTCCTTATGAAAAAAATGTTCCTAAAAAAATTTAATAAGTTATTTATGACAAAAACATCCGTATGACGTGTTAATTAAGCATTTAGAATGTTTTTAAATTTACGTACATTATAATTAAACTGCTTATACTTAAATGTAAATTTATTTATATTATAAAGTAGTAAAAATCGTTACGATATTCTAGCGTATAGTTAGAGAAATGCTACTGATAATTTTGTGGTTTCTTATCGTTCGAGTGTAAGACAGTGATACATATCGTTAAATAAAAATTAAAAAATATTAAATATACATCGCGATTAATACTTTATTATTGTACTAGCAATTAGCGAGCGAGCTGACGATATAATTTCACGTACCCATTGCTGCAGAACGAAGACTTCGCACACTGTGCAAGTTTATGTGTACTAACAGATTAAAATACATAAAGAAATACCCGTAAAATTTTATTTAAATTAAAAAAAATGTAAAGTTATTTACTGTATTATATTAATGTCATGGACTGGTATTGAATATCGTGATTATAAATTAGATTATCTAATAAAAATGGACAGTGGATGTATAGTATGAACGTATTTAAAATTAATGGTCTTTTTAGGATTCTTGATATAAATTCTTTATATAGTTGTAAAGTATGTATCGCTCTCTCTCTCTTAAGATTATAGTACCTGGACGACCGAGCTCGGCTCGGTTTTTAAAACCATTTTAAACTGTTAATAAAAAATAAACTGTTAGGTTTAACTCACAAAATAAGCATTTTTCATCAAAAAAAAAAAAAAAAATTCTCTTTTGCTGTAACTCGGATTCGAACTGGGGTTATACGGATTTTCGAAGCAGCTGATTTTCATCGGAGCTATTTTTGTTATGACAGCGGCGGCGAAATTTACATTTACATTCTAGCTATATTTTTTTAATTGCTTGAAAAGTCGATAAAAAAGTTTTATACGAATAAAATCTAGCTAGATCGATTTATCGTCCCCGAAACCACCTACATACTAAGTTTAATGAAAATCACTGACGCCGTTTCCGACATCCTGAATATATAACAATATAGAAACATACAAGAATTGCTCGTTTAAAGCTATAGATATACCCAAACTGTTGGGGCAGTGCGCAGACACAATGCTTTTCTATAGTATGTATCTATGCAGGCTTATTAATATTTTACCTACTAATTCCTCTGCAGAATAACTTGCAACAAATTGATCATTGATTTGTATAGCACACATAAGGTAATAATTTACATGGCAAAAGGTTAAAACCATATAGAGAATTGATTTCAGTTGTAATAATTTCAAATAAGTATTTATTTGACTTTTTTTCTCAAACTGACTTCGCTATTGACCTAGCAAAGATTTACCAGCTTCATCGGACTATTCTTATATATTTATTTGAAATTTGTACTTATTTATACTTTACCTTTGGACACAGTCCAAACGAACGCTAGACATTAATTTTTAAGTCAAATTATGCAGTCATATTGCGAAAAATATGAATGTATTCTCCGTCTTATTCTATAAAATTAATATTCAGAATTTGTCCAAGAAAAAACAATAGAGGACAACTGGGCGATATGGTGGACGCGTACCGCACCGCAGTAGTCGTAACTGCGATCGCACCGTTGCCTGTCCTCAAAACTAATCAATTAGTTATTAAAAAATATTCGGATAGGAAAGACTCACGTCTACTTTTCTTACTAAATATTCATAAACTTTCACATACTATAACATCTTATGATTTTATCACAATGTCAGTGCTGTGAACGTTAGTGAATATGAATGATCAGGAGCGTAGAAATCTCTACGAAAAGGAGGAGCTAGAGGAAACAATATATATTCCGAATAATAATTCAATTTATAGCAACGGTACTCTGCATTATTGTAGTATCTACAGGTATGTAGTGATCACGCTAATAATTTAAATTTTATTTCTTTATTTTACAAAGAGAGATTAAAGAAGTTATTATTTCAGTTCTTTAAGTAGTGAGGTTTTATAATCAATTAATTATTATAGGTATATATATAAATATGTCTGTATTTTTGCCAAGGAGACGTGTTGGAATTTTTTCTTAGTAATGACGGCGTTACGCGCGATTATTTCGCACTCAATCACTTTCTAATGACGTGCTATAATTATTATATGGTAGCCGCTTATGGTTTCAACACAGAAATACTTCATAAATTTATTGGAGTAATCGTAAATAGTCTTGTAAATACTCTATGAATTATTATATAATTATCTTGTCTTCTCTCTTCAGTGCAATGCGACATTCCAAAAAGTCGTTTAATTTTTTTTAGTTATATATGAGATTTTAGTTAAATTTGAAACAACCTGTAACATTAAAACTGTAACAGATGCTAGGGATATCTTTTATGGATAGATTTACTTTGATACCTTTTGTTAAGGTCTATGAAAATCCAAAAAACCATAAGATGTTTTGAACATTTTTAATATTATTATCATGAAAAATTAGCAAAAAGAATGTTGTTACGAGATGTCATAACATTATACTTGTTGTTGGACTGTGTTCCGCTAGAGGCAACTAAATTTGTATATAACCTAGTCTTTTTTGCTCTTAGTTGTTTGATCTTTAGTTAATTAGTTACTTGCAATACTACTGTATGTAGTATGCAGCAGATTAGGTACCTCTCAGCAGCGGCTCAAGCCTAGGTCCGTTCCCTCGGTTTGGAGCCCTTGAGTGCGCTGTTCGCGCGATACAGTGACACAAAATCTTACATCACTGCAAGCAACAACATTACACATATCAACTCCACACACGTGCACGTATACATGCTTACATATGAAAGTGGAAGAGTTTTGTTTCTTTCCCTTATCGAACTGAACTAGTTTAGAAAGTTATCCGATACTAAATATATGTAATAATTGTTGAGGTATGTATGCTTGGTACACATATATGTTACAACTCATATATGTATGAATAGCTAGCTTGGTTCAGCTCAGATAGGTCACGAATGCACGTATCAGGCAACAGGCCAAGCCGAGGTGTGCCGTGCACCCTTAAGCTAGTTGTCAAATAAAATCGGCTGAGTGCCCTAAGCGGTCGCCTTAGCGTAGTCAGTTCAAGAAAAAAAATGTATGTAGTAAGCATTTTTAGTGGAATACAGCCGGCGTTCTTCGTCCGAGTTAAAGCCCACTTTCGACAGTTTAATACAAAGAGAACAAGAAAAATTTAGATTAACAGAATTATTTTGAGTGTCTTTGTTTGTTGGCTCCTAAATTATACAAACATAATTAGACACTATGAAAGTAAATTTAATTTGGATACAGGCCTTGAGTGCGCTTAATTATGAAGTGGGCGTAACAGAAGCGGTGGTAGGCAACGTTAAATTAGATTACCGCTTTTGTACTTGGGTTTGATTTACGTAATATCCAGTCACAACCACCGTTCGACGTACGTCAGGTGTTGCAATGTAGAATATTTTCTACTTCTGCAAATAACTATGCATATGAAACTAAGCATGCGAAGGTCACTAACGATGCATTGTGGGAAACGAAAAGGAAGTTACGCGTAGTACTATAATACATCTATAAATAGTACTACCAATATAATTTAAGATTTCTCTCACATGTGAAACCTGTTATATTATATCAACTATTGACTTTTATCTGCTGCTTCACTGGCGTTAATTTACCAGGTGACTGTTTAGATAATAGAAATAATTATGGAGGACACTCTACACTCGATTTTCGTTTTAAATCAATCAAAAAACAGGTCCTTAAAATTTCATCTATATATCTAGAAAAATACAACAATGATACCCAATCTACACGTAAGCATAATAACAATGACCGTCGGTTGATTTCACTTTCATTTGAAAGGTAACGTGGAAACGGTAGGAATACAACAAAAGGGTTTATTGCTTGTTTTATTATCGAAAGTTATTACTCCGGGTCGCCCATTATAGCTTTTGGCACTGATCATTGTACTTACGTTTCTTATTTTATTTACAAGTTTGTTTTATCCGATTAGGCCTCCCACGGCAGCGGCTCAAGCCTAGGTTCGATCCCTCGGTAGGGAGCCCTTGAATGCGTTGCTTGCGCGATACGGTGACACACAAATATACATCACCGGTACAACACTACACGATCCCCCCACACACGTGCACGCCACACGCTTACACATGAAAGTGGAAGAGTTTACTTTTTTTCCCTTATCGAATTGAAAAACTCTCAATTTTCCGATAATAAATATATGAAGGAGTTGTAGAGGCGTGTATGCTTGGTACACATATACGTTTCAACAACTCATACATATATGAATAGTTAGCTAGGTTAGCTAAGATTGGTCGCGATTTTGCATGCAACAGGCAACAGCCAAGCCGAGGTGTGCCGTGCACCCTTAAGCTGGTTGCCAAAATAAAATCGGCTGAGTGCCATAAGCGCTCGCCTTAGTAGTCCGGTGAAGCTGTTAAGACCTTGCTTGGTCAATATCGTAGTCATTTCGAAAAAAAAAATTACAAGTTTGTAGCTATACTTTTGAAAGTCTTTGAAAAAAATTTAACTTAGTTTTTCTTGGTTGTTTATTAGTATTTGTTTTAATATTATTATTTTATATGTGGCCATGAAGTGTCATATCCTAGAATACTGCGAGTACCTAACTTTTCACCTGATAGATTTAGACAACGTGTATGCAAAATTTGAAAATATTTGTAACTAGTTAAGGACGTGAAAGCATAACAAACAATCGTAGTCCGGTGAAGCTGTTAAGACCTTACTGGGTCAATAGCGTAGTCAGTTCGAAAAAAAAAACATAACAAACAAACTAAATGATATGCAAAAATTATTAATATTGAGTATCTGTATAATAGTACCAGCTTTTGGTTATAGCTTCGCTCAGGTTACAGTAAATTTCACCTACGCCTCGGGAATAGTACTATTTTCCTGGATGCTAGACACCATATGTCTTTTTCTGTATGCAAAAAATCTTGGTGATCGGTTATGTAGTTAAGGCGTGAAAACAAACTCACGTTTTAATTTATAACATTTGTAAAAAAATAACAAATAGCCTGGAGGTTGCTTTGCGTTCAGACATTCAAATTGTTTCAGTAGTTTCCAAATGACACTATAACATAAAAACACAATTTTTACTACAAACCAACCGTATGCCTGATGGTATCTCCCTTTTGACCATCTCAGGAGTTATGCTATTTTTAACCCTCTTGGGCAATGAATTTTATATAATTCTTTCTCGGTGTGTGATATGAGTATTTATAATACTTAACAACTTAAATTATGGATTAATTTCATTGAAGTTATTTCTATCTTGCAAATATCAGAAAATAAACATATTAAAAAGGGGTAAACAAATAAGTCGTTTCTAATGTCGGTTATTATTGAAAGTGCATGTAAAAATTATGATTTTTCCCAGTTTGTCACAGTCTTCCTGCTTTAATTTCAAACCGTCTTAATTTTGTCCCGAAAATGATTTTTAGGACCATAATGATTAATAATAAATAATTTGAATATTCATGAACTACTTTCATTGATCTTAAATTTGTACGAAAGTCCCATAGAAAAAATCCTTTCATAATAAGATTTACTGTCAAATAAAACTACCAAAATATTAGTTTGATTAGATTCTATAAACTCTAATATTATACAGATCTATTGTGTGAGTTTCATTAAGGTTACCACACTACAAATAATAATAATCACATTAGGTAAATTGCAAAAAAGTGCTACAGTAAAAGTGTGTATATACTTATGTACACGCGTTAGAAGGTATACTTCTTTGGCTTAACAAGATAAGATTATTTTAAAAAATTTTATTTTTCGCCTTATTCTACGGTTGTAGAAAAAACGACACTAACAATAGAAAAAAGATATTTAATACAAAGAAATACAGACAACAAATACAAAGAAACAAAATGTTGTTTATAGCTAACATCTGGGTGTCGGTTTTTCGTTACGGTGTGCAAGCGCATTCTAAAAATTTACTCTCATCATTCTTCCCTAACGCGCCAAAAGAAATATAACTTCAAAAAGTGATACATTAAAAAAGCATATAAACGAAAACGATCACTTAAAAATGTATATTGCCCGCCTGTATTATGAATTTTGAATAAAATGATTCTTAAATGCTTTTTTCTATATTATTTCAGTCAACGAACAGTACAAGAAACGAAAGGATGGGACGTGTTCCGAGAGTTTCCACCGAAGCAGGACAGTATTTCTATGGAAACACAAAAATGGCTAGAGTTCACTGTAAGATTGCTGAAGGTGCTGGCGTATCTGGTAACATTTATCGTCGTGCTTGGATCAGGTGTCGTGGCGAAAGGAACGATGCTCTTTATGACGTCACAGCTCAAAAAAGACAGACGACTTGAGTATTGTAATAGAAATTTAGGTAAGAACTTTTAAATAACATGATTGAACTAATATCTTAAATAAACCAGATTTTATATTATACCAGTTAAAAGGTTAGACACTCGCAGTATTCTAGGATATGACACTCCATGGCCATCTTTAATATATAAAAAAATTTAAAACAAATATTATTAAACAACCAAGAAAACCTAAGTTGATGTTTGTTCTAAAACTTTGAAACGTATAGCTCTAAATAATAATATATAAAATAAAATAATATATAAAAATAATATATAAAATAAATAATAATAATCGTGTAAATAAAATAATAAACATAAATGCAAAGACCGGTGTAGTCCGGTGGAGCTGTTAAGACCTTGCTAGATCAATAGCGTAGTCAGTTCGAAAAAGCAAAGACCGGTGCCAAAACCTACAATGGGCGACTCAGAGTTAATAATTTTCGATAGTAAAACGAGCAATAAACCTTTTTATTTTATTTTATTTTATTTATTCAGGTTCAACAACAGAAAACAAATTACACAAAATGTACATTAATTATAATAGCTTACAGGACTAAATTTGTTTTCTTATTAATGTTGGGCACAACATGTTAAAAATTATAGCAATAATTAAAAATAACAATAAAAAGGATTATGGATAGTTGCTAAATACATTTCACAAAAATATAGTAATAGTAATAAAAAATATATAACAAAAAGAAAAAGATTAATATATTTACTAAATACAAAATAATGCATGATTATTTTCACTATTACTATCTTTACTTGTATTTTCGTAAAATATATCGAAATCTCTTCTTACGTTATTATTATATTCTCTACACATTCTGTATAATGGATTATTATAAGAGACATTATTTGAGCAATGTGGAACTTGAAAGATATTATGATTTCGGCTAACTCTTGTGATTATTGATAATTGGCTTAACAACTCTGCTGTATCCCATTTGGAATTGATTATTTTGTGTGTGATTGAATAAGAGGTAAAACTACGCCTGGATGAGAGTGTTTTGACCCCATAGTAATTTAGTCTATTTTCATATGATGGTAGTTTGCGTCGTAGTCCAAATTTTGATGATAAATTACGTACAAAACGTCTTTGGATAGCTTCTATCCTGTCAGTATGAACGTGATAGTATGGATTCCATACCACCGAACAATACTCTAGGATACAAAGTGATTAATGTAGCGGGGTTTTTAAATGGTTTTGACATTCTGAATATAAAACCCATAACTTTGTTAACTTTTGATGTAATGTAATCATAGTGGTATGTATAAGTTAGTTCTGAATCAATCCAAACACCGAGATCCTTTACTGTATTCTGACGCTGTAACAATGTATTGTTTATTTTGTAGGGATAAGCTATTGGTGACCGTTTCTTTGGGAAAGTAATTAAATGACATTTTTGTATATTTATTGCCATGTTATTTCGAATACACCAGGGGTGTAGGTGATTAATGTCATTTTGTAAATCAATACAATCCTCATATGATGAAATTTTATTGTAGATTTTTAAATCATCAGCGTATGCTAGACATTTCATTTTGATTGAGTCTATGAGGTCATTATTGTACAAAACAAATAAGAGTGGTCCCAAATTTGAGCCTTGCGGTATTCCTGATTTGGCTTCGGATAAGTTTTGTTCCTGACGACGCCACGTTCCTTTTCAAATGAAATTGAAATTAGCCGACGGTCATTGATACTGTACTTTAACATAGACGCGTATTATATTCTTGTATTTGTGTATCAGATTATTAGGTATAATATAGATATAGAATATTAAGCACCAATTTTCTTTATTGATTTAGAACGAGAATTGAGTGCCGAGTGTCCTCCAGAAATATTGCTAGTGTTTAAGCAGTCACCTGGTATAGGTGCAATAATTTAATTTGAAATTGATCTACTGTTGCTTCTTTTAGATTATATTAAACCTTTTTGAACGTTTATTACAGGCAGAGACAAGCAATTTGTAGTGACTTTACCAGATGAAGAACGTGTGGCATGGATGTGGGCTGTTCTAGCAGCTTTCGCTATTCCCGAACTAGGCACGCTTATAAGGTCGATCAGGATATGTTTTTTCAAGTCATCCAAAAGACCTACATCGGTGCAGTTCATCGTGGTAAGTTATTGTTATTTATGAGCATAAGCTAAATTTAAAAATATATAAAGACATAGCGTCATTTTCCCTGATCCTTCTTTTTTTAAGCTGGTCTTATTGCGGGACATGTGAATTCGTTTGTTACAATTATTTTCTATACATATAATAAAAATGAAGTGTCTGTATGTAACAGCGAAATAAAAATTTTTCACTGATTAGGTATGAACGTATATACGCAACTGATAACAAAAATGCACTTTAAAAAAAATTTGTCGGTCTGTCTGTTTGTTCCGAGTAATCTCCGAAACGGCTAGACCGATTTTGACGGGAATTTCACTAGCAGATAGCTGAGATTACTGCGGGTAACATAGGCTACTCTAAATTAGACTAAGTGTTAACCGCATCTTCGTCTGCAATGCTATCTCAAAAACTTTTATTTGCAGATAGCTGGCCTTACAAAAAGTAATTCAAGCAATTTTAATTTATACTAGCTGGTAACCGTGGCTTTGCTCGCAGTACTATCTCCCAAGTCGTTAAACTGATCTTCGCGAAACTTTCATTGTCAGATAGTTGGCCTTATAAAAAATAATTAGAGCAATTTTAATTTGTATTAACTGTTAACCGTGGCTTCGCCCGTAATACTATCTCCAAAACGGTTAGATCAATCTTCACGAGACTTTCACTGACAGATAGCCGACCTTATAAAAAGTAATTCAGGTAATTTTTGTTTATACTAGCTGTTAACCGTGTGTTCGCTCGCAGTACCATCTCCAAAACGGTTAAAAAGTTCTTTACGAGACTTACACTGACAAATAACTGACCTTGTAAAAAATAATTTAGGCAATTTTAGTCTATACTAGCTATTAACTTAATGGTTTCCTACCCGCAGTGCTAGCTATACTAGCTATTAACTTAATGGTTTCCTACCCGCAGTTCTATCTTCGTAACGGTTAGACCAATCTTTACGAGACTTTTTCTGGCAGATAGCTGACTTTATAAAAGTAATTTAGGTAATTTTTGTTTATAATTGCTGTGAACCGTGTTTTCGCCCACAAAACTTTCTCCAAAACTGTTAGACAGATGTTCACAGGACTTTCCTTAGTAGGCAGCGAACCTGATAAATAGTAATTAAGGTTATTCTATTTTAGACTAACTGTTACCCATAACTTCGTTCGTATGAAATTTAGCAAAACATGTTGTTCACTGTAAATATATGCGTATTTACTGCGCTTTAGTAGATATATTAAATTTTATATCTTGATTTATATATATGCAAGATTCAAGACATCACCACAGTTATTGTTTACAATTTAATATAATATTTTTATTAGTAATTTTGAAGATAGAAGAGGTATTTCTAAGAAGATATTAGACCGTAAACTTATTGACAATATTGGCACATATTATTATCTATTTTTAAGTCATTTTTTCATTCGATCTTTGTACAGTGGAAGTGAGCACTGAGGTAGTTATATGGTTGGTTAATGTTACAAATATGTTGGTTATGATAATCCTCATTTAATACACTGTTAGTATCTATATATCTAATGTACACGTTAAATGTTACTGTCAGTAGCGTGCGTGTCGTGCTTACAATAGTTTTTAAAGAACATTTCTATAATTGTATCTACATAATTTCATTATTTAATAATTCTCTAATACAATTTAAAAAATCGCGTGCGGAGCTGCGGGTACAGCTAGTATGTATTATAAATATCTAGCTTTTGCCCGCGGCATCGCCCGTCTTCTACTATATTTTTTACTGACTGAAAGCTACCCTATTTCCTTTTCTGCATCCCTAACACCGTGTATGCAAAATTTTACGATGATCAGTTAAATAATTAAAATTTGCAAGAGTCACAAAAAAATAAACTAATTCACTTTTATAATATCAGTTACAATTTATTTGCACGAGCGAATTTTCTCTGGTCGTCAACGGCTTACACTTAGCCCCAGTCGAGCCCTCCTGTAGGCATTTTCTGTATAGAGTTACTGTGTTGCCATATTATAAAAACCCAACAGGTTCTCTGGATTAGTCATATAACTACTTATATAAACTATGATTACACAATGTTTTACCAACATACCACAACAACTCCAAGTTTTCCATTGGAGCAGGAAATAATATAATGATTTGATTGAAAATATTTTAGACTCGATAAAGCAACACATATAATTATTTGCCCATGTAGCATTTTTTTTTAAATTTCAGGTATTCCTCGCAGAGTCTTTGCATACGATTGGAATGGGCCTTCTGTTTTTCATAATCCTTCCGGAATTAGACGTGATCAAGGGAGCCATGATAACAAACTGTCTTTGCATAATCCCAGCTATTCTCGGTTTGCTATCAAGAAGTTCGAGGGACTCAAAGCGGTTTGTCAAGGTTATCGTCGACATGGTAGCAATTGTTGCGCAAGTTACTGGGTTTTTGGTCTGGCCGTTATTGGAAAATAAACCAGTATTATGGCTTATACCGGTGGCTGCTTTATGCATATCTTTGGGTTGGTGGGAGAACTACGTGAGTCGGCAAAGTCCTATAGGTATTTTTTTTATATACATTACTAAATCATTAAGATAGGGTTTGGTGTAAGTAAGGGTGATAAGGTGTCAGTAATCGATTAACAGTCTAGTGAATAAGGTGATAAATCAGCCATAGTTAGGTACTATTTTGTGTTGGGGCGTTTTCGTATATCAACTACAATAGTTGATAGGTTGTAGATTTCTGTTGTTGCCGTTAGTTGCAATGTGCTATAGATCATGAAACATAGCTTCATCATGTTGAGTTACAGCAAAATAAAAGTGTATAGTGGATTGGAAAAAAATTTCGAGTCTGTTCGTTTAATCTTTAGTTTATGTTAATCAATTCATAAACGTCCACTTATACATTGTATGCAATTAGTAATACTATTGGCTGAGTAAGGAATATGAAGGAAAAGATTGTGAAGAAACTTAATTATCTAATATAAACTTTCGTAGATACATCAATAATCAGGAATAAACTGAACAATAGATTTCTCATAGGAAATTTCTAATAGGTTATTGAATTTCATAGCAAGTAAAGCTTTAACATTAGCTCAAGAACCCTCGTCCTTTCCTTTGTTTTATAGTATAAAATATAAAAGTCGCTGTTATTACTGAAAAGTAAATATAATTATCAAAAGAATTCTAAGTTAAAAACTTATCTATTGTTCAAACTTTATAGTTTTGTATCTATTATAAACTTCTGTAACTTGTGCTTGTACACTGATTTCAACAGGTAACGTTCAAAGTTTTGCTATTTGGTAAAGAGCAATATTATAACATACATTTTAAAATATTTTCAGGTATAATCAAAAGTTTGGGACGGTTGAAAGAAGAATTAAATTTTTCACGCTATTACACGTATCGGTTCATGTCAATTTGGAAAATCGTATTGTTTATGATGTGCATTCTATTTTTCATCTGGCTGGAAGGTGACGAGCCGCGCATGTTTTTTCAATTATTCAATCCTGGTTTTGGACCTCATAATATTGTTGTCGAGGAGGTGAGTTATCATTTGCTACATAAATCGTATTTATTTTAAATTTATAGATGTATTTCTTATACCTAAAAACTAAATGTTTATGTTTGGTTGTAAAAATATGTAAGTCAATATTGTAATATAGTCCTAGTCAAGTTGTTTGACCGCTCTGAAAATAGCGTAAGCTCGAGCTTGCCGTGATACAGTCAAGAATATACAAAAGAAAGTTAAAATATTTTTATAAGAACCATCTATAATTGGTATCTACTCATCCCTAAGTTGTGTCAATTTTATACTTATAATATAATACGTATTTATTATATTTGTGTCTTGCTCAATTTAATTATATTTTGGACGGTCAAAAAGTTTGGCAGGACTGTACCTAATTATTTAATCAAATTTAGATATGTCTCTTTCAATAATATAAATGTGAAAATAACTGTTTAAAAATGTTTTTCCAGATTCAAGTTCAGTTAGGCGGAACAGTTATACCCGATTTAGCGAATGTAACACTGACAGGAGACTCTGTAGAAATAGCTGCTGTTCATAAATCAGCCGTGTACGTGATGTTAATTCAGATATTTGCTGCGTATATCTGCTACATATTCGGCAAGTTCGCCTGCAAGATTCTGATTCAAGGCTTCAGTTACGCTTTCCCTATAAATCTGGTGATACCACTTGTTGTTAATTTGTTGATTGCTGCTTGCGGAATAAGGAACGGTGATACATGTTTCTTCCATGGCACGATACCAGATTATCTCTTTTTTGAAAGTCCACCAGGTCAGTAGAATTATAAAATTATTTATGATAAAAAATTATAATAGAAACCAAATTAATTTAAAACGGTTCTGTACTGTGATATACTGAAAAAAATAGAGTCGTCGTGGAAGATCTGGCAGATATGAAACATCGAAATTATTTTATACAAGTAATATGCATAAAATGAGAGTTTATGACAATAGATAAATATGGCATAATTTAAAAAAACTATTAAATTTTTTTCAAGGAAAAGATAACTGTTTGTTCAATAAAAACGGCATTTATACGGCATATCGCGTGGCGACGCATCGTCACGCCAACAGTATGTATAACCTGCCGCTATAGATGTTTCACATAAAAATATAGCTCAATTATGTTGTTATTAACTTGGCGGCCATACTTTAAGCTATTCAGATCATACAAATTAATTGTACCCACAAAATAAATGCATACATTTTAATTTTTTATTTCAGTATTTACTTTAAGCGACTTTATATCTCGACAAATGGCTTGGATGTGGCTCTTATGGTTATTATCACAAACTTGGATTTCGATACATGTATGGACTCCGAAAGCGGAACGTTTAGCGTCTACGGAAAAGTTATTCGTACTTCCGATGTACAATGGACTGCTTATTGACCAAAGCATGGCGCTTAATCGAAAGCGAGATGACCAGAAAGATGTAAAGACCGAGGTGGGAATTGGTTGTTATTAATCATAAGATAAATAAATAGTAATATTTATACTAATTACGATTCCCCAATTTTCAGGACCTTGCCGAAATAGAAAAAGAAAAAGGGGACGAATATTATGAAACTATTTCTGTTCACACGGATAATACTGGATCTGTTTCGAAGACAGTGAAGTCGTCGGATCACATAACAAGAATTTACGCTTGCGCTACTATGTGGCATGAAACTAAGGATGAAATGATGGAGTTCTTAAAATCTATTCTTAGATTAGATGAAGATCAGTGTGCTCGTCGCGTTGCTCAAAAGTATTTACGAGTCGTAGATCCTGATTATTACGAATTTGAAAGTATGAAATAAATTATTCTTCCTGTAAACTTAATTGTCAAGTTACAGAATACTATATTAATATGTATAAATGTTTCAGCACACATATTCTTAGACGACGCCTTCGAAATTTCTGATCACAGTGACGATGATTCACAAGTGAATCGTTTCGTTAAACTTTTGATTGATACTATCGACGAAGCTGCATCCAATGTGCATCAAACCATCATACGCATACGTCCACCGAAGAAATTCCCTGCACCATATGGAGGCCGGTTGACTTGGGTATTGCCAGGGAAGACGAAAATGATTTGTCACTTGAAAGATAAGGCAAAGATTCGACACAGAAAACGTTGGTCACAGGTAATATTTCAGAGTACCAATTATCAACATATTTGTCTGTTGCTTATTCGGACTGAACCTCAAAAGGCTGTACCTATGACGAGACTTATAGATTATTAAGATACATGTAATTGCACTTTAAACTGCGCTGCACTTTTGCATATAAATTAAACTGGGTGTAAGTTTTTTAGTGTTTAAGTGGCAATGAGAAAATTACATACAAAACAAACAAAAGATAGCTCACTATTAATCTACGTAAGACAGTATACGTGAAAATTTTAACACTATAACAATGTTTCAAGGTTATGTACATGTACTACCTTCTGGGACATCGTCTTATGGAACTTCCTATTTCTGTGGATCGTAAAGAAGTAATGGCAGAGAACACGTATCTATTGACACTCGATGGAGATATTGATTTTCAACCACACGCCGTCAGACTACTTATCGATTTGATGAAGAAAAATAAAAATCTAGGAGCTGCTTGCGGTCGTATTCATCCTGTAGGATCTGGTAAATACATTTTTTATTGAATTAGATTCTTGTATTTTTCTTTTGTTTAACGCTTTTATTTTCAGGGCCCATGGTATGGTATCAAATGTTTGAGTACGCTATTGGTCACTGGCTGCAAAAGGCCACCGAACACATGATCGGCTGTGTACTTTGTAGTCCTGGCTGCTTCTCACTCTTCAGAGGAAAGGCTCTTATGGACGACAACGTCATGAAAAAGTATACTCTCAGATCAGACGAAGCTAGACATTACGTACAGTACGATCAAGGTATGGTTGTAAATATGATTAATAATAGTTTAAAATTTACAAAATAATGATGACTAAATGTATAAAAATGTATATTTAATGTCCAGGAGAAGATCGTTGGTTATGTACTCTTTTGCTGCAACGTGGTTATCGTGTAGAGTACTCAGCTGCGTCCGATGCGTACACTCACTGTCCCGAAGGCTTTAGTGAATTCTATAACCAACGTCGTAGATGGGTACCTTCCACTATAGCTAACATTATGGATTTACTTGTAGACTGTAAACACACTATAAAAATCAATGATAATATTTCTACACCTTATATTGCGTATCAGGTAGGTAGATCAAGAATGCAATAAAGATTGTATACATTTTTACACACTGATATTTACATATCTTTTGTATTACTTTTAGATGATGTTGATGGGTGGTACTATTCTCGGTCCGGGCACTATATTTCTTATGTTGGTGGGTGCTTTCGTGGCAGCTTTTAGAATCGACAATTGGACATCCTTCGAATATAATTTATACCCTATTATGATTTTCATGTTTGTCTGTTTCACAATGAAATCGGAATATCAGGTAAGTTGGTGATCGTTGTAATTCGTTTAGTATCAACTTAAATGAGCTAATAAATATTAACGTTTTATTTTAGTTATTGGTGGCACAAATACTATCAACAGCATATGCAATGATAATGATGGCTGTAATCGTCGGTACTGCGCTTCAGTTAGGAGAGGACGGTATCGGATCTCCTTCGGCTATTTTCTTGATATCTCTTTCGAGTTCATTCTTTATAGCAGCCTGTTTACATCCACAAGAATTTTGGTGTATAGTTCCTGGTATAATTTATCTGTTATCTATACCTTCTATGTACTTGCTTTTGATTTTGTATTCTATTATAAATCTGAATGTAGTATCTTGGGGTACTCGCGAAGTGCAAACAAAGAAAACGAAAAAGGTAAGCCATATTTTACTTACGTCTTAATAGCTATTATAGATGTTCTTTCGGATATAATAATATTAAATTGTATTGTTTCATATAGGAAATCGAACAAGAGAAGAAAGAAGCAGAGGAAGCTAAAAAGAAAGCAAAGCAAAATTCACTTTTAGGATTCCTTCAAGGTGTAAATAGCAATGAAGAGGAAGGTTCGATTGAATTCTCTTTTGCTGGCTTGTTTAAATGTCTATTATGTACGCACCCTAAGGGAAATGAAGAGAAAGTACAGCTGTTGCATATTGCGTCAACTCTAGAGAAGTTGGAAAAAAAATTGGAAGTCGTTGAGAAGTAAGTAATCAATAAATTATGTAGATAACCTATTAATGAATTTTAAATATTTTAACACGTAAACATTAAAAACAATTAAAGAGACAAGATAAGCCTGAACAATATTCCTTACGCAACTTTTTTTAGAGCTGTTGATCCGCATGGACTGCACAGAGGAAGAAAACTATCATTAGGTCCTAGAGGCAGTACTAACGGAGATCATCAATTAGATCCACTAACTGAGGGTCCAGAGGGCGAAAATGACTCTGACACAGATACTGAAACTTTATCCACAGAACCCAGAGTAAGCATATGGAGCATTTTGTATGAATGTTATAAGCTTAATATCATTACAGACAAAGCGCTTCGTGAACATTAATTCAGAAATTATTGTATTTATCTGAAACTTTAATATGGTTATCTGGCAACAAAAATTAACTAAAATTCTTAATTTGTGTTATGATTAAGAGCTGAAATTTAATAATGTTTTGAAGATTTTGAAAACATGATTTATGTAATTCTAGGAGCGAAGAGATGATCTCATAAACCCATATTGGATTGAAGATCCTGATTTGAAAAAAGGAGAAATTGATTTCTTAAGTCCAGCAGAAACACAATTCTGGAAAGATCTTTTAGATAAATATTTATATCCTATCGATGCCAACAAGGAGGAAGAGGTAAGTAAAATGTCTTAAAAGTATTGCAATTTTAGTTTGACTGAAAATTGAAATTAGTCATTTTCTTTAAATATTACTATATCACATTTATCAATTTTTATTTTTTCTTGTAAGGATTTACACTAATCAGATTTTATTCCAGGTTAAAAATCTATAATGATCTAAGTGAGTGTAATTAATTACTATGTTCCCACAATTTTAGGCTCGTATATCCAAAGATCTGAAAGAATTGAGAGATTCGTCTGTTTTCTCATTTTTTATGATCAATGCCCTTTTCGTACTCATTGTATTTTTGCTACAATTGAACAAGGACAACCTTCATTTTAAGTGGCCCTTTGGAGTAAAAACTAATATAACATATGATGAGGTTTCACAAGAGGTAATGTGATAATCCACTACACCGCTATCGACATTCAATGATGACTCGGGACTACGACATTAAATAAATATCCTTAACTACAACTGTAACTTCTAGGTTACAATACCCCCTTGTCACCTTTGAAAGTTGATGCAAATTAACTAAATTTCTCGTGTTTTATTAAATTTTACAGGCTCGCATTGCCGGCGATTTGATAGAACTTCGCAATAAATCAGTTTTTGCGTTTGTTATGTTCAATGCTTTATTTATATTAATCGTATTTTTATTGCAACTCAATAAAGATCAACTCCACGTGATCTGGCCATTGGGGGTTAAGACAAACATTACGTACGTCGAGGAAACAGGCGAGGTATTGCCAAATATTACCAAAGAATGTGTGTCACTTCACAAGTCTAACGACCTTCCTCTAACCGGTCTGTCTTGGGTGGCACACCAGCATGGAGTTCCTGAGACACTGAAACCTAAATAACTTTGGCGTCACTGTTGGTTTCACTTATAATCTAATTAAACCCAGACCCTTCTAAGACCCTACTAGTTTTATCAATATAAATATGTAACAAATCCAATCCTGATTATACCAGAACGCATGGATGTGTTGGTCACTGTGGGGAAAGAGCATTTCGTTTATATAACGTAATGTTATCCTACCACTATACGCACGATTCCTGATCCAATACACCGAGGAGTTTTATTAACGACTCTCTCTTTCTACTCTGTCTATTAAGGTGGCGGAACTTCTTCGAATTAAACAAGGTTACAGGGTCACTAGTATCCCTTGTAAATAATTATACACTTCAGAAGATTCGGTGATTTGTTTAACATAGTGTTTAATTTACTTTCACTTGAAATTAATTATTAAAAGATTAATTGTTTTTGTTTATAAATTGATTCTACTGTGTATAATTATAACGTATAATCTCTACAGGATCACAAAGACATATACATAAAGTTTAAATCGCATTAAATGAACATGTACTTTAACGGTAATCCATTTGTATCAAATGTCTAATAAACAACATAATATTGTGTTTTCATAACTGCATTTCATTATGATATAACTTTGATGTAGTAGAATAAGTAATTATATCAATAATTCACAATCTTTCTATTGGAACTCCTTTTAAATACTTAATTTTTTAAACTGTGATAAAATGTAATTAATAAATTATACATTTTATTGTATTATGAGACTACTTAATATTTTATGATCTTATGTACATATGTACACATGTAGTATGTATATATGTAATACTAGCCATTCTCGCCCGATTCGTCGGGCAAATGACATTTACATTATGAGCTAGAAAACAAATGAACCAAGGATAAATGCCTGTCTTTTGTTTTATGGGAGCAAATACATTAATAAACAAACAAATTGAGAAAACCTGGCAAAGGGCTCAAAATATATATATAGCCTATAACCATCTACGATTAATTCCGCGTCGAATGGTTGTGGTTTCATCCTGATCTGTCCAGTAGTTTTCGAGTTTACCTCGGACAAAGAAAACAAACTTCGCTTATATATATATAGATTTGTATTTGAACGAATAATATTGAACATTTCAGGTTCTAATATCTAAAGAATACTTGCAATTGGAACCGATTGGTTTGGTTTTCGTATTCTTTTTCGCATTGATCTTAGTCATCCAATTTACAGCCATGATATTCCATAGATTTGGAACTATTTCACATATCTTGTCGTCAACAGAATTAAATTGGTTCTGCACAAAGAAGGTAAGAAGATACCTCTAAAATACTTATTTCTAATATTTTGTCTATAACAGAACAAATAGTAATTAAAAAACAATTACAGTCAGAAGATTTGTCGCAAGATGCACTTTTGGATAAAAACGCTATAGCAATAGTGAAAGATTTACAAAAACTAAATGGCCTGGACGATGACTACGATAATGACTCTGGGTCGGGTCCACATAACGTGGGCAGAAGAAAGACCATTCATAACTTGGAGAAAGCGAGACAGAAGAAGCGAAACATAGGAACACTTGATGTGGCCTTCAAGAAACGATTCTTTAACATGAATGCTACCGATGGACCAGGTATAGTAGCACTAAAATCTATGGAAACAAATGTTAAAAAATAAATAAATAACTCTCTTCCTTTAAAAAAATATCCATCTCAAACGCATTGATTATATGTATGCTATGATTTATTATAGCAATGAAATGCTTTATATAGAGTAAAATAATTTTAAATATTGTCAAAAATAACATGGAAAAAAATGTAAATGAATCTGCTTCTAATATCTATATGTAATAGATTTGTATTTTTTTTCGATGTCTATGCTATGTCTTGCAAGGCCTTTACAGCTTCACCGGACTACTAAGGCGAGCGCATAGCTGTTTTTGTTTAGGTAACTAGCACAAGCGTGCACGTACACGGCTTGGACATAAAAATCTTATTCCAAACGTTTTATAAAGCAATTAACAAATATCATATATAGGTACTAAGATAGCTTCACGATAAATTTAACGCAAACTAAGCCATCATCTCTTAAATATATTGAAATTAAATAGTTATTTAATTTAAAAATTAATTTAGCTATAATTCCAAATAGCCTACCATTGTCGCTCAGTATAATATGTTTGAATTTTGAGATATTGTCTGTAAAGTAACACCTTTTTGAAAGAAGGTATAAGTTAAATTAATCCAGTCCTACTTCATATTAATATTGTGACAACTAGCACAATTCAGAGCCATTCTCATGATATTGAGGTGTCTCCCTTCTAAACTTACCAACTTTGAGTTAATATGTTTTTTTAGTATTCTTACATTTTGATTTTTTCAAGTGTCATTAACAATAGGGCATGAAATTACAATAATTTTCAAATATAATTTTACAATTTTTAGTTTTTTTTTGTTTGCTATTTATATTCCTTGATCATTAATTATCCTTTTATGCACCTCGATTAGAAAACAATTAGGTTTAACACGGGTTTATGTTCGTGAAAAAAAAGGGTTTTCTGTTGAATATAAAACTGATTCAAGTATATAAATATGAAATAGGTATTAAAACTTTGTAACAGGAACACCCGTACTAAATCGTAAAATGACTCTACGTAGAGAGACATTGAAAGCTTTAGAGACGAGACGAAACTCTGTGATGGCTGAAAGAAGGAAATCACAAATGCAGACACTGGGAGCTAACAATGAATATGGAGTGACTGGCATGGTATGTATTTTTTTTAGGAAATGATCTATCTGTATATACTTTTTTTAAAATAATTACCTAAAAGATATTCGTTATATAATCTGTTGCATCTCATTTAAAATTATATTTAAGAATAATTATAATACTTAATATGTATGTATGATATATTAACATATTTGATATTTATTTATCGCAAAAGTAAATAATGTATATGTAGTAACTGCAAAGCCATTAGGGTAAAACCTTCTCGGTGTTATTACAAAAAAGTTAAATACGTATTGAATACTTGCTTTAAAAAAAGTCTTGGTACTTTCGTATTAAATGCACCGTGCTCGCCGAGGCAAGTTAGCATTTAACTCATTTGTAAAAACACGGTTAGTATTTCTTTTTTGACATAATGTTAAATATTATTTTTTATAAAGAATCATCTCTGATATTTACAGCTCAATAATAACCTTGGTCCACGTCACAGAACATCAAATGCTAATATATCAGTTAAAGACGTTTTTGGTGAACCGAAAGCCGGACAAATAAACCGAGGATATGAAGCATCACTTGGTGATGATGACGACACTAATTCAATGAGACTTCAACCTAGACAGAACCAGGTCACGTTCCAAGGAAGGTTTTAAACCAACCAGAAGTTGCCAAACTTCAGTCTTTCATATATAACTAGATATAATCAATGTAGATAGTATGGTCAATATGTAGATAATTTACGCTAAATAAATTTCCAATAAAAGTTTGGATTGCTTGTGATATTTATGTTTCAATTTATGTTACATTCAATAATTTCTAAGGGATTCTTGAAATCCCTAAATACTCTTTTTGAATGTATTACTAAGATGTAAGATAGAATTTAATTATATTACACTGCCAATTCATTTTATCTTTTACATGAATTTTTAGTAACTTTAGATATTGTAAGTTTTTTTTTTATATTACAAACTTCCATTTGTTAATAAATGAAAATTTATATATTTCTTCTTTATTTTATTTCCACACTAGCCTCTGCCCGCGACTTCGCATGAATTAGTTTGGGCTAACGCTTACACGTAGCGGAAGCTCTCAAGAGGCTCTCCTGTTGATCTCAACGTGATGATATATAGCCTATAACCATCATCGATAAATGAGCTGTATAACATTGAAACATTTTTTCAAATCGGACTAGTTCCTGAGATTACCCCCTACCACATCACAGCGTCACAAACCCACAACATCACAAACTTAACCTCTTTATAATATTAGTATAGATTCATACTTCACTAACTCTAGGATTATACAAATGATACATTTCATAAATTATAGATATCTTTATTACAGTAACATTTTTGAAATACAAATAATTAAAATTAACACTCACTTAATTTTCTAGGAAAGAAACAAATTCTGTCAACTTAAACAATTGATCTTCACTGGATGTGTGTAAGGGAGCAGGTTGAACTGGTGGTTGAGGCGTTACAGTGGTTGAATTGTCACTGAGGGTCCATTTACAATCTCTGCATACTTGCAGTGCGGCATCTTTGCTCAAACCAGTCTTTGATATTACTGTGTCAAGTGATATAGTGCTGTAGGAACGACCAATCAAATTCAAGGTTCTTTCGCGTACTTTCTCTGAAACAATATTGCATATTAATGTAACTATGTTATTATGTATTTATAGGTATGAGTGCTCGTCCAGTGATCACACTTTGAGCATAGAGAAAAAGAAAATTTCAATATTTTATTGATAGCAGTAAATTGTCAACAGCTACAAAACAAAATAGTAATGAAGAAATTTGGATGAGAAACAGAGGAAGATGTTTTTAACTGTTTTCCCACTGCATATAGTAGTAGATATATCGATTTATCAATTAACCTGCGACTTCGTTCGCGTGGAATTGTTACTTTGAGCTATAACGCTAACATGCAGTGTAAGCTCTCGATAGGAAAATAATCCGATTTTGAAACATTTTTCTTTGCTGCGCCGCTCCTATTGGCCTTAGCGTAATGATATATAACCTATAAAACCTTCCTCGACAAATTAGCTATATAACACTGACAGAATTTTTCAAATCGGACCAGTACTTCTCAAGATTACCCCCTACAACGTCACATATTTAGAAACTTTACCTCTTTATAATATTAGTATAGAATATTAGAGACGTGTGATACAAAAGTCACTTGTAATGAGATACCCATTGCTTGATAGTACTTATATATATTTTTATAAACAATCTTAGGGTAAAGTTTCAACACTTACAATGTAATATGGCTATGAACAATTCATTCATATCAGGCGACATTGCCACAGAGTAATAGCGAATATTATCTAAATGCGTAATGACTATATCAGGCAACAGCCCAAGCCGAGGTGTGAGGTGCACCCTTGAGCCAGTTGCTCAAATAAAATCGTCTGAGTGCCGCAAGCGCTCGCCTTAGTAGTCCGGTGAAGCTGTTAAGACCTGGCTGGGTCAATAGCAAAGTCATTTCGAAAAAAAAAAAAAAAACGTAATGACTATAGAATAGTTAATTGTATGTTAATAATGAAAGAACAATGATAGTATAGGTGCGAGAATGGTGTAGTATAAAGTTTTGACTCAATTATTCTTACTTGTGAAATTTAGAGGAATTTGAAATCTTGTTCAAGTTGTTTTTACATGAAATTACAATGTAAAAAGAAAGCACAAGATAATTCACCTTAATTTTATTTCATGTTTTTTTTTTAGATAATAATCAAATTCAATTATCTGATATATAATGGTTGTAAATTTTTTTTTATGATAATCAATTAATTATTATATAAGCAAATAGTCCATTACCAAAACAATGAACCCCTATGGGATATATGGGACCATTTGGGATATGGAATATGGTGTAGCATGCTGTTATCACTGACTTCATCTGTGTAATTAGTTTATTATTTGATATATTAAGTATAGTATACATGGGATGCCTTCAGTTTGATTTACAATGCTCTTTAGCTTATAATATTTACATGGAACACTTTCTCACTTCCATAAGTAAAAGTAGCCTAAATTACGCTTATATATAATAACATTGACAATATGTTAGTGAAATTTCTGTAAAAATCAGTTTAACCATCTCAGAGATGAGTCAGTACAAACAGAGAGATCGAAATATTAAAATAAAACTTGTAATTACCATATCACATTTATTCAGGATGAAGCTATTATTTTACCTTTATAAACAGATATTTATAATATAAATAATATAAAGTAGAAACTAAAGCATCAAATAAGTGTATATTTTTTTTTATCAAGGCACGACATAGTGACTGCACTATGCCTGATGTTAAGCATAGTACAATCCAAAAACATCGGCAACCACCGAGAGACAGATCATCCATCATCGGTCGCCGCTGTCATGCCGGCCATGATGACGAAAGTCACCCGGTACTGGATATGAACAGGCTGATCCCGAAATGCGACACGCAGAAGCGAGTCACTATGACGGGCTTTTTCGCCATGTACATGGTGGTTGCGACCCAGTCGGGCTGAAAAACCCTACCACCCTGCACCCCGTATCTAGCATTTAAGTGTTGCAGAGCTGGGCAAAGCCTCTTCTTGAGTGAAGATGTGAGCTAAATCACCGTTCTAACCTATTATAAATTGTTAATTGAAATTATTCAGAAAACTAGACTTCTGTTTTTCCAAGCATTTCAGTATAAATTCCCCCATCGTCTTTGCTGGTATTACTACCTAAATTAATACATATACCCAAATGAAAAGAAAAGAGATTGGTACAACGCAGGCTTATTATTTTATTGACCTAAATCACTTGACTACTATAGATTAAATTTAAGTATAAAAGCTGAACCTGTAAGGTTTGAATGCACAAGCATCATTGCTATTTCTATGGCTGTCATAAAGAAGCAGTGATTATGGTAATGTGTTCTAAATTTGTATGGTGTAATCAGTAACATAGACTAGATTACAAAGCTTTCCAAATTAATTCTCAGGTGAAAGCCTTAAGAACTGTAGTTCTATTGATATTGATACCTACATCACTGCTACATATACAGTAGTGACCACATAACATCAATCAGGCTACATTTTATATATATACTTCATAATAATATGAAAAAATAGAGCAATATAACAATCTATCAATAACAACAATCTGTACTAAATTATGTACAGATAATAATATGAATGTAAATCTAACGTGTTTGTACTTTTTCAATTTTCATTAAAAAAAATGTTGGAAGTGTCTAGAAATATAGTAATAGAATACATTTCCATCATTTTTAGAAATGTTTGTTTGTCTCTTTGTATGACCATGCATCACCGCTAAAGTACTGAGTTTACAATAAAACCTCATATAAAGCATATCCTCAGGAGGAACTAATTTTTGGTTTCATTAAAATCGGTCCACTCTATCATAAGTTATTGTAATTTGAATGACACTGAAGAGTTTGTTTGTTTAGTATGTTGAACACTCTAACCTTAAGAACTATTGGTCCAATTTTAAAAATTCATTCAGTGTTAGATAGCTCAGTTATCCAAGAAGGCTATAGGTTATATATCATCACGCTAGCTCGAATAGGAGCGGAGCACCTTTTAAAATCGTTTTTTTTTCTTCTGTGAGCTTCTGCTTGTTAACATTAGCCTAAAGTAACTATTCCACACAAACTAAGTTGCAGGCAGGAGCTAGTCCATAATATAAACCACAAACACTCAATTAAATTCAAACATCAATTTTACTTCATTGTATATAACTCACATCTATAAAATAATACTACCTTCCAAAGATCTCATTATGCTAGCAATAGGCTCTGTCCAATTGTAGGCAGCTAGAGATTGATATGTTCCAGGTAAATCTTTCTTCCACAATTTTTGGCCTACAGTCCATATAGCAATAATTTCAGGATTACTACTTGTTATAGTTTGTGGCATTCTTTTCCATAAAAATTTTGCATTGCACCTGAAAGTATTATATAAGATATAATTCATGAAGCTGAAGTTTATATAAAATTACTTAATATGTAGTTGATTCCTCAAAAATGACTATTTGAATTGCTTCTACAGAATCTGATTGTTAACCTTAAATTTCAGACAAAAATTCAAGAATTACTCACAAGTCGTTTTGGTACAAATATATAGCAAGAAGTTGTGCGTATGTAGAAGGCGATGCCACTCCATTTGATGCCTGTAATTATTTAACATTACGAAAAAGATCTTTCATTTCAAACATATAGCGAACTGTATTAGATATAACTAAATTAACCTCTAGTTCCTGTTTTTCCAAATCTCCGCAAAGTTTATCAAAATTGGTAATCATACTGTGAAATTTATTCTTCAGAAAAGTATTTTGGTAATATGATAATAATATATACCGGTAGGACAAAACAACAAATAGATACCCACTTTTAGGAAAAATGACAAATGTGAAATGTCAATTGTCATCGGATATTTCTTGTTTTACTTCCATTTACGTCGCAAATGCATATGCCAATGTCAATATTCAAATATTTGTAATTGGTATTATTTGCTTAATAATACGAATGAAAATTTTATGACCATAAATATAAAAGATTTGGTACTTGTGCCTTTAAATTAAATTAGATAGATAGATAAATTACATTAGATGAAAGTGTATAAAACACAAATAGGTAGGGAAAATAACTTTTTCACAACTTTTTAATTGCCAACATCGATAATTACCTTCGCTTGTAGAGACGGGGAAACTCAGTAAACCTTAATTTCAATAAATATAAAAAAATAAAATGAAATAAATATATATATAATATATAATAAAAATATGAGTACTGGGAGAAAAACTTGGAAAAGACCTAATTTTGGTAAATATCAGGAGTGAGTCAAGGTTCAGAGGTATAGAAAAGGACTTAGGGTGCATTTAATTTAGAAAAAGGTACTGTTTTCGAAGGCAGATCAAATGTACATTAAAGCGAGTGAAGCCGCGAGGGAAAATTAGTATCGATATATATTTTTAAGAGAATAAGTGGTTGTTTTGAAAGCAAAATTTTCAACTTAAGGATGGTCGTTCGTTATATTTTTTTTTTGTTTTTCGAAATGTCTACGCTGTTGACCCAGTAAGGTCTTAACAGCTTCACCGGACTACTAAAGCGAGCGCTTAAGGCACTCAGCCGATTCTATTTTGGCAACCAGCTCAAGGGTGCACGGCACACCTCGGCTTGGCTGTTGCCTGTTGCATGCAAAATCGAGACCTATCTTAGCTAACCTAGCTAACCATTCATATATGTATGAGTTGTTGAAACGTATATGTGTACCAAGCATACACGCCTCAACAACTCCTCCATATATTTATTATCGGAAGATTGAGAGTTTTTCAGTTCGATAAGGGAAAAAAGTAAACCCTTCCACTTTTATGTGTAAGCGTGTAGCGTGCACGTGTGTGGGGATGATCGTGTAGTGTTGTAGCAGTGATGTATATTTGTGTGTCACCGTATCGCGCAAGCAACGCACTCAAGGGCTCCCTACCGAGGGGTCGAACCTAGACTTGAGCCGCTGCCGTGGGAGGCCTAATCGGGTGTGCGGGGGCGAAATTAACCCCCAGACCACGGCGGCGTGATCTGTGGTTACGCGGGCGTGGGCGTGAGCACGCTCTGTTTCGAGGAACAGGCTGGTACTGATTGTTCGCTGACGTGATTAAATCAGGAGGGTCGGTAAATATGCATCGCGGACGTCTTTTATAACACGCAGCGTTAGGTACGGGTTCATAGTTTGTGGCGGATACCACTAACGGATTGGGATGATTCGCGGCTTTTTCAAAATAACTAATCGTAAGTGATTTTACGTACGCCCAGATAGAAGGGATCTCAAGGTCTCTATGGAGATCGACTCTCCGAATGTACCACGGAGCACCGGTCACTTTACGTAAAACACGATTTTGGAGAACCTGCAGCTTATGAAAGTTATCTTTGGACATATGCGCAAAAACGGGGCAGCTATATGTCATCACGGGACGGATACACGTCTTATACAAAGTGAGCTTGTGTCTGAGGGACATCTTACTCTTATGACAAAGCAACGGATGGAGGCGACCCAAGACCATAGCGGCTTTGTTTCGCACTCTGTCTATATGTGAATTGAACTTTAAATGTTTATCTAATGTGACATCGAGATATTTGACCTCTTCGACCCAAGGGATATCGAGTCCGTATAGCCTGATGGGCTCAAATTTATTAGCGCGTTTCGTGGGATCGAAGAGTATTGCGGCACTCTTATCGGGATTAACTTCTATGCGCCATCGACGAAACCATTCACCGAGAGTATGAACGGCTTTTTCGATGCGCTTCCTAAGAAAGTCCGACCGCCAGCCGGAAGTGTAAATAACGGTATCGTCAGCGTAACAACCTACCTCGACCCCCCGAGACCGAGGTAGGTCACTGATGAACAGATTGAAGAGCGTGGGCGCGAGTATGGAGCCCTGTGGCACACCTGAGCGTATCGGGTGGGGCAGCGATAGTTCACCATCCACTCTGAAGCGGAATGTCCTATCAGTGAGATAATCGCGGATAATATGAATTAACCTATCGGGCACGCGAGATTTACATAATTTATGGATGAGCCCCCCGTGCCAGACCTTATCGAAGTCCTTGGCGATATCGAAGAAGACTGCAATTGTGCGTTTCGGTTTACGTTTCGGATCGGCGTTAAATTTAGAGAAAATGTACTCCGTGAGGCGGTGTACTTGATTTGTGCAAGAGTGTTCGGCGAGAAATCCGAACTGCTCAGGTGGTATTAATTTTAAATCTGTAATCGAGAACTGAAGACGGTTCAAAAGAAGCCGCTCGTAAAGTTTTCCTAAGGTAGGGGAAAGTGGAGGAATTGGGAACACTTAACTTCAAACGCTAAAAAATATTAGAAAAAGGTTATAAACTAAATCAAATTTTATTGCTACATAAACTTTAGTTATCTATGTACTTAGTAGTCATAAAACGTTGTTTAAAATTTTTAGTTTTAATAAAAATATAAACGAAAACAAAAACATTGCCGTTCCTGTTTGCCCGATACCCTATGGCAATAATACACAATCAACCAGCAGTTCTATGGGTAATTAGGAGGGTAAGGGGTAATTGGGAACTTTCCAAATTATCTAACTAATACCGTTCCCAATTACCCGAATCAGTCAATATACATAAAAATGGCCGCCACCTTCAAAAGCATTTTTCATTAACTTCAATCTATGTTACATTTGAAAACAGATACTGCGTGTATGATATGAGCAAAAACATAATAGCTTTGAACTCAAGAATATGATACTTACATGCGTTATAACTGATGACACAAATTATATCGAAAATACAAAAATAATTGTTCGACTTACAGTGACAAAACTAGTGCGTCCTTTCAATCCTACTTTCGCATACGCTATGAATGGCTCTCCATTCAGCCGTAGAATAGGTTCGCGACAGTGTAGTACGGGGAGATGTACTATTTATCTAACTGTTCCTATTTACCCGTCGCTCTCAATTACCCCACTCTCCCCTATCTAACAGACTCGATTCGATTCGATTCGATTAATCCGTTATGGAAAGGGTCAGTGTTATCAGTGTTTGGCGAACACTGTTTCTCTAAACTTGCGGCAAGGCATTCTGCTTTATCTATGCTATCGAACGCGGGAGGCAACCCGGGGCCTCTGTCGAGAGGAGGCATTGGAGTGACCATATCTGATTTGAGAGTTCGCGCTAGAGTCCAGTACGACAGGTGAGACGGCTGGAGACCCTCCAGGAGTCTGTCCCACCTGTCGCCCCGGATCTCAGAAATACGAGACTTGACTGTTTTTCGTAACGAACGTAAACGATAGCGATTCTCTATAGACGGGTAAGCGTCGTAAGCTCGAGTCGCGGCGTTCTTTTCCGTGATCAATGCTCTCACGTCGTCAGGAAGTATAAAACGGCGATCGTTCGCCGCTTGTACCTCTTTCGAGGTCGCCCTGACGGCGGTCTGGAGGTAATCAACCAGGGAATCGATGGCCGAATCCACGTCGGCTTTAGACACCAACACGTCCGGAATCCTGTCTAAACTACTAGACGACGGATTTTCTTTAAAATATTGAACGAGTTTCGCGTAATCAGCCACCCTAACCGACGGCGGGGTGAAGTCTGAATTGTGACCTAACTGTAAAACAACCGGGCGATGATCTGAATCAAGTTCGTGTACTACTTGTATGAGTCGTACAGGAAGCGTGATATTTTTTAAGAGAGCTATATCTAATACTGTGGCTCGGCAATGATCTTGATAGTGCGTGGGTTCCAGAGGGGCTATGACGTCAAAACGAGAACCCTACCTAGTTCGTCGAGTATTCTCCCGTTACGAGAGGTACACGGACTATTCCAGATAACGTTCCCGCTATTGAGGTCCCCCGCTATAATAACTGAATCTCCTAAATTAAGTAGCGCCTGCAAATCGGATCTTAGCAATTCTTTGTTTGGTGGCAAATACGCGGAAACTAAAATAATATTCGAGTGACCGGTCATACCTAATTTACACACTGACACTTCCATATTGGTTAGCGCGGGCGGATCTAACGGCATGCAGTACAACGAACGCCTAAAATAGATTAACGTGCCACCGCCGCGGGTGACACGGTCGTTCCTGACTATACAGTAATTCGCGATTCTCGGATTACGCATACTCGGTTTTAACATCGTTTCCTGGATGAGGAAAACGTCAATCTGTCTATCGCGCAAAAAGTCAGGTACTAGATCGCGCTGTGACCGAAGGGATCTCGCATTGAAAAACGAGAGACATAGACCGCGTGGTTTTACTTTATTAAGACCCGTGAATTTTAAGACTTAATTAAAAGAGGGTGACCGGGCGATGCGCTGAATGGTGGCTCCGATAGCCGGGAAGCGCGCTAGAGCGGTGAGGAGACCTAGCTCCTCTTCTACCTCGACGATGGCGTAGAAGGCGAGGATCTCCTTCATGTTGTGCTCGCGGAGTAAATGCTTCATCCAGTCGAATTTACCCGGGAGAGAGGATGATGAAGCATAAGCCGCCTGTGGCAGCGGCGCCTGAGGCTTAGAAGAAGCCTGAGGCTGAGGTTGGGGGGCCCAGGGGGCCATAGGGGCCCGACCGGGTTGAGCCGCGCGCAGCACAGAGGGTGGCGAGCGCGGTGACGTCGTGGGCGCGGGCGCTACCAGGGCGCGGGAGGCGCCCGGCAGGCCCGGGAAGGCCTCCACGGACATGAGAGGTGGAGGCGGAGGGGTCGTTCGTTATACCATCATGTCATGATCTTATCATGATGTATATATAACTTTCACGGAAAGGTCCGGTTGAGTTGCAAGGATTCCAGCGTACATAGATTGACAAGGCGTGCGGTGTCCGAATATGCTATTAACTAAGCCATTACCGCCTCATTGGTTTTCAGTTGGCTGTTTTTTTTTTTCGAAATGACCTCGATATTGACCCGTCAAGGTCTTAACAGCTTCACCGGACTACATTCAGTTCGATACGAATAAGTCGACATACGGACGATTGCGCCAAGACGAGCTTTTCAGTTGGCTGTCAATTTGTTATTCTGTCCGTTTATGAATGTGTTAAATGTAAGATTGTAAATAAAACACCATTTTAGACTACATAGTCATTTAACATCAGGTGGAATCGTGCTAATATGTTAAAAACCTAAACCTAACGTTATAATAATAAATATAAGCTTTGAAGTAATCTCCTGGTTGACCACATTGATGTGTTTCCTCCTTCCTATAACATGGGGACCTTCAAGCGAATTTTCCGATAATAAATAAAAGGAGGAGTTGTTGAGGCGTATATGCTTGGTACACATGTACGTTTCAACAACTCATACATATATGAATAGTTAGCTAAGATATCGTCGCCATTTTGCATGTTACAGGCAACAGCCAAGCTGAGGTGTTCCGTGCACTCTTGAGCTGGTTGCCAAAATAAAATCGGCTGAGTGCCTGAGCGCTCGCCTTAGTAGTCCGGTGAAGCTGTTAAGACCTTTCTCGGTCAATAGCGTAGTCAGTTCGAGAAAAAAAAAAACCTTCAAGCGTAACGTGAAGGCACATTAACGCAGGTCGGCTTGACAGCGGCGACCGACAGCCTGTTTCTCGGTAGTCACCGTTTTTTTTGGATTGTACTGTGCTTACCAGCAGGCACAGTGCAGTCATTTTGTCGTCTTACAAAAAACCCTGTATAGTATTTATAGTGACAGAAAAATCAAAAATTATCCTCTAATATAATTGACTAGCCTCTGCCCGCGACTTCGTTCGCGTTCTCAATAGGAAAAAACATCCCGATTTTGAAACATTTTTCATCTGTGCTCCGCTCCCATTGGTCTTAGCGTAGTGATATATAGCCTATAACCATTCTCAATGAATGAGCTATATAACACTGAACATTGTTACCATGAAGTTACCATGTGGCGCTAGGCAATATATTATTATTACAAAGTTTTATACTGGAATTTAATGTGAATCAAATCGGAAATAATTACTGGTAAATAACTTATATAAAAATCCTGTCAGGTTATGACTAAATGGTATGAAAATAATATTAAATCCTTAACATCAATCGAAAAAAGTTTGGTTGGTTCTACACGCGTACTCAATATTATAACGAAAATTACTATGAGGTTGCGCCATAGAATCGACAAAGACACAATAGGCCAGTAGGCACAACGTTGATGGACTAGGACGCTGAGT
>JACEII010000008.1:11014798-11060961 GCA_014332785.1 Antheraea mylitta
TAAAGTTAAAGTTAAAGTTAAAGTTAAAGTTAAAGTTAAAGTTAAAGTTACGTTACGTTACGTTACGTTAAAGTTATGATTTGAAACGTTATTTGTTACGCTTCTACTTAATGAAATATAACGTATAATGAATAATGAATAAATGTACTAACCTATTAACGTATTCTATATTACTGATTTTGGTAACTATACCTAAATGAATCATTCCGAACATCTATATAAATAGAAAATGTTTTTTTTTTACATACAATTGGTGGAAATGTAATACATTCAATATTATGATGTCATAATTAAGGTATTAAATTAATAATACACGATCAATAAATACGTTCCATTTTATTCGTTCGTTCGCGGGGCTTAGATACACTAACACTAACACGCAGCAGTTCTCAAAAGGAAAAAAACATCCCGATTTTGAAACATTTTTCATTTGTGCTCCGCTCCTATTAATCTTAGCGTAATGATATAGAGCCTATAACCATTCTCGATGAATGAACTATATAAAACTGAAAGAATTATTCAAATCGGATCAGTAGTTCCTGAGATTACCCCCTACAACGTCACAAACTCACAAACTTTACCTCTTTATAATATTAGTATAGATAATCGTTACTTTAAGGTTCATTTATTTCTCCTATAAACACAGGGCAGGTGCATATCCTACTAGTTTTCAAGTAGTAAATACTTGTTTCCTGCTATTTATGCAGAATATAAATGTGATAGTTCTCCGTCGTTGAAAAGTTCCACGATTTACTCGTGTATTTTGTAAACGCTTTTAGATTCAAGGCCTGCAGCATCTTGTTTTACCGAAAGTCGTTTAGCTTTACAATGTGAAATACCAGTTTTCAAGACGTTTGAATATCGTAAAACCGATTCGATGGTACCTAATTTGTCAATAACGATACGATTTATTTATTGGTGTCCTTAATTTGTTTCGATGATCGAAAGCAAAAGTATTCTATATCTGTTTCCGCGACATGATGAACTTTATAATAATATATTAGATATTACTTTGTTCTGCTGTATGTTTGGAGAATAAACGTTTAGATAAATATACTTCTACATTTATAACTTACTTGACTCTACCCGCGACTTCATTCGCGTGGAATAGTAGTTACATTAGATAAACGCTATGACGGAGCGGAAACTCTCAAGAGGAAAAAACCTCGATTTTTAAACATTCTTCATTGGTGCTCCGCTCCTCTTGGTCTATAGCATTAGATATGTAGCCTATAGTCATCCACGATAAATGAGCTATATAAATTGGAAGAATTTTTCAGATCTGACCAGTAGTTCCTGAGATTACCCCCTACAACGTCATAACGTCACAATTTCACAAATTTTACCTTTTTGTAATATTAGTATAGATTTAGCATACGATTTAATTAGCGTTAATATAGATTCCGAAAATTAGATACAATATATGTTAGTCAATGGTAATGTCACTTTTAATATATGGATACATTTTTAAAATAGGTTAGTAATTTTTCTTGAGTTTATCCGTTATGAATAAGAAACAATTCGTTTCTCTTTATAATAGTCCATTAGACCAGTAACTGACCACGTAAATTACAAGGACAATACAAAATCTAACAATAAAATATAGCCTCACATAACTTAGTGGCGAGTTGTACAAATGTTAGGTAATAAAGAGATTTTTATTGACAAAAAACATAGAGAAGGTATTATCTTCCTTGACATAATTATTTATCAGTATCAATGCTAGTTTTGCATTAATATAATATATGCAAATATAATTCGTATGGATGCTTTATAAAAATAAAAAACAGGCACTTTAAAATTTAAATATGCATTCATCAGTTTACAATTTTAAACGAAGTGAGAACATTTATCTATTCGTGTTATGTAAAATGGATCGTTTTGTAGTTAATGTATCTAGTTATATGTTTATTATATACTAGTAATTACTTCCGACCTTATCTGTGTTGCTTGCTATCCTTACAATGATAATAAAATATAAAAAATGTTGCTTATACATTTCTACCGTAAATAATGTTATCCATTTACTTCCTATCTCCGGCGCATGCAAATACCGCTTGTCACATTTCGCCACGCTAAAAAATAAAACATCATCTCGTAGTTCTTATAAACATCACAATTCCTTAAAAGTATGTATAAAATGTGATTATTTCTAGATAAGGGTCAAATGTTTAAGAAGTGAAACAAAAAAAAAATCAAAATGTAGTAGTTTTTTCGTGAAGCGCTCACAACGACAGATCTCTGCCATTTTATTTATTTCAATAACATATTTGATATTCCTCATAAGATGTGTGTGCAATAATGAAGTGAAGAAATGATTAAGTTTTCTCTAAATGTAATATTTAAGAGATATTACCGTTTTCTTATTTTTTATTAACAAAACCTAAACGATTCTTTACGATTTCTTAATACAATTTGAAGTTGAATAAATACTCTAAAAATTTTCAATGGGTTTGACACAACTCTGAAAAGATATTTAACTATATAGAAAAAAAATATAATAACTAGAAACGGAATGCAATACGAGTATTTTTGACAGCCAACAAAATGGCCGCAACGGTGGGCTACGACATTGAGCGTTATGTCCGACGTGTTATCGCCGGACATTTAATAAAATGGCGGCTTTATGATCGAGTGTTTGTATTATCGTACCAAGGGTCTGACCATTACCACCTGACAATTGATGAGCGATCGCTGTCCGACTATGACACTATGAGATCGTTGCTATTATTGTGACAAAACAATAGCTACTTTATCTTTAATCAAAACAAATGTTTGTAATTGGAACCGCAACTCAACTAACTTTTTGTTTATGTGTTTATCTAAAAACATTTGAATGTCTCTATGGCTTGTTAACACATATTATAAAAGTTTTTAAAATATAACTTCTTACAGAAGGGTTCTGAAATTCTGTTCGGAACATTTTTGTGTGACGAAAAGTAGTGGGGGTAAACATTGTGTCGGATAGAGTTTTCAACACCGGCTCTTGTCCGATCACCGTTAAAAGCAACGTCGAGTGCGGTCTGTACTTGATGGGTGATCGCCTGGAAAATCCGTGTGACGTTGATTTTTTGTTATAATTTTAAACTGAAACGTGTCTCTGTAATATCAAAGTTTTACTTGTATCCTATGTCTTTCAACACACCTCATTATTGATATAATTTGAGGAGATAAAAATATCTCAAAGCGTCAAAATAAAAACAATAAGAAATTATGGCATAATAATGTATGTGGTCTTGACCTAGAGAGATATTCAGTATTAAATGTGGAATTTATTAATTAAAATGTAACAATTCCCAAATAAGAACTACCAGTTCAGGTTGATTTGTGGTATGTCATGAGTTTTGTCTCATTAACTTTATTTATGTAACATTCGTTTTATCGACAAATATCTCAGGGCAAGAAAAAACGCGATGTCCGCAATTCACGTTGATTAAAATTATTGTGGGTATCTATAGGTAATATATACGTTTTATTTTACTTGTGGGATGCGAGCAGATTTATTTGAATTACAAATAAATTGTATGTGAATATAACTCTATCCATAATATTAATTATCCATTATTGACTTTAATTAAGTCAAAAAACCTAACCTGCAATTTCTTTAAAAGGTACATGTATCATATTTAAATATTGTTTTCCTTAACGTTTTGCATTTATTTTGATATTTTATAGCCATTTTAAAGTATACACAGATTTACATGAGATTAAAAGAACTGGTTCTTTTAGTCCTATCATTTACTTTTCCGTATTCTTTATCAATATTAATGAATCGCCCATTACTTGAAAGAATAATTAATAAGAGTGTGTGAGTCTGTTTTTTTTTCGTTCCTAAACATAGAAATATAAAATACCATTAAACTGATCGATCCAATAAACGTGGCGTGAAATGGTCGGTTAGTGAGTAATATCATGTTATTTGGAGTGGAGGCGACGAGGGCGAGGTCGTGACGATATTTCGTGCCGGCGCGGTCCTTGGTCACGAGTCGCTCTGCTGACCCTGCAGAGTCTCCTCTTAAACAAAAGTTTATTTAGTATAACGACACGGAATCACCAATTTATAACACGTTCTATAAACAGAAGGCTCATAAATTATTATGCTAACTTTTTAAAAAACACCTATCCTTATAGCAATCAGTCCTCAATATGTTATACGAACATCACCGATAATCACCTTTTTAGTTGTAACATCATTAGATGAAGTACGAGAATCGTCAGACATTATCTATACTAATATTATAAAGAGGTAAAGTTTGTGAGTTTGTGACGTTGAGTTTATGACGTTGTGAGTTTGTAAGGTTGTAGGCGATAATCTCAAGAATCGATGGTCCGACTTGAAACTATACTAATATTATAAAGAGGTAACGTTTGTAAGTTTGTGACGTTGTAGGTGGTAATCTCAGAAATCACTGGTCCGATTTGAAAAATTCTTTCAGTGTTATTTTAATTTTTGATTATGATTTTATTTAATCATCACGTTAAGACTAATAGGAACGAAGCGCCAATGAAGAATGTTTCCAATTTTTTTTTCCTTTTGAGAGCTTCCGCTGCGTGTTAACGTTAGCCCCAAGTAACTATTTCACGCGAACGAAGTCGCGGTGGTCTAGGTTTGACCGGTGGAATATTTTGATGTCCGTAGGTTCGAATCTCGATATGTACCAATGATTTTTTTTTTCGGTATGGTTAAAATTGATAATATTATCGGATGACGGTGAAGGAAAACATATTGGGGAAACCTGAACCTGAGAAATATTCTTGTAGTACCATTGTATGTGAGAAAACATGACTATGAATTCCTCAGAGCTTGAAATCTCCAATAGGTACGTCGTAGGTTGACGTGATGTTTAGGCCCATATCTTCCACCGGGAAGCGGTCTATGACCCTGTAATAGGACTCTTACATATTGATAATGATAACTATTATGTATTGCTTAAAACTTATAGTAAGGAGTCGGTCAGAAATAAATAAATCGTTGTTAAATTAAGCTGCGATTTACAACAAAATGTCTGTTTCAAATTTGTTGCGTTGGGTATATGTTTAAGATAGATGCATTAATATAATAAGCGTTGTGTAGGCTGCAATTATGGTAACGTTTTACTAAGGTTGGTTCATAATATGTCAGTTACACAACATAATCCCTAAGTAATAGGCAAGTAAATTTTACCTACATTTTGATTATCAACAACTATTATTGTGATATTTATAAATATAATACGAATGTAAAACTAATGTGTCCGTACTTTTTCGATATTCGTGAAAAAGATTGTTTTACATGTGTCTAAGAATAAGTGATAAGATACATTTTAATCTATACTAATATTATAAAGAGGTAAAGTTTGTGAGTTTGTGACGTTGTAGGGGGTAATCTCAGGAACTACTGGTCCGATTAAAAAAAATCTTTGGAATTTGATTTGGAATTGATTTGGAAAATTCTTTCGATGTTATATAGTTCATTTATCGAAGATGGTTATAGGTTATATTATCACGCTAAGATCAATAGGAGCGGAGCACTAATGAAGAATGTTTAAAAATGGTTTTTTTTCCTCTTGAGAGCTTCCGCTGCGTATTAGCATTAGCGCAAAGTTGGTAATTTCAAGAGTAGTAATTCCACGCGATCGAGGTCGCGGGCAGAGGCTAGTGATTCTTATAAATGTCTGGCTGTCTATCTGTATGAACACGCATCACTGCTGAAATATTGGGTTCACAATAAAACGTCACGGTGCAAAAAATAAATCGAGAGTAACTTAGTCGTTGTTTCATTAAAATCGGTCTTCTCTATCAAAAGTTATTGTAGTTTGGATGACGGCTCGAGTTAAGTACGAGAGAAGAGTAGTAATCTATACTATTGTAAACCTGATAGGATTCTTTATTTGACTGAATGTGCTAATTTTAGGAACTAGTGGTCTGATTTGAAAAAATCTTTGAGTGTTATATAGCTCATTCATCGAGGAGGGCTATAGGTTGTACATCATCACGCAAAGACCAACGGGAGTTGACCAACAACGTAGAAAGTTTTAAAATCAGGGATTTATTCCTTTTGTGAGCTTGTTGTGTGTTAGTGTTAGAAAAAAGTAACTATTCCACGCAGACAAAGGTGCGAGCAGAAGCTAGTATGAAATATAATAACGATGTATTACTTTCAAGTTATAAATAACGTACATTTAATAAAGTATGATTGAAACAAGGTACTAGTAAATAAGTTTTTCATAATCAACTTTCATAACATTAGCAGGTGGGAATGAACACGTACTAGCTATTTATGTACGTATTTGCTTCGTTGTCTCGTGTAAAATATTCTACTATTATTTATAAGTTTTAATTGACTATATTATAGTTTAAATGAAGTCTGCAATTTATTATTACGTTTATTATCAACCGTTAATCTAAATGAAGGTACAGACCCGAGCAGTGGCGTTCTGATGCATACATCATTTAATAAAGCCGGCTGCGCGCACGCTTTCTTTGCTCTTAACAATAAATTATCACGAAGATCATGTTCCAATCTTGTAGTTTTCGAACAGTATCTAAGTAACATGGAAACACTACAATCCCGATCAAGTATATGACATATATATCAATATCATATCAACACAGCTCATCTATACTTCATATTATAAAGAGGTAAAGTTTCTGAGTTTGTGACGTTGTAGGGGGTAATCTTAGGAACTACGGGTTCGACTTAAAAAATCTTTCAGTGTTATATTGCTCATTTATCGAGGAAGGTTATATATATATCATCACGCTAAGATCAATAGGAGCAGAGCACCAACGAAAAACGTTTCAAAAAATCGGGATTTTTTCCTCTTGTGAGCTTCCGTTGCGTGATAGCGTTTGCCCAAAGTGACTATTACTATGCGGATGAAGTAATAGTCAGGGGCTAGTGATTCAATAAACTGCATAACTGCGTACGGTTTTCTTTTATTAAACTCTAAGTGATGCCTTCGATTTTGTTCTATTAAATTTCGGCAGAACCCATTTAGTCGTTTCGAGGATAAACCTGGACAAACAATAAGTACTTCAATCTTATTGACATGTATTGATTATATATACCTACTAGTATTTCAGCTTACGTTTATTTTTTGTTTGTCTATTTCAGTCTCTAGCATACCTAAAATGGTAAAAGTCATAATAATATAAAAATAATATAATTCCTGTATCTGCTTTCCTAATAATTCCGACTAATAATATAAATTTGAATTTGTTTGTTTGTTCAAGGCCTAACTATTTAACCGATCAATCAGATGTAATCTCAGTATTCACTCCTTTTACACACATATCATATTTTACATAATCCATCCATACTAAAAAGCACAAATCATACTAGCAAAAGCTAGTATTTCATCATCATCTTCTTGCCCTTATCCCACCTAAGTAGGGCCAACACAACATGTTTTCCTTTTCCACTCTTTTTTTTTTTTTTAACGTGGGGAAATCCCTTATGGATACCCACCCTCTCGGGGGAGAGGATGAGTTATGTCCGACTGGCACGGACTAAAACCCCACGGTGTACCGACAGACCGTGATGTTGGGGCGGCAAGGGATCGTTCTAAGCTATTCCCCTTGAATAGCCGCCCCAACGGTCCACCCGGCGGAAGGTTGCCGCCGGGCTCCTACCTATAGAGAGGCAGCTGGGTACACGCCAGCTGCCCCCCCCCCCCGTCCGCCAGACCTGTGCAATGAGGGGATGAGCCCCCCGACTGCATCCCCTCAGGTCCGGCTACGGTGGCAGGAGGAGTTGGGCAAAGCGCCGCCTCCTCCTGCTGGTCCTCCTATGGTGAAGACGGTCACTGAGATGACTTCCTCGCAAAAGGAGGCTACTGCTCGCCAGGCCTGTTCACTGCCGAGCATGGACGAGATCACGCTCGGCAGCGATAAATCCTCTCCTACCACTGCCACCAGAGTGCGGCGCTCCACCTCCCACGCAGCACACTCAGAGAGAGTGTGCTGTGCGGTATCTTCCTCAGCGCCGCACTCATGGCAGGCGGCGGTCAGCTCCCTGCGAGCGATCCGGTGCAGGTACCACCCGAAACAACCGTGTCCGGTCAGCACCTGCACCAGCCTGAACGACAGGGAGCCCCATCTCCTCCCAATCCACTCCCGCAGGACCGGGCGGACAGCGTCGACGGTGTGCCTCCCGAAGCGCGCGTCCGCCAGGTCCTGCATCCACCTCCCTATAGCCCCCTCTCGCAACTCCCGCCTTTTAACTTCTATCTCCCTGGGAGCCGGAGGCTCCTCACTACGCCTCCTCGCCGCCGTGAATTTATACTCGGCGGCGAGCACCCCAGCTTCCAGCTCCCAGGGAAGGGAGTCGGCGAGCGTAAAGGCCGCCGCCGATGACACCGTCCGGTATGCCCGGATTGCCCTCAGTGCTACCGTACGCTGCGTACTGCGCAACGCGCGCACATTGGTGGCACCGAGGGCATCAGCCCAGACCGGTGCCCCGTAGGCAGCCATCGCCCACACGACTCCCATGAAGAGTCGACGGCACCCGGCACCCGGCCCCCCAATATTGGGGAGCAACCGGCCGAGTGCCGCCGCCGCCCTAGCAATTCGCGGCCCGAGCCCCGCAAAGTGGGGCTCGAACCGCATGCGCCCGTCCAGGGTGAGGCCCAAGTACCTCATGTGGGCACCCACCCTGATCCGGGCGCCCTCCACTATAATGTGGGCCCCAGGTGGTGGCCCCCGCCGAGGCCCATGAAAGAGTATGGCCTCGGTCTTCTCGAGGGTCATCCTGAGGCCCAACCTTCTTATACGCCTGACCACGAGGGTTGTGGCCATCGTTGCCAGGCGCTCTACCTCTCTCCAGTCCCCCCCCCGGGCTACCACTAGGGTGTCATCCGCGTAGCAGATTAGGCGTGCTCCATACGGGAGCGCACCGCGGAGCACGCAGTCGTAGCCCATGTTCCACAGGAGCGGCCCCAGGACCGACCCCTGTGGAACGCCCCGCCTTGTAGCCCGCCGGACCATCCGCCCGTCGCCGTCGACGTAGACGACTTCCCTGTCTTCCAGGTACGCCTCCAACAGCCGCCGCAGGTACGGAGGCACTCCGAAATATCGGAGAGCCTCTCGTATAACACCGTGCGGCAAGCTGTTGAAGGCGTTGGCGATGTCTAGGGACACCGCCAAGACCCTCTCCCCTTGGGAGGTCGCCTCCGTCGACAGCGACTTTAGGAGGCACAGGGCGTCCACTGTGGAACGTCCTGTCCGGAAGCCGAACTACGCGTCCGACAAATTCGGCCCCACTCTCTCCAGGTGCTGGACGACTCGGGAAGAAACGACCCTCTCCAACACCTTCCCGACGTCGTCCAGCAGGACGAGGGGCCGATATCCGGACGCGCAGTCCGGAGGGCGGCCCGCCTTCGCTATGAGGCAGAGCCGCCCCAACTTCCAGAGCCTCGGAAACTGCCCGACCGCCAGACACCGGTCGAACAGCTCCCGAAGCCACCCCCCAAGATGGCCCAGCATAAGGCCAAGCACTCGGCCCGGGACCCCATCAGGGCCGGGCGCTCTCCGCCGGTTGAGGAGGCGTTCAACAGCCCTCCCCATCTCCCCCTCCGTGATTGGGGGAGGACTATCCACCACCTCCTCAACTTCCATCCGAGGCGGAGGCATGGGAGGAATCGAGAGCGGTGGAGGGTCGGAGAATAACTCTTCCACGATCCTCGCCACCACCTCCGGCAGGAGGGACTCCGTCACCGGAGGCGCCCAGGATCGCAACTTATTGCGTACGATCCGATACGGGCGCCCCCAAGGATCCCCCTCCAGCGTCTGCAGCAGTTCCTCCCATGCCGCTTCCTTCGCCCGGCTGATGGCAGCCTGCAGGATCTTCCTGCGCTCCCTGTAGCTGCCATACAGCCGGGCCTCCTCCTCGGAGTCCCGGTGCCGCCGCCGGCGGCTGTGCGAGAACAGCCGCCGGGCCGCGGAGCAGGCCGCCCGGAGATTGGCAATCTCCGGCGACCATCAGTATACCACCCGTTTATCTGGGCGGTGTACGCTCCGCGGCATCCACGCGTTGCAAACCTCCATGAGGGCTCCACGGAAGCGGGCTGCGGACGCGTCGACATCGTCCTGCAGGCGAGGCATGGCCCACGTCTGGACGATGGCCGCCTCTTCCGCTAGTTCGCGGTTGAGGCGGCTCACCGTCCAACAGGGGAACTTCGCGCCCCTCCAGGGGCGGGTGCCAATTGCAGCTTGGGAGGTGGAGACCTCGAACCTAATATATCGGTGGTCCAATAAGGTCTCCACCTCCTCAAGCACTCTCCACCCCCGCACACGGCGTGCGACAGACGGGGTGGCAAACGAAAGGTCTACCACAGACCCCCCGTTCTGTCGCATGCACGTGTGGACGTCCCCCTGGTTGAGGAGGGACAGCCCTACTTCAGCTGCCCACTCCTCAACGGCCACGCCCCTCAGGTCCGTGGCTGCCGCTCCCCAGGTCCTTGATTTAGCGTTTAAATCACCCATAAGGACCACGGGGAGCGGCGACAGCCGCCTGACAGCTCCCTGCAGAGAGCCAAGGAACCTCTCGAACTCCCACAGGGGCCTGTTAGGGGAAAAGTACGCCCCCACAATGGCGTACTCTCCCCAGACAGCCGCCACGAACCCGACACCCCTCTCTCTTACCGCCAGGGGCGATCTTCAGCTGGCCACGATTGCCACGGAACCAGCCTGATCCCCAGCCCAGTGTGGTTGGGAGGGAACGCAGTACGGCTCCGCGGCGACCGCGAGGTCGATACCCGCCACTGACTGCACGAGCAAATCCTGTGTAGCGGCAGAGTGGTTGAGGTTCGCCTGTAGGAAGTTGCGTATGGTGTGGTCCATCAGTGGTCCATAGCAACTTCCTCCTGCCTGGCGGCTGCCGCCCTAGGGCCTGTTCCCACTACTGGGAAGTACCTACCCTTCGTGGTGGGGGGCCTGCAGTTGCGGGTCCCCATCACGTGCCCCGAGGGCTTCCCAGCGTCTGCGCAGATGGCGCAGCGGGCCGCCTCCGCCTTGCACTCAGCCATTTTGTGACCCGCTGTGCCACAGCGGTAGCAACCTTCACCTCTGCTCGAGGAGGAGGGGCACAAAGGGCGGGTGTGCCCCAAGCCCATACACTTAAAACAGCGCATGGGCCTCTCCTCCAACAGATGGACGCGCACGACGCTCCACCCTACCAGGAGCTTGCAAGCCTCTGCAAGCTTGCTGGCCGCCTCCGCAGGGAGCGTCATGTGGACTGCACCAAGCCCCCCCAATTTTGTCTCACCGCTCCGACCTTAATGGCCTCCACCTTGCATTCGGCCTTTGCCACCACGACCGCCAATACCTCCTCCCCGGACACCGAATCGTCAAGACCGACGATTCGGATGTCCACCTTTTTAGTGGGGATGGCGACCGTGGCGACTCCGGCCAGCGCCACCTGCTTCCGGGCCAGTTCAGCGGCCTTCTCTTTGTTCTGGCCCGGCAGCTCGATTTTGCAGGCCCCCGTGGCCGTCGGCCTAACCCGCACGTCGCCGATGCCCATATCGGGCAGGGCGACGTGCTCGTGTGCCTTCATCATTACCTCCCTATAGCCCAACCCATTGCTGGCTGCGGTGTCCTGTAGAGTTACAATAACCGCAGCCCATTGGGGGACGGGAGGCAATTTCGGCCTGGCAGGCGGGGCCATAGGGGCCGCAGTTGGGGCCTTTGTTGCCGCAACCTGGGCCTTAGCAGCCTTCTTCTTGCGGCCCACAACTGTAGACCACGCCGCACCGTCCGTCGTTACCGCCGGGGTCGGCAGCGGCCGCCCAGTACATGCCCAACGGGGTTACTGCCGGGGCTGCAGGCGCCTTCACGACCGGTTTCGCCGCGCCATTCCCTTCACTCCTCCTCTTGTCTCCAGCCAGGGACGGACGAAGGGATGGCTCTGGAGGGAGACGCCTCTCCAGATTATCCACACGTGCGTTCAGCATATTGCCGAACGACGTGCGGAGAGTATCGACCGCCTCGGTGAGGGCTTGCCACCACTCAGGCTCAGCCAGTGCCGGCATGGGGGGAGGAGGCGGAGGCATCTGCCTCTTAGCGTTCGCCTCCTTCCGCCACGCTGAGACCTCCGCATTCAGGTCATCAACCTGTCGGCGGAGGTTCTTTACCTCCCTTTGCAGCTTTTTATTTTCCTCCCCCTCGGTTCGCTCCACCAACGATTCGACGACCTCCTGCAGGGTCCTGGCAGCGTCTTTAAACGCCCCCCTGCAAGGGCCCGCCAGGTTTTTCGACTTTCTCACTGCTCGTAGATACGTGTGATCTGCGAGCCAGCGAGCGCCTTCAACCTCTGGGCGTCTAAGACGTCCACGTCCACCCCCTCTGACTCCACCTCGGAGCTAGGCAGAGAGCCAGCAGCTGAGCCGGCAACCGAAACCACTGCGGAGCTAGCGGCAGAGCCGGGAACCGACTCCACATTAGTCACGCCACCAGCCAAGGCCCGGTCAAATGACCTGTCGGCCTCCCCCATTAACCCCCGACCACTCCCGCGCATTCGCGCAGACCCCCTACCACGCGTGCTTACTTTTGGAGCCGCCCCGTCCTCCACCTCCGTGTCAGAGGAGTCGATAATCTTTCCCACCCCGCTAACACTCCTAAGTCTGGTTTTAAAACTCCTTTTCGCACTCATGGTGCACTGGTGACCAAAAGGTCACACAGTGACCAAGAGGCAGTAACTCAAAGTCCAACAGACACGCCAAATCCAAACGAACAACAAGAAAACAGTCCAAAAAACGAAGCCAAGTCAAAAATAAGAAAATATACGCCAAAGTCCAAAAACAAGCCAAGTCAGGGTCTGAAACTATTTCATCAAACCGTAAGCAAGCCAAGTCAGTAATAAAATCCACAACACAACACCAGAAACCACCCATATACAACCTCTTTTCCACTCTCACCTATCAGATGTCATCTCAATATTAACACCTTTTACACATATCTTTTTTCCCTTATCGAACTGAATCGAGTAGATTTAGTTTTTCCTTTTCGATTCACATGTTGTGTTTTTGTATCATGCAATTTTAATTGCCTGATCCAAAAATGGAAACATGTATAGCTTAGCATAGTTTAGCTAGGTCAGATCGGGACTTTCCGAGGTAACGGCCAAGCCGAGATGTGCCGTGCACCCTTGAGCTAGTTACCAAAAACAATCGGCTGAGTGCCTTAAGCGCTCGCCTTAGTAGTCCGGTGAAGCTGTAAAGACCTTGCTAGGTCAATAGCGTAGTCAGTTCGAGAAAAAAAAAAAACATATCATTTTTCACACAATCCATCCATATTATACTAAAAAGAATAAGCAATACTAGCAAAAGCTAATATTTCATCATCATTTTCTTACCCTTATCCCACCTAAGTGAGGTCGGCACAACATGTTTTCCTTTTCCACTCTTGCGTATCAGATGACATCTTAGTATTCACACCTTTTTCACATAATCCATCCATATCAAAAAGCAAAAGCAATACTAGCAAAACCTAGTAATTATTAGAAGTAAATAGTTATTATACGATAATACGTAAGTTAACCATATATAATTAATTTTTGTGACTTCTCGTTCACATTAAAATCCATTTAGTAATAAGCGGCATGTTTAGGTTGATTCTCGATTCGCATATCATAATATTGTATTTGGAGGTCAACTACTTTCTTGAACTACTGAAGTCATTATGGATATTTCTATAAATATTTATGACACAAACATTGAATATAAATACGTCTACCATTCGGTTAATTATAGATGGCTATATCATATAACTCTACTTAATCTCATGTATTTTATTTCTTTGTTATCGGGACACCTACTGATAGCGCGAAATACATTTGTAATAATAAATATAACGACTTAACATAAAATTTGGTGTTTAATGCATAAAATTCTGAATAATCATTGATACAGTTAGGTAAGCTTATTACTATCATATTAAAGTCTGGTGAAGCTATTAGAGTCCGGTGAAACTGTTAAAACCTTGCCAGGTCTATAGCGTAGTCATTTCGAAAAAAAAAAACATATAAATTGGACCAGTGGTTCCTAAGGTTAGCGCATTCAACCAAACAAACGAACCCCCTAGCTTCATAATTTTAGTATAGATTACTACTCTTCTCTCGACACTTAACTCGAGCCGTCATTCAAATTAGAATAACTTTTGATACCTTGTACCGATTTTAATGAAACAAAGATTAAGTTACACCCGAGGATATACTTTATGATTTTTAATTTGTTTTATTGTTAACCCAATACCTTAGCAGTCATGCGTGTTCGTGAAAACAGACAGCGATTGCGTATAAACCACGAATGTTGTACGACTGAAACGCGTGCCATGGTACCGCGCTGATATACGCACTCATAGTTCGATCATTCTCGGCAAAGCTCTGTTTTCGTCAATCCAAGTCACGCCACACGATCAGTCCACAATATAAATTCGATCTTGCTTAGTGTACTATCGCAGCTATGCTTTGTATGATAATTGCTCTACTACTAAGGCTTGCAGTGTGAAGTTGAACTTTCCTCAACCTTTACCATTTTTTTAAATAGCTACTAGTCACAGAGATATGTGCGTAAGGTATTAAATGATAATCATCACGTCACGACATATTGGCGATTTCAAACTCCGAGAAATCCACAGTTTATATTTTCCTACACACAATGTCACTACAGGAACATTTTTCAGCTTAAGGTTTCCTCACGGTTACGAATTTAAATGAGTAAATATGAGCGAATCCCGAAAAATACGTTGGTATATGCCGGGTTTCAAAATTGCGGACATGAGACTGATCAAAACATCATCATTGACCATGACACTTTGTAACATATTTTATTTATATCACACTTTGTCTAGTTGTCAGAAGTGAAATACACTTTTGAATTCGTGAGGCTCATATGTCGCTACAGATGTGTCTCCCACGAATTCTAGCTATACCTATATAGCTTACGTATATAGTTTGTGTTAGATAGATTCGCGGTATTGCTTGCATCTAAGGCATTCTTGAGTATTTTATTAGGAACTAAACTAAATAAAGTATTTTTGTCTTGATTTGAATGTATACATAGAAATATGAACACCTCAATAAATGTATTTGTAGTATCATAGCGTGGATACTACTGAATGAGCGTAGAAGTAGTGGATATTATTGGCTTCAGCATGAATGGGCTGGGTCATATGGAGTAGTACCACCCTCTCACAGAAAACCGACGTGAAGTAACAGTGCTTGGATTGTTGCGTTTCGTTCGGTCAGTGAGAGCGCCGGAAGCCCACCTCCCCTCACTTTCCCCCTCTCCTGCCTTCCTCCCCCCTTCCCTAACACTGGCTTGCAACTCACTTGCGACTCCCCTGGTGTTGCAAGTGTCTATGGACGCTGATGATCACTTAACATTAGGTGACCCACCTGTTGGTTTGCCTTCTATGATATAAAAAAAAAACTAAGATATATAATAAGCTACAGCTTTCTCAGCATTTCAAAGAGTTTTTCATTGTAGGTGTCCATACCTTCACCGTCATTTTCTCGCATCTTTTTCGAGTGAGGGGAAACCGTTCCAGGGCGAACACCTTAATCTAGACTTAGCTTTAGTCACTTTGGCGCCATTAGGCTTACTCGTCTTAGTAGTCCGGCGAAATTGTGAAGGCTTGTCAGGTCAATAGCATATCAGTTCGAAAAAAAAATTTATTACATTTTTTATTGTAATTCTAGTGAACGAAGTCGTGAGCGATTACAAGTATTTATCTATTTATATACTATCTTATACGTTAAGTATGAAATATCACAGGTACAGTGTATATACAATTATTCCTGTTTCTGGCTTCGAATATGGAATACTTTATATATAACACTTGCAAAATTGACATACTAAAAAGAAACAAAGAAACAATAAATAAGAAGTGGCCTTATAATAAAAAAAAAAACAAAATTGCATGTCATTGCAGGGCGTGGTGGAGAAATGCATAATTATTAATTCAGTGATTTATATCAACAGTGCCGTAATAAAACCCGCTTTATTCGTTTTCCCTGTCAAAAATCGGTGCATGTTAAGCAATGGTCAAAAGCTTAAACTGAGTTGTGCCGTCAGTAAGCACTCTAGGTATCATCGGTTAAGTGCGAATCTCGAAAAGCTTTTAAGGGGCGTGTTTTGGCTGTTTTTAATGCATTTTTGCAAGCAGGCTGTGTGTATCGCACTGTTACGCAAGGATTCTCGAAGAAACTGGTCCGACCGGCTTCAGAACTGGGCCAGAGCCATCTCTCTGCGAAGATATTACCGCTAATAGATATTGAACATTCAACTGCGAGCAACTGTAATGCTCTACTATTATTATTACTACTCCTGAATAATTTAATTTATCTGTTCTAGTAGATACAACAAGAGTTTTAATCTGTTTTATTACAATTATACAAAATACAATTACAATATATACATATTTTTTTGAAATCTTATTTTTGGCCTGCAATATTCCAGAGTATTATTGCCAATATCAAGTAGGTGATAATATTACAAGTATATTGCGATAACTTCAATGTTCTAACAAAATGGTGGCTCCTTGTTAGAACTTTCCAGGGAGTTTTTGTGGCATCTCTAAATTGACGCTCTGTCATGTTCTTCTCTATCCACTTGACTTATGCATAATAACCTTACTATATTACGTAAAATGCCATCAATAATAGAAAATATAGTGTCAAATAACAGAAGATTTTAAATAAAAAACATAAAAACTACTATTTAATAGAGTAAGATCCCGCCAAAACTCTATGTAAGCTTATATGATGACAGTTTTAAAATTATTATTGTTTGTAGAGAGATATGAAATTTATTAAATGCATTATTAAGTAATCATAGATATATTTCGATATTAAGTACTAGCTAATATCGGCGACTTCGTCTGCGTTGTTTACTTCATATTAAATGAAGTAATCTTGATAGTTCTTGTCTATACTAATATTATAAAGCTGAAGAGTTTGTTTGTTTGTTTGGTTGAACGCGCTAATCTCAAGAACTACCGGTCCGATTTGAAAGTTTCTTTCAGTGTTAGTTAGCTCATTTATCGAAGATGGTTATAGGCTACATATCATCACGTTATCATCACGGTATTAACCAATAGGAGCGGAGCACTAATGAAGAATGTCTCAAAATCGGGCTATTTTTAGAGCATCTGCTGCGTGTCAGTGTCAGTATTATATGCGTTGCCATGGTAACATAATAACATTCTATCGGAAACATTATTAGGGTTTATTTTGTGTTCCTGTTCAAAAGTTTATTCTACGTTATTTTTAATTCCAATTATTGATTATATGTAGTACGTTGGTATCGCAAACATTTTTAAAGTCTATTTTGTGCTGCTATTCTAAAAGGTTACTAGTAATAATATTCGTCCATCAAGACAGGCGAAGAAATTAATCCATACTGCCGATTCTGAAGTTGTCAATGTAGGTAGTTCTTATGTATTCTCTACCCAGTTTTCTTCTATGTCTAAGTTAATGTAAATATTATATATAGTATAATATTTCGTAAATTTTTATCTTCTTAATTTTCAAGACTACATAATTATTATATTACATATACATAGTTTATATATACATACATATATTATATATACATAGTATTATGTTTCATTCCTATCACTTATGCACAATAAACAAACCATATTACATAAAACGCCACCAGTTTAACGCAATATAGAGTCAAATAACACAAGATTATGAATAAAATATGAAATCCCTTACATGACAGACTGAAATCCAGCCAAAAACTCCTCAAAAAGTTTATTCTACGTTAGTTTTGTTCCCAATTTTTGGTTTGTGATATATTACGTATTATAAGTATAAAGTGTTTGTATATAATATTAAAATAAATACTTTTTGATGAATACATATATTTGCGGTGCTACAACTATCAACATTTTTTTTTAATTCTGTCGACATGTCTGTTTGTTTATTTGTTCCGGGTCATTTCCGAAGCGGCTGAACCTCTTTGAATGGTTTTTTTTCTTAGAAATGACTACGCTATTGACCTAGCAAGGTCTTAACAGCTTCAACGGACTACAAGTAATATTTGAACGGGAATTTTACGGGCAAATAACTAACTAATTAGCTGTTTTATTTTAAGCTAGCGGGTTCAGCAGACGATACCCGCCCTGATAATAAGACAAACTATACCTTAACCTTGTCCAAGAGTCATTTTATATATTGGTAAAAAAGGCATGAAGATGCGTTTTTGATCCTTTCGCGAACAGATATATAGACAGATGTGGAACACGACTTTGTTGACACTATGTTGTGATGAACTGTTATCCGTGTACTCGTATGTGTGAAATTGAACAAAAATATGTTGTTCATTGTAAACATGCGCGTGTAACGTTCATTGTACGGGACTCCAAGAATAAATATAATTGAAAGTCATATGTTTATATGTGATATAAATTATAGCAAGGTATATTAATAACTTGATTATATCAACAATGTGGACATATTATATTTATATAATAAAAGATTTAACACATATTGTTCAGTAATGTATAGCTTAATATTTTCATTACTTTCTTATATAGTGTAAGTGAGCACTGATATATAGATAGTAGTTTAAAGTTCCAGCTATGTGGCTGATGATAAATCACATCCCATTCGATACTCTATTAGTATTCACATATATAATGTACATGTTACCTGTTGTAGATGACGTGCGTGTCATACTTACAAATATTTTTGAAAGAGTATTTTTGTTGTCTACACATCTAATAACGATTTTAAATTTATTAATATTCAAAAAGCGCGTGCGAAGCCGCGGGTAACAGCTAGTTTTAGATAAGAATCGTGTGTCTAAGACACTTTAATAGACTTTTGTGAGCTGTTTTATATGTATGTAGGTGGTAGAGCCACGTTAAAGCTATTACTAGTTTAAGCATGAAAGGGCGGCTTGCTCAGGGTAGTACAACCCTCATAACGAAAACCGACGTGAAGTAACAGTGCTTGCGTTGTTGCGTTTCGTTCGGTCAGTGAGAGCCTCGCAAGACCACCTCCCTCTTTCGTCCCCTTCCCCGACTTCCAAATTCCCTATTCACCCCTCCTCCAAACACAAGCTGGCAACGAACTTGCGATTCCCATGGTGTTGCTAGTGTCTATGGACGGTGGTGATCATTTAACATCAGGTGACCCAAACGTTCGTTCGCCTCCTTTGATATAAAATAAAAACTAAATATTCTACTGTAGTATAAATACTTCTTTCCGATTGAAGGTATGGACACCTACAACGCAGATCGCTTTGAAGTGCTGAGAAAACTGTAGTTTATTACATATCTTAATACGATATGATATTACAGATACATTTCTGAAGATGTTCATATTAAATTTCTATGCCATACATTGCGTTATTAATGAAAAACAAATCAAAACATGTGTTCACATTTTACTTGTGGAGGGCGAATCTTGCCTTGAGATCCATTACCGAACGATCATTGGCCAGCAAGACTTAATTTTCCAGAAACGATGTAATCTGGAACAACAAAAATATGTAGATATTCTAATAAGTAATTTATATTGGTACAATCTTTACACGTCTGTATCAAAATCTGATTATAAACTAGGATTGTGTAACTGTTCCCATTGTTTTCGTGATTACGAAAACGGATTGCTTATATCAGAGGTAAGGACGAGAGCACAATCCACCTTACACAATGTATATTTCGCTAAGTGCTGACATTTCATTAAAATATATTGAAATCGTGAAATAGGGCTTCATCATATTGATTGAAACGGTGCGCACTGCGGCCGGCCGTTAGCGCGTGCCTCAGTTACCGTTCAATATTGATTCGCTTTCTGTTACCAAAGGGGCTATTATGGACGGTGGATTGTATATTCCATTGTTTTTATCTAAATTTAACTATTAAATATAGCGCTTTTTGAAGAATATAATTAACAACATCCTTATTTATGAAACCTTCCCAATATAATGGCTACGTGTAAGTACTTTATATTCTGTTTACAGGAATTACTGGCTTTAGTTAGGTTAGCGTAACTCGTAACAAATTACAAGTTTGTATGTTTTGTATTATGTATTTCAAATGAAAGTTCAAAGTTCTATCAAAATTGATCAATCCTTTTATTCTGATTAATCTCTATTAATCTAAACAAATAAATTGACACAATAAAAACTAAATAAAAAGTGTTATTATTTGGTAACGCGCAAATAATAATATAAGCTTACTTTATCGAAATATAATGCCTGTATTTCTAAAATATCTTTTGCCCGCGGATTCGCTTACATTAATCTAAATAGGAGCTATACTTTATCTGCATGAAAGTTACTCATTTCACGATGATTGTGTAGTTATGCGTGAAAGCATACCATACTCGTACAAACAAACTTGCCTATTTATAATAGTTAGAATTAGGATTACAGATCAGTTTATACAGATTTACTTTTACAAAATACATAATGTTTCCTGATTCATTTTACAATATATTTGTAACAATTAATTAATCATAACATTAATACAATTATCGTAAAATTAACTTAAAAACAAGAAAATAGGTAGCAGATAAATCTAGTTTATTGGTAGCTCGTGCAATCATGCGCATGTACCCAGTAAACACAGAGTTTATCTTGGTAAATAACTAGACAGCGGAGAGATTCATTAGGCGTCGCTCCGTGTCGGTCTGTACCGTAATAGAAGCAATTGTTCTTTAAGAAATTCAATTATACTTTCACAAGGATTATAAGTACCGTAAACAGGTCGTATAGTATGATCGAATTAGAGTATTGAAGTTACATACCACTTTTGCATTTTCACAACATGTTCCAAAGTTAAATACATTCGGTGTTATTACAAAAAAGTTAAATAAGTGTTGAATACTTACTTTTAAAAGATTACGTTTTAAATCTACCGCACTCGCTGAATGCTTGCCATCTTGTTCTTTTGTCTCGCTTTGGTTAGGTTAGGTTACACTTGCGAAAAAAGGATAACGCGAACTTGCATCGGGCGACCTCGGTGAATTTAGTAGCTAACCATTTTAAAGTAAGTATTTAATACGTATTTACCTTTTTCGTAAAGATACTGATTCTATTTTTACATTAGTATGTTCTCTTACAGAAGTTATAAGTTTTGGTAAACCCATAAGTCAAAAACAATGCTATGAATTGGTTATCAACCAATGTAAATGGGGTTATACTGTAACGCTAAAACCTTATAAAACTAACTCCTTTAAAAAATAAGCGTAAATTAAAATAAAAACGTAAAACTCTATTTTTATAGTCTCTAATTTAATTATATTTTTATATGGTTTTAATAGGAAGTTCGTTTAAAATTAATATCAAAATAACGACCGTAATTAATATCTAATTGCAGTTGAAGCGTTGTTAGCTCAACTAATAAATTATTAGCGGCGGCCACGTCGCGTCGTCCTGCCTGGCTGCCAGTGCGATATTGCTTGCCACAGTCGTGCTTCGTGCTCGTTGTTATTTCGATTAGAATGGTTCACCGAGGGTAGTGCGGTCTCACGCTTCAAATGATTAGTGTAATAGTGACCTGTTGTTAAATTAGCGGTTCACTGCTTATATATATATCGGTGAAACATAATACTACTAACATTTATACGTTCCTATACGTACTCTATATAGCAAAGAGTTCTCGATGTAGGCTTTGTAAACTTTTTTGAAATCTTTAGATGATGTTATAGAAGAGTTTTCTTTACGGTTATAACATATGTATGTAGAGATAATACGTATATACAAAGTGAGTTGGTTGGGTGATGTTGTTTTATTAAATACTAGCTATTGCGCTCGGCTTCGCCCGTGTTAATGTAGATTTTATCTATCTATGGACAATACTGTTTCTCTAGATGAAACGTACCGTATATTCTTTTCTGTGTACAACCCGGACTGCCAACGTGTATGCAAAATTTCACGTCGATGGAGTAGTTGATGCATTATAGGGTAAAAAACAAAGAAATTTATTTTACCACGATAGGTACTTTCTTTAAATTATTTATCGTAAGAAAAGTTTTCTGCACATAGTGTTCGTATTAGATTATAGGGCTCATTACATTACTTATTTTAGATTCGATTTGATAAAGTTGAATGCAATTTTTAGATATCCAATAATGCACACTAATAAATATACCTATGTAGGTACTAACAAACATCCGCATCTTCGTCCGCTTTAGATTAGAATATGAAAAATAGCATTAAAATATAGTTTAGCGCCATCTATTGGCGAATGATAATAACATAACATAAAAATAATTAGATTTCCACGTTGGTCGATTAAAGGATCGTATTGTCGGGAGTATATTAAACTGAGATATACAAACAAATTTTTAAATTTTGGAGTTTTTGGCGGGATCTTAGTCTGTCATGTAGTGGATTTTATATTTTATTCATAATCTTGTGTTATTGGACTCTATATTTTGTAAATTTGGTGGTATTTTACGTAATATAGTTAGTTTATTGTGCATAAGTGAAGTGAATGGAAAATAATACCACGGAGTATGAAATTCTGAGATGCCACAAAGACTCCCAGGAAGGTTCTAACAAGGGATCCACCATCTTGTTAGAATGTTGATTCACACGACGCTTGTTGTTGAAATGATCGTTCTACGCTTGTAATATTATTGACTACGTGACAATGGCAGTAATAATCTGAACGGTTGATTGCCAAAAATAAAGTTAAAAAAAAAATTTAAAATATTTGTTTTGGTCGATCAAACGATGTCGAGAGTATGCTCATCTCAGATATACAACATCATTTTTTAATATATAGTTGTAATGTATAACTGTGACCTTGTAATAATAATAATAATAAAGAAAGATTTATTTTAGCAATAAAATCTTTATTAATAAACAAAACCGATAAAACGAATAAAGTAACTACATAAAATACAACAACTTTGTACGAACGGAGTGAATGTAATTCTATGAATTCGTTGTTAAATTAAATATTTTGCATACATGTATGGGTAAGCGCATATACGGATTTGGTTTATGTGCGCCCGCGCGTTTTACACCTTATCATCCAATAAAGAACCTCGAATGGAATACAATGGAGATCTATGAGAGAATCTCATTGTAAAGAGACTACATAGGTAAATTATGGTAAACGCTATCCGGCTAGTACAGTTTATTTGTAACACTATACTCAGCTGTGAACCTTATAAATTTTCAATTGTCTGTTGTCATTAAATATTCTAAGCGATAAATCAACTCGTTTATCGGAGCGTGTCGCCGTACGGTTACACCGTAGCTCCGGGCATATAATAATTTAAGATATCGATAGGGGCGTCAGTAACAAGACTGGAACATCTTCGGTACTTTAATGATGTATATCTTAAAACTACATGAACTGGCTCGATCGTAAACTAGTTATTTATATATTTGCTATTAATTAAGAATAAAAATAAATTACTCTAAAATGGAACCTGTTGCCGTGTATGTTCATTAACGATGAACTTAGTTGATAGTTATTCGAACACAGTGTCGACGGATGTGGACGGTTAAGCCGTCACGGGACACCTGGCAGATGTGAAACATCGAAATTGTTTTGTGTAAGTTTTATGCATAAAAGAACCGGTTACGACAGGAACTAACTATGACACAATGAAAAAATATAAATTTATAAATGTGTTCCATAAAATAATTACTCTTTATTTATTTTATTACATAAATATTCATTTTTATTAAATAAAAAATACAAATATTTGACTAGGCGCAAGCGCGGTGTGTTTGGCAGCATTTGTCAAAGGGCGCTAGATCAACACAACACTAGGTAACACTAGTGGAACGAGTGGCCTACATAATAGTTTGAATCTTATGATTATAGAGATAGGATTGCAAAAGTTTTTGAGTTGATAGTGCAAAGTTCGTGTTTTGCGTCGCCACACCAACAATCAGGTTTATCCTCCGCCTATAAATGTTTCACATCAAAGTATCGCTATAAAATCATAGCATGCTGGTAGAGTTTTTTCAATTATTTTCTTTCATGCTTGTCCTGATAATATGCTTACTTATTCGTCAATTAATTTTCAATATATATAGTAATAATATGTAATCTATACTTATATTAGAAAGCTGGAAGGTTTGCTTGTTTGGTTGAATGCGCTAATCTCAGTAACTACTGGTCCGAAATGAAAAATTCTTTCAGTGACGACCATAAGACCATATATCATTACACTAAGACCAATAGTAGCGGAGCACCATAGAAGAATGTTTCAAAATCGGAGTTTTTTTTCCTTTTAAGAGCTTTCGCTGCGTATTAGCGTTAGCCCAAAGTAACTATACCACGCAAAGTCACGCGCAGAAACTAATATGTCATGTAGATCTGTACGATAATGACGTTTTAAGAATGACTAAATTCCACTTCTTAGAACCTTAGTTAGTTCTATCTTCTACGACAAATATGAAAAGTCAAAACGGATTTAATAAATTATCAGGATTATAAACATTTTGCATGAGCTGATGTCGAAGAACTTCCTTAAGAAAAGGCTTTACCTAGTAATACAACGGGTACTTATTATAGAGGTTTTGGGTGTGGACATGATTATGATGTCTGTTAATTAACAATGTTCATAGCCGTTGTTATTAGATGTTACACTTACTTTAAGATACACCGCATTAATAGAGTAATTATAAAAGAATCATCGTGAACCTTTCCTAATTGTTAATCGGTATGTTGCATTTTTGTCTACGTATTTCTGACATACGTAGTACAGAAAGTATTACAATTCGGACTTATTTACCGGAGTGGAAGAGATTTTAATCCGACAAGATTGCAGCCATCATATACATGATGATAAAGACTTGTTATATGGACTCTCTTTTAATTTATCATGTTTTGTGATTCACTAGTATAATTAGCAGTAGTGAGGCTTGCAGGTGGGTAAGACTGCGACAACCGACGATGCACTGCCGATCTCCGATGATATTTTTTAATTCTTGGTTTCTACTTTGCTATTATTTTTATCTATACAAATAAATAAAATTAAAGCATCTATTTGTAATATAAAATAACAGTTCTTTTACTAAATAAATATGACAGTATATACGGTACTTATATTAATAAAATAATGTTCAGAATTGCTGTTTATTTCGGCTAATCTCCGAAACGGTTGGACCAATGTTCATAAGAGGTTCACTGGTAGGTAGCTAATTTTATTACCAGAAATTTAAGTTACTTTTATTTTAGAAAAAAAAGACTTTTTAAGGATACAAAGCATAGAAAACGCGGGCGGTTACTACTAGAATAGTATTGATGCTTATTACAATGATTTAAGTACGTTATTAGAAATCTCTTTTTTCTAATTTTAAAAAGTATTATATCATTAATATTGATACCGCTGTCTAAAATACTAGCCTCTGTCCGCTACTTCGTTCGCGTGGAATAGTTACTTTGGGCTAATGCTAACAGGCAGCGGAAGCTCTCAAGAGGAAAAAAGGGATTTTGAAACATTTTCATTGGTGCTTCGCTTCTATTGGTCTTAGCGTGATGATATATAGCCTAAACCATCCTCGATAAATGAGTTATATAAGATTGAAAGAATTTTTCAAATCGGGCCAGTAGTTACTGAGATTACCCCCTACAACGTCACAAACTTTACCTCTTTATAATCTAATATATAAAATTCTCGTGTCACAGTTTTCGTTGCTATACTCCTCCGAAACGGCTTGACCGATTTTGATGAAATTTTTTGTGCTTATCCGGTATCTATGAGAATCGGCCAACATCTATTTTTCTACCCCTAAATGTTAGGGGTAGTCCTGTGAGCGGGTTTTATGCTTACTTTAACATATTTCTCACATACCAACTGGGTATATGTTTAAGTAAGTCCCTGTATTGTTCGGATTTACAAATGCAAACGGTTGAGGTCGCTAAAATCGGGTTTTAGGTTAATTACGATTTTTCGCGTTTAAAAATATAATTGACACAGGTTTGAAGCAATTTGGTGCAGACGAAGTTGCACGGGTCAGCTAGTATTATTATAGATTTAAAGTGGGTTACTTTGAATAGTTTATATTTGTTTATCGAATTGTGCCAAGGAAAGGATGGGGCTTGTACTATCTATAATAATTACGATGTGTGAATATAGCGGTCCCTTAGATTATGCTTTGACAAATCACGACTTTGCAATTCCAATGCAGTAGATTTAATGTATGGGCGGCAGTTTGCATTCTAACCACGACCCGGCGGGCCACCTCTTTCCTAATGCATGCTTATTTGAGCTTTTTAACCTTTCATCTTGTAAGGTTTGAGCATTGGGAGACAATAAACATAATGTAGATATTTAAGTAGTCATTGTTCCCGATTAAGCTTTAAGTATGGTAAGTGAGAGTGTATTGTTAATAGATTTTAGTTTTGTTGTTGACAGGGAGAATTACATTGTTATAGTCAAGGTTATGAGGAAAAAATTCAAGTGATAAAAATGAAAATGCAATAGCATTAAAATGATTCGGACATTAAAATCGCATAAAATTTGAGGATTTTAAGAGTATTGTAGTAACATCACCCGGGATAATCTTTTGGTTAGTTATCGTTTGTGGGAAGTGTATTTAGCAATAACGATTATACATACCAATACTTAATTACGCAGTTGTGTTACAATAATTTTTGTCAATAACTGTTGTTTGTTATTATGCTGTTAAATATTTTGCTGTTTCGTTTCGTATTGTTGTTCCTGGCCATGAGAAAAGCGAAGTGCTTTCTTTGCTTCTCAAACATAATTATAACAGCATAAATAATGTGACCATATTCTTGTAATCAGAGAGGGACGCTCGAGCTTGCGATATTTGTAATTAAAATAATTGTATTTTATCTTCTATTTATTCAAATACAAGGACATAACAATAATGCAATTAAAACCAGCTTTTGTCCACGACTTCGCTAGCAACACCAGCACTTTCGCGAGCAATACTTTTTGTGGTGGAAAGTTTCCAAAATGTTCTTTCCTATACCCTGGAAAATGTATGTGAAATTGTTTGATGATCGGTTGAATAAGTAAGAACATTACATACATATATCCATATGTATATAAACGGACGACGTTTGTAATTCTGAGACATTTTTACACTCCCTGAGGATAACTAGACATGCAACTTGAAAGCGGGATTGTCCCGCCCAAAACGTAACGTATGGTCACGTTAAGCATCAAGCTCATTTATTTGCACGTTGTGATAAAACTGACCGGCCGTTGTCAGTGTCAATGATAATAACGAACAACGAGAAATCATCGGAAGAATAATGACGTTTTAACTAATTTTGTTATCCATTGCATTGGAATAATGCAATAATACATTATTAGTTTTTGTAATAATTGCCATGAGTAGTAGGAAAAACCCTAGTAAGTAAGGTGGTGGTACAATATTTTTTTATTAAACTTAAGAGATCAAGAGGTCTTGTAAAAGTGTGAGTAAAGTAGAAGATTTCAACTAAGTAGATTAGTAATGTAGATTTTTCTCAAATCTAATTTGATAATTATCGACTAGTAATTATTGTAGTTCATACTACAGTATAATATAAAGTAAATCAATTGTATATATATTTTTGTTTACTTGTAATTTTATCCAGTCCTATATATGTAAATAGTATAGAATTACAATCTGGACGCTTAGTCCGGTGAAACTAAGAAGGCCCATCAGGTCAACACCTTACAGTCAATTTGACAAAGAAAAAACAATTTGGGCTGTTATTCTAACTGAAAAATCATTAATAATTCATGCTGTTATCACCTTCTCTGGTCTTCTTTAAAGAAAAGGAAGTACAATATTTTGATTACAAACGATAAAAATATTGCTTCAAAAATTGCGCTTAACAAAATGACTTTGGCTACCATACATATCCTATAACATGGGATCCTTCATGCGTAACGTGAAGAGACACTTACACAGGCCGGCATGACAGTGCGACCGGCGATGGATAATCTGTCTCTCGGTGGTTGCCAATGTTTATGGATTTTACTTTTGTAGATAGTTGAACCACGCTGAAGCTATTGTTAGTTTCAGCATAAATGGGTCAGCTCGGCCGGGGTAGTAACACCCTCTCACAGAAAATCGACATGAAGTAACAGTGCTTTCATTGTTGCGTTTTGTTCGGTCAGTGAGAACGGCGGAGACCCACCACTCCTATTCTCCCCTCTCCTCTCACTCTCCCCCTTTCCCCAATCCTCCTAAACACAGGCTCATGTCGCACTTGCGACTTCCCTGGTGTTGCTAATGTCTATGGACGGCGGTGATCACCTAACAACAGGTGGCTCGTTTGTTCTTTTGCTTCTTATTATATAAAAAAAAATCTTACCATCAGGCATAGTGCAGTCACTTTGTCGTGCAACAATAAAAAAAAATACGCAACTTTTACTTTCAATTAACCTGTAGTTTTTTATTTCTAATAATAGATATGACAAACATTCTGATAAGATGTAAAATAAATTATATTAATTGGTCATTATGTGGTATTGAGAACTCATTATTATAAAAAGGGTGAGCTAGAAGATATGGTGTAATTTTGAAAGCTACGCTTCGTTTTCATTACGAACTCAATGGGGCAAGCCCCGAGGCCAATAAATCTATTCTGGGAACGAGTCGGTTGGTTTACGCAATGCTGAGCATGAAGGTGGATGAGGGTTAGTGAGCGTAGGAACGGCGGGGCGGGGCGCCGCGGGCGGGCGGCCGGTGAAAGGGCTGGGCGGGGCGGCGTGCGCGGCGCCGCCCACCGCACATTTCACCACCGCAGCACCGTTGCGCCGATCGCGACGATGCTTCTCGCACGTGCCCTACTTCTTTAGACAGGTTCGCTCTTGGTGTTCCATTGTGTATCAACCTCGACGAACAATACTATTGTGAAACGTTTTGATAACGTCTCCACTCGTTGCAATTTAGACAACACATTTAATGATATATTTTGATAGTTATATTAAAGGCATGAAACATTTTTAACATCATGTATCTAAAACATAATGTAACATAGATTGTCGCGTAATACAGGATGTGACCAACATCTTTGAACCAACTTGTTTTCTATCCATATTTTGTTTGTTTATTTACTTTCATGAATACTTTGCTGACATGTAACTTCATGCTAATCATCGTGCAGATAGGATTGATTGATAATTTTAAAACAAAAAAATACAATTAGTTACGTTCCATTGGTCCCATTACCACAATGACAATATTGATTAGGCCCGCAACGCACTTGCGATTCCCCTGGTGTTGCTAGTGTCTGTGGACAGTGGAGATCACATACTATCAGGGGTCTCGCCTGTTCGCTTGTCTCCTATAATATTAAAAATATATAAAACATTGGTTTATTAGATACAAAGGGATACTTTGTAAATTAATTGATTTAATATAGGTATAATTTATATAGATTAAAAATTCAAGGATTTTTAGTAGTTTAATTAATTGATAATATGTATTACGATATGACAAGTTGAAAACATTTCAATAATGTAGTATTATAGGAACATTAACATTTTAAATATATGTTATTAGAAGAGAATTTGTAAAAATAGTTAATTTCAACCTCAGTGCGTTATGTTAATGTGGTTAACTCGTAGGTTAGTGAACGAAGTTTATAGTTGATTTCATAGTAGGCTACTAAACGCTGTAGCTTGCGGAGGTAATTGCGCTGAAAGGCCTCAATTTAAGGTATGTTAGTACCGCGGCCGACTCTAAATAAGACGTCGCCGTACCAAGTAAAGAGGTCGCATTACTCTTATTGAACCCTCCAGCTCACATTATCTATCCGCCGAGAGCGATCACTCGCGCTCCCATGATACGAATGCTAGTAAAACCGTTTTAGACGCCAATCACACTAACCACCTTTCGAAATCTACATTTTGGATAAACATCCTTCCACCTAATATAAATTAAGTATCGTGTTTCAAATCATATACACTTACGAACACAAGTACTTGCGATAAATAAACTCTTCACCTTGACGCGACAGTTTCTGCTTTTGTTATTTATTGTACAAAGAATTAAGGGCAATGACAAGACCAATTTCGCTGGAAAGGTGAACAGTTTTCGAGGCAATTAAGTAACTAAAGGTTATTGAGTGAAATGTATTAAATTATATATGTTTTAATATTTTAAAAATTCACTATAATTGTGTAATTACATTGTATCAAAGAAAACCTTAAAATATCATAATTTCTGAGTTCATATAAGAATAATGACGTCATTGGCTTATTACTTAATCTAATACCTTTAAACGAACAATTCTTGTATATTTTTATATTTATATGGTATATATTCAGGATCTCGGAAACGGTGTCGTCTATTTCTGTGAAACTTGGTATGTAGGTAGTTTCAGGGACGATAAATCGATCCAGCTAGATTTTATTCATAGAAAACTTTTTTAAACTGAGTTTTCAGGCAATGAAAAAATATAGCTAGAATATAAAGGTAAATTTCGCCGCCGTTGTCAAAACAAAAATAATTCAGATGGAAATCGGCTGCTTCGAAAATCCGTGTATCCCCAGTTCGAATCCGAGTGACAGCAAAAGAGATATATTTTTCTTTTTTTATTTTGTGGCAAAATGTTAATTTTTTAGGGCAAACCTAACAGTTTTATTTAAAAAAAATTTTGAAAGAACCGAGCAAGACTCGGTGGCCCAGGCACTCATGTATAAAGTAAGTAAGTCATGATGTATGACTAAACTGTAACAGGATTACACAAATTAATTTGAAATTCAACGACTATTGCCCATTAATCTATAGGGGCGTACCGAGGCACGAACTATGTTGTTCCATCGAGTCATTTTTCCCATACTGTGCTCATAGACACTACATAGTACTCGAGTTTGTACTACGCAATGTTACAACTATGTTGAGCTGTGCCCATATTTTCGCGACGATGTCACAGATCCCGAAAGGTCGCTGAACCGAAACTCCATTGTTTTGTGTTGCGTCAGCGTATCGTCTGCCACGGAGTACAATCAATTCAATTTGTATTGTATTATTATTGAAGCAAATTATTGCATTTCTAATCACACGATACTGAAAAATTACTTGTTACGTAAATTTTGTAACTTAATCGTGACTTTTAAATGTTTTTATACGCTTACTTTTAAAGTTTTAAGTGCTAATCATCGTCCGTTGGAAGAAATTCGACGATAATAAGGGATCAGGCTTTTTTCTTCATGTGTTAATGGGTATTTTTGTAACATTATCAAATATTTTAAAGCATTAAGCTCGTCAGTGTACAAAAAAAAAGTGTGCAATAACTTTGCAATACTTATTCATTCATTCATTCAAATATTATTGTGCTTTTCTTTTTATTTTTTATTCTAAATGGTAAAAGCCATATTCAGTATTGTACAAATATTCTAAGATTATCGTAGTAAGAAACATGAAGTATGACGAATGGAGACTAATAAATGAAGAATTCAACTCGTCAAACCTAGAAAAAACGAACTACTTTATTTTTTGCTACTAGCACTAAAGCTGCTAAACAAAAAACAAACAGGTTGAGAAACAGAGGAGGAAGATCTACTGCCATTTTACCTCTGCCTATTTACATATAAGAAATAAATATAGACATAACAATGTGACGCATTTTAGTGTCCCTGTTTCTATAAAACGTCACTGCTAATTACATATTTCATTATCTTCAGGTGTATATTTTAAAAAAAAACAACATCTCTCTTTTTATTCTATGTCCGTTCACTGATGTGCTTGTTACTCGATAACTACTATTCCGATTTACATGTTTTTAACAATACTCAATTTTTAACAACGGGGCTTCCTGACATTCATATTGGTGTAGATGCTAATTGGACATGATTATTTCAGGTGGTACCTGCATCAGATCGCTCTCTGGGAGCCGACCGCCGTATGCCATGAGTGCGACGCTGACGTGGACACCGCGCAGCACAGTTTCTCTGAGTACGTTGTGTAGGAGGGACAAGGTCGCATTCTGGCTGCGCTGATGGGGATAGTGGGAATTTGTCGCTTCCAAATGTGGTCTCGCCCATGCTCGGCAGTGAACAGGTGTAGCAAGCGATGGCCTCCTTCTGCAAGGAGGAGGCGGCGGAGAATGCCCGTGAGGTAGACCCTCAAAGGGGTCCTGTCCATCAACGGAGGACCGGTAGGAAGAGGTGGCAATTTGCCCAACTATTCTCGCCACCGGAACCCATCTCCTCTATACATAGGCCCGGCTAACAAGGCAAGGCAGCTTGTGTGAACTCAGTCTCCCTATTAAACAGGAGCTCGGCGGTTATTTTTCGCCGAGCGCACCATTGGAGCGCCTATCTAAGGTGATTAGCGTAAAGCGGTATAACCCACTCTCTGCCCCAGGAGGATGGCGTATCCATAATGGGTTTCCCCACGTTAATAAAAATAAAAGTCGCGTGAGTGAAGTTAGCATAGTTAGTAAGTATAACATAATGCTAAGTCTGTATATTCCTATATGGTGCTATAGTCAATTAAAATATGCTCTTTCTATATTTATGTGATTTATCTCCCATCAGTCTGTAAAAGACATAAATTTTATAAACACAACGCACCGTTTAATATCTTGACAATGAGAGCAAAGTTCAGTAAGTTCAGGACTCTAAAGGAATGCCGGTTCGCGGGCGCGGAGACGCGAACTCAGCGTTAGTGGAGGTGCTACGGTACCTAACCTTCGACAAAATCACGATTAGCCACTATTTATATCGACATTTCGGAGGTATTTGTATTGAAAATGAAGACAAAGAAGAAAATTTTAAAATTATTATAATTATAGTATTTTGTGATTTTACCATTTCACAGTTAAAGAACTGGATTAAAATTAATGGAACGTGTTTTCATACGAAAATAAAATCCGTTCTTGTTTTGTCTTTATAATATCTTATCATCTATTTTAAATTTATTACTAAATCATTCTATTTTTAAATGCCTGTTAAATAAATGGCCTTTTGGTTTATATACGATTTTTGAATGATCTCTATCTTTTATTCTTACTAAATTTTTCATATGAAGTTACAAAAATTTCAAGTTAATTATAACGTGCGAACTAACTACAGCTCTTTTAGTGTATTGAGCAGAGGGACAAGTATTTTAAACAATAGCGGTGTTATTACAAAAAAGTTAAATATCTATTAAATACTTGCTTTAAAAAGGTTTAGTTTTAAATGCACTGCGCTCACTGAATGTTCGCCATCTTGCTCTTTTGTCTCGCTTTGGTTAGGTTAGGTTTGCGAAAAACGATAACGCGAACTTGCCTCAGGCGAGCGCGGTGCATTTAATACGAAACCTTTTTAAAGCAAGTATTCAATAGATATTTAACTATTTCGTAATAATACCGTATATGTTCGTCTTCATACAGAGACAGTCGTAGAGTCGTGGATTCTACTATTAACTTCAATGTTTGTGTATTTGCATAACCAGTTCAAAGCATCGCCAAACGACGTTTCTAGAACTCATCCTGGCACACCACTATTACATGTCGTTCACTATTTGTATCTCATAATACATCTTGACTTTGTAAGCTATGTAATAAATCACTACCTCACTATTCAACTTGAAAAACGATTCAGACTCCTATAAAGAATCAATGCTTCTTAGCATACACTAGGCTTATTTACATTGAAACGGAATACTAAGACTTCAAAAGAGAACTACGATACGACTTTAACAAGATTAATGCGTTAAAAAAAGCTAATTGTCATTATTTATATAATCTATCCATCTATATTTTAATCTATCTAATTATCTAATACCTTTAAACGATTTAAACTTTAAACAATTCTTGTATATTTTTATATTTGTATATATTTAGGATCTCGAAAACGGCGTTATCTAATTCCGTGAAACTTAGTATATAGGTAGATATCGGTTGCTTGGAAAATCCCTCTAACCCCAGTTCGAATCCGAGTGACGCAAAGAGATATCTTTTATTAATATATATCTTTTCTCTAATAGAAAATCATAATTTTGTGAGACAAACCTAACAGTTTTATTTTAATTTAAAAATGTTTTTTTAAAGAACCGAGCTAGGCTAGGTCGTCAGGTACTCGTTATTAAATAAGGTGCCGATTTCAAGTCACTCTATAATAGTATCATCATATGAGGTCGTCTTCTAAGTAATAACATGGTGTCGAATACCGGCGAAAGTATAGAATAGCATAAACTATTCACGCACGACCTCAGGGTCAGTATACATTCTGACATGTGTCAATTAAGACGCACTCCATCTCCAGGCGTGGATCGGTTTGGGCATGTTTATGGAAAATCTACGTCAATGTGATTGATTCACTGTTCTAACTAAAGTAATATATTGTATATTATAATAATATAGATGTGTCTTATGTTCGTGCTGTTACGTATATATATATATATCTATTAAAGAGCTAAAGTTTGTGAGTTTGTGACGTTGTGACATTGTAGAGGGTAATCTCAGGAACTACTGGTCCGATTTAAAAAAAAATCTTTCAATGTTATATAGCTCATTTATCGAGGATGGTTATAGGCTATGGTATCATCACGCTAAAATCTATAGGAGCGGAGCACCAACGAAGAATGTTTAAAAATCGGGATTTTTTTCCTCTTGAGAGCTTCCGCTGTGTGTTAGCATTAGCCCAAAGTAACTATTCCACGTGAACGAAGTCGCAGGTTGAGGCTAGTCTATACATATAATAAGAATGGAAATTTACAGTGTCTGTACTTTTTAGATAAAAAATATAAAAAAATTGTTGCAGGTATCTTGGAATAGGTAATAAGATATATTTCAAACATTTTAAAAAATGTCTGTCTGTCTGTTTGTTTGAACATGCATCACTGCGATTTTAAAAGTACTGCCTGCGTTCACGATATATCTCAAAACCATAAAGTATGTCCTCGAGTAACATTTTGTCTTAGGTTCTTTAACATCGGTTCTCTATATCTATATAATAAGAGTTATTGTAGTTTTAATGACGACGCAACTTAAGTAAGAGAGAAAAGTAGATAACAATCTGCCATTTTTCAAGAAACGAGTCTACTCCTTTCTCAAAGGCCGGCAATGCATTTGTGATTCTTCTCGTTTCGCAGGTGTCCCGTCAATAGTATAAAAAAAAAGTAAATACAAACAGATGATTTTATAAGTCACTGTTTTTGTTAAATCAGGTTCCACGCAGACGTAGTCTAGCATACAAGTAAAATGGTAGACGTGTAGATTTGTGCGCGTCACACAAAAATTACTGGATAGATTTCAATCATTTTTTTTATTTACTTTTCTTAGATACTTGGCCTTTATTAAATTATCACCGTATATTTGCTATGAATATAGTAAAGTTTTATGAAACTATAATTTCCATAAGCACAATGTATATAGCGATGTGTATTTTGCTGATGTGAGAAACGGGGTAAACGGTGTGATGCGCATACGTAGAAGTGGTGAAGTAAACCGATAACATTAACAAAGAAAATTAATAAGCAAAGTATATTCTTGTTTTTAATTTTTATTTGTGTTTTTCCTTCTGTTCACAACATATATTGTAGTTTAATAAACAAGACAGACGAAGTCGCCGACATCGGCTAGTGTTTCTATAAAAGTATCTATTCTATAAGCTGATGAGTTTGTTTGCTCGAACGCACTAATCTCAGGAACTAATGTCCGAATTGAAAAAATTCTTTCAGTTTTAGATAGCTCATTTATCAAGGAAGGCCATAGGCAGAGCACCAATGAAGAATATTTCAAGATAGGTTTTCGTCTTCCTTCTCTGAACTTCCGCTTCGTGTTAGCGTTATCACAAAGTTACTATTCGACGCGGACGAAGCCACGGACAGAAGCTATTATTTAATATCTATAAATCAATCAACAAATTTAGTAACCTATTGTTTTGAAATCTTAAAGTCAAATTGATATTTGCTTAATGCATTTTACAGAAAGGCTTCTTATTTTATACCTATATTTTATAAATGTTAAGAACATTTATTATTATGCATATTGATTGCAGCTGCATTCTCATCAAAGTCTTGAATTATTGAAATTAATACATATAAACTTTTACGACATATAACTAAATTATTCAGAATTAATGAAGGTTAAATTCTAGTCTACAATATTATCTACTAATACTTAATTTATTTCTGGTTATATGCAACTCATAAAAATTTTCCAAATTAATTCATATAAATAGGTATTAAATTAGAAGGCCAGAAGCATTCAATAGATGAACATTTTTCTGGTGACGTCATAAGTAAAATTTATGTTGTAGCACTCACAAGAATAACTTTAAACGTCCGACGTAATTATTATATTAAAAGTATGAACTAAATTGAACAATAAGTAAAAAAATGCGTGCGTCAGTGCGTTTTAACTTATTTCATTTTATCATAACTGCTTATCTCCTATTGAAGAGCGTAATTATGTGCAAAATAAATAATACTCTGGAAAGTTTTATATTATAGGGGGCGAACAAACAGGCGGGTCCCCTGATGATAAGTGATCACTGCCGTCCACCGAAACTAGCAACACCAAGGAAGCCGTAAATGTTGTAGTGGCCTTTTAAAGAAGTGTACGCTCATTTCTTGAAGGCTTGTAACTCATAATGGTTTGGAAACACACACAGGGTTGAAGTACGAGGCAGAAATGACCTCGAGAACCTCACCGAGGAAGATCTCCACCCATCCAGATGGTGTGGATAAAATGTTCTATCTGCCGGACGGAATCCAGTTGAAATCGATTTACACGTTTCGTATTTTATTAGCCTGAATATTTGTTGTATATAAAAGACATTCCTTTTTTTCTTATATGTGAATAGATAAATAAAAGCTTTTTTTAACATACAATCTATTTCAATTTTTCTTTGAATACTAAATTCTTTAAGAAATCGTTTACAAACTACTTGATTTACTACAAATTACTTATCACTATGAAAGCTGTGTTTGCATCTTTAAATTGTACAACGATGTTACTTATTTCACAAGTGTCTTCGTAATTTACCAAGTACAGATCGATCAGCCCCTATTATTGCGAGAGGTCGGACGTGTTCAAACACCGATTTCGTGTCGTTAATCTGAGGCTATGTCTCGACGATGTGAGATTCGACATTGGAGGCTCACCTCACGTATACGACTAAAAATAACTACGTGTAATCATAATAGAACTAGCAATGTGATTTATAAATGTAAACCATAATCTGTATGTAATACAACCTTTGCCGTGTATTTACACTAAGTGTGAAATGTAGTGTAAAACTTTTACCCTAAAAGAGAGTTGGGATTTTGCTTAGTTAAATTATTAAAACTATAATGCGTTGATCAACGTACAAATCCTCGCGACGAAGTCTGAACTTTCAGTAGGAAAGATAACGTTATGATAAAACCATAGCATATTGATAGGGCTTAGGGCTCTATATAGGTCTCCCTACTCAATAGTCGTGTTTACGCCTGCTTAACAGCGTTGACAATAATTACAAATTTAAAAAATTAAAGAACATAACAATCCAGCTTTTTCACTACTTAGCAAATTAAAAATTGCTTTACACTTTCGTCGAAACATATTGCTGCGTTTGGTTTTTAATTTACCGTACCAAACCAGGACCTTTTTTTTTCGAACTGACTACGCTATTGACCTAGCAAGGTCACAGCTTCACCGAACTACTAAGGCGAGCGTTTAAGGCACTCAGCCGATTTTATTTGGGCAACTAGCTCAAGGGTGCACGGCACATCTCGGCTTGGTTGTTGCCTGTTACATGCAAACTCGCAACCTATCTCAGCCAACCTAGCTAACTATTCATATATGTTTGAGTTGTTGAGACGCATATGTGTACCAAGCATACACGCCTCAACAACTCCTTCATATATTTATTATCGGAAAATTAAGAGTTTTTCAGTTCGATAAGGGAAAAAAAAGTAAACCCTTCCACTTTCATGTGTAAGCGTGTATGCGTGCACGTGTGTGGGGGTGATCGTGTAGTGTTGTAGCGGGGATGTATATTTCTGTGTCACCGTATCGCGCAAGCAACGCACTCAAGGGCTCCCTACCGAGGGATCGAACCTAGGCTTGAGCCGCTGCCGTGGGAGGCCTAATCGAGTGTGCGGGAGCGAAATTAACCCCCAGACCACGGCGGCGTGATCTGTGGTTACGCAACGCAACGTTAAGTACGGGTTCATAGTTTGCGGCGGATACCACTAACGGACTGGGGAATCATTCATCTGATTAGTAATACTTAGATGATTATTTTATCTTAAACTCTTTAGATAACAATAATTAAAAACAAAATAAAATAGTATAAATACCGGCCAGTACATTTATTAATCTACTATTTTCAAAGCAAATTATCCCAAACGATGTCACTACGTCTGATGATCATGATCTCATGATCTCTACCTCAAAATGTATCGAGGCTGTCAAACACTGAAAAATTCTTCCGTCTGTTCCATGCCTATTCACTATATTGCCACGTATTTACTAGGAAAACATTGACTGAGCTCAGGCTTACTCAAGACGGTATCGCACAACATCAGCCGATAATACTATGTACCAATTAAATACAAATAAGTAAAACCATACACGTAAATAATGTACAGATCATTAGAACAGGACAAAAACCCAACGAGCGGACTACTGGTAGATACGAGTATATAACAATCATAATAATTTGACCACCATTCTAGTTAACATAACGTCATCATCATGCATCCCTTACAGGAACAAACAAACTTAATTACAAAACAGATTGACTTAATCTGTAGGTATTTGATTATTTAGAATTACCAAAAAAATAATTTGCATTTCAAATCTAAAATTAGTTTTTCATTTAATTAATTACTTCATGATTTTTTTCCCATAGTTTTTAAGTTATTAAACAATGTTTTATTGTTCTATTTTATTTACTTGTTGCTTTTTAGTGTTTTTCTTTATTGTATCTTCTATTTTATTATTGTCTTCTGTATCGTATTGAAAATGCTGTAATCGACTATAATTAGTGGTATAATTTTTACAATTTTCATTTATGTTTTAGCTATATTTTTATGTTCCAGTTCTCGATTCTTTCTGGTAAATAAATAAATAGCAACTAAAAAGTTTTTTAAATTCAAAATACTGAATAATTGCGAATTTTAGTGATTGTCTAGTGATAGAAAGAAATTTGAGTTTAATAAATGAGACCATAATTTATAATTTTTTCCAGTATCAAGATTAAAAATGAAAAAACGAACTTTTTTGGGTTTTATATCTATACTAATATATAAAGCTGAAGAGTTTGTTTGTTTGTTTGGTTGGTTGAACGCTATGATCTCAAGAACTACAGTTCCGATTTCAAAGTTTCTTTTAGTGTTAGATAGGCTCATTTATCGAGGATGGCTATAGGCTACATATCATCACGTTAAAACCAATAGGAGCTGAGCACTAATGAAGAATGTCTCAAAATCGGGCTATTTTGGAAGCTTCCGCTGCGTATTAATGTCAGTATTATATGCGTTGCCATGGTAACGCGATAACATTCTATCAAAAATATTTTCATAGTTTATTTTGTATTCCTATTCAATAAGTTTATTCTACGTTAGTTTTGTTTTCGATTTTTAATTATACGTGTTACGTTTATATCACAAACATTTATTAAGTTTATTTTGTGTTGTTATTCAGAAAGTTCAGTAGTAATAATATTCGTCCAATAAGACAGTCGAAGGTATTAATCCATACAGCCAATTCTGAAGTTGTCAATATAGTTAGTTTTCTTCTATGTCCAAGTTAATGTAAAGGTATAAGCGCCGAATCCTCTACATAATATAACGTAATTTTTTATCTTCTTAATCTTCAAGACCATAGAATTAATGCTTCGTGGTTTTATTTTTCATTCATTTCACTTATGCAAAATAAACGAACGATATATAATACGCAACCAATTTCTACACGATATAGAATCATGTAACACAATATAATGAAAAAAATATAAAATCCACTACATGACAGACTGAAATCCCGCCAAACACTCTTAAAAAACTCTATTCTACATTAGTTTTTTTGCCAATTTTTTATTTGTGATATATTACGTATCATAAAAGTAAAGTGAGTGTAATTTATATTAAAATAAAATATTTTTGGTGAATACAATCTGTGATGCTACAAACATCAACATTTTTTTTAACTCTGTCGATATGTCTGTTTTTTTATTTGTTCCGGGTAATCTCCGAAACGACTGGACCTATTTGAATGTTTTTTTTTTCTTAGAAATGACTACGCTTAATAGCTTCACCGGACTACAAGTAATATTTGAACGGGAATTTTACGGGCAAATAAGTAACTAATTAGCTGTTTTATTTAATATTGTTCGATAATGTGTAGCTTCATATTTTCATTATTTTCTTATATAGTGTGAGCACTGAAGGTGATATATAGTTTAAAATTCCAATTATGTGGCTGATCATAATCTCAGCCCATTCGATACACTATTAGTATTCACATACATAATGTACACGTTACCTGTTACAGTAGATGATGTGCGTGTGATACAAATATTTTTGAAATAGTATTATTGTAATTTACACTAGATGTGTAATCACAATTTTACATTTATTTAATATATTTAAAAAAACGCGTGCGAAGCCGCGGGTAACAGCTAGTTAATAATACTATAGCTCGTTATAGTTATAACTACTAAACAAATGAATCTGTTAACAAACAAAGGAGAAAATTGTATTGAACCGTTTTATCTTATAAATACTTTTATAAATTGACTATCCGCGGTTAGTGTGTTCACAGCTTTTATAACAACGCACATTTTTACAATAATCTGTCATGTATAGTGTTTATAGGCGGACAGATTTGTACAACCTTCCACCTCTGTCCGCGTCGTAATTTTTCATTGCACAACACCGACTTGTTAGAATATTTCATAATATTCAAACAATCGACTATTCTTACATCATAGAGTAGTTAGGAATGAATATAATTTGTTTTGGTTATAAGTGGAAAAAATGTCGTATAATACTGGTCAATATGCACTAACTAATCAGAGTTCTTATATACAAAGACATAATATAGATACAATGACCATACATTTTTTTTTCTAATGTGTAACTTGTATATTTAAGACTTACTTTCGTAGACATATTACGTAGAACTCGCCTTCCCTTCCCCACTTCCAATACCCCAATCCCCTGCTCCTCCCTCATCCTCCTACCCTCAAACACAGGCTGGCAACGCACCTGCGATTTCCCTGGTGTTTCTAGGGCCTATGGATGACGGTAATCACTTATCATCAGATGACCCACTTGTTCGTTTGCTTTATTTTTACAAAACGAAAACATAAAGTATATAACATAACAAGAAGTTTGAAAAAATATAAAGAGTTTACCTCTAATGTTAAGTTACATAGCCCAGCGATCATTGTTCGCGGTGAGAGGATCAATTCTATTAGGGAAAAGGCATTATTCAAAAGGCAGACAACAGCAACAGTCCCGCTAAGTCTTGAGCGAGCTTCCGCTAAATGAGCGCTTGTAACTCGCAACCCACCGCTCCAGCACGTCCGCGTATACCGCGTGATTGCGGCCAATTATTTTACGTTTATCTCTAATTACGCATGTGCTGCCAACGTTAGCGATTTATCTCGAATCTGCCCTTCGGTCCAAGATCTGATCGTTTTCCCGATCATTTCTCTACTCCTTCTCAACAAAACATAACAGATAAATCGGGTCATGCCGATCTCTTTGACAATCCGCCGAAGATTCCAATAGTTGTTTTGACTTTCACAAAAATAATATGAGAGATTCGTTCCGATTGTCATTTTGATTTAATCGGTGAAAATATAGCGAGAGTTAAGTGAATTCTTGGTAGTGACTTTTTTCGACCATGAAAGATTGCCACTTTGCACGTGTCTCCATACTGAGCTCACGCAGTGTGCTCCTTATTGACTGGTATAATGATCGTGCGTGTATTATTGGCGGGAGCAGTGAGACAGTATTAATGTATTGATAAGTCGTGCAAACAAAATGACGTGGCTGTTTTTTGGTGGGCATTCACAATGCGGTACAACGGTGAAATTAGGGTGCATTAATGCGACAAGGTCAGCGTGGTCGCGATGTCCTGTGTGGTCGGGTTCTTTTCAATTCATATTATCGCGGTTTATAATTTACCTCAAATTAATGTTGGGAAAGTAAATTAAAATTAACCAATATATACACTCAACCTGTTACATATAATATACAAAGAGAAACAAAGTAATATATTTTTCTATAATTAAAATATTATAACAATGCAATGATAAATAATAATAAAATGCAATTTTTTAATAGTTTAATACAATTATAACCCTCTTTATTAAAAATAAATTATTAAGTATAACTAGTATACCTATTATACTATCTAGGTTATATAACTCATTTCATAAAACGTGCGACATTTTCTCTACTAAACGAAATAATTTTAAAACAGCGATAGAGGTATATCAGTCTATTCACAAAATACAGCTTTAATTGGTTCAGTATTTCTTTTTATTTTTTTTCTCTCTCTTTCTGTTACTTTGTTATATTCCTAATATTTTAAAGTATGATTATAGAGCATCAATAATTTTTTTCATTTTTTTATTACATTTTCTGTTTCGATTTCTTTGTTTTTGTATTATTATGTTAAATCTATAAATATGTAAAATAGGTTAATATTTACTTTTATGAATATTTAATTAAGTGTTGGAGCATGCCGTGGTTGTCTCTAAATATGACTACATTTATAATGAATCATAACAGTCCTACTTTTTATATATTTACTAGTGTATTGTCATGTTGACGACCCTAAAATAAATAAATAACAATCAATCCTTTTGTAGGCATAATTAATCAGAAGTTTTATTAAATATTCTGTATTGAGAATGTGTCGTCGATCATTGAAAATATTTTTATAAGTGGAAATATCTGTACTTGGCTGCTGTAGCTGTGCTGTAGTACTTATTGTTTTTGGATAACGTTTATCCGTTCCATAATTAAAATCCCGCACTATTTTGTATAAGGTAATTTCGAACTTCATTTAATCTTACGTGGATATACTAACATTGGAAACTTTATTTCATAATTTAATGAGTACCAGAAAAATAACTCGCTGCTTGCTTGTAATTGCAAATGACGTATCTCTTGGGAACAGTACTCTTTTTTTGCATGAGAAGTACTCTATACTCTTTTCTGTATGTCTGGCAATCTGTAAACAAAATGTCATGATATTCGGTTTTGTCTTTAAGGCATGAAAGCGCAATGAACAAATAAACTTATATACGCATTTGTAATATTAGCAAGTATATAATAATATGTTTATATTAATATGAATATAATATAATTAAAATATGAAGTAAGCTAAGATTTTTTTTTACCAGGAGGCAAACGAACATGTGAGTCGCCTGATGTTAAGTGATTAACACCGTCCATAAACACCAGTAACACAAGAGGAGTCGCAAGTGCGTTGGCAACCTATATTGAGGAGAAGAGGCAAGGGGAGATGGAGAAGGGGGGGGGGGTGAAGATGGTCCTCCGGTGCTCTCGCTGATCGAACGAAACGCAACAATGCAAGCATTGTTACTTCACGTCTGTATTTCTGTGAGAAGGTAGTACTACTCCGGACGGGCTGACCTATTCATGCTGAAACCAGTGTCGCTTTGTCACCTATAAAGATAAAGGTATGCTTAACATATAAATGCATTTAATACACATTCACTTGTTTCTCAGAAAGTGTAAAAATGCATACCTTGCTATTTTGTGTACAAGTAAGATATTGTTCTAATGTTTTCAAAACAAAAAACAAGTTTTGGGTATTTTCGAATTTCTCTTTAAGGGCACTGCGTGCCTCCACAAAAAATACCCTGTATAAATCCTTAACAGATTATATACCAAAACCTTCCTTGCGAAACACTTGAAATCCACTGTATAAAGCCGCATGAAAATCCGTTGAATCATTTTTAAGTTTATCGCAAACACACAGACAGACGCGGTAGTGGACTCTGTTTTATACTATGTATTGATAATAAGAATGTAAGTCTAACTAGTCTGTACTTTTAGATTTTTGTAAAAAAAAATATCTCAGGTGTCTAGGAATAAGTAATAAAACATATTTCAAATAATTTTCGAAATGTCTGACTGTTTATATGAACACACATCACTGCTAAAGTACTCAGTAAAACCTCACAAGGAAAATCATAAAGCACATTCTCGAATATGATTTAATCTTTGTTGCATTAAAATTGATTTGGTCTATCAAAAGTGATTCTAACTTTAATGAATATAATAATAATAAAATTACTAATAATAAAAAAAAAATTGCTCACGGATACGATTTTTACATATACAAAATACTACATGTAAGCAAAAAAAAAAAACTTTATTGACGACGCAACTTAGTACGTGAGAAAAGTAAATAGTAAATAGACTTAATATATTCAAATATATTCAGATTACTTTATTAATCATTGTTCTGTACATCAAGTTCCACGCAGGCGAAGTCGCGAGCACAGCTAGTTGATTATATTATCGCATAATATTAAAAAGTGGAAGTCGTTTCGCTAACTCATGTTGGCTCAACTATTCGTTCCATATTAAACACTTGACCGATAGAATTATCAAAAGCATTTATCTGACATCAGTGTGAAAAAAGGCAATCAAGTACCTATCAGTAAACGCCATCATTCGTCAGTGAATATAGTACATTTTTATACCTTGCCGATGACTAATTCTAGCCTATGAAAGTCTCTTTAGTCAAATGTCCGCAATGTTCCCAATACTTAACTGACAGGCTTGACCCAGATTAGAGCTAGGTTTTAAACCATTTTAAGCTTATTATATTACGAGATTATTTTTGTACTCATAACAGTTTCTATAGAATGATTATGTCTCAATAGCTTAGAGATTATCCTTAATTTACTTGAGATGATTTATTAAATTTTTAAGTGCTCATTTAAGTAAGCGTCAAAATACTGAAGTTTCAACAAAAATATTTTAATAATAGCTTCTGCCCGCGACTTCGATCGCGTGGAATATAAACCTCGATTTTTAAACATTCATCATTGGTGCTCTGCTCCTATTAGTCTTAGCGTGATGATATATTTGGCCTATAACCATCCTCGATAAATGAGTTATATAACATTGAAAGAATTTTTCAAATCGGACCAGTAGTTACTGAGATTACCCTCTACAACGTCACAACGTCACAAACCCACAAACTTTACCTCTTTATAATATTAGTATAGATTAAAGGTAACTGAAAAACAACATATAATATTACGATACTGACTGATATATATTTAATGTATAAGCTAAATCTTTTTTCGTATAGGATTGTTTGCTATCCGGTTTAAAATAACTCGCCACTAGGTAGCGCTAGCTAATATTTTATTAATAGGTAGTTATAGAAATGAAATGGGTCAGTATTCTTTTAACATTTTTAGTAATTACTGAGATATCTACGTGTTTTATATACTTTTTCAGTATAGAACTTATCTAGTAATGTGATTACAAGTGAGATAGTATTTAATAATTATCCTAATTTCGATATTAAAGTATTGCTTCAATATGTACCACTTTAGTTAGATAGTAGCTTTGATTATCTAAAATATATATAATGTTTTTCAATTTAATTACTCGTTAGCGTATAGATACAATCACCCTGAACCAATTATAGAATTAATTAAAATCGTTGTTAGTTCGCCAAATGTTTTAATGACGGCATTTCAAACTCTGTGTTTATTAATTAATCAAACTTTAGATGCACTAAATTTATTTATTAAAATACCTAATACTAAAGAGATAAATAAATGTACGTACCTCATATATAAAACGAAACACGAATATTCTAAATTATTGTCAATAATTCATAGTGTAGATTAATAACTTGTATTAAACGACTAGCTGACCCGTGCAACTTCGTTTGCACGAAATTGGTTATCACGCGAAAAAAATTGTTTTTTTTTTATCGTAGCACGGCAAAATGCCTGCACTATGCCTGATGGTAACCACAGTATAATCCAAAAACAATAGCGACCACCGAGTGACACACTATACATCGCTGGTTGCCACTATCATGCCGGCCTACAGAAAGCTGGATATGCACAGGCTGATCCCGAAACGCGACGCGCAGAAGCGAGTCACTATTACGGATTTTTTCGCCATGTACATGGTGGTTGTGACCCAGTCAGGCCGTAAAGCCCTACCACCCCGCAAATAAAACTGATACCCTATTGCAGCTACAACTACCATTTCCAATTGTGAATCCAAACTATCCACGGATTCACTCAAATATATACTCAGATTACATGTTTGTTTTTT
>JACEII010000008.1:11060971-11202651 GCA_014332785.1 Antheraea mylitta
TACTCAGATTACATGTTTGTTTTTTTTAAATAAGCCTAGTACCCGTTCGTAGCGTCATGTACCAGGATCAATTAAAATAAAAACTAACCTACATAAAACTGAATAAGCATCTCTACCACTTACTTTATCCTAACTATCTTCAACTTGTATTAAACCTTTTTATACTCCATTGTATTAAAGAAAAATATATGAACACCGTATCAAAGCGTCAAACATCGCGCCGAAAGCGTCAAATGTCACTTGCTTGAAACTATTGTCTAAGAGTTATAAACTGTTTTGAAAACGTATTTGAAATATATTTCCAATATATTTTTATAAATAATCTCTGTACCACTCACAACATAGTACCTATCACCTTCAAACCAAGCCAGTTTTATACATCAGGTTCAATCCCTCGGTAGGGATCCCTTGTGTGCGTTGCTTGCGCGATACCGTGACACACAAATATACATCACTGCTACAACACTACACGATCACCCCCACACACGTGCACGCCTACACACTTACACATGAAAGTGGAAGGGTTTACTTTATTCCCTTATCGAACTGAAAAACTCTCAAAATTTTCTGATAAAAATATATGCAGGAGTTGTTGAGGCATGTATGCTTGGTACACTTATACGTTTCAACAACTCATATATATATGAATAGTTAGTTAGGTTAGTTAAGATAGGTCGCGATTTTGCATGCAACAGGCAACAGCAAAGCCGAGGTGTGCCGTGCACCCTTGAGCTGATTGCCAAAATAAAACCGGCTGAGTGCCTTAAGCGCTCGCCTCAGTAGTCCGGTAACTTATATACGTATATAAGTTATTGAAACATGCATGTGTACCAAGCATGCGTGCCTCAACGACTCCTATATGTATTTTGTGTAGGAAAAATTCTTCTAAACTATATAGGATAGGATAGGATAACGAGAAATAGGGGTAGAACTCTTGTGTCACTGTATTGTGTGAGCAGCGTACTCAAGGGGAACACGCCGAGGGAACAGATCTAGGCTTGAGCCGTTGCCGAGGAGGGCCTAATTTAGTGTGCGGAAGCGAAATTTACTCCCAGACCACGACGGCGTGATCTGCGGTTATGCGGGTGTGGGCGAGAACACGCTCTGTTTGAAGAAACAGGTTGGTATTGATCGTTCGCTGACGTGATTGAATCAGGAGGGTCGGTAAAAATGTGTCGTGGTCGTCTTCTATACTGCACAGCGTTGGGTACGGGTTCATCGTTCGCGGGGGATACCACTAACGGGCTAGGATGATTCGCGGCTTTTTCGAAATAACTACATGTGAGTGATTTTATATACGCCCAGACAGAAGGCATCTCCAGCTCCTGTGGAGATACTTATGCCGGACGTACCATGGGGCACCGGTGATTTTACGTAGGGCTCGGTTCTGGAGAACCTGCAACTTGTGAATACGATTTTGCGCATGTGCAAAGACCGAACAACTTTACGTCATAATCGGACGGATGCAAGTTTTATATAAAGTGAGTTTATGTCTGGGGGACATTTTTCTCTTATGACAAAGCAAATGATAGAAACGACCCAAGACCATATGGCTTTGTTTCGCACTCTTTCTGTGTGTGAATCGAAATTTAAGTGTTTATTTAAAGTGACACCGAGATATTTCACCTCGCCGGCCCAAGGTATTTTGGTTTCGTATAACCTGATGGTCGACGACGCATATATTTAAGATGGCGTCAATCCCAAGTCATACATTTACGTTTATCGTTGTATATGGTGGTCAATAATGTTTAATAAAATGAAATTTGTTCTTTGCTATGGAAAAAAATAATTGGTTTGAAATTTATTATTGGAACGAAGTTCCTTACGGCAGGCTTGGAGGAGATAGGATTTTGCTGCACGACCGAACTGAAAAAAATGTGATAGTAAAACCGTAACAAAAGTACATGGAATAAAACAGTTAATGAGACGTGCGCAGGCGCGACAGTCGTATACACAAGCGAGTAGTGTATAATACCTTTCCCTTTCTCCTTTTTTGTAATTATTTCTATTTCTATGTAATTTTATGTTGTCAAACAAAAATAAAGAGACATATTTTGTTATTTTAATTGATAATTTGAATTGCGATTACATAAAATTGAGCACGATTTTTTTTTTTTGCAAATAGTGTCGATTCTACATTAGCCGAAGGAACTTCGTCCCTACCTGGTGTCCCACGACACCACATTCTTTTTTTTATTTATAAAATATATCAGCGGGTATATATATGATTGTTTATAAAAAATGTGTCTGACTGTTTAATTTCCTTTAAAAGTTATTGAAAAAAATGTTCCTAAACCTATTATTGATTAATCATAAATCAAAATTAATTAAATCAAAATGCCTATTAAAAATACAACGTTAACCTGCTACCAAGTGTCCTAAATTCTGTCTATTGATATATTGATAATTTCTGTAGGTGGTAGAGCCACGCTGAAGCTATTACTGGTTTCAGCATGAATGGGTCGGCTCGTTCGGGCTAATACTGCCCTCTCACAGAAAACCGACGTGACATAACAGTGCTTGCATTGTAGTGTTTCGTTCGGTCAGTGAGAGTGCCGGAGGCCCACCTCTCTTGCCCTTTCCTTCTTTCCCTTCCCTTACCCTCCCCCATATACAGGTTGGAAACGCACTTGAAAATCCCCTGGTGTTGCTAGTGTCTATAGACGGTGGTGGTCACTAAACATCACGTGACCCACCTGTCGTTTGCCTCTTATGATACAAAAAAATATATATTCATATATTAAAGAATCAGGTACTCTAAAATTTTTGTTCTTTCAACGTTGCCGGCTCTTGTACTAAGGTGTCGCAAAAAAGTCTAGTTACGTTAACTACAAATTTTTACTTTTCGTTATCCTGGAGAACCTCTTGCGTTTTATGGGACAAAAACTATCCTGGATGTAGGCTTGTAATATCAGTTATCACTCTGTTAAGTTTCGTTAAAATTGGTTCAGTACTTTCAGAGTAATATGGGTTTAGATTCTAGACTTTAATCCTTTATCCTGAAGAACCCTTTGAGTTTTATGGGACAAAAAGTACATTTGATGTAATCTCGTTATATTAGGTATCACTATGTCAAGTTTCGTCAAGATTGGTTCAGTACTTTCAGAGTGATGCGTGTGCATAGGGACAGACAGACAGACAGATAGACAGACAGAAAGACAGACAGACAGGCAGACAAAAATTGTAAAAAGATTTTTTTTGGCTTCTATATCGATAACATAGTCTACCCTGATTAAAATTTTCAAAAAATATTTAATGTACAGATTTCGCCTTGTTACAGTTTTATTATAGTATAGATAGATTATGGCTCAGCAAGAGCCTGACCACATGGGAGCGGATAAATTTATTGGGGGTAAGCATGTGTGACGAGGTATTTGTATCATTGGTGAGACTAAGTAATCCCTTTAACGCAACCTTACCCTCTCACTCCATGACCAATCTACTAAGGGTACAACACCTATCGGAGGATCGAATGTAGTGCTGATTAGGTAGTCCCTGCTAGTCAAAAGGTGTTAGAATTTATCATGGGGTTTTAGTCCGTGCGACTCGGGCACATCCATCCTCTGCTACCCGGCGGGATAAATATCCGTTAAGGATTTCCCTCCCTATGAACAAAGAAAGTGAAGTCGTGTGAAGAGTCACATTCTACTCGAGGTGATCCTGACTCGTTGAACACTGCGTATGTAGATCGGAGAAGCGATGAGCAAGCTAGGGAGTCAGTATCCAGTACCGGGCCGAGGCGTATACCCTGACAGATGGCGCCTCTCGTGGTACTCCACTCCTCATCAGAGAGAACAGGGAATTAATTGACGTAGGTTCGTAACCTGTATTGAACAGGAGCTTGTAATGGAGGAAGATATATAACTCTAGCATGGTCTTAAGGCTTTTATTAAATTCTAGGAGAGAAACGAATATGCCAGTCACCCGGTGTTAAATGATAATCGCCGTCCATAGACGCTACCAACACCAGTGGTGTATCAAGTGCGTTGCCAACCTGTGTTTGGGAGAAATGGGAAAAAGGGGAGGGAGGAGAGGAGAGGGAAGTGGAAAGGTGGTGGGTCTCCGGGTCGCTCACTGACAATGCAAGCACTGTTACTTCACGTCGGTGTTTCTGTGAGAGGGTGGTATTACCCCGGACGAGCCGACCCATTCATGCTGAAACCAATAATAGCTTGAGCGTGGTCTACCACCTAAAGCTTCTATAGCTTTAACCGTGAAGCTGAAAATCTATCGTCAAGCACCTATAGATTTGTTCCTGCAGCCACAGTTGATTCCATGTCATCATTTGACATCAGATTGTGGCCAAAACACTAAATTCTATAAAGTAATAAAAACATATATACACTAATATGGTAATCCAATCTCAATTTCAACGAAATATTTGTAAATAATTTATAATAACGACCTTGTAACGTTACCTCTTAAATAATAACTACAGTGTGTCTAGACAAGTATTAAGGAAAACAAGTCATAAGACGATAGATGAATTAATGAGATCAGTTATAAAGTTCTCACGGTCACCGCTGTTCGATACTTATATCGAGGCGCGGAGTCGCTTCGAATGCATTTATATTACTGCGGCAATAAAAACATTTTGTAACATTACTATGATTCTTAATACATGATATTTATAGGTTGTAGAACCACACTGAAGCTATTACTGGTTTCAGCATGGATGGGTCGGTTCGCCCGGGGTAGTACTACCATCATTGAACACCGACATGAAGTAATGCTTGCATTATTGCGTTTCGATCGCTTAGTGAGACCGCCGGAGGCCCACCTACCCTCCCCACTTCTTATCCCCTCCCTCCAAACACAGGCTGGCAACGCACTTGCAACTCTCCTAGTGTTATTAATGTCTATAGACGGCGGTAATCACTTAACATCAGGTGAGACACCTGTTGGTTTGCCTCCTATTACATAAAAAAAAATGTCACACGCTTTTATTGTTATTATTTCTTGTATATATTGTTCTCGGGGTGGTCGAGAGTTTTTCGGAACTCGCGTACATTTACTTATTGAAATTGATAACATTATCGGCTGACGGTGAAGGTAATCATCGTGAGGAAACCTGAAGCTGAGAAATATTTGTGCAGCATCACTGTATGTGGGAAAATATATAACTGTGAATTATTTGGAACTTGATATCTTCAATACGTCATGAGCTAGCTGGGTGATTAAGCCCAGACCTCCCTTTATACTTACAGTACTCAATACTGATTCCGCGTTAGTTTTTTTTGCATTCAGAAATTATGGTGGATGGATTAGAGATAAAAGGATGTGGTATAAACATTCTCTGTAAATAAGTACCTGTATCTATGACATGATATATTACAGCACTGCCTAACAATTACCTATAGTAGGATAAATGGTATTGCGCGATACAGTGACATAAAAATTAACATCACTGCCACAACACTACACGATTACCCCCACACACGTGCACGCCTACACACTTACATATGGAAATGGAAGGGTTTTATTTTTTCCCTTATTGAACTGGAAAAACTCTAATTTTCCGATAAAAAAAATATATGGAGGAGTCGTTGAGGCGTGTATGCTTGGTACACATATGCGTCTCAACAACTCAAACATATATGAATAGTTAGCTAGGTTAGCTAAGATAGGTCGCGAGTTTGCATGTAACAGGCAACAGCCAAACCGAGGTGTGCCGTGCACCCTTGAGCTAGTTGCTCAAATAAAATCGGCTGAGTGCCTTAAGCGCTCGCCTTAGTAGTTCGGTGAAGCTGTTAAGACCTTGCTAGGTCAATAGCGTAGTCAGTTCGAAAAAAGAAAAAAAGGATAAATGGTATAAAACCTTTCCTCATGAGACAACGCTTACGGCAACTTTTACGATGATTGGTGAGAGGGTGTTTGAAATTATCATTCTCAGATATACAAATGTCCATTTTCATATATATCGATATGACAAAATATTAATATAAAACCTATATAAATATAATATTGTTACATTAAGATCGCGTGACAAATGAGTCCGCCCTAAGCAAGACACAGCTTCTGAGCATTACCGCCATTCTCAAGAAGAGATGACTGCGTTAGCTAGGGCATGTGCATCGAATGCAAACGACTCGCTTGCCACAAATTCTGCATGGAGAGGTTGCACATGCAAAGAGGTCTCTCAGGCGTCCTATTCTCCGTTTTAAGGATTATTCTTAACGTGACACGGCTGCATTTAACATCTCAAACAGTGAATGGGAGGAGCTAGCCGTGGACCGTGCTAAATGGTGTCGCCTAATCTTTGAAGGTCAGTCAAAGCACGACGTCGCCTAGTTTCTACTACTCAAAGAAAAACGGATAAGGCGTCACGAGCAGGCCTCCAACCCCCGTCCACCTAGGCATACGTACACTTGCCAGATGTGCTGCCGACGAATACTTTCCCGGATCGGTCTCACTAGTCACCTACGAAAGTGTCTTCGGAATGCTACTTAAATCATCTGTTAGAGATGAAAAAGCCTACAGTACATGACATCTTGCATATTATGTATATCATTTTATTCGGTAGACAACATTAAAAATGCTGTATTATTTATCAACGCAGTTACATACAGACGACTGGATTGTATCTCTAGTAATATTATATATTTACAAAGTAGGTATCATAACAAATCGAATGAGTGCTCAGTTAGGTATTTTATTAAATACAAATTCGCTAACACAGTAATCAAACAAGGTTATAAAATGTAATATGTAAATAATTTTTGATGCAGTAACCGCACCTCGCCAGACCGCTGCGCCGCGCTGTGAGCACACCAAATTGGATCCGTCCAGCTGCGATCGACAGTTTGACGTACATTCATACTGTGGATACATTCTGCCTGGGAGTGTCGGCTCCCACGATACATAGATAAGATTGCGAATGACTGATGCATAGGACAACATGTAATAGATCAACTGCAGCTAGATACAAAACTACTCGGGGCCGCATAATGGCTCATTTGTTGAGATAAGTGTCAATGTTAACTTCATTTCATTTCGGAGAAATGACTCGTCCATTCTACTGGAGTAATAACGAAACACTTATCGGAATTAGTTCTTTAATAGCGTATGTATGGAGCAGAACAAAATCTATTAACTTTCATAAATTTGTTAAATAATCTTACTTTTTTATATAATAATTAATTAATCGACTAAGTCTCACATTTACAAATGATTACGTTTAACCTGACACATTATACTCTGAAGTATAGAAAGATCATTAAACACTTTGTTGATGGTATATGGGAATAGAACCATATCGTTGCTTTATTATTCTGAAGTATTATTTCTCTACTGCGAATACGTTGTTTTATGCTTCATAATAATCTCAATATTGTTATTTGTAAATAAAATGGTCGAGGTCTGCCGTTCTAAGCGTATCATGCAAAAACTACTGCATAGATTCTGATCATTTCCTGATTAGATTTACTTCTTTGACACTTTGATCCTTATATAAAAAAAGAAATATTATGATAGCTTCATTTTATTACAAATAAATAAAACTTTGATAAAGTACAATTTTCATAAGGATTATGCGTTCAGCAATGCATGTTTTCTTCTTATGGAGAAGTGGGGTCCAAAAAACATATTTTGCTCAGAAAATTATTGAAGTATTATTATCAGAAAGACAAAATTGTACTTTCGTTAAAATTAAAGATATTTATATGTTTATTTACGGTTGTGGATTGTGCAATAGTCAACAGTCCGATGAATAATATAATAAATAGCAATAATATGAAGAAGCAAACTAGACTAAAAACTTACAACGCTTTATATTATCCTACTAACTATCTAATTATATAACACTTATACATGTAATAACTTATATTATATAGTAATAATATATAAAAATATAATATTTAAAAATTAAACTACCTATGTAACATTTAACAAGAAAAAATTAATGAAGAAGTAAAATGAATATACATATCAAGAATATTGAAATATAATTTATCGAATATTGTATAAATAGTCATGGATAAAAATGTGTTTAGATTGTCCTTTCGAATTTACAGCAGTATACTCTATTGTTTATATTACGGAAATGGGGTATAACTAAAATCTACATTTGATATTACTTTTATGGTGCCAGGACGATTTTTGATTTATGAAGTTGCTGAAGTTAATTTAAAATTAAAATCACTATTTAAACTATAATATGACAAGTACAATTATTATTTACTTTTTTATTTTGAACGCAAAGAAGTTCTTATAATCTTTTACGTTGGTAGCATAAATCGCTCAATCTCATAATCTCATTGCAATGGTGATGTAAATTTACCGGAGAAATCTATTCATATCGCAAACTTTCATAACAATTCAATGATTGATTACATAAATTTGAATACTAATGCTGTTAAAACCAAATTAAATTCATATGCGGCATCGGATAAAACACGTCGCAAGAGGCTGATAAATTACCAAAATGATGATTAAACCACTATTGCGTATACATTCATCTGAGTGTGATGTATCGTAATCAGACATGCATGTTGCAAATTTAAATATATATACTACACACTGTCCGCGGTTTAGTCCACGTTTTTTTCTCGAACTGTAAGCATACATACCTCAACAACTCTTATATATATTTCGTATCGGGTAATCTTCTAAACTATTTCAGTTCGATAAGGGAAAGAAACAAAACCCTTCCACTTTCATGTGTAAGCGTGTATGCGTGCATGTGTGTGGGGGTCATATGTGTAATGTTGTTGCAGTGATGTAAGTTTTTCTGTCACTGTATTGCGCGAGCAGCGCTCTCAAGGGCTCCACGCCATGGGAACGGACCTAGGCTTGAGCCGCTGCCGAGGAGGGCCTAATCTGGTAAAGTCCACGTTAATTTGTACTAATATTATAAAGAGGTAAACTTTGTCACGTTGTAGGACTGGAGCTACTAAACCGATATTGAAAATTCTTTCACTAATAGAAAACCACATGATTTGTGAATGTTATTAACCTGAAAAAACGAAAAATCTTTTTTGTATTAGTCGGATTTGCAAAGTAAGTCGGATAAAAAACCGTCAAACAAAAATTTTTCTTACGAACGCTGCGTTAACGATGAGAGATATATGATTCGAGTTCCAGAAAATCTATAACTTTATAGAGCTTGTTAATGCCTACGAGTGACAACATATGTATACTTTTATATTTAAGTCACAAAAAGTAGTTTTTTTATAAATGTTTGCCGCCCAACAAAGTGGGTACTGGTCAGCTATTTACAATATAAATATTTAATGACAATAAATCATAGCTTGTAATAATCAGGTCAAAACCTACTTTCCCCTTAGTGAAATAAATTTTCAAATCGGTAGAATAATTCTTAAGAGATTAGTTAGTGAAATATTCACAAACTGTAATATCTCTTTATAATGATAATGTGTATTTAACCTTTAAACTTTTTTAGTTAATTAATTTATTTTATTAGAGTTCCGACACAGTAGCTTTGATGAGTTGATCTATTAGGTCAAAGGTGACATTCTGGTAGTTAATTAAATATTTCCAACTATACTCTTTTGTTATAAAGATTTATTAAATTAAATAATTAATATGTATGTAACGTATCATTTATAACGTTACGGAATATTATTATTCTTCGTTTGTTTTTTTATAACTTGAATAATTAATAATGGTTATTTTTAGATTTGTAAGGGTAAATTATAACCTTTGATAGTTCAAAAACAACTTAAAAATGGAGACGTCTTTATATAATTCATAATCTCATCTTAAAGCATGCTTTCACTATGTTTACTCTGTGATTGTAATCAATATGTGGAGGAAAAGATAGTTGTTCATCTGAATCATAAAACAACTATAAAATAGTTTATAAAAAGAAGGTTAAAATTAATTTACACGTTACTAACTACTCGCCCTAGCCTCGCGTTTTTTTTATTTTACTTCATAGGAGGCAAACGAACAGATGGGTCACTTGATGTTAAGTTATCACCACCGCCCATAGACACTAGCAACATCAGGGGAGTCGCAAGTGCGTTACCAGCGTGTAAGGAGGGTTGGGGGGAGGAAGAGGAAGGGAAGTAGGAAGGGGAGGGTAGGAGGATCTCCAGCGCTCTCACCGACCAAACGAAACGCAACAATATAAGCACTGTTACTTCACGTCGGTTTTCTGTGAGAGGGTGGTACTACCCCGGTCAAGCCGACCCATTCATGCTGAAACCAGTAATAGCTTCAGCTTGACTCCACCACCTACAAAAACTACACTACAGCGTGGTTGTAATATAATCATATGTGGAGTCGTCATAACTACCAAAACGATTAAGATGCATTTTTTGGTGCTTTGATATTTACAGTTCATAAAAGTAGTATAAGCTACAAATAATATTCTCAGATGCATCAATTTTTTTTTGTTGCTCATAATTTAAAATCTGTGATATTTTCTAAGACACATAGGTCGCACTTCAAGTTTCCAGAACTGGCCACTTAATATTAAGAATATTTAAAAACTATTACGACATTTGAAAATGGAACTGTTTGGCTTTAAAATGCAGTTTGTTTCATCGACTATTCGCTTGTTTATACATTTTGGCACCATTTCGTAGTGTGTTTTAGTTACCATGAATTTAACTCATGAAAGTTTTCCTAGTACGATTAATTATAATTTTAAATGTAGTGTAATGAGTCAGCTGAGTGTCGCCCCCTTCAAACTAGTTTTGCAGATTTCCAACACTGCCGTGTTAATATCTCAGAGCCGAATTTCATGATAGTCGTCCGTCTACTGCTATGAACAACGAAAACATGTATATACCAAGTGATCGAAACAGACGAACATGTGACCTACCATGACATTCGAGCATGCTTAGGCCTTTGTTTACTTTCCCCGCCAACTACCTAAGGGTAGATTTTAGATAAACTTTGTAGGTGGTAGAGCCACGCTGAAGCTGTTACTGGTATAAGCATGAATGAATCGGCTCACCTGAGATAGCACCACCCTCTCACAGAAAACCGACGTGAAGTAAACAGTACTTGCATTGTTGCGTTTCGTTCGGTCAGTGAGAGCGCCGGAGGCCCACCTCTTCTCACCTTCAAACTCCTTTCACTGGTCACTTCTCCCCCCTCCTCTAACACAAGCTGGCAATGTTCTTGCGACTACCCTGGTGTTGCAAGTTTCTATGGACGGTGGTGATCACTTAACATCAGGTGACCCATCTGTTCCTCTGCCACCAATGATATAAAAAGAAAATATTGTCTAATTCTCACCAACTAATCTCATGGCGTTCTTCCCATACCTTTTGCTTGGGAGGGATGACTGCCCTTGCATTTCATATCCTCGACCCGGCAGGTGGCAATCTCAGTGTCTAGTGCATTGAAGCTAAAAGATAATGTTTTTTTTTTAAATTTATTCCAGATTTTTTTCATGCTCTCTACGTATTAATGAAAATGATATGATGTATAGAGTCAATGTATCTAAAGTATTGAATTGTATAAATAACTCTATATATGTCATAATTATTAAAAGAATCGGTTTTTAAAGAGGAAACAAAATATATACTTACTATATTTTTTTCGAACATTGTAATACTACAATGTTATATATGCTTCTAAATATGTTGCGGTTAACTCAAACTATTATATCCTGTAAAGGTAATATCCACAGGACATAACAAATTGTGAAAATCAGTGATGCATGACACATTACCACAAGGCCCCCATATTTTCGTCTTATTATCGTAATTAACTGGATATAAAACCGCCTCACAATTATTTTAATGCTTATTAAACACGTGCGCTGATGTGGAGCGCGGTTACGCTATACCGACTGTCGGTTACTCGTGCAATTATCACCATTGATTCTGTGGTTGCTCGCAAACAATGCGTTGTGGAAAAACTGGCAGGTGTCACCCTTGGGAAAGTGAAGAAATAATCTATAAATATGGTTACTTAATTAAATTTATAATACAATTACATTGTCATTTGGATTATATTTTTATTCCATGTTCTTCCTATCTATAAGGATATATTAACCCTACTATAAATCCAAATTTCCCCTAGTAACTTATTGCGAGAATTAATATCTCGAAAATTTAATATAGTCAAGGGTAGTAAACTATTATGACCAGCTTGATAACTGCGGAGCTATAGAGGTAACGATTGTGGTTGGCAATATGCACCAGTACGAGAGGCGTTCTAATTCAGTCCTCAAATTACATCCATATTGAGGTAGCCATTATTGTTGTTCGCAATATACAGTAGACACTTTTTGTATGTCGTAGAGCCACGCTGAAGCTATTACTGGCTTCAGCATGAATGGTCGGCTCGCCCGGGATAGTGCCACCCTCTCACAGATAACCGACGTGAAGTAACAGTGCTTGCATTGTTGCTTTTCGTTCGGTTAGTGAGGGCGTCGGAGGCTCACCTCTCCTCACCTTCTCCCTCTCCCCTCTCCAACAAAGGCTGGCAACGCATTTGCGACTCCCCTGGTGTTGCAAGTGTCTATGGACGGTGGGGATCACTTATTATTAGGTGATCCACCTGTTCGTTTGCCTCCTGCTATATAAAAAAAGACTCTAACTTAGCTCCGAGCAGTAGTTAATTATTGTAACTGGTCTTAGGGTTACGGGTCTATTGAAGTAGCTAAGTGCTGCGATGATCGCTTAAAATTAGGTAGAGTGTGCACTTCTTCATAACATAAAAAGGAATCGTTATTAAAATTAAACTATAATAAAAAAACAAGACAAATGAATTAAATATAATGAAATTAAAAATTACAGGCAACGGTAAAACCTCGCCTTAGTAGTCTGGTGTAGCTGTTAAGACCTTGCTGGGTTAATAGCGTAACCAGTACGAAAAAAATAATTAAACGATAAAGTTCATCACAAATAATTGAGATATTACCTAAGGTTACTTACCGTATTTATAATGTGGATGACATACACTTCAATACGTGGTAATATTATGGGTGGAACATTATACGGATACTTTAAACCCTGCGAACGTACAAGTTAATAGATTGACTTTGCAGTTAACATTGCTATAAACAATAATGTTTACTCATACTGCTAGAACTAAGAAGATACCGAACGTGAAAAGTTTGAAAATGAAATGAAAATAACTTTTAACAAACTTAAAAGATATTATTTCATGAGTTATTGATTCATTTTTGATTTAATATAAAAATCTAAACGTTGGGTGTCATAAATTTTGATCAGAAATTCAAACAGACCGCGGCCTTCCAATCTCCATATTGATTATGCCTAATAAAAAAAAGACGGCTTAAATATGTCAAGGATTTCGATTTTATGTACTTAAAGCTTTTGACCACAATCTCTCCAGATTTTAAAGACGATTTTATAAGTTGCTAACACGCTGTACCTAGCGAGTACTATCTGTTACGTGCTGTTGTCTAAGCCTGTAAGTGTTTAGAAACACATTTTAAATTCTAAGGTAGTAATAGTCTGACGAACATTAGAAAAAACATTGCCACCATATCATGGCCACATCACGGTGTTTTTCTTCAATAAAAGCTCCAATTCTTTTTTTTTTTCATAGGAGGCAAACGAAAGAGGTCGGTCACCTGATGTTAAGTGATCACCAGCATCCATAGACATCAGTAATACCAGAGGAGACGCAAGTGCGTTGCCAGCGTGTGTTAATGGGGAAGGGGGAGGGTAAAGAGCAAGAGCGAAGGGAGGGAGGTGGACCTCCGGTGCTCTCAGTGACCGAACGAAACGCAACAATGTCATCTCTGTTACTTCACGTCGGTTTTCTGTGAAAGGGTGGTAGTACTCTGTAAATGCCGACTCATTCATGCTGAAACCAGTTATAGCTTCAGCGTGGCTCTACCACCTACCAGTCTTTGTAGTATTTGAACTTACGTCGATTAACACAGTATCCCAAAACGCTACTAAGCCTTAGAATAATTGTAAATCTATACTAATATTATAAAGAGGTAAAGTTTGTGAATTTGTAACAACGTTGTAGGGGATAATCTCAGGAACTACTGGTCCGATTTGAAAGATTCTTTATTAAGTATTATATGGCTCATTTATATCAGATGGTTATAGCCTATATATCATCATGCTAAGACCAATGGGAGCGGAGGACCGATGAAAAATATTTCAGAATCGGGATTTTTTTCCTCTTGAGAGTTTCCGCAGAGTGTTAGCGTTAACCCAAAGTAACTATTCCACGCGAACGAAGTCGCAGCCAGAGGCTAGTTACCTAATAAAGTCCTTTAAATATGTTTCATAGTAATAAGTTTTAATACGCCAATTTCTACGTAAAGCAATTTGTTATTTGAAATAATGAAAAGCGTCATGCTTGAGCAACAGTACTTTAATAGCGGCTAGCCAATAAAGTGTTGTGAAACTGTTAGCCGGAGGGCGCTATGTGTTCATATCTCTCTTAGATAATTGGAAGCGTACTGTTGATGCTAATGTAAGAGCACATCAAATAATTCCTTTCCTTGGATTGAGCCATAAATTTGTAATATAACACAATTCCCAGAGCCTTTAACTTACGTGGGATGAAGTACGAATACTAATTTTTATTGATAAACAGGATATTATTACAATAACCGATCATAAGGCGTTAGTACATATTAAAGTAGACACATAAATATTTTAAAATGCATCTATTTCTAATCAATAATATTTCAAACCTATATTGATTTGAATGAAAATAACTTACTTAACTGTTGTCATTTTAAGTGTAATAATTATAATTTTGGTATAATAGGATTTATAATCTAAGTGTCGACGGAGTACGTATTTCAAACAGTTCAGAGGTAGCAACTGTTTTCCAAGATTATTTCACTAATATACCTTCACAAATAACAATGAGTATAACTTCATCAGCTCAGGATGCTGCAGCTCTTTTAAAGAATATGGGTGCACCTATAAATTCAAAATTTAAATTCTTATCTATTAGTGCAGGTGAAATAATAAGGACATTTAAACAAGTAAATTTAAAACACACCGAAGACATATGGAGAATGTCGGTAATAGTTATACAATCCTTAATTCTCACTATTTCACCGCATTTGGCTAATATATTTATTCAATGTAATATAATATTTATTCAATATTAAAAGGAACCTTCCCTAATCTAATGCAAGTAAGCAAAGTGGTTCCTTTGTTTAAATCAGGTAGCAGAAGTAGTCTTAGCAATAATAGACCTATTTCTGTACTTCCGTCGATAAGTAAATTTTTTGAAAAGATAATGCTTAAACAATTTGTAGAATATTTTACAGTGCAAAAGTTTCTAGATGGTGGACAGTTTGGTTTCACAAGATCGAAATCTACTACTGACGCTAATGCAACGCTCATAAATCATATATTAGGAGCCTGGGAGGATTCGCAGGATGCAATTGGTGTTCTGCGATTTATCTAAGGCATTTGATTGCGTTGAGCATAGTACGCTTATTCTTAAATTAAAAAAACTATGGTATTTGTGGATCTTCTCTCGACCTTCTAGTCTCTTATTTAAAAGATCGCTGTCAAAAAGTTAAAATACATTGGGTTACCTCAGCGGCATCATTTGCGCGAATTGGTGTCCCGCAGAGGTCCATTTTCGGGCCCGTTCTTATTTTTAATATATGTAAACGATCTACCGCTAGTGGTTAACAACTCTGCTAACATGGTGCTTTTTGCGGACGATACTTCTCTAATATTTAAAGTGAAAAAGAATTATTCAGAGGTTGGGCATCTGAATAATACTTTAAATGAAATTTGTCATTGGTTTGCGTTGAATAATCTATTGTTAAATGCAGATAAAATGAAACGTATTAGATTTACTTTACCCAATGTTAGACAGGTTGATAGTAGAATCAAGATCGAAGGGAATTTAGTAGGGTTAGTTGACAATACTGTATTCTTGGGAATTACATTAGATTCCAAATTACAATGGGGCCCTCACATTAAAAAAATGGGGAGCAGATTAAGTTCTGCTGCATTCGCAATACGGAAAATTCGCCAGCTTACAGATATTGCCACTGCTAGGTTAGTCTACTTCGCTTACTTCCATAGCATAATGTCTTACGGTATTCTGCTGTGGGGTACGGCTGCTGAGGTAGACACCATATTTTTATTACAAAAACGGGCAGTTCGAGCAATATATAATATGGGACCTCGCGAATCATTAAAAGCGAAATTCCAGGAATTTGGTATCTTAACTCTACCCTCCCAATACATTCTTGATAATTAATGTATGCCTGTAAAAACTTTGAAAAACTGAATTTAGTAAAAGACCGGCATAATGTAAATACTAGAAACTGTAATAAACTGGTCGTCCCATGTTTCAGACTTAGTATAACTAGTAATAGTTTCTTAGGTAACAGTGTTAGGTTTTACAATAATGTCCCAAAACATGTTACCGATTTGTTGGACTGCAAATTTAAGCGCTACGTCAAGCGGGTGTTAGTGTCAAAAGGATATTATAGAGTGGGTCAGTATGTGAACGATAGTGATGTCTGAAATTGACTCCTCTCTGTGCATCCACTATAAGCTGTATGATGTATTGGAAATGTATGTAAAGAAAAATGTACCCGATCGAGTTTCTTGCTGGTTCTTCTCGAAGGCTGGGTTGTTTTCCGAACCGGTGGTAGTTTTTGACGTTCATAAGCGCCTTATTAGGGTCTAAATTGAATAATGATATTTTTAATCATATATAAGGCAAACTAACAAGTGGGTCACTTATTGTTAAGCAATCACCGCCGTCCATAGACACTAGCAACACCAGAAGAGTCGCAAGTGCGTTGCCAGCCTGTGTTTGGAAGAATGGAGGGAAAGGAAAGAGGGAAGGGATAGGAGAGGGGAGGGGAGGGGAGATGGATCTCCGGCACTCTCACTGACCGAACGAAACGTAACAATGCAAGCACTGTTACTTCACGTCGGTTTTTTGTGAAAGGGTGGTGCTATTCCGGACGAGCCGACCCATTAATGATGAAACCAATAATAGTTTCAGCGTGGCTAACGTGGCCACCTACAGACACATATTATTTGTACCACCTACAATTAATATAACTATTATTCATTCAATCATGATAATTATATTATTCATTTAATTATACGAAAAAAAAAATATTTTCGCACTAGAAATTATTTATTCCATACATAATATCGAACCGGAAGAGACGACCTTCGACCAGCTAATTAATATCCAAAAAGTGGATAAATTAACAATTAATGTGGAGGCAACATGTGTAAACAAGAAATAATGGGTATCAATCATGGTTTTTACATAAGTAGAGTTATTGCTGTTATTGTTGTTGCTGTTAAGAATTTTAAAAAAATTGCACTTCCACAAAGTTATACTTTTTTTTCTGTCCAGTATTGTATGTAGGCAAATTCGCCAACATCAAATGTGACAGATTCACGTTATAAACTTATTACCAAATATTCAGTGTAACAACGTGGAATAGTCTACAATAGCAACATATCAACACAGATAAATCACCAAAAGGGGATAGGTACTGTGTTGTGAGTTGCACAGAGATTTTTCTTAAGTCATATTTTTACAATTTCCAACAATTGTAGTTAATATTATACATTCGAATGTTTGTTTATTTGTTGCTTCCACGCCTTAACTACTGAAAAAATCTTCACTAAACTTTAACATACATATTGGCAGGAGTACAAATGACATGGATACCAATCATCTAAAAAAAGTACTGTTCCGGATGGACATATAATACAAATACATTAACGCAAGCAAAGACGAGGATGAAAGATAGTTTTTTAAACAAGCGTATCAAATTAGTATTTTTTAATCACCTACATTGTTCATCTCTATATCGAATTCTACTTCAGACAACCCTAAGCTGTTAATTGATATAATTCACATATATGAATTTTATTTTTATGCATATTGGGATTAAAGCAAAGAATATAATTGACCGTTCCATGTAACAAAAATATTGAAGAATAACATATTGGATTCGAAATGAAAGCATGCCATAATAAGAATGCAGAGTAAATTTGAATTAAGAAATATCAACATATATTCCATAGTCCAAACTAAGGAATACATTAAGGTGTTGCGTTCATACTAACAGCTGACTATTTTTCACATCTGGCGGGATGTTTGTCCCTTACAATATGTCTGGCTGATGAAATATAGTTTTGTAGTTTTGTATTAATTATCACAATAATATATTCAGAAATCAAGCATTCAAAAATAAGCTACGTTCATTCATTTTTTTGTCTGCTTTAAAGCGTCTAGCAAAAGTTGTGCCCCTGGGAAAGTGTGTGGCGACACTGGTTCCTATTTTATAATGATATTATACACAACATATATAAACTTTAGCCACTTAAAAGTAAGTAAAGTAGCTCTTATGCTTAGTCACCTTTCTCTATATATCGACCCCAGTCTCGAACTCTGTGAGTGAGAATACTCAAAACATAAGGTTTCATCCATTTAAAAATAGGTCTGGCAGCTCTAGGATCTTTAATATTGTAATACTAACATTATTCAAAATAAGATTTTGGCTACTCTTAATACGAAATTGAATTAGTGAAAATTTATTCAGAAAATACGTTTTAAATAAATTTTTAATCGTACAAATTCATTTTTAATTTAACAGGAGATAAATATTAGCATTGGTAAGTAACTAAATAGCTGGATATATTTAGCAAGTTTATGTTGAACTATGGATAAAATAGAAATTGCAAATTGAGATTAATTTTGAATACATCAAATTCTTAAATAATATCCGTCAAAAACCAGAAATGATTTAGTGAATTTATAATTCATTGAACCAGTTACATTAACTCGGCCTTGATACAAGATCATTTATCAGCCTGAGTAAATTACGAAATATTTTGATCCACTTTTAAGCACATTGATGGCACTTAAGATGATTTACTTGTTCGTTATGTATTCAGATGTAGAGAATATACAAAAATATTCTAATCAAAACTGTATCGAATCGCGATTGATTACTTGAAATGGAGACTTAAATTACTGTATTCATAATCCTTGTATTTAGAATTTTAAAATATACATATAAAAATAATGTAAATGTCTAGTAAGAAGTATTATAATACATTTCAATCATTTTTAGAAATGTCTGTCTATCTGTTTGTACGAACACACATCACTATATACTAGATAATGATAAAGCATATCTTCGAGTATAATTTAGTCTCTGTTTCATGAAAATTGGTTGATTCTATTAAAAGTTATTGTAATTTTAATGACGACGCGACTTAAGTACCAGAAAAAAATGATCAGTCAAAATCAATATCAAAAATTCTTTATTCAGTTTAGGCCCTAATAAGGCGCTTATGAACGTCAAAAACTATCACCGGTTCGGAAAATAACCCAGCCATCGAGAAGAACCGGCAAGAAACTCGATCGGGTACATTTTTTTTACATATATTTCCAATACATCATACAATTGCTTATAGTGGAGTATAAGTAAATGGACCTAATACGTTTTATTATGTTATTAGTCACTGTTTTTTTACATTAGGATAGAGTCGCAGGCACAGCTAGTATGGAATAATTTCATAGTAAAATCCGTTCTCGTACAGTAATCGAGTTCAGTTATTGATATCCCATTTGCAGCTGTTATAGAAATTATATATGTACAGCATGATTGAAAAAGTCTAAATGTATAATTTAATACAAAAATAGTGTCGACATCAAACAATGGTTTCATCAGAAGGCATTTCCGCTAATAACTTTAAAAGTAGGTAATACAAAATCAATGTTTGCGATGTAACGTCTAGACCAGACACGTCCAACTAAAACAAGTTCCACGGATTCGTTCTTGTAATATCAGTGTAATTTATTTAATGTTAGAAATAGACCTCGCAAACGCTACAAAGAATATTGGCTTTCACAACGGAACCTGGTAAATTTATGTACAGCGAGATTTTGTTAGCATCGTGAACCTTATAAAGCTCTTTTAGAAGAATACACTACAAATGTTAATTAAGAAGCGACATGTTTTATTAAATTAAATCAAATAAATGACAAATATTTTGCAGGTATTATTGCTATCCGCACTTTCGATTAATTCAAGAGATCGTGGGATAAATATTACCTTGGACTAATGTGTTTTTAAGTCGCTTCAAATATTTTTTTTATTAATTTACATATATAAATCACATCGTTAATTTTAATGCAGATATTTATTCGGTAGCTCCTTGTGTGTGAACAAATTGGAGTCAATTACTAATACTAAACAACAAGACGTGAGATTGGAATTTATTGTACATATATATTTCTCGAATTTCACAATCTCCTTCTATTTTGTAAGTTGATTGATATGTATTGTATGTATATATATATGTATGTATATGTATATATGTATGTATGTATGTATGTATGTATGTATGTATGTATGTATATGTATATATGTATGTAATGTGTCTATTTCTTAAGTTAGAAATCTGTCGCCAATCATTTATAATTATGTTTTCATTTAAGAGGAATTCTCTTTTTTTATTTATTTTTATTGATGCAAGAAAAGTGACTGCACTATGCTTGATGTTAAGCATAGTACAATCCAAAAACTTCGACAACCACCGAAAGACAGAGTATCCATCGCCGGTCGTCGCTGTCATGCCGGCCATAATGACGAAAGTCACCCGGTACTGGATATGCACAGGCTGATCCCGAAACGCTACGCGCAGAAGCGAGTCACTATGACGGGTTTTTTTGCCATGTCCATGGTGGTTGCGACCCAGTCAGGCTTTATAACCCTACCACCCCGCTATCGCGCTTGCCTCGTTCGTTGATCAGCAGGGTGCACCACGTGCAGGTGAGGTTGGCTTGGGTGTCTCAAGTCTTAAGATGTTACTCGTCACCCCTTACACCCCAAAAGATTCAACTTAGATTCAACATATTAACTTAGAACAGATAGTTAACGTACGGGGAGATACTGGTCAAAAACTAAATCAATATTTTAACCCATATACAGAAGTCCTCAAGTTAATAAATAAAATATGGAAAGGTCACATCACCAGCTTTATTTCAGTTTTCAACTTACTCGCGACCTGATATTAATTGTACTAAAATAGTTGTAAATTGTAAAAAGTATTGTTGGCGTGGCGAGTATTTGAAACGTGACGTTGCGATGCCATGCGCAAGCGACTGTGCGCAATCTCACTTGCCGCACTGAGCTCGCATACCTATAGTGTAATTTGAGATTTGTTCGATTCGAACAATTTCGATGTTTCACATCTGCCAGTCGTCCCCTGACGGCTCAATTTTTCTAAGCCTATCCAGGTGGCTATCATTACGTTGAAGATATTTCACCAAGCACGTGTGTTGTATGTTCCCGGAGCTGCATTTGAAAGGCAATCCTAGATTTAGCGTGTTTATCGTATTAGCTCACATAGTCGTTTAACATTAGGTAAGAATTTGCTTAAACGTTAAAAAAAAACCTAGTTATATATCGATGTTCAACACCCACCCATATAAGTGACAACTATATTCATTACACACGAATTAGGTATCGAGATTGAATCCGTGACCTCAGTTCAAATTCAATTGCCGTCACAAGCGAGAAATAAATATTTTCATGATCCTCCATTCTTGTTATCATAACTTATTGTAAAACAAAAAAGCATTCATTATTATATTCTTTTATTAATGGCATACATATTTTTCGAATAAATCATCAAGTAAATGTGCTTACAATAGTAGGGATCCATTATAGTGAACCGGTAATTTTGCAGACTACTAGCACGCTTCCCTAGAATTGCCTTAAGCCCATGTTACTTAGAATTATGAGTAGATGTCGGTGTTTTACACCTGCCCATAGAAACCGTTCTCGTAATTACGCTAATTACTCGAACATATACACCGGTGTAGTAGTTTTATCAGTGAGATATATAGGAATGTCTATGGATCGCTGCAAAAACATTTTATATTTTTTGTATTAACAGACGGCTCAACAATTAAAATTCTCTTTCTTACGGCTGCGTGTTTGTAATGAATTAGTTTCAAACTGAAACAACGTAATTGAATTATTTTAAATTCATAATATAATATAAAACTTTCCTACTAAATAAATAATTTTTATGAACTAGATGTAGTTAACAAACTGGAGCGTGGACTAAAATCGAAGAAATTTGAACGTATAAATTGGATCAGGTACATTATATACTAATGATAAAACAAGCAATAAATTAATATTAATTAATCTATACCAATATTATAATCTTTATTAATATTATAAAGAGGTAAAGTTTGTGATGTTGTATAGGATAATCTCAGGAAGTACTGGTCTGATTTGAAAAATTCTTTCAATGTTATATAGCTTATTTATCGAGGATGATTATAGGCTATATATCAACACCCTAACAGCAATAGGACCGGAAAACCTATGAAGAAATTTAAAAAATCGGGGATTATTTTCCTCTTGAGAGCTTCCACTGCATGTTAGCCCAAAGTAATTATTCCACGCGAACGAAGTCGCGGGCAGTAAATATATAATTATGTGACTCGATAAGTATAAGTCTTGGTTAAATAAACAATTGGTAGAAAATAACACCTTGTCAATTATTTTTGGGAAATTAATACACTGTACGTAAAACATAAAGAAAGCTAATTATGATGTTTACCTTTAAATAGCATCGTTATCGCGTGCCTAGCAGTCGAACTGGTTCTTTAATATCGGTTAGATGCTGTCAGCTAGTTGTAACTAATTGACGACGAGGCGTTACAATTATTGTGTGTAAAGTCGGTAATTGCCGTAGTCCAACGATCTTGACCTAAGTCACTCGGACGCAGGCGGGAATCGACTGGGCTGTGTGGCGCGCGCGGTACCTACTCGCGTGCACGCCTCATAACGGTTCTTGCAGCTGATCTATCCTATTGTCTTTCAATAAAACTAAATAATCCACTTACTATCAGAAATATCTATATGAAAAGGGATTAATTAAATTGTATGCATACTTTTATAACGAGACGAAGTATCTTAATCTATGTAAATGTTTACTTTGGATGTTGGATTGTTTTATTTCGTTTCAGTTTCGTAACATACAACTTATTTATTTAATAGAGCACTATCTATCCAACTTTGAATATGAATTTCTTTTTCTTCTTAGTTTCACCCGATCCAACGATAATTCGCTTTTTCTCGTCCAGAGATATCTCTTTGTTGTTCTTATGAAATCATGAAACCAAGAAGTTACTTCAGTCGCAACAACCACAGTACGGGTTGGTAGAGCTTTTTGTAAGCCGGTTTCGCTAGGTATCAGCCGCGAGTTGAAAATTTGCCTCCAAGCCCTTATATGTTTATTTCAGCAGCTGTACTTGATGGACAGACGGTCCCCCTCTAGGTTAAGCGTTTGTTACCATTTTAGCCTACACCATAATTGAACATTAGACGAGATTATGTTCAAATAATAAAAGCTATACATTATAAAAAATCCTTGGACCATCATTATACCAAATTTCGTCAAAATTTGCCCAGTAGTTTCAGCGTGAATCCCGTACAACCGACAGACAGGCACATATTTTAAAAATCATGGAAATGTGTTCTGTCTGAAATATTCTGAAATGTGTATGTTGATTCTAATTAGCCTCGAAGTATTTTTTTTTAAATATTGTATGTACTGGTTTCGTCTCATTAGCCTTTTATTATATGTATAAATATAATATGTCATTTGATATTAGAATCATCACAGCTTATCGTAGCCTTTCATTTCCTTCCCGGTAACCGACTGCCTTCCTTAATGTCTATATATAGTACTGTAGATAAATTGATACTATTTAATGTAGCTTATACCACTATTCTTAAGTAACATTACTATATTTTCCTTCATCGAAAAGTTAGGTCCATTAAAAAATTCGAACCGACGTCGACAGGAGCGATAAATCTCATCCAATAAGCCATCGTAGCTTTTTGATATAGCAAAGGATTTTCTTACAAGAATTCATAGCGTTGTTTTTGAAACCTAATACTCTTACATAAGTCATTGTATCTAGACTTTAATCTTTATTTATAAAATTACAATAAAAATATCATTTAACATTTAATCTGGAATGTTCAATTTATAACAATAAAAATATATTTCTGAATGTATGTAAGCATTCTTCTTTGTTGTGTTTATAATTGTCAGCACAAGGTTTGTATGAAAGAAACTGTATGAAAAATGTACAGAAATGAAAAAAAACAAGGGTTAAATAATCCCCATACAAAAAGTGAACTAGTGAATGCGACAGAAGATTTTACGAAAATTCTTCAACAATATTGACAGGACTGACATATTGACGTCAGTTGTCTATTTATATCATTTCATAGTCGTATTGTAGAAGGAAGATTCGATCTCGTTTTCGTTATTAAAACACCCTTGCGACACCGGGATAGTCAGTTAGTTCTAAATAAGGTTACATTTTACATGTAAGGATAAGTAAATACACGGTTGTAGGCTATAACACAGGCGGGTGCACAGAGGCCAGTGACAGCGGAGCCCGCTCTGTCTAATTAGTTGCAGCTTGGGCTAATTTGACGCGTGAGTGGCCCGTAGTCGCCTAATGAATGGTATCGCACACGTTCATCGCGCCGGGCCGTGCTCAGCTTGACTCCGCTACGACTGTACCTCGGAGAAATCTAACCTAGACTGATAAAGGAACCTATTTCAATATTATGCCGAAGGTGAACATCTCGTACAATCGTAATCACAATTCTCCCAAATATGATGCCCAATATTCAGAACTTGTCGGCAACGATTATTCATTTAATTAATGAGACTGTTTATGTCATCTTGCGGTATTCGCTCCCAATGGAATTGTAGCAAATCCTTCAGCTGTTGGGTTGTTATCGCTCCGTCCAAGTCCTCCAAAACACGTCTCTGGAACATGTCTCATGCGTGCTCGATGGGGTTGAGATCTGGCGATTGTGCAGGCCAGGACAATACCCGGTTGTTCTCCGTTGCAAAGTATTCACTGGTTCGCCGAGCTGTATGTGAACGCGCATTGTCATGCATTAACCTAAAATCGGAGCCAAAGGTTTGTGCAAATGGGTAGACATAAGGTCTGAGAATATCCTCAATGTAATTTGATGTAGGTAATTTCGCCAATATCAAGTGTGACAAATTCACGTTATAAATTTAATGCCAAATATTTAGTGTAACAACGTAGAATAATCTACAATAGAAACCTATCAACATGGATAAATTACCAGAAGGTGATAGGTACTATCTTGTGAGTGGTACAAAGATTATTTATAAAGATATATTGGAAATATATTTAAAATACGTTTTCGAAACAGTTTAATCTCTTAGACAATAGTTTCAAGCAAGTGACAGTTGACGCTTTCGGCGCGATGTTTGACGCTTCGATACTGTGTTCATATATTTTTCTTTAATACAATGGAGTATAAAAAGGTTTTAATACAAGTTGAAGATAGTTATGATAAAGTAAGTGGTAGAGATGTTTATTTAGTTTTATGTAGGTTAGTTTTGATCCAAAAAAAAAAGGCTTATTTAAAAAAGAAATCACATGTAATCTGGGTATATGTTTGAGTGAATCCGTGGATAGTTTGGATTTACAATTGGAAAAGGTAGTTGTGGCTGCAATCGGGTATCAGTTTTATTCAAAATTTTCACGTTTAAAAATACAATTGAAACCAGTGATAACCAATTTGGTGCAGACGAAGTTGCACGGGTCAGCTAGTCATACATAAAATGTTTGCTCTCACTAATATGTGCCGAATTAGCCGAATCGCAATTGACTCTTACATCCACATATGCCTTGGTATATACTATATTTCCTTGTTGAAATTATAAAACGTCTTACTTTATAATATAGATAAATACAAAGAATATTTTCGAACGGTAATAATTATTTATTATTACGCGAAATACATTGCAATCTTACTTTTAAGCTTTTTTTATGTTATAGGAGGCAAACGAACAGGTGGGGCACCTGATGTTAAGTGATCACCACCTTCCATATACACCAGCAACACCAGAGGAGTCGCAAGTGTGTTGCCAGCCTGTGTTGGTGGGGAGGAGGAGGGGAGGTGGGCCTCCGCCACTCTCACAGACAGAACAAAACGCAACAATGCAAACACTGTTACTTTACGTCGGTTTTCTATGAGAGGGTGGGAATACCCCGGACGAGCCGACCCATTCATATTGAAACCAATTATAGCTTCAGCGTGATTGTACCGCCTACAAACTTAATAATTATCATAACATATGTCGTAGTCCGGTGAAGCTGTTAAGACCTCGCTGGGTCAATAGCGTAGTCAGAGCGAAAAAAAAAATCATAACATATGTAGTGTACAAAAATAGTAACCACTTATAAAAAAGTGATTAAAATAAATGAAAACCGTTCAATATATTAATATTACTAATATTCAATTTTACATTTGAGACGCTAGAATTGCGACAGCTGATTCAAATTTAATGCGTTTCGCTTTAATGTTCGCAAAACGCAATAGCGTAAAGGTTCTTCATCAATCATTACTGTTTAAATATTAACACATTAAATGAAGCACGCGAACATACTCACTTCACTTTTTATTAGAACGGAGTATATTTTAATTAATTAAAAATAGAATAGGTAAAAAATATGTATTTATATTGTCATAATTACTTTTGTTAAGTTTTCTTTAGCAATCGTATAAACCATAGTTTTGAGAACGGAGATACGGGTCCCATATATAACTGAACATATAAAGCCATCATCATCAACCAGTAAGATATCCACTACATGGATATAGTCCTCTTTTCTAAAGAGAGTATGCACATAATCACTACGCCAGCCCACGACGTATTGACGATTTCAAAATCCGATTTTTTTTTCTCGAACTGACTACGCTACTGACCTAACAAGGTCTTAACAGCTTCACCTGACTACTTCACGTTGTCACTAAAAGAACATCTGTAAGATTCAGATTTCCTCATAGTGTTTTCATTTACCGTCAGCCGCTAATCTTACAATTTCTAATTAGTAAATGTATGCGAATCAGAAAAATTGGTTAGTACATGAATTCGAATCAAATTCGAAGATTCGAATATTCTTCGGATCAAAGCGTCGGCGTCCAACCACCGTGATACAAAATATTATACAGGAAATGTTAGCACCATTCCAAGCATCATAATTTAGTGCATCTATGTAAGCTACTACTTTGCTTATGTAGGTAGTTGGCATATGCGAAAAATATGCTTCGAGGCACTTTATTAACATACACCAGGCTTACTAACAGTATTGGAGACGAATTTTAAATAAATAAATAATAGTTATCATTATACATCGAATATTATAATCAGTTTCCGAAGCGAAACATCCGATTTGAGCCTAAAAAACGGAAAAGTATCTCTAAGAAAGTAAGTTAAGCAATACAATTTGTATATATCTACTTTTATAGTTAAATTATGTTAGTTACGTACTTAATATGCTGAAATCAATTAATATATTGTATATCCAATCTACAGTGGCGGCGGCAAACTGTTTTTCGGTAATACACTCATATAAATTTGTCCATTTATACAAGCTTATCGCTCAATTTGTCAAAAACTGCAACATTTTCGAGTAAAAGTTGCCAAAGAACAATAAATGCATTTTTTTTTACTTCTTATCGTAACATCGCGTAATAATATAACTTTTGAAAATATTAAATAAGTAACAACCGTAAATATTATTTTGTGTTGTAATATTTAACTCGTACTTAAATTGAGTACCGTTGAATATCTAGACAATATTATAAAGAGGTAAAGTTTGTGACTTTATGACGTTGTACTGGGCCGACTTGAAAAAAACTTTCAGTGTTGTACAGCTCATATATCGAGGATATATATATCATCACGCTAAGACCAATAGGAACGGAGCACCAATGAACAATGTTTGAAAATCGAGGTTTTTTCTTCATGAGAGCTTCCGCTGCTTGTTAGTGTTAGCCCAAAGTAACTATTACACGTGGACGAAGGAGCGAGTAGAGGTTAGCTACTTATAAAATTTAAAACTATTCGTCCTAATACTACTAATATTAAATGTTTATAGTCTGTCTTATATGTCAACGACCGTGTTCGCAGCATTAAGCAGAATTAAATAAGGTTAACATTTCAGACGGATTAAATACAAAAAAAGCACGTAACATGATAAAAGGCTATTTTTGGTTTCAGCATGAATGGGTCGGCTCCTCCGGGGTAGTACCACCCCTCTCACAGATAACCGACGTGAAATAACAGTACTTGCATTGTTGTGTTTCGTTAGGTCAGTGAGAGAGCCGGAGGCCCACGTCCCTTCCTCTTTCCTTCTTTCCCTTTCCTTCCCCTCCCCCTTCTTCCAAATACAGGCTAGCAACGCACTTGCGACGTCCCTGATGTCGCTAGTGTCTATGGACGGTGGTGATCACTTAACATCACGTGACCCACCAGTTCGTTTGCCTACTTTGATATAAAAAAAGGTAAATAAAAACAAGATATAACTTTATTGTAGACTAAAATTATTATTGTTGTAAAGCTTTTTTACATTTAAACAACAAACACAAGTAATACCGCTTTATGTTACATAATGAACAATAAAGTCCGATACCTAAACGTTACCGCAACTACATCGTATATGTTTATTTTCGTTGGTGTGAATATATCTGCAACCTACATTTAGTACCAACTGTTGAGTATATTATTCATCCTAAATATATTATTTAAAAAATATGACAATACTTATAAGATGTTCTTCAGTCTAGCGGTTGACGGTATGAGGTTTGGAAGTTTTAGAATTTACATAATTGTCCTACATGCTGTATATTTGGAATTTTTATATTATTTCAATATATATTATGACTGAATACATTTCAAATACTTATTATAATTATCAACATTTGTTGAAAAACTAATGAAACAGAATATAAATAATGTATAACATTACGTAATTCAATTACCTGTTTATATTTACTTTATGTGTTTTAATGTTAGCCAGCTGTGGGCCAGGTGGGGCTAACGGTGATGAAGATGATGATAATTTAGGTATTTAGTTATACAATCAAAGAAATATCTTATCTGTACGAACGTGTAACTACTCTATGTTGCGGTCACCCGACTGAGCGGCTAATTACTGCGACAAAGAATCACGACTCTCACCCGCTTAAAAAGCTTTAAGAGTTTAAGCTGTATCATTTGTTTGCATCCATAATGGACTGATAATTACACGATTGGCCTTTTTGCTTCTGACTTTTGTATCTTTAGCTATACACAATTATACATATATTTTGTCTTTATTAATATTACAAATATTATGATTATCTCAGCCGAAAAACGCCCACTACTGAATATAGGTCTCTCCCAAGGGACGTCATAGTGTTCGGTCTTTCGCACATTGTATTCCCGTAACTTTCACCAGGTCTCCACCTTATTGGCGTGACTGTACCCTGTACACCTTGTGATATATGCTTACCACTCGAAAACACACTCCCACTGGACCCATAATAAAAACATAACTTTTTTTATATAAATGAAAAATTGTTTGTACTTTTTTCATAAATTTTAATACAGTTGATATGGTTTGTATATATTTATTGATTTATTCCCGTTTTACCTTGCAAGTTAATTACAATGAAAATCACAATTCTACAACATATTTAGAACATAATACAAGTTTGATTCTTTTTTTCGTTTTATTATTTATTCAAGCAATGGCAATATTATATTTTTTAATACTGCATTACTGACAATATGTTTATTCACCGTTTGTCTATAATTTATTTAATATAAAATGTAAATATTTGTAATAAGGATTTTGATTCGATTTTACGATTTGTATTGATTTATATGGAGTAGCACATGTAGGCATTGTCTTCTTTTTAACCGACTTCAAAAAAAGGAGGAGGCTATCAATTCGACTTAATGTTTTTTTTTTATGTTTATTACCTCATAACTTTGGACTGGCTGAACCGATTTTGATGATTCTTTTTTTATTTGAAAGCTGGTGCTTCCCTGTGGTCTCATTTTTGGTGCAGTTCTGTCAACGGCATCCAGTGCAAAACCGTATAAGTGTTAAATTTGCATTAAGTGTGTATACGACAAATAGACGAATAACCTAACATCATGCTAACCGATTTCGATGATTCATTTTTTATTGTAAAAGATGTTCTTCAAGGGAAGTTTGATGAGAGTTTGGCTAGGTTCTGATTATGGGATCCGTGAAAAAGTAACACAACTTTCAAGAAATAAGCCTACACCTTTCTTAAGGGCCGGCAACGTATCTGTGATTCCTGTCGTGTTGCTTGTGTCCATGGGCGACGGTGATCACTTACCATCAGGTGACCCGCATGTTTTAGTAAAATATATTTATATACACTAAAAATGAAAAAATAAAGTAAATTTTCAAAAAAAAGTATTAATCGACTTCAGTATTAATGAGAGACATAAAAATAAGGCACTTAAAACCGGAAAATAAATAGTTTATCCAATTAACCAAATTAAATAAAACATATGAATATGTGTGCTAACTAGAGATGTATTGGAAGTCGAGTTTTTCGAGTCGAAGTTTTTTTAAAAATTTATTTTTACAACCAAAAGTGCACGAGTTATAGTATTTTTTATTAGATTCAAGAGACTCAGTACTCATACGAACTAAGTGGTGTAATCACTCGAAAAGGACATAATATTTCCAATAACTCGTTTGCGTTATTGTGAACACCATTTCAAGTGTATGTAATTAATACGCTGTTTCCTTTATTTTGTTGTTTTGTGTTAAATAATATTATGAACTCAAAAGGTGTTGATCAAACTTTTTTATTTGCATATCTCCTATTAACTACAACACAGGTATTAAATATAATAATTCTGTTTTATAATCTAATAAATATGCACCTTTCTGCTTTTTAGAATCATGCGTATTTGTACGCCTAACTTTTATATTTATTGCATTTATAGGGTAGGCTTTGTATTAAAGGAGTCTGTAAACATACTCATTCCAACTTAGTAGACATCACAATTTTAATTCGAAATAAAGAAAGACCATATCATAAATGCAATTGTTCTATGAAAATTATCCGAGCGCACTTTAATAAATCAATTTTAATGATTTAAATATATTGTTATGATACATATTAGTGAGAGCAAACATTTTAAATTTACTAAATCTTCAATTACCTAAATATACCCAGTAGGTAGCTATTATAGTAGATATATCTTTGCACTTTCACGTTACAATTTGATCTGACGTATTTTTAAATGTCTCATTTTGAAAGAAGAAATTATTTAGGCTTAACTGATCAACTAAATATAAATTACATTCATATCCATATGTTGTTACTTCAGCCCGTAAATATTTTCTTAAGCAATGGATGGAAGTTGGAACGATAAAAAGACGAATTGGGTGTTTTAATTATAAATTGAAAACCATTTTTTATATTGAAAACTATTAAAATATATTAAGTAAGCACTTAAATACTTCATAGTATATAAAAAATATTAATGAATGACTCCTTTACGTTATTTAAATATCACAGGAATATTATTCATAAAAAATGTAAGTTATCTGTACGTAGATTTATTTACCGAGAAACGCGTAATAAATTTGCGACACCATTATTGTTGACAATCAAGATACGTGCCAAATATTTAACGAATTTACTGTTACTTAAGGACGCAATATTGTGACATCCATTTATTTCTGAAACAGAATTATAATAATTTCACTTAATTACGGCATTTATTGCATTGCGAAGCTGCGCGGACATATCCTATCTTGTGTTCTCGTATTATCGTTCATTATTGCATATATCTCACGTTTAAATTGATGACAATGAACTTAAAAGAAAATAAAAGCATTTCCGTGTTATACTTTTCCGCAAGATTGTTGTTTAATCAGTTCTTAATACTCTCTCATTGACAGTCAATTATTTTGCACATTATGGCGCGCTCTTGGATGCCTACTTTATTAATGTAGTACCTAATTTATAAATTGACCCATTAAAATATTATTATTAAACTTTAAATGGACAAAAGACCTCTTGTAAATTATTTTAGGGGATACGATATCAGATAGCTTCTTTTATTAGACATGTTATCGTAAAGTGGAAATTTTAGTGACTTCACCGCGGAAGGTATAACTTGCTTGGTCGATTGCAGACACTTTTATAATATCCTTTGTATTCGAATACATACGTTTATAAAAGTATTTCTTTGTTGAAAAAAGGTTTTTTTGACGTCATTGAAGATTAACAATAAACAAAATTGTAATATGTAGAGATAAGTTTGAATATGCAATTGGTACCTTGTCAAAAGTATATAAAAATAATGCATCTATACAAATGAACGAAAACAATGATTTTGAATTCGGTTTAAAAATAAAGCTTTTGTTCGCAGTTTCACTCGCACTAATATAGTTTTCCTACAGGAACAGTAGTACTTCATTTTACTGAAAGGTACTCTATATCCATTTTTTTACCCCTGATAGCGTGTACGCAAAATTTTATATCGAATGGTTCAGTGATTCTAGATTTAAAGCATATAACAAATAAACAACTTTTGCATTCATAATACTAGTACGGGTTACAAAAAGAATTATCCGGGTGATAGGACATTACATTTGTCTTGGATTAGATCACATCCACTAGGTTGTAACAATAGTGGCATGCTTAGGCTCAGTCGATGTAATCAAGCGAGGTAGTAGGAATGTTTGTATCTGGCTAGATCTTTTTTTTCTCGAAATGGTTACGCTATTAACCTAGTAAGGTCTTAACAGCTTCACCGGACTACTCCAACTAGATCAATACTCTCATAAACATAGTGATCAACTCGGTATGTTTCCCTCTATAGCGTTTCAGGATCAGCCTGTATATATCTAGCTGCCTGCATAGCAGCAATAATTGCCAATACATAGCCGATCTCTCGATGGTCATCGATGTTCGTTTGCATCTACGTCGTAATATTATAAACAATATAACATAAGCACCACACCGCTTGCCCCACTTCTCCACGGCAAGAAGCACATATCACTGAATGCTTAGTGTTTATAAAATCGTAGTTTCTTAGAACTTTAATAAACATGTATTTAATAAGGCTATCGTGATAATTTTACCCCGGATATATTTTTTTTATGTTCTAGGAAGCATGAACAGACGTTAAGACGAGATGTTAAGTGATCACCGTCGTCCATAGACACTTGCAACACCAAGGGAGTCGCAAGTGCAGTGCCAGCATGTGTTTGGAGAAGGGGTAAGGGGAGGGAATGAGGGAGGCGCGAGGGGAGGGGAGGTGGGCCTCCGGCGCTCTGACTGATCGAACGAAACGTAACAATAGAAACACTGCTACTTCACGTCGGTTTTCTTTGAGAGGGTGGTACTACACCTAGTGAGTCGACCCATTGATGCTGACGCCAGTAATAGCTTCAGCTCTACCACCTTGGCAAGCAAGGGTCTATGAAATAAAATAAAAGATAATCAAAATCTATCCAGTAGTTTTTGAATTATGTGCACAACGGTTGACCTCATTTTACTTATATATAAGATTGATAAGTCATACTAAATAAGATACGAAAGTATTCGTTTATGGTTCTCCAGATTGTGTAAGAACAATAATAATATTAAGAGAGCTCGTCCCGAGAGCTCAGTTACAGATTATATCTGCCACTATCGATGTTATTATAAATTCATTTTTTACAGTGATAGCCATCGACGTAATCCGGAGTCAGTCAATGACGATTCCCACGTTACTAATATCAACGAACCGTATTTTAACAGATAAGAAATTGAATAGAATATTAAATGTACCATTGGATGAGAAGATGGCGTGATAGCTTACAAGTTTCGTGAGTGATTAACACTCGCTTAAGGGGAGAGCTTTGGAATGATATTTGTATTTTGTATGCAACACTAAAGTAAGAGTGTACTTAAATTGGCAAGTTGTAATCAAGATTATTTATTACATAGATATTATAGAAAGTATTATAAATTAGGTACATATTCTATACAAATAGTAGAAAGATATGAAGCTAAAATATTTGTCACTGATTTCGGCACAGCCTTGAAACAACGTAGCACGATTTCACCCATTGTTATTGTTTGAACTGGAAAAACAATCTATTGATAAAACAAGTTATAAATATTTCTAACTATCTTCTAACTGCGGCTTCGCTCGTGTTAATATAGTATAACCACTCTTTTGAAAACAATACTTCATATTTTCTGGATGAAAGGTATAATATGCAGACTTTCATGTTAATTGCTTGAGTTGAGTTAAACGGGCAATAAACAATCAGATTTATAATATTAGTAAGGATAACAAACATAATAACCCATTTAAATTGATGGTGTCCATTGACTGTACAGAATTTAGTTTTCACCTTTTGATAAAAATATGAGACACATTTCGATGGTAATTAAATTATGGTTATTAAGACTGAGTTATTAAATTAAGGGTAGAGAAATTAGTTCAATTTCAGTTAAAACCTTCACGTAGTGACGTGCACGACGATGATGAGCGACTACTAGGTAAAGGAGTTTTCTGAGAAAAGGCAGAGGTCTTATTCACGGCGATAGGTTACAATGTGTAGGCAAATTCAAAAGCTGAGAAATTTGTAGTTTTCTGTGTATGTAAATACTACGCGAGTATTTAATAAGAGCCGTCTGTATTAGCGATTAGTTAGTGCACTTGAAATTCGTTTATACTCACTGAAGTTCGAACTTGTGGACATCGGAACGATATTTTGTTGATTTTGATCCTTCGGAAAGCATGACTTTAAACATATAACAATTATACCGTATCATATAATTCTTGTGGACGTGGAGTCAAGAGTGATTTAGATTCATGTCAGGACCCGGTAGGTGGTGCTGCAGTATGATTCTAGATTTTTTAAATTATTATTATTAAGGCATAGTAACGTCCTTTGCGCTAGTAGTGTATACCTTCTATAGATATAATAAGAATGTTAATCTAACGTGTCTGTACTTCTTCAATTTTCGTTTAAAAAAATTATGCAGACACCTGTAAAAAGTAATAAAATACGTTTTAATTTTTTTTTTAGAAATGTCTGTTTATTTGTCTGTCTGTCTATCTGCCTGTATAAACACGCATCACTGCTAAAGTACTAGGTTCACAATAAAAGCTCACCACGAAAATCATAAAGCATATTTTCGAGTATATCTTGGTTGTCTTTTCATTAAAATCGGTCCACTTTTTCAAATGTTATTGTGTTTGAATGACAGCTTGGGTTAGGAACGAGGGAAAAGTAGATAAGTAAATGGACTTAATATATTCATGATTTTATTAATCACATTTTTTTTACATAGGGCTCCACGTGGATGAAGTCGTGGGCACAGCTAGTAAATAATATTAATAGCAACAAAGCCCATTTATTCATGGTGAAATTATTAAATAAAAACAACAATTTATTTTGACCACTTCATTCATGTAGTAATTAAATTATAAATATATCTTCAAAACAAACAATAATCCCACTTACAAATCTACGTTGTTTATTGTGATGCATTTTTTCACTTCGCCAAAAACGTTTAGAAAAAAACCAGTTTGTAACAACCGCAACTCCTTAACACAAAGTTTTTAGTTATTGTCCGCTCACCGCAGCGATTTAAGAGTACCATTAAATTTCGGTATCATCAATTATAATTTGTGGAATTATATTTCCTGGTTTGATTCTAATTGGATCTTATCTTTGATGGACGTTTAGAGTTCCGCAAAGAATCACGAGTACAGTCGTCCTCTGCAATAAAATGAACATAGAATTCGGTGTGATTTTTTTTAAGTTATGATGACTTAACATGATTTTCTATTTATTATACCGAGCTAAGATTGCATTTATTGTTTGTAATGGATAAACTCAACCAATATTTAACAGATTTTAATTAGTATTTCTCTTATAGAAAGCGACAGTATCAGTGAGCAACATGGGCTGGGTTCTATTTTTAAAATATGCATTAACGCGAGAGCAACCCTGAGCAAACCCTAGTTTGTTATTAGAATCTATATAAGGTCGATAATGATAGTTATACTGATACCCGATTAGGCCTCCCACGGCAGCGGCTCAAGCCTAGGTTCGATCCCTCGGTAGGGAGCCCTTGAGTGCGTTGCTTGCGCGATACGGTGACACACAAATATACATCACCGCTACAACACTACACGATCACCCTCACACACGTGCACGCCTACACGCTTACACATGAAAGTGGAAGGGTTTACTTTTTTTCCCTTATCGAACTGAAAAACTCTCAATTTTCCGATAATAAATATATGGAAGAGTTGTTGAGGCCTGTGTGCTTGGTACACATATACGGTTCAACAACTCATACATATATGAATAGTTAGCTAGGCTAGCTAAGATAGGTCGCGATTTTGCATGCAACAGGCAACAGCCAAGCCGAGGTGTGCCGTGCACCCTTGAGCTGGTTGCCATAATAAAATCGGCTGAGTGCGTTAAGCGCTCGCCTTAGTAGTCCGGTGAAGCTGTTAAGATCTTGATGGGTCAATAGCGTAGTCATTTCGAGAAAAAAAAAATAGTTACACTAATTGTAGTCTATTAGACCCCGACCACCGTATACCAGGAGTAACACTCGCCGTGGTGGCATGCATAGGCGTGTCGCGTTCCGAGACATATTGAGTAAGAAGCGGTGAGGTAGCACTTTGTACACAACTAAGTGACCACCAAAATATATACGTAGATAAACCCGTCATAGTAACTGTTTTTAGTATGTCGTATTTGGGTATCCAGCAGGCTTACAAGCCAGAATAACATCGGCGTTGAGAGATAGATATCCAACACACGCTGACTCGGCCGCCGCGAACTATTCTAAAAAACAGCCGCGAAATATCTTTACCATATCGATATGATATAACGATAGCGAAGGATTCATACACCTCCAATTTTCCAAACAGGACGTGCTTGCGCCAACACCTTCGTAATTACCAATCATACTATCGTAGACGGGTAGTTAACTTCATCCTGCACACCCACGACGGCCTCCTTCCGTAGTATCTCAAGCTTAGATTCATCTTCCGGAGTGTAGTCTTCGAGCACCGCATTTACTAGCTAACAACACGCACCACATTGCACCCCACACACACACTCAGTAGGAACATAAGTACGGGACTTTTTTGGCTAATGAGCTAGCTTTAGCTAAAATCAACATATTTGAAATACATGTACCTAAGCGTTCGAGCGACATATATGAAGGTACACACGTGTTTCACTAATTTATACAAATAAGATTAGGGAGATTTTGGAGGGTCTTGGTCTGTCATACAGTGGATTTTATTTTAAATTCATGATCTTGTGGTATTTGGCTCTATATTATCTATGGTTGTGTTTACGTTATAATTCGGTCATTGTACACAAGTGAAGTAGATGGGAAATAATAGGTACCACGTGACGGAGCATCAATTCTGAAATGACACAAATACTCCATGGAAGTTATAAAAAGAGAGCCACCATCTTATTAGAACCTTGAAATTATTACAAGAAACTTGCCAAAAAAATATATATAAAAAAATATTACCTTATATATTTTTTAAATCGATTTGCATCGTTTCATTCAAAGTAATAACCCAAGTCGAGGTTTGGTTACTTTGTCACCGTTGAGCTGGTTGCCATTCGACTGCATGCCTAAAGCACAATGGCAGTAATAATCTGAAAGATTGGTTGCTAAAAATAAAGTTTAAATGTTGATTTTATTTACAAATACCAGTTATACCTATCTCACATAATTGAATGTATACACCCACTTATGTATTTACACAAACAAAGTTTCCGTGTCAAGTAGTTAGATTCCTTATTATTCGCTGTAAAACGAAAAACAAATATGATATTTAAAATAGCTCAATGTCTTCGTAATTTTTTTTTAATATTTCTTCCGAATTTCTGCCTTAAATCGCCGCATTTGTAAACTTTATTCCATTTTCAAGCCATATGGATATGGATAAAATAAAATAAAATATTGACTCTGCTGTTGAAAACTCGCTTAATCGCCAGGTAACTTGATACAACCTTCTTCCGTATGTATGTAAATGCTATAAAATGGTGTATTTATTTACAAAACTGTATTCATTTTCACTTATATATATAATTAGGGAAACACATATCATCCATATTTAGTATTGTAAATGTGTAAATAATTATGTCTGTTCATATCATGTACCTGTTCATGAATAAACCCATTATTAAATTTTTCATATATACAATTTGGGATCTGAAGAAAGAGGTTACTTTTCACCCTGAATGTACTTAAAGACACACAGATAGAGATCCAGGAATATGTTAGTTGCTAAAATGATAGATCATTTAGGTATGTAAAATTACGAAAAAATGTTTAATTTTGTTAAATAGTAGAGGTGTTTATATTGACAGCCAAATTCTACTGGTAGAAAAGTAGTATGGAAGGTTATTCAATTTCTAAAGTATTTTTGACAGCTGCTAGTTTGCAGCTAACAGCACACTTGAATACTGTACATCATTACATCCTGCTGAAACACAAACCCATTAATCTAAAAGAACTTAGCATGGAATAATCATAAGGCTACTTGAACCCTTTCAGTAACGCTGTGAAGCTCAGCGTGACATGGAAAATCAAAGCTTTTATTGTAATTAAGCGTACCGTAAAATACAAAGATAAATCATTATAGGGTTAACATGGTTATAAGCATGAAAATGCTCATAATGTTACATGAATACTATTATTAGATATATCAGTGCATAAACAAGATGTTTAATATGAAACCAGGTCAGCGTCATACAACGGGTACGGATCTGCACTCACCTACGAATCCTTGACCCATCCAGAAGAGGCTACTTTGAAGTATGAATGTACCGTCCTGTCGCTGGTGTATAAATAGGTATTTAAAATACCTTTTGGCGTGGGAATAGTGACGGGCGCAGCGCTGCGGTCGCGGCCGGAGCTCCGATAACCCTGTGTCTGACTGCACCGCTCGCTACCATAGTCGCTAAGTCCGCGGTCCGACCGTGGCCTCCTAGCCACGACGCGACACGAAGCTCTTACGTTGTGAGCACAGCCCTTGCAACCCACCGTGAACCAGTAATGATCCGTAACGAGACCGACATCAATTTGGTTACTTAATTTTGTAACGAACTACCTCTATCTACATTTTTTATCTCGGCTTTTTTATTTTCAATAACAGTAATAGACATTTTGAAATTCTAATGCAGATTTAGGATGGCTTACAATAGTCGACAATTACAAACTGTATAACTAAAACCTTAGAGTTCATATTTGAATAAATAATAATAGCGGCGATACAGAGGTAAAGCTGCACGCTGTGAGATGTCATCTCGAGCCCCCGCTGTGACTCGAGAACAATATTGTCTCTGCTATAAACGCATTGTAAATTTTAAAATCAATTCGTATTCATTCTGGCGCAGCTATAATAGAGGCTTGCGAAATAATATAATCATAATATATGTATTTAATCTAATATACTTCTAATCTAATATACCTACGTACGTATATGTATTCAAGCTAATTTAAATAACATGTTATGCCCAAATACGATATAATTATTTAACAAGTTCGTAAATTGAACAATTATCATATATTAGACTGGTGCTACTCGGATCTGTTTTATATTATACTTATATATTAACGATTATATCAAAATAGTTTTATATTCTTGCAAACATGCATACCTACCTGTTTTGCATTATTTAAATGAATGTTACTATTAATTTGCATATCATTTTTGTGGGCTTGCATACTTTGTAGGCATGTTTACGAATCATTTACAATTGCAGTTAGAGGAAAACGATCAAAATCTAGAAAATTCTTTAATATAATAACGTTATATATATATATACTGTCTAGGTCATGTGTATGTAGTTTTCTTTTATTTTATCTTAGTATATTTGTGTTGATAAAACTGTATTTTCCAATGACTATCGTTGATTTAATATTTAGCTGGCTTATTTATATTGAAAGTTGTTAAGTATGTATGTCTTGTTATGAGGTGAGCTTCTTAAGAATTATAAATAGTAATACATTTTTAAGTTACGAATTGTGTAGAATAAAAGTGACTCAGAAATGTAACTATATGCGATTATGATTTTCTTTAAGCTTTAGAAGTATGAAATGTATAATTCTTTCAATACGAGTATATCTTTATGGATCGTGTAAAAGTATCTTATGTTTCCAACTTTTTTTTTTTCGGACTGACTACGCTATTGACCTAGCAAGGTCTTAACAGCGTTACCGGACTACTAAGGCGAGCTCTTAAGGCTGATTTTATTTGTGCAACTAGTTTCATGACGCAAGGCACACCTCGGCGTGGGCCGTTGCCTGATACATGCAATTCGCTACCTATCTTTTTTTTTGTTAACGTGGGGAAATCCCTTATGGATACCCACCCTCCCGGGGGAGAGGGTGGGTTATGTCCGACTCGCACGGACTAAAACCCCACGCGGCACGAGAACACCTGTCCGAGCTAACCTAAACTAAGTTACATATTCATATTTATATGAGTTATTGAAATATAACCAAGCATATATACATCGATAACTCTAATATGTGATTTATGTCGGATATTTTTTCTAAACAATTTCAGTTCGATAAGGGAAAAATAATCCGGTTTCACATTCATATGTAAGCATGTGTGCGAGCACGTGTGAGGAGGTGATATGTGTAGTGTTATTTATTGCAGCGTTATAAGATTTTGTGTCACTGTGTCGCGCGAGCAGCGTACTCAAGGGCTTCATGCCGAAGGAATGAACCTAGGTTTGAGCCGCTGCCGAGGGGGAAGTTTTCAAGTAAAACTACACAACTTTATGAAATATAAAATATAGCTAAGGCATAATTAGGGCATAATATTAAGTAATATAGATATATCCTACTAAAATTAGACCGGACAGATTAAGGCAAAAATTCCGTCTTAAAAAGGAAAATTGTTAATTAATATATACTATATAAGACAGATATCTCAAGGAGTGCAGTCAAATATCATTATGTTAATTATTTAAAGGAAACATAAAATTATGCATAGGTAACAGATAACATAGGTTATAAAGTTGCTTAAATAAAATGACTTTGATTCACACTTGAAAGTAACAGAAAACAGGTTGTCCATCTAAACAATTACCATTTTACGACAACTTGATTCGACTAACTCAGCTTTAGAAGCCAAATGTATATTTTATAATTTTCCTGTGAACGATTAGTTGCAATAAACGTGTTCACAATGAAAATTAACACTTTATATTTGCATAAGCGTGTAATGTGCATTATTATTTCATCATTTTAGGTTTGAGTTAAGATCTATATTTTGAAAGGCTATAGTTAGATTTAAAATTTCTTTAGGCGCGACTAGGTGACTGTACGACAATGCAGCGGAAGTCCGTTACGGTAATATAGCGTTACGTTTCTGTATCATTAGATTACATAATAATTAAATGTAACCAAAACTTCTATTAAATCATAATTCATTTAATTCGTTACTTATCATAGTAATCTGTTCGTACTTTTCTATATTTTATTTACTTTATAACAAAGAGTTACTAAAAATATTTCCTGTGTTAAATTACGAATTAGCTGATAGATAGCACTACAGACAACGAAGCTTTGATTTCATTTGTTACTTACATTAAAACCAGATGGCAGCACGTTCGCGCGCCTATTTATACATAATTAATTATATTGTTTAATTTAATATTTTTATTCATTTTTTTATTGATTTGTTTATGAACTGTGCATTGACAAAATCAAAAATATTTAAAATGTTTTACTTCAATCGCGTATGACGGTTACATGCACTCATTTTTTAACTAGGCAAATAAAATAAATTTTTGTTAAATATTCACTGAAACTTGAAATATAACTCTATAATATGAATAGTTAACTTTAAAAGCAATCAACTTACTCAAATACACACAAAAAAATAATTGTATATAAAAATTAACACCCGTTTTTTTCTTTTATTTTTAGATGATGACAAAAAACAGTTTTATCTTAATTCCTGATATTGTTTGTAACTAATATCATAATTTTATGGACCCTTCATCTTTAGGAACAAGAACTTAAATAAAAGGCATATACGTCCAAAAAACATGTCGAAAATACAATCTCTTTATACACTGTAACTATTATACGTTTTAATGTGTTACAGAGATTGTTATCTGCGATTTTATGGCAGCACAAATAGATTTATGAAAGTTATATCTGTATTAAAAATGTTGATCTAAGTTGGGCAATAAATCAAATCCACATAATGGCCAATAAGGGTTCTTCCAACACCCTGTATCCCGGCATCCAAACTGTTGAATTTTATTGAAAAATGTTTTGATTTAATTTATATAAGTAAAAATTAAATTTACGATTATTATAACATTAATTAACATTTTTAGTTTTATAATCAATCATGTTCCATACCGATAAATTTGAAATACGTTGCTAAATAAAGCAAAATAAACATGACATATTTTAATTAAATCAACCTCGATCACAAACGCTATATTCGTAAACTACGTTGTTACAATTATAAAGTTATCGAGACTATCCTGTAATGAAAGTCGGGAATTAAAGTTTTACATTATAACACTAGCAATGTACCGCGGCTATGTCTCTCTTATATCTATATATATATTATATAAATAGGCAGTGGGGAAGCGGTTATGAACATATCTTTTCTCTGTTTCTCAGACGATTTTCTTAATTTTTTTTGGTTTTGTAGTTATTTACGATTTGATGTTGCTAATAAAAATAATCGAAAAGTTTTTTTTTCTATATGGTCAAAGTTCAACCACTGGACTAGGTTGATCGCTGATGAGATTTATCGCTCAAAAACTTTTAGATAGATTTTGATTTTTTTTTTAATTTTGTCTCTTAGTCACTTCTTTCTTATTTAAAAATCACGATAGCTGGTAAGTCGTAGAGCCACGTTGAAGCTATTACTGGTTTCAGCATGAATAGGTCGGCTCGGCCGTGGTAATACCTCCCGACCCACAGAACAGACGTGAAGTAACAGTGCGTTGTTACGTTTCTTTCGGTCAATGAGAGCGCAAAGTAGCATCCACCTTAATATTCACTGATGGATTTCCGCAAAGTAACGCCTTCTTCAATCAAAATGCTGAAACCAGTAATATCTTCAGCGTGGCTCTACCACTACTAAGTGGTGTGTTATAGAAAAATGTATAGCATTAATCTTGCACCATGAATAGACAATTGTGCAAACTTTATAATCGATGTAACAGTATTAAAGTTTATGAATCTCCGGTATAGCAAAATCTATTAACATATACCTACGTATAATAGCGACGGTCAACGATTTCAGATGGGTGCAATGTACTTATGGCATTACGTGTCTAAAGATTTAAATCCAATTTATTGCAAATCACCTAAGCTAAGCTAAATAAAATGCTCAGAAGACCTACAATTGCTTGTTGTGTGTTATCCAAAACGTTCATTGAAATGATAAAGTTCCATTTTTCATTGATATATAATGTCCAACCTAATCAGAGCTTTTAATTAGATAAAGATTACTATGAAACTAAGCTATTTATGAAAATAGCATCACAAGTAAACATATATATTTATAACATGTAATAAATATTAATGATTACTTATGGAGTATACATATATTATTGCACAATTTCTTGTAGACATTTTTAAGACGGACAAATATATATTGTATATTATTTTTATGCATTTCATGTGGTTTAACAAGCGTTACCTATGTCAAATTTTTGAAGTAAAGGCTTTTTATGTCGACTTGAGCAATTAGGATGAGAAATACTTATGGGTTCACGTCACCGATGACGTTGACATGCTCGTAACGTATTGTGCTTGCGCCAGACTATCGACGCGTAGTATTATAGTAGTTAGCACTATAGTAGTATTTTTTTTAACTTCTGCAACCCATTATATGTTTTAATTGATTATTATATATGTAAAGATTATTGTTAGGAGCTGTGAAAATCAGATTAATAATTTCAATTTACAGATCATGAAATTTAAATAATTCAGACTTTATTTTTTTGTAATTCAAAAAAGAATACAGTTATTCCATTATCTTGAGCTTTCACTTCTTTCGGCAGTCCTTATGATTCTGATACTTATGATCCTCGACTCTATGTATAATGTGAAGCTGTTAAGACCTTACTAGGGCAATAGCGTAGTCATTCCGAAAAAAAAATCTATGTTAAAATAATTTGCACGTATAAAATCTTCCAGAAAAAACTTCTAAACGATAGTGATACTACAGATGAATTTGTTTTATAACAATTATAGATATAAATCGATATACTATACATACATGTGTACTTGATACGAGTATACACCATTCACGTCTAACTCAACACATTTCCGAGTGTTGACTATATCAATAATATTCTATTATTCTATTACTATATAATAAAAATAAAATAAAAATAAAAGTGTTAGTTTTATTAAAAATTACACCGTTAAGAAAAAAATAACGTACAAAAATGGCCGCTCACCTCCGATATCCCACGATCGGCCGTTCCGATTTATAGATATAGCAAAATCGAAAGGCGCTTCGTATTTTGCATAACGCTTATAAGTTGTGTAGCACAATGCCCCATGACCTACAATAATTCAAACACACAAGAATAAGATATAATTTTGTTGCAGTGTTTCGTAGGTTTGTATTATTTTGGACACCATGTTGATTTTTAACTCAGATGGATATTTAAGTAGGCCTGTGGAGTTTTTGGCGGGCTCTTAGGCTGGCATGTATAATAGATTTTATATTTTATTCATAATCTTGTGTTATTTGACTCTATATTTTGTAAATTTGGTGGTGTTTACGTAATATATTTAGTTTATTGTGCATAAGTGAAGTGAATGGACAATAAATAATACTACGGAGCATGAAGTTCTGAGATGCCACAAAAACTCCCTGGAAGGTTCTAACAAGGGATTCACCATCTTGTTAGAATATTGTAATGGTCACACGACGCTTGTAATATTATTGTACTGTAACGTCCATTGAAATAAAACATTGACACTGGAAAGTGCTTCTGCGGAGCCAAAACAAGAAAAAGAAGAAGAAGGTAGGCCTGTGTTATATAACCGTATATCTAATAAATGTATTTAATGTGACAAATAATTTAAACTTTTATAGAATAAAGTCATAAAATCAAGGTAATAAAATAAGATTTTAAAATAATAATAAAAACGTTTTATTACGAAAAGCTGTAATATTTATTGTGTCAAATTTTATATCAATGTAAAAATCACATAGGTGTTAAAAATATTATTATTGTAACATTATTTTACTTTTTATGGACATTTGCAGAGAAAAAAACGGTAACAACATACCCATTGTCAGTTCACTACGCCGACAAGTGGATTGAGACAGAGACAAAAAAAGAATAAACAGCAAAACACGTTATTTATATATTAAAACAAACTAGTTATTACACTTTGTTGTAGTTATTAATTGTAATTTATTTTCCCAATTCGAAGTTGAATTAAATTTGTTTATGCATATATAATTTTACGTACATATTACAGAGTATTATGGTATTCTATTTATTATAAAAATATTGCTTAAATTGTCCAAAATCTAAGAAGTGTCAAGTAAGTTGGAAAATATCCTGCAATCTGAAAGCTACTATAATGTATGGTGAGATAGTTTATATTAGACAGTTTAAAAAAAGTACTCAGCGGCATATATTACGCTTTGTATATGGAAGCAATCGTTTCCAAAATATAGAAAAACATTTAAATTGGATTCTATAATTATTCCTTTATTTTTATAAATCACACCTGTAGATAAACTTCGTTTAGAAGCTTTCAGTCAATATACGCATCATCATATATATATAAAGGTAGGTTAAAAAGAAACGCAGACAAAGACGAGAGCGATTCCTAGTTTTATATAGTATTGGAAATTAAATGTACAAAAAAATTATAGTATACTTCTTGTAAACAGTATTTAAATTAACTGCTTGAAAGCTTGACAGAATGAAGGTAAAATAAATACGAGTATGCATATAAAATGTTCCATTCTGAGCAGCAGTAAGAAAATTATAAGATATGTTTGTATTTAAGATGTCGTGTGACCAAATTTATGGAAATTTTACGAAATGTATTATCTCTCTTTATATAAAATTCAATACGTGGAGTACAAAAATCTATCAACATTTTAAATTGTAACTGATTTGTCGGGTACCAGAAAATAGTAATTTGTACTGGCTTAGATCGCAACTTCCATGTATTTGGTGTTTAAAGCTTCATAGTGACTCTGTTTAGTTTGTTGCGTTTCAGCAATAGTTCCGATGAAATTCTAGACTATACGAGTATAATAGCGACGAGTGCTTCATAGTGACTCTGTTTAGTTTGTTGCGTTTCAGCAATAGTTCCGATGAAATTCTAGACAATACGAGTATAATAGCGACGAGTGACGATAGCTTTTAGATACTCGTTTTTGGATTACACCTTGCTTACAATCAGGTAGTATCGTGTTTTTTTTCTAGAACTGACTACGCTATTGACCTAGCAAGGTCTTAACAGCTTCACCGGACTACAGGTAGTATCGTCACTTTGTGGTGCTATAACAAAAAGAGAGCATAGTTTAATTTTTTTTTTCTCGAACTGACTACGCTATTGGTCTTAATTTTTTGGCCTTTACAGCTTCACCGGACTACTGAGCATAGTTTAATGGTAAATAGATGTATAGTTGTTGTCGTTTTTTTATCACATCTTACTTACACTCAGGTAGGATCATCACTTTGTCGTGCTATAATGAAAGAAGAATATACTTCAATGGTAACCAGATATAGGATCGTCGTCGTTTTTAGATTACATCTTGCTTAAAATCAGGTAGTACCGTCACTTTGTCGTGCTATAACACAAGAAGAACGTAGTTTAATGGTAGCCATATTAAATTTTGATATTCGTAATAAACAAAAAACGCGACATAGTATTTTTAAAAAGCATTGGAAAAACTCATAAATCTTATTGTTGTTCAATTAGTTCGACTTCCTGTATCGACCGGTCAGTGCGACTCGGCGCGGCGGTGCGGCGGCGCGGCACTTCCAAATAGGTGTTCTGATATTCTTTTTCTCGACGAATAAAAATAGAGCAAAAACACGTCTCAAGTTTTTTGTACCCGGCGACCTTGCAGCTGAGTGGCTTACTGATTGCGATACACAGTTACTAAAAAAGAACGAAAACTGTGATAAATCGCAGCTATTAAAACGACTATCGGATTGATAAATATAAAGCTCGTGGAACACAAAATAATAACCAATTTCCATAAAACGTGAGCTTCCTAGATGAGTGAGCGAACAATATTGTAGCGGTCCAATCAATCAAAAGAGACGTCTTTATACCTTATGTGTATTCACTTTTACTTTTATTCAATAACTAACCTATTGAATATTTATTATTATGAGTGATGTTTAATAACATCATCCGTTCTTTATTGAGTGTTTCGACATGATTATTCCGTTCGTCGAGTGTCTGTCAGTCGGACTCTACGTACAGAGAGTATCGTGTAATTATTGATGTTTTCGGCAGACATACGTGCTTACTTTGTTGTAGTGAGACTTAAATGTTGTTTTTAACTGTTTATTTGTATAGCTGTCCTCAAAATCTTAACAATATCTATTTACAAAGTAAAAGACAATGTATATTTTATAAGAATTCTCACGTCTTTATATTAGGTAATATAAACATGGCAGTTAACATCTTTTCAGAGATTAATTTTATGACAGATTTCAAATGACAAGAAACCTACATAGTTAGACGTTGAATTGACTGGGAATAGCCAATTAATGTAAAATTTATAGAGTTGTAAGAAGTTAGGAAAACATTGAATCAACGCATTTAGTATTAATAAGTTGCGGATAATGATGCCGCGGCCGTGGGAACATGTATTACTTGACGGTAGTATCTACTGATAGCTTAATCGATTTATATCAAATTAACAGTGATTAATTTAATATCCCGTACGATGCGTTATATAAGTACTATGTTTTTTTATATAATTTCCGCATAGGGACTATATGTACTTCACACATAGCAGCTTCATGATACCCTAACATTAGCTTATTTAATAATAAGATTTTATTTAAATAAAGTTACCACTTTATCAGTGAATGTATTCTTTAATATCTTACTATATATACCAAGACTACACCTACTCTGTTAAACGCAAAACCTTTGAAACTTTTTTTTTTATTGTAGCACGGCAAAATGACTGCACTATGCCTGATGGTAAGCACAGTACAATCCAAAAACAATAGCGACTATCAAGTGACACACTATCCCTCGCCGGTCGCCACTATCATGCCGGCCTGTAAAAAGCTTGATATGCACAGGCTGATCCCAAAACGCGACGCGCAGAAGCGAATCACTATTACGGGCTTTTTCGCCATGTACATGGTGGTTGCGACCCAGTCAGGCTGTAAAACCCTACCACCCCGCTTTCGCCATTGCCTCGTTCGTTATTCAGCAGGGTGCACCACGTGCAGGTGAGGTTGGCTTGGGTGTCTCAAGTCGTAATTATTTAACTGGTTATTTTAAAGCAAGAGACGTGCTACGATAAATATAATTATTAAAAAAGACTTACATGAATATCAATAACAGATGTAAGTATTATAAAGAAAAAGATTTTATATACTGCAAATTTCTCATATTTATCTAAATAAAATAATCTAAGAAATACTGATCTAGTTTCCATGACACATAAAACTCATAATGGGTAAACACAGACCCTTTTTGCTAGTTGCTATTATTTCAATCGCTCCATGTCAATTTAAACTAAGATGCTGACGGCGACTTTGTTCTCATTAATAGGGTTTTGTTATTTCGTGGATTAATGAGAGCTGTAGCTAGAGATCTGCAACATATATTCTTTGATTGTTTAATTTTGTCATTACTACTAAGCTCTTAAAAAAGCAAACTATATGTAGCTTAGAATACTAAAAAAAGCTTGTAATCTGCCCGTGAAAGTTTCTTTAAAATCGGTATAAAAATAAACAAATAATCGGTTCACCCGGTACAGAAATTAACCCAGATGAACAACAGACACTTACATTTTATTTTTTATATAGTTATATCAGCTGATACCTGCTGCTTTATTAGGCATTAAAAATGGCAAAGGGCTTAATCCTGGTGAAGAAAAAGTCTGCATCGATTGGTCATAATACTATAACCGAAACGATCAGTAATTTTCATGTGTTTGATCCACAAATTATTTGAATTTTTATACTGAAGACGACGAATTGGAATTTTATTATTTCATTATATTTCTTTCACATCTTGCAGGAAAATTTGATATAAATTCAGTACACTTGTAATACTCTTATTTCGTGTCTCAATACAACTCTGTAGATCATACATAGAAAAGTATGTGTGTACTTATGTACACGCGTTAGAAGTTATAATTCTTTAGATTAACAAGATATTTCTTTTTCCAAAAAAAATTATCATTCGCCTTATTCTACGTTTGCAGAAAAAACAACACTAACAATAGAAAAAGGTATTTAATTCATTGAGAGTTTTAATACAAACAACAAATACAAAGAAACAAAATGTTTAATATAGGTAAATTCAGGGTGTCGGTTTTTCTTGACGGTGTGCAAGCACATCGTAATAACTTCAGGGTGTCGGTTTTTCGTGAAGGTGTGCGCGCGCATAGTAAAAATTTACTGTATTAATTTTTCCCTAACGCGCCAATAGAAGTATAACTTAAACACCTACTTACTTACTTACATACACACCACACTGTGATATAAAATTAATTCTACAAATGCTATACTAGCGTGTTGTTAGAAGGTCAGGAGCCGTCAAACATTTTATTGATCTGACCATTAATGATTTACCAAACTTACCCAGACATGTCACATCAGGTAAGCTTGACATTCAGTTAGATTGACACCCGATTAAATCTCACCAGAATAAATCTTATATAACAACAGATTTATATTCCTATCGAATGAAAAATAGGCGTGAAAAAGATAATAGAGAACTAAATCTTTTTATTACATTAGTATGACACGAAAGCGTGGTAGCGTTTTGAGGTGTCCATTACTGACAATCTTCTGTTGTTAAACAATCAACGATACAGCACATGTAACTTTCTTTTTTATGAACAGTAAAAGGTGATTTATTATCGATTACGAAATTTTACATAATAATATGTGTAAATAATTTTTAAGAGTGGCGGAACCTGTACAAGAACCCACTGTAAAAACCCTACTACCATATGTATTTTTCCAGCAAAGCAGCACTACAAGAGTACACATAAGCAATTCAAACTGAATACGCAGTACTAATAACCTGAGATTCTACTGAGGTTGGTTATACGAGTACATAGGCATAGAGTGCCGTGTCAATATGATGAACTGGACGCTACTACTTCATAAAGAAAAAAAATATCATCAGACCGGCTATAATGTCATGTCATTAATAACTCACTGAACGCCAAGCATTCGTTTATATTATAACTAGGTTTTGTTCGCGGTTGCGCTTGCGTTAAACTAAATATCACTTACGCCTCAAGAACAGTGTTTTTTTTTTTCGGAATGATGGTACCCTACCCTCTGTACCTAATCTTAAAACGTACAGAATTTCATGATGACTGTCTAAAACAGTAACATATATTTTGTTGTTCGTAGAGATGAAGCTATTACTGGTTTCAGCATGAACGGGTCGGCTCACCCGGGGTAGTACCACCCTTTCACCGAAAAGCAACGTGAAGTAACAGTAAAAAGTAAGTAACCAACGTAGCTTGCATTGTTGCGTTTCGTTCGGTCAGTGAGACCGCCGGAGGCCCACCTTTTCTAAACCCTCCCTCTCTCCTCTTCCCTTCCTTCCCCCTACCCCAACAGAGGTTGACAACGCATTTGCGACTCCCGTGGTGTTGCAAGTGTCTATGGATGGTAGTGATCACTTAACATCAGGTGTCTTACCTGTTCGTTTGCCTCCTATGATATAAAAAAAAAACATTTATTATAATACGAGAATTATGAATATATAAAATTAATAATTTAAATATTAACGAAAAAGATATCATTAATAAGTGTGATGGTCACTCGAATGTTTAGTCCATAAATTTATCTCTCTTTTTCTATAAATATAATAAAAAGATCTTACTATAAAATATCCAATTAAGCGTAAAAGTGTGTTTAATAAATAATTGTTGATACTGTTTATAAATAAATATTTATTTCATTGTACATAACTTGTACTTAACGGTTGTCTGAACTGTTTTGGATCTAGTGGGCGTGTAGTTCTGCAACTTATAAAGTTCTACGTTGAAATGGAAACGTATTTAATAATACTATTTCATTTGACTGAAATGTTTAATTGATTTTAACTCTATTATTTTTCGAAATAAAAATGTAATTATTCAATAACAATTTAATAAATAGTATAGATAATACAACATACATTGTTATTCTATAGTTAATACTATAATAATAGAAATAATTTTCTACATAGGAGAAGGATAATTTCCTAATATCTTTGAAGTATGTACTATTATTATTTATACACTTTTGCCATTTTACAGGTAGTTTATTGATTGCATTGCTGAAAAAATTATGAGAGAGAGAATCAATAAAATCTTTGAAGGCGGTCTGTATTATCTCAACGTTATTGAAATTCTTCCTTTGAAAGAAATTATCCAAATTCCGAAAGAATAGGTAATCTGTTGGTGCAAGATCCGGATAGTATAGTGAATGTCGAGGACATTCCAACCGCAGTTTCTCTAATTTAGAGACCGCCTGTCGTGAAGTATGAGATGTAGCGTTGTCCTGAAGCAGGAATAGGCTAGAGAGATTGATCTATCTGTTTAAAGGCTAACTTTTTCACAATGGCTTGCAATTGTTTACAATACTATTCTTCCATAATCGTCTGGTCATATCATTGAGGAGCTGTAGTGTATGAGACCATACTGGTCCATCAAACGCATACCTGTGAATTTTCCTGAGTCAACTTTCGCTTGAGACAGGATTAGACCGGTTCTCCAGGGTTCGCTGTGTCAAGCATTTCAGAAAGTTGTATAGGATTCATTCTTCGTCATAAGTAACAATATAATCCAAAATTCCCTCGTTGTTGTGACGGTAGAGTATTGTAAGGTAGAAGGCAATGCATGTTTACTGGTGTGCTTCAGTCAATTCGTTCAATACACATTTCACGATCTTTTAATATTTCCTATTTTTTTCAACTAACTTAATATTGTTTTATCACTCACACCGTAGCCTGTAGCTAACTCGGATGTAGTTTGCGATAGATCAGCTTCCAACATCCCTTTTAATTCTTCATTATAGATTAGGGTTTCCGGCCCTCCACGATGTTTGTTCCTCAGGTCAACATTACTAGAACGAAGACGTAGGAAGCAAAGACGTGTCGTGCTTTCTTTTACAGTAACTTCCCCATATATATAATTAATCCTTGAGCTCTTGACGCATTTCGATACCACTGTGGAACACGTATTCGTAGTCAACGCAATACTACAAGTTTCCTATTTTGGGAAAAGAACGATGGCAAAGAGAACTCAACTGGTGTACAAAACAAATGAATTCCTAATTTCAAATTACACAAAAATTACACAAACCTAAATTTGAATTTAGAATTCCTAACCAGACGCCAGACATTTGAGATAAAAGTGGCCACATTGACAAAACGCCAATTTCATATACAAGGATCTAATATCTATAAAATATTTCAACTGTGGTAAAAAAATTTAAACCTAATATCATGTAACATTTTTTTCTTTCACGTTATAATGATTTACATGTGTTGACACACTGGTTTATAAATTATTAAAATGACAAAACTAATTAATATTTATGACAAAAACATATTTTGCTACGATTTGGTAACCATGTCTTTTACTGGCAGATAAAATCGAAATGCACTGATAATCTAGATCTAAAAATGAATAAATAACGTGGGACACAAACATTGACACAGAACGAACGACAAGTCGATGTAAGAAACACGTTCATCTCATGTTCATTCAAGGAAAAAGTAACGAAACATATTTGTAACAATAAAAAAATCGAATAAGTAATTTTGTCCACATAGTCCCTAGATCCCGCTAGAAAGTTACTTATCAATTCAATTGTCTGAGACACGCCCGCGCTCGTCACGGACTCATGCCTATATCATTGTGGCAATCACTGTAAACGCCTATTAAAAATATCATTACGACTATATGATTTTTAGGGTTCCGTAGAATATTAAAGAAATAATCTCTGGCATAGATAAAATAAATATCATCGGTGTTATTACAAAAAAAAAAACGTATTGAATACTTGCTTTATAAAGTTTGGGTACTTACGTATTAAATGCACCGCGCTCGCCGAACGTTCGACATCTTGCTCTTTTGTCTCGCTTTGGTTAGGTTAGGTTAGACTTGCGAAAAAGGATAACACGAGCTAGCCGCGCAGCGGGCGCCGAGCGCTGTGGATTTAATAAGTAAGTACCCAAACTTTCTTAAAGCAAAGATTCAAACGTATTTAACTTTTTTGAAATAATACGATACGAGTCTCAATTAAAACAACAAAATAGAACATGACTTTCACTAAATAATTGTTATTAAAAATTAAATGTTATTTTTAAACTTTATTTTTAGTATAAGAGTAAGCACAGTATTCCATTAAAATGATATAATTATTCCTCTAGGAAATATCAAGACTTAATCATCGTTGTAATTACAAAGATCACTAGTTGTTTACAAAAACGTGGTTAACTTTCCAATTTCTCAATCTCATAAAAAAATCGCATCATCTTTTATGAACTTTTGGTAGGTGGTAGAGGCACGCTGAAGCTATTATTGGTTTCAGCATGAATGGGTCGGCTCGACCAGGATAGCACCACCCTCTAACAGAAAATCGACGTGAAGTAACAGTGCTTGCATTGTTGCGTTTCGTTAGGTCAGTAAGAGCGCCGGAGACCTATCTCCCCTACCCTCTGCTCTTCCTTCCCCTCTCCTCTAACCACTCTGCCTTTCTCTCCATTTCCCCTGACACAGGCTGGCAACGCACGTACGACTCCTCTGGGGTTGCTAGTGTCTATGGACGGCGGTGATCGCTTAACAACAGGTGACTCGCCTTGCCTCCTATTTCATTAAAAAAAAAAACGATTGAAGATAGTGGTCACAAAGTAGCAAGATACTTAAGTCAAGCGATTTTAAACATATCGTAAGCATTTAAATTGCAATAATTAGAAGTTTGAACGACCCAGGAAAATAATTCTAAGATTTAAGATAAAAGACTGATTCGAATGTCATTCAAGATCAAAGCTGAATTAATTATTATTATTGAATAACATTACTTTTCACACTGATCTTGCCTTATTTAATAAACGTTAAAATATTCTGTAAATTTCTCATATTAATTAAGATGTTTTGAACATGTATAATCTATATCTTTTATCTATACAATGAAAAGAGTGTAAAACGAGCGCGACTGTGCTTTTTAGATTTTTGTTAAAAAAAAGTGTTGCAGGTGTCTTGGATAAGTAATAAAATACATTTTAATCATTTTTAGAAATGTCTGTCTGTTTGTGAGATTACGCATCATTGCTCAAGCACTGCACTCAAGATAAAACCTTTTCAAGAAATTTATAAGGCATGTTTTCGAGTAACATTTAGTCTTTGTTTCTTTAAAATCGGTTCGGCATATCAAAAGTTATTGTAATTTTAATGATGACGTGACCTAAATACGACAGAAAAGTAGATAGTAATTAGACCTATTGGTGTTATTACAAAAAAAATTGGTTGCCTGTAAAGTCGGTATACGGGCGAAAGTTTTACGTGACAACGACTTTGAGTGGTAAAATAATTTTAATGTGAATATTCATTCGTATAGTAGTCTCTCTCGCTCTTAGGCGGGCTAACCATGCCCGAGTGGAAGGGACGCGTGCCTCTCACTCGCTCTCATTGTTAGCGCATAACGTGAGCGGAGCGTAACGCAGTTTCTTGAAGTGTCACCCGGCAAACCAATTTATAAGACGTTGTCACGTCAAAAGTGAAATACTTGGTTTAAAAAAGGTTTCGTACGAAATGCGCCGCGCTCGCCCGAAGCAAGATCGCGTTATCCTTTTTTCGCAAGTGTAACCTAACCTAACCAAAGCGAGACAACAGAGCAAGACGGCGAATATTCACCGAGAGATCTTTTTAAATCAAGCCTTCAAAACGTGTTTAACTTTTTTGTAATAACACCGAAGGTGTTTTTGGTGGAATTTTAGTCTGTCATGTAGTGGATTTTATATTATATTCATAAACTTTTATTATTTGACTTTATATTTTGTAAATTTAGTGGCGTTTTACGCAATATAGTTAGTTTATTGTACATAAGTGAAGTGAATGGAAAATAATACCACGGAGCATGAAATTCTGAGATGCCACAAAAACTCCCAGGAACAAGGGATCTAACAAGGGATCCACCATCTTGTCAGAATATTGACTCACACGACGCTTAATATTGAAGTGATCGCACGACGCTTGTAATATTTTGACTACTCGACAATGGCAGTAATAATCTGAAAGATTGATTGCCAAAAATAAAGTGAAAAAAAATTAGACCTAATACATTCAGATGACTTAATTAGTCACTGTTTTTTATATCAAGTTATACATGGACAAAGTCGCGGGCATAGCTATTCATACAACCGATATTTTATATCATAATAACATAATCTTATCACGATGAACAAGATTTTTTTATTGAATTGACTACACTATTGGCCTTGCAAGGCTTTTACAGCTTCACCGGAGTACAAACAAATAGATATGTTATTGTTATTTATCTGATATGAACATGTTACTTATACTTCTTTATGTTAAAAAGGGTTCTGTCCATTTTTAGAAAGAAAATTATGTGAATAATGTGAGTGAATTGGTCATCCAACGCCGGCGATCCATTAATGGTGTAATAAAGTAAAAAAAAAAAACATTTTAGATGCCATCGCTCCTTGTGAAATATAAAACCCTTCCAACAGTTTCCATACTTGTTTTTAGTCTATGGCTATAACAATCCGTCATAATATGTTAGCCAAACATCGAAATCAAATGATCAACTTCTTACAGCTTTGTCCGCGGCTCGGGATGCCTTTATTACTCAACTATCTCCTGCCCGCGACTTCGTCCGCGTAATAATAGTTACTTTGGGAAAACGCAACAGAAGCTCTCAAGAGGAAAAACAAATCCCGATTGTGAACAGTAAAATCACCGGTGTCCCATGGTACGTCTGGAATAAGGATCTCCACAGGGACCTGGAGATACCTTCTGTCTGGGCGTATATAAAATCACTCACACGTAGTTATTTCGAAAAAGCCGCGAATCATCCCAGCCCATTAGTGGTATCTGCTGCGAACTATAAACCCGTACCCAACGCTGCGCAGTATAGAAGACGACCGCGACACATTTTTAACGACCCTCCTAATTCAGTCACGTCAGCGGACGATCAGTACCAGCCTGTCTCTTCAAACAAAGCGTGTTCACGCTCACGCCCGCATAACCAAAGATCACGCCGCTGGGGGTTGGGGGGGCAAATTTTGCTCGCGTACACCAGATTAGGCCCCTCTCGACAGCGGCTCAAGCCTAGGTTCGTTCCCTCGGCGTGGAGCCCTTGAGTACGCTGCTTACGCGATACAGTGGCACAAAACCTTACATCACTGCTACAACATCACACACATCACCTATACACAGGTGCACTCCTACACGCTTACACGCTGTTTTTCTTTTTCAGAGAAACAAACGACAAAGAGTTCTACCCTTATTTTCCCTATCCTATCCTATCCTATATAGTTTAGAGGATTTTTTCTGACACAAAATACATATAGGAGTTGTTGAAGCACGCATGCTTGGTACACATGCATGTTTCAATAACTCATATACGTATATCTAGATAGCTTAGCTTAGGTTAGCTCAGATAGGTCGCGATTTTTGCACAAAACAGGCGACAACCCAAGCCGAGGTGTGCCGTGCACCCTTGAGTTGGTCGCCTAAACATCGCAAATCGGCTGAGTGTCTTCAGCGCTTGCCTCAATAGTTCGGTGAAGCTATAGAAACCTTTCCAGGTCAACAGCGTTTACATTTCGAAAAAAAAAAATGGAAATATATTTAAAATTCGTTTTCGAAACAGTTTATAACTCTTAGATAATAGTTTCAAGCAAGTGACAGTTGACGCTTCGGCGCGATGTTTGACGCTTCGATACAGTTTTCATATATTTTTTTAATACAATGGAGTATAAAAAGGTTCTAATACAAGTTGAAGATAATTATGATAAAGTAAGTGGTAGAGATGTTTATTTAGTTTTATGTAGGTTAGTTTTTATCTTAATTGGTCCTGGTAGGTGATGCTACGAACGGGTACTAGGCTTAATTAAAAAAAAATCATATGTAATCGGGGTACATATTTGAGTGAATCCGTCTATAGGTTGGATTCACAATTGGAAACGGTAGTTGTAGCTGCAATCGGGTATCAGTTTTATTCAATTTTTTCGCGTTTAAAGATACAATTGAAACCAGTGATAACCAATTTGGTGCAGACGAAGTTGCACGGGTCAGCTAGTCCTTAATAATATTATAAATGAAAATGTAAGTTTATTTGTTACGATTAAGCGTTCATTATATATTTGCATTCACGTTGTGCGGAGTGTAGAATATAGTATATGGAGTATAAAAAATCTATAGATTTGTATATGCTTTCCATATCAAAACTTTAATTAAGTCGATTGAGAATAAATATATTTCTCTAAGTATATCTAAACGTATTTATCAATCTTATTGCATAGCAATTGGGAAGTCACATATATTTCTTTTTGTAAAACACTAACTGACCCGGCCACGCATTGCTGTGGCTCAGTTATTACGAGTACATCATTACATATTGATATATAAACATCACTTAACGGTTTAAATTATTTTTTTAAATCTAATAAACTACTTTTTGTGACTTGAATATAAAAGTTAGATATATACTATCGTTGACTTTTTTGCAGGCATTAATAAGTTCTAGAACTCAGTCATCATATAAAGGGTTTTGTTCGACCATTTTTTCTGCGACCTTACTTTGCAAATCCGACTAGCACAAAAAAGTCTTCTCATTTTTCAGATTAATATATAGCTTATACAGATAACGTGGCTTTCTATTAGCAAAAGGATTTTCAAAACGGTTTAGTGATTCCTGACAACACCCCTTACATACAACTTTATAAACTCACAAACTTTACCTCTTTATAATATTAGTTTAGATGTGTAGCTGTTATTGAATTAAATCCAGCCATACAAACATATAGATGGATACACATTTATTCCAATACCGTATTCGTAATTAAAAAATACTTCTTATTAGATATTTATACCGAAAATTGATGAAAAATATATGCACCGACAATTATGCAATCTTACATAATTATGCATTAACAAAAAGCTACGTAAGATTACTTTAAACGAGTTTTATTAATGCGTCTAGTTACTTGTTGGGAACAAAAACAATGCATATAGTTAGGCACATCCTGATATTCATCGATAGTCTTCAAGGTTCATGCCGCAGTCCGCTCTCGACTATCGTGTCTCATTTGACAAGGCCAGGATATGCGAGGTCGTAAATACAAAAATAATCGAATAATTATATATTAACTATTCACAAAAATAACGATGACTATGTTTTATGACAAAAGTCTCTTTTTATTGTTTAATTAACATACTCGATTCGTGTATCATCTCTTGTTAGTATTCGCACGTCTTATGCAATTTCGTTCTTTAAGCGTAATATTTACAACAAGTTTGGCATAAAAATGAGCTTCCTTATTAACATGGAATCCAACATTCATACCACATAAAACATCAACATAATACACAATAAAATTAACAAGTGAATACAAAAAATACAAATGCAATGCCTCTTTCCTGGCTCATAGGCGTCATACATAAGTATTGTATAGCCAATGTCGCTTACACTGTTAAGATATAAGACACCTTATATTGAAATGATAACTCAAAATTGAAATGATTAGTGGAAAACATTCTCAAGAACTTTAATTATGTAAGACAAAATTTTAAATATTTAGAATGATAACAAGCTTTTTAGAGATGTTTTTTTCTCACGTATCTATGTATGTAGGTGGTAGAGCCACGCTGATGCTAAAACTGGTTTCAGTCTGAATGGATCGGCTCGTCCGGGGTAGTACCACCCGACCCACAGAAACACCTACGTCAAGTAACAGTGCTTGCATAGTTGCATTTCGTTCAATCAGTGAGAACGCTGGAGAGCCACATTCCCTGCCCGTAACCCTCTCCCATCCCCACTTAAAAGATCGGCAACGCACTTGCAATTCCTCTGGTGTTGCCAATGTCCATGGACGGCGATGATGACTTACCATCAAGTGAACCGCCTGCGCATTTGCCCCCTATAATATAAAAAAAAAAGATGAGATAATATCAAAATGGTAGGGATTTTTATAAGTTTATCGGCTAGGTACCACCATCAAATTGAAAATCTGTCGGCAAGCACTTGTTGCTGTGATCCACCAACTGCACTGGAGAGTCAGCCCTCTATATAGGCTTAGTATGTTTACCATCTTAGACCACATAGTTCTTTAACACCAAATGTGGTTGTGATCAGACGCTACAACCCATACAATATTTATAAAAATAGACAATAACATATATAAACGTATAAAAAAGAAATATACTTATACCAAACGATTAAAGTTTAAATTGAAACAATACTTCAGCACATTACATAATACATTAAGAAGAACAATATTCAATGTAATGTCTTGGTAAATAAATCAGACTGCTTTTATATATATATGATATATATGATATCATATATATATATATATATATATATATATATATATATATTAAAATTTAAATAAATACGTAGGTTTAATTAATGCACAATAACATTTGTCTTCCTGAATTAGCTACAGTAAAGCAAATACAAATATAAATATTGTTGTCAGACAGCCAAGCCATGTTTAATTAATTTCTGAACAAAATGTTATTACTGTCTATTCACTGATTAATTTTCTACTTTCAAAACCAATAATGTTATTAAAGAAAAAACAGTAGGGCAGTTGGTTATTCAGATATACTCATATGATGGAATGTACTTTGTCAAATGTCAAAATACGTATAGTTTTCGTGTGTAAGCTTAGATGCTCGGTGAGACTCACTGCTTAAAAATAAAAACATATCCCAAAGGAATGGAAAGATGTATGATGGGAACCTGACAAGAAGACTGGAAAATATAACAATAAATAAAATGAACAACAAACGTAGAAAACATAAAGAAAATAAAGCAGTTAGAATAGCAATGGACATGACTAAAGGCAAAAGAAAAAATTGTCAATTTTTTTTTATATCATAGCAGGCGAACGGACAGGTGAGTCACCTGATATTAAGTGATCACCACCGTCCATAGACACTTGCAACATCAGAGGAGTTGCAAGTGCGTTGCCAGCTTGTGTTGGGATACGGGAATAGGGAAAGGGGAGTAGGGGAGAGGAGAAGGAGGAGGGGAGAGATGGTCTTCCGGCGCCCTCACTGACCAAACGAAACGCAACAATGCAAGCACTGTTACTTAAAGTCGGTTTTTTGTGAGAGGGTGGTACTACCCCGGACGTGCCGAACCATTGTTGCTGAAACCAGTAATAGCTTCAGCGTGGCTCTACCACCTATAAAATTACACGACCGTAAAAGAAAAAGAGGTAATCAAATTAGAGAATAGACAGTGCCATAAAGAAAGTTGGTATATAGTATAGTTTGGCGAAGAAAAATTAAATAATAGACATAATGGAAACAGCTGGAAAAAGTCTACGTGTAATGTTACACCTGACCGTTAACCCGAGAAACCTGATGTGTTTAAACTTCTGTTAATAAAAGTTGTACCAAATTAGTATCAGTAATAAGAACTATAAGAAAATAACAAAATAATTGTTTTTATTGATCCATAACTTTCACTTATAATAAGCAATAAATATAGTTTCAATTGCTTTACTTATTTAAAGACTAAATAAAATTAAAAAAATATATATATTTTGTTGATATAAAATGTTTACTAATCGTGCTCCATCCAGAATAATATGAATAAGTGTTAATTCTATTTAATTATCTATTAAGTACTATTTTCATAATTTTTTTAATGTAATATAGGAGGCAAACGAACAGGCGGGTCACCTGATGTCAAGCGATCACCGCCGTCTATAGACACTAGCAACACCTAGGGAGTCTTTTTTTTTAATGTCTACGCTATTGTCCCAGCAAGGTCTTAACAGCTTCACCGGACTACTAAGGCGAGCGCTTAAGGCACTCAGCCGATTTTATTATGGCAACCAGCTCAAGGGTGCACGGCACAGCTCGGCTTGGCTGTTGCCTGTTGCATGCAAAATCGCGATCTATCTTAGCTAACCTAGCTAACTATTCATATGTGTATGAGTTGTTGAAACGTATATGTGTACCAAGCATACACGCCTCAACAACTCCTCCATATATTTATTATCGGAAAATTGAAAGTTTTTCAGTTCGATAAGGGGAAAAAAGTAAACCCTTCCACTTTCATGTGTAAGCGTGTAGGCGTGCACGTGCGTGGGGGTGATTGTGTAGTGTTGTAGCAGTGATGTATATTTGTGTGTCACCGTATCGCGCAAGCAACGCACTCAAGGGCTCCCTACCGAGGGATCGAACCTAGGGTTGAGCCGCTGCCGTGGGAGGCCTAATCGGGTGTGCGGGAGCGAAATTAACCCTCAGACCACGGCGGCGTGAGCTGTGGTTACGCGGGCGTGGGCGTGAGCACGCTCTGTTTCGAGGAACAGGCTAGTACTGATCGTTCGCTGACGTGATTAAATCAGGAGGGTCGGTAAAAATGCATCGCGGACGTCTTTTATAACGCGCAGCGTTAGGTACGGGTTCATAGTTTGCGGCGGATACCACTAACGGATTGGGATGATTCGCGGCTTTTTCAAAATAACTAATCGTAAGTGATTTTACGTACGTCCAGATAGAAGGGATCTCTAGGTCTCTATGGAGATCGACTCTCCGAATGTACCACGGAGCACTGGTCACTTCCTAGGGAGTCGCAAGTGTGTTGCCAGACCTGGTTTGGGAGGAGAGAGGAGAGGGAAGGAGGAGAGAAAAGGGGAGTGGAGAGGATAGGAAATGAGTCTCCGGCGCATTCACTGACCGAACGAAACGCAACAATGCAAGTTACTTACCGTTACTTCTCGTTTTCTGTGAGAGGGTGGTATTACCCCGGCCGTGCCGATCCATTCATGCTAAAACCAATAATAGTTCAACCACATTACTTTTGCGATCGTAATTATTTATCAGTAGCAAGTTAATGTCTTAAGTCAGAAAGTAACAATATATTTTTCGTATACAATAACTATACATACTCCTATATACTATAATATATTAATTGTTATTACTTGAATCCTTAAAATGATTATAACGTTTTTCTATGATCCGTACAACTAAATACAATTTATAACACATATTATTATATTGATTTTATTTTAATAGTTACTTAAAGTAAGCTGTTACACTAGAAAAAACGTAACAATTAAAAGAATCGCATAACACTGTGGATTTCAACTGAAAAATAATAACATACATACCATGTAACTTATTACTATTATCTGGACGCCCAGCTGTTTTTTACAAAATATTTTTAAATTAAAATAAACTTTTAGGTTTACTGCACTAAATAAGCATTTTATTGTAAAAAAAATAATGATATCTCTTTTCTTGTCACTCGGATTCGAACTGGGGTTAGAAGGATTATTGAAGCAGCCGATTTGCATCTGAGCTATTTCTGTTTAAACAGCGCTAGCGAAAACCTTTATATTCTAGTCGAACCTGAAAACTAAGTAAAAAAAGGTTTTCTATGAATAAGATCTAGCTAGATCGATTTATCGTCCCCGAAATCACCTACATACTAAGTTTCACGGAAATAGATGACGCCGTTTCCGAGATTCTGAATATATACAAATATAACAATATACAAAAATTGCTCGTTTAAAGGTATTAGATAGATTAGATTAAACACTTGTAGAACCTGATAATTGATGGCATTTTAGAATTGTAGTGAGAAATATACTCAAAACTTATAATACAGCCCTAAATAACATAGACCAAATCGTTATTACTGTCGACAAAAATTCACATCCAAATAATAATAGAATAGCAGGTGTAAACACTTACTCAAAAATAAATTACAACATAACAAAACAAAAATATATATACACTTAATTATTAAATACAATCGTTATTTATTCTGTATACAAACACTCACGACAAAAGTAATTATTTAAATAATTAAGTTTCGTCTAACTTGATAGGCGTTACTATACAAAAAAATTCAAATGTGTATATTATTTTTAAAACCCGTTTTCTAGAAGTCATTTTGTGCAAATGTGAATTAATGAGCGTATTTTAAAATTACTATGCAGCTCACCCATGTTGATATCGGAACCTGTTCAATGCGGTCCGTTGCAACAGTGACCGTTCTTTGTCCGAGTCGTCCTAGACAGCCGCCGTCGCATTCATGCATAGTAAATAATGACTGTGATCAGCGGCAGGTGGAGTCGCACGCGCGCATAGAAATAGAAAGGCACGTTGCAATAATTATTTAGTACAGTTACACGTAATGGGTCGTTTTGCAAAAGCTGTTAAGTACATAAGCAGCACGTCCTGCGGTTTCTGCCGGGTGTTAGCGCGCGACAATTGAATGCACACCCCCTCTCCGCTTCGGAATGTTTAATATACATTGCATTGAAGCTACATAAGTGACATTATATTAGATACAGTACGCGATGCTACGTAAATAGTTTCGTTTATATTTAAAAAAAATCATTTTTATTTTGTATTTTATTTAATTTAAAATAAGTGAATGTGTACTTATGTACATGCGTTAGAAGTTTTACTTCTTTGGCGGAACAAGATAAAAATCTTTAATTCAAAAAAATTATCTGTCGCCTTATTCTACGTTTGTAGAAAAAACGACACTGACAATAGAAAAAAGCTATTTAATACATTGAAAGTTTTAATACAAACAACAAATACAAAGAAGCAAAATGTTGACTATGGTTATCTTCAGGGTGTCGATGTTTCGTAACGGTGTGTGTGCGCATCCTAAAATTTGCCTCATCATTTTTCCCTAACGTGTCAAAAGAAGAATAACTTCAAAAATACGTACATTCAAACTTCACACCTTCAAGAATTACATATAATATTAATATTTGTTATCAATAAAATCCAACTTTTTTTGTATATAACGTTATATTTTTTCACTTTTTACTTCCATAGAAAACAGACGTGATGTAATTGTACCCACCTCCCTTCCCCACACTTCCACCTCCCCCTTCCCCTTCCACCTCGCCATCCACCTCCTCCCACCCATCCTTCCATCCCCTAACCCCCAAACACAGGCTGGCAACGCACATGCGACTCCCCTGGTGTTGCTAGTGTCTATGACAGCGGTGACCACTTACCATCAGGTGACTCGCCTGTTCGTTTGCCACCTATAACAAAAAAATAAAAAATTAAAAGTAGTGCAAGGTATTATTATAGGAAGCATTATATATTTTTATTTTAATAAGCGTTTACTTAGTGTTTTCATATAAAGTGGAAAACTTAGTTTGTAAGCTATATTCATATATGTGTCATTAATTTATTGCTTGCATAACCACTCAATATGCAATAAAACGTGTGTCAATATGAATTTCTGATAAAATAATATGTTTAAATATTGTTATATGCTTTTAGTTGGATGCAGAATTTAGATTCATATATGTTAATTAACGAAATTTAATTTTGTAAATTTATTCAACATGAAACCACTTAATCTTTTATGTAAATTATCAAACAAAATTTTGTATATGACCAATATATCAATTTCATATACATACGATTTCTATACAAAAAAACCGTGACGTTCACACAACTTCAATCCCATTTGTTCCAAGTAAAATCATTTTATTTACAACAATATATAAATAGATAAACTTATACAATATTATTGGACGTTATTCCGCCTTGATAATAAAAACACCTTGACAAATTATATACATAAACCTTCCTCAGGAATCACTTTATCCACTGGTGAAAATTGAATGAAAGTTTGTTCAGTAGTTTTAGAGTTTATCGCGAACAGACAGTCAGACAGACGAGGTAGGACACTTTGTTTTATACTATATAATGATAATGATAATGATGATTTGTGACCCAGGAATAGTTGAATAAATACAAAAATATTTATAAAGTATGTACTAGTTTTTGCTCGCGACTTTAGTACTTAGTATCCATGGATAGTACTTTTTTCTGAATTAAAAAGATGTCCTTGGCTATACACCTGACAATGTGTATGCAAATCTCACGATTTTCGATTTGAGTAATCAAAGCATGGGAACGTAAGAAACTCATATTCGTATTTTTTATATTAATTAGGAAGTTATGATAATCCGTCAGAATTTAAAATTGCTTCTAATATATTGTCAATGTATGTGCATATATACAGTTTCTATTATGACTGATCGGCCATCTTGCGAGACGAACAAGAACTGCATAAGCTCCCGGGCGCGAGTCTCGCGCCGCGCGGCGTCGGCACGGGGTCAGGGGTTAAGCGATACTTTATTTTGAATAATTTATATGTCTTGCCGCGATAGACGGCGTGCCCTCCGCCTTGTACAGTTTATGGTAATGCGAGATATCTAGCATTGCAAATGCGCTGAATGTGTCTCCACCCGACGCGACTTGCGATAAGGCTTATTCCAAATATGTTCCTAAAACGGTTTTCTAAAGCAAATGTATTACCTGTTACTTATTAATATCTATATTAACCATTCATTCACATTAATTGACATTTCGTGTAATATATAACAATAAATAAAGCACACGAATTGTGTTTCACTAATCTAGAAAAACACGGCACTTTTGGCTAACAAAATAATGACATTTAACTCGAGCGCTTGTCTAATGCCATAGACGGAATGGTCACTATCACAGTATTCTTGTTTCTATTATTCCTTTCATTGTGGTTACATTTCTAAACTAACATACATTATCAGGATTTCTCGACAAAATGAAATCCATAACTACATAAGTAAATTCTATTGACGTTCTGTAAACACTTTAACAAAGCCAGCATGCTAAAGATTGACTAAAATATATCTTTTTCGGTAATCTACTCATATGACAATATCTGAGGTAATTTTGTAGCATTGCGATATTTCAATATACATACTATTATTATAGAGAGGTAAAGTTTGTTAGTTTGTGAGGTTGTAAGAGGATCTTCTCAGGAACTACTTCTTAGATTTAAAGAATTCTTCCAGTATTAGAGAGGTCCTTTATCAAGGAAAGCTATAGGCTATATATCATCACACTAATTCTAATAGGAGCAGAGCACCAATGATGTTTCCTTTTAAAAGCTTTCGCTGCGTGTTAGTTGGCACAACGTAACTATTCTACGCGGACAAAGTCGCAGATAGAAACTAGTTTACTATAAATGTTATTTTTCTAAGACATCCCTAGTTGATAAGCAGCGATGAAAATTATATTATAGTAAAGTAACATTAATATTGAAATTTATTTAAAAGTAAAGCGAGATGATTGCAATATTATTGAAATTTAAATAAAAACTGGATGGTAAGTTGTTAAAAATCAGTTTCAAGTTATAAAGGTCATTGCAGCTTTAAATCGTAATCCAATATCGATCGGTCAGAGAACACTGCTAATTAAAACGTGGGGTTGACTGCCATCGGCGTTGAGACAGCACTGACTTACTGTGGTAGTTAAAATTCACTTGTAAAAAATTGTCATCAATCAAAATTAATGGAGTTATTATCGTACTGGAACTTTCAAAAAATATTTATTACAAACATAAATCAGTATTAAGGGTCTTAAGGAAGCAGTGCATTCTAGGACGATAAATAATCATGTTTCGATAAACCATTCATAAATTTGTAATGTTTTTGAAACTTAAATTACCGTTTTATCTACATATTACAAATATGTATGTGCTAGACAGCTTCAGTCTTACTATTTACGAGGTTATGCAACTGATTTTTATACAAAAATAAATTAGCTAATACAATACTAAACTAATATGAACACAATCTAATAATACTGCTTTAATTTCGTTCTGTGAAAATGAAGACTATTTGATTGCAAAATGAAAAATTCTAAACAGTGACCCCAAAAAGCCTCTATGGCAGAAGTTAAATGTCTTAAGTAAAAGGGATGCAGACGAAAAATAATATGAATCATACGATGAAATTAATCCACTCATTGGTTAGCATAAACTATTACTTATTTCAAAATACATAGATTTAAATCGGCCGAGTGCCTTAAGCGCTCGCCTTAGTAGTCCGGTGAAGCTGTTAAGACATTGCTAGGTCAATAGCGTAGTCAGTTCGAGAAAAAAAAACAGATTACAACGAATAGAAGCTATTGTTTTTTATTCTTTAATTTAAAATCAACGTTCACCAGTAGAAGAACTAATAAGAATAGTGATATGAATAACGTGCTGAAGAAAGTGTGTGTAAATATAATTTATTTCTTGAAACTTTCCGTTACTATTAAATCTAAGATAATGCTGACTCATAACAGTGTAGATTTCACGGATTTCTAAAGGTTGGCTATATATACTAATTTAGCTGAAATAATCACTATTATTACCATGATTATTACTCGACGAGTAATGTAACCTCACTACATTACTTTAATCTGAATTCCAATATCCGTTTAGGTACGTATTAAGCTAATATTTATTATTTTGAAGGATAAATCCATCTAAAACTTCAAAACATATTATTGTTTACAAACGAAGCCAACGATTTCGCAAGTGCACGGCATCAGTGAGAGCCGTTTCATAATTAGTCGCTGTTATAATGATTTATAGGGGCTTTAAGATAACTCACGGATAACAAGTCGAAGCCGACTCACAGAGTCACTTTATACAAAATAGCGAACAATATGACGCAATATTTTTAATAGATAGTGATGGTGATGGACGACAACGCCCCACCAGTCGCGGCCGCGTCGACCACCGTGGGAACAATATTTCGGCTGCACGATCACTATGTTTGGCAATCGCTCGGTATATATTAAAGCATCTAGCAATGAGTCCGGACTGCATTCCGTATTATAAACAATGACGTGTATAATCGACTGTGAATAACTTTTTTAAACGTATGCATTACAGAGAGAATAAAATTGAAAATTAAGACCACAGTCTCCGTGAAATGATAGCGGGTACCAATAAATGATTACGAATTATCATAATAAGCACAAGGTTCGAGTTTTACCTCATCTATAGGTACAGGGAAACGACGGAATCTGGTTGATGTGAAAAAGATTAAGAAATCGATGTTGCACTTACGAGTGCGTGTACTTTGATTATAATTGGCAGTATTTTAACGGGCCGGGTATGGGCGAAGGGCGGGGGACAGGAGCGGGGTGCGGACATATTTATGTGACCTGAACCTCGAGTGACCTGCGTTCGGTTGCCAAATTAACGAAAGCTCATGCAGGTCGAGACACTTTCTACCGGCCTGTATGCGTACCAACATTTTCATTATCGATCGCTTTCATAATTCAACTGACATTTTTGTTCCATTCAATTATATCGATGGAGAGAACATGTCAACGGGCATTTTTATTACAAGTTTTTTTAATATTTATTACCGTATATTTTACCTCTTGTTATATTTTAAACGGTTATACGTTATTGTCCATTATAACAACGCAAATACATTTAATTAATAAGTTTAAAATCGGCCATTAAGTTCTAAGTACGAACGGTATTGCAGAATTTTTATTTTTGGTTGTATACACTTATTAGCATTTTTCTCTAACGACATCAATGTCGGCTCAAATTATACATATTTATAAGGATTATTTATTACACCGTTTATTTTAAATTACTGGTGCTCTTGTCTGGTCGAATTTGTAAGTGTATATAAATATAAGATTGTTATTGCTCTGATGAATTATAGCTTGAGCTGTGACTAAATCTAAGGAAGCATTGTTATACATTCTAATTTATGTATAAAATATTCTTTTTTCTATAACGCTTTTTTGTCATTTCAACTAAGACAATGTTTTCATAAAAAGTTATATATTTCGAGAATGAAAAATGAATGTAGATATTTTGATTTTTATAATACATACTAAACAATAAAAAGAAATAAATCATCTAAAAAAAATAGTACGGTGAACCTGTTAAGACCTTGCTAGATCAATAGCAATTCGAGAAAAAAAAAATCTAAAGAAAATCATAAGAATGTAATTTTGACAAAATAATTATAAAAGAATTACCTACTTAACTGGATTCAAGACATCGAGCACTCATACAAAAGAAGAACTAATTGTTATAATTTTTTTTTTAGCTAGAACATGTATACATGATCCCTTTTTAAATTACTTTGCAAAATAGTTCTAGTTAGTTTTGAAGGTAATATTGGTTGGATACGTCTTTCTAAAATAACCTACTACTAAATGAAACTAGTAGACAATACCAGGTGAAAGGTTAGACACTCGCAGTATTCTAGGATATAATTTAGTAGGTGGTAGAACCACGCTGAAGCTATTATTGGTTTCAGCCATAACGGGTCGGCTCGTCCGGGGTAGCACCACCTTCTCACAGAAAACCGACGTGAAGTAACAGTGCTTACATTGTTGCGTTTCGTTCGGTCAGTGATAACGCCGGACACCCATCTCCCCTCCCCTCCCCTCCCCTCCCCTCTCCTCTCCCTTCCCCTCTCCCTTTCTCTCTCCCTGTCTCTCCATTCCCCCAATCACAGGCTAGCAACGCACTTGCGACTCCTCTAGGGTTGCTAGTGTCTATGGACGGCGGTGATCGCTTAACAACAGGTGATACGCATGTTCGTTTGCCTCCTATATGATATAAAAAAAATATGACACTTCATGGTGACCATTTACCATATAAAATAATAATATTAAATCAAATACTAATAATCAACTAAGAAAACCTAAGTTAGAGTTTGTTCAGAGACTTTTAAAAGTATAGCTATAAACGTCTAAATAAATTAATAAACCTAAGTGCAATGACTGGCGCCAAGAAGCTACAATGGGCGACCCGAAGTTAAAGCTTTCTATAATAAAACGGGCAATAAACCGTTTTGTTTTATTCCTGACGGTCCTTGGTCATGTTCCTTTTGAAATGAAAGGGAACGTACCCGACGGACTTGGACACTGCTTCAACATAGAAGCGTAGAGGATTGTGTATAATTATTGTATTTTTCTAAATAATCTAGTCAAATATTAAAGCACCTATTTTTTAAATTGATTTAGAACTAGAATCGAGTGTCCTTCAAAGATATTGCTGCTGTCTGAACCGTCACCTAGTATATTTCAAGGTAATACCGATGCAGCTTTTGTTTACAGAATAAGCAATTCTAGACAACTATAGTGTTGCAAAATAACACTGTTCAGATTACTATGTATAGTGAGTATGTTTACATAATACAGTAAGCAAGCCGCTTAACATTCCTAGATATCAGTACATATGTGTAATAAAATATAGCCTACGTTAATTAATTATTGTTCGGAGATAAACTTATACGGTTAAAGACGTAGGCATGTAATTGTAGCGAGCAGAGGTGGCGATTCCACCTTGCATTTTAATATAGCCAGTCGTTCTTATCCGTATAAAAGCGACCTCGGATAAAATCACTTTTAGTTTTTTATTTATTTATCGCACTGCACCTACATGTTGTTATAAATAAAGAAAAAGTTATTCAATAGGATCAGTTTTATCTTTATGAATTTTATTACAATATTACATTTATACCGGATCGTTGTAAATATATTTTCCTGTCTAACAGAATTAAGGCTTACTTACAAACTACAAACCTTTAATTTTGCTAAAATTAAAACAACAATAGACCATATTCTCAGTTTACTAAATCGTGTACAAATAATTTATATTAGAAAATATTAATATATAGATGACAAGCTGATATCCACGAGTTAATAAATAAAGCCATTATTTTATAGAACAAATTTGTAATGTCTTATTTTTTTCATTATACTATAGCTGATTCCTGTCGTAATCTGTTCTTTTATGCATATAACTTATACAAAACCATTTTGGATGTTTCACATCTGCCCGGCATCTCGCGATGGCTCATTTTTTACTAATTCCTAGATACCTGCAACTATATTTTTTTTCACAAAAATTTGAAAAGTACAGACACTTTAAATTTACATTGTTATTATATGTATAGATATTATATTATTATATGTACAATATTACGTGTAATATTACATGATTAAAATTTATAAATGTTTTTTTATTAATTTCGCCTACCAAATCGTTAACGATTTTTTCGTGTTCTTACCGATTTCGTAATTAACATTATAGCTATTGCAATTACTAACGACAATACTTCCTCGAATGGTGAAAGTTAAAAAATCGTGTACGTATAAATCATCGTACCCGGCACGAGGACACGTCTGAGTTAAACGCATCGATGAAATAACGTCGGTTTCGCATAAGAACATGCATCGGCAACATGTGACACGACTCCACAGAACATAGTACTGACCACGGCTCGCTGTTTCTTTACAAACAGATGCTAAATAATTATATAAATAAATCATATTAAATTGAAGACTGGTATAATTTAATCATGATTATTTGTAGCCCACGTCGGTAATTATTTTTAAGCACAGTGAGTGTATTCGATTGATCAACGTATACTAGCTTTATTATCAGTTCTTACCCTGAGAAAAAACGTAGAGAACATAATGTAAAATGTACCCTTGTTTGAATATCTAAATTATGAAAAATATTTACCTAATAGTAATGAATAAGTAACATTTTCAAATAGCCGTGGCAGCAACTCCGTCCCCGTGGTAGCTAACGTAAAAAACAGTGACCAATCATCTGAATGTATAAAGTCATTTACTTATCAACTTTCCTTTCGTAATTAAATCGCGTCATCTATACTAGTCTATACTAATATCGTAAAGAGGTAAAGTTTGTGAGTTTGTGTCGTAGTGAGTTTGTGATGTCATATGTCGTAATCTCAGGAACTACTGATCCAATTTGAAAAATTATTTTAATGTTATATAGATCATTTATCGAGGAAAGTTATAAGCTATATATATATATCATCACGTTAAGGTCAATAGAAGAAAAGAAAGAAAAGAAAAGAATGATTTTTTTTTTTCGTTTTGAGAGCTTCCGCAGTGTGTTAACGTTAGCCCAAATTAACTATTCTACGCGTATGAAGTCGCGGGCAGCGCTTAGTCATTAATATTGATAGAGTGAATCGATATTAATTAAACCAAGCCTAAATGTTATTCGAGAACGCTTTATGATATTCTTTGGTGAGGTTTTATCGTGAACGCTGTACTTTAGCTATTGATACGTGTTCAGACAGACAGACAGGCAGACAGATAGACAGACAGACATTTCTAAAAATGATTGCAGTGTATTTTATTATTTATTTCAAGACGAAACATTTTTTTTTTTTCACAAAAATCCAAAAGGGACATTAGATTTCCATTTTTATTATATGTAGGTATAGATGATAATTTTAAATTTCCTCATAAAATGAAGGTCAACTATTTTTTAAGAGCTTACTTAACTATTTTATTATTAAGTGCTGTCTCTAAAATGGATGGCATTTATATATGTAATTTTTATCAAATTTACTGAATTAAACCTGATTTGTAACGTTATGAAGTATTGTGAAAATAGTTATATTTTTAAAGAACCATTGAAATATATGCATGAAATAAAATTCAATTTGATAAACAACGCAAAGTAGGACGATCAGATAAAATGTTACTATTGAAAAATGTAAGCACAGCAATATTAACAGCACCAATAAAAGGTCGACTTACTAGACTTGCGACAGCGCTAAACCATATTGCATCCACGTGGTACGTTTGCAAACGAATGATCAATAAATCTGTGCCTCCGATAAAGATATCGATCAAAATTATAGGGCTCCGATGGTTTAACAAATACAAACGAATCGCCTGCATGGAACGGGTAGGGTGGCCGACAATTTCTTCCGCGAAACTGTAATTTTAAGGCTCTCAATAATAAATTAATTCGTCCATGAAACCATCAACAATATTTTTTTTATTATTCACAACTGTCGGAAGCTTACAATTAAATAATAATAAAAAAAACCTCAAAGAGATTTTGTTATTGTATCTTGTTTACAATTTGCGGCACAGAAGTAGGCAATCACTAAATAACTTGTAAACACAATCAGGGTTAATGATTCCATACCAAGCACTCTAAATGTATTGATGTAATTATAAATATTTATAATACGCATAAATAAAAAAAAAAGTCCAATTAAAAAAAAAACACAAATTCCTGAAGAAGTACATACATATAAATTAAATTAAAATGTTTGTTCAGAAAGTGCTGAGTCGATTTTTACTTCTATTAAAAAATCCAAGATCTTTCAAAGCATTATACCTAGAGTTTATATCCATATTATTAAGTGTTTTCCTTGAAAACTAAGTACTAATGATAATATTATACAAACGTCATCTATAATCGGTAATTGGGTTATAGGGGTGTTCTATAATAAAAAATATTGTTAAAACAAGTAAAAGACAGGCCACAATTAATTCAGATAATAACGTATATTCCTTGAGAAAAATAATAATTGTTTTTACAAGAACAAAGTTACGAATACCAGGATCGTGAGTAATAAATATTTGCATCACTGTTCCTAACGTACTCATAGAGTTATGAAACATTTCAAGAAAGTGCATCATAAACACCGAAAAAGTCGTAACACGATTACGCAATATTTGTTTTATATTTTTACGTAAAACATAAGTTTTAGGTGTCCTAATTTATCGTACACCTATACACTCGTAAAATAAACTATATTTTTTATATTTAACTTTTTAATTCGTTAGACAAATAACTACAACAAAGAATTACATATAATGACAGTTCTCGGCAAACTTTTTGATCACTGTGAAGATAGTTGTGCAGAATACAAATTTACGTATAAATATGAAAAGGCAGAAAAGCGTGCGCGCACCATGGCGTCCATATTGGTGAATGGTTTCAGAGAGCATGATAAGCGTCCAAGGATAATCGCGGATGAGGCTCTCATGAACCATTTCGGGGCAATCCTTACTGCCGGTCGGTTAGCGGAAGCAAGCGAAATTTCCTCATCGGAGATATCAACCAACTACCCTACATCGACCGGGAAAACTTATTTCGGACTTATTAGTAGTGGTCGAGCCAAGCTGAAGCTATTATTGTTTTCAGCACGAGTGGGTCGGCTGGTTGGATGTAGCCTATGCACTGAATTAAGTATACGATGGTATATATTCACCGAAACCGATAGTAAGATCTCTGAGCATCAGGGGCTATGAGGGCGAACAAATACCCTCACACACTCCCGATACTCTCTTCCTGGTACACACACAGGAAGAGAAAAAATCCCTGATAAAAAAGGGCTGCGGGGTAGGGGAAGGATCGCGCGTTCTGACAGTCCATGAATCCCAGGGACTGACCTTCAAATCGGTGGTGATCCTGCAAACAAAGAGCAGAAGGGTACAAATCCACGATAGCGTTTCACATACTATAGTGGCAATATCTTGGCACACCGACACCTGTGTCTACTATACCGACATGACTGACAACGCGATAAGTAGGTTCATTCGTCGGGCCGTGGACGCTCCGGCACAGGATATTGTGGTTTACAACCTAAAAATCGCCATAAAGTATGCAAATGCCAGCGCTATAAAAACAATAACGTCATTAAACCAAAAATAGTTAATAATATTTGAACAGTTAATATTTAATAAATTACTAATTAAAAAAAAAACGCTCACGGGTACGATTTTTACGTATACAAAATACTATATGTAAGCAAAAAAAGGTGCGGACCAAGAGTCTGCAGAATAAAATAACAATAATAAAAAAAAAAATTTCATATGTCTAACGTAGAGATAAGTTAAGGGTAATTTATTGATAATTTTGAATTCTCATAATAATAATTTAGCTTTGTTTTGTATTAAAATCGTGACTATATTACTGGCAAGCCCGATTTAGGGCTACGTTCAGAGCGGACTAAAAGATCAACGAGGACTTTATTCTATGATAGTTCCTCATGACTACCCATTGATATAAATATATGAATGACTTTTAGATCTTAATATGCCTGATTTGTGTATGAAAAATAATAATTAAAATTTACGTTTGCATTACTTTAAGTGCTTGAAATATTTTATGCAAATATTCTATGATTATGTATTTGTATATTTCACTTATAATTAATTTGTATACTTAAAATATCCAGATTGTGTATATTAGCTATGTATATTGTAAAATTCTTAACTAACCTAACAAAGAGAAAAATCAATGAAAACTTAATTGGCTCTTTTACAATAAATTTATTTTTAAATAATATTCGAAAATAATCATTAAATATTATAAAACAAAATCCTCTGCCACGTCTGTCTGTCTGTCTGCCCGTTCGCGATAAACTACTCAACGGATTTTCATGTGGTTTTCATTACTAGATTAAGTGATTCATAAGGAAGATTTAGGTATATAATTTTTCAAGGTTTTTTTTTATTATGAAGACAAACCAAATCTGCCGGGCCTGCTAACTGTATATAAATAAATGTAAAATCAATTAATATCCAATAACTATGTATTTAAACAGGTTTAGAATACTAAATATATGTTAATGAATTATAACGCAAAATTTAATAATTTTCGGTGGAATATGTTACCGTAGAAGAGTCTCACGATAGATATGATTATAATATTAGAATCGATTCTGTAGGTGGTAGAGCCACGCTGAAGCTACAACTGGTTTCAGCACGAACGAGTCGATTCACTCGGGGTAATACCACTCTCTCACAGAAAACCGACGTGAAGTAATAGTGCTTGTGCATTGCTGCGTTTCGTTCGGTCAGTGAGTGCGCTAGAGGCCCAACTTCCCTACCGTCCCTTCCCATCCTCTCTCTCCACCCATCCCCCTACCCTCAAACAAAGGCTTGCAACGAACTTGCAACTCCCCTGGTGTTGTTAGTGTCTATGGACGGCGGTGATCACTTAACACCAGGTGACGCGCATGTACGTTTGCCTCCTAGGACTTAAAAAAATCAACGTTAATAGCTACTTAAGCAAATGTTTTTGTTGTGAATTTTAGTAAAATACAAAATAGTAATCACAGATTTACGTTGTTACTATTGATATAAATACAAAGTTCCATTAACGCCTTGTAGAATCGCGAAAGCAGCCCTCGAGGTACTCGTTTTCAGAGACAAGCAACGCAAATTACTTTGGCACCGTTTGACGGCGGGAAATTTCATTACCACGAGCACATATCATTATTATCTCGGCGGCAATCTACATATTTTACGCAGTAATAAATGCCCCGGTAATTTCACTTTCGGGCACTGGTTTTCGAAAATGACCCGACTTATAAATTTGCTGCAGCGCGGTTCGATTGAAGGGCGTGTTACAGATTTTTAAGTAAATTTCTTTTTGACCTCTCGTTTCCGAGGTGTATGAAATTACATATACACTGCTATGTCATTTGCAAAATAATTTACTGTAACTTGCACTTGACTCAAGTCAGTAAGTAAAATTGATTAAATGATAGATAATTGAAATATGAAACATAACAATGTCGCATATAAGAAGAAACTATCTATTTCTACGTAAGAGCTATTTTTATGTATTGAGGATATCAGATCTGATGAAAATATTTTTCCAAACTATGGAATAGATATTATGATACGAAGTAAAAACTTTAAAAGGTTGTCCAGAAAAAAATATACTTATCTACATTTTCCCACCAGATGTGGATATACTTTTGAACAAAAAAAGGTTTTTTCTATATCATAGGAGGTAAACGAATAATCGGTTCACCAGATGTTAAGTGATCACCGCCGTCCATAGACACTAGCATATTCAGGAGAGTCGTAAGTGCGTTGCCAGCCTATGTTTAGGGGAGAAGGGGGAAGGGGAGGGGAGAGAGAAGGGGGCGGTGCTCCGACGACGCTCTCACTGACCGAACGAAAGGGAACAATGCAAACACTGTTCACGTCATACTTTACACTTCACGTCGGTTTTCTATGAGAGGGTGGAACTACCCTGAACGAACCGACCCATTCATACTGAAACTAGTAATAGTTCAGCGTGGCTCTACCACCTATAAAACCTTTATTTAAGTATTACGTTGATGGATGATCTCAATTGTAAATATTTGATATTTATTTGAGCAAAAACCAAGAGCAAGTAAGATTAGTTCGTCGAGTTGCAAACGATCAGACAACTTACTGACAGCGACACGCTTCTTTATAATCTGACTTCGAGATTTTTATTCTGCACACCACTTGAAACCATTTAACATATCGTTATTAAATTTTATAGGTTATCAAAATCTCCATGCATTTGCATTGCATGCATATAAAATTATTCACTAGGACTGATGTAAAAATCAGCAAATAACACTATAATTATTTATCCTTTACATGAAAAGAATAACTTAATACATTTAGTTTTAGACTGATATATGTACTATTTAAAATGATTGAAACAAAAACGCTAAGAATAGTTTGCTTTAATGAATTATTGTTTTGTTTGTTGCCCGAATAAAATAATTATCCAGATGAATCATACATTCTTCATTGATAATGAAGACAAATTATGACGGGTAACGTAAATATTGTATTTTTTTTTTAATTAAAACTAGCTATTGCCCGGGCCGCGGCTTCGCTCGAGTCAATGTAAATTTTCTTAACATACATTCTATGTTACTCATTGTATGCTATAATTGAAAGAATATTTGCAACTGGTTGTTTTAAGCTATTGCATAGCGTCTATCGCGGGCCTTGAGCGCTTAACGTATATATGGTACGACTGTACAAAGCTCGCACGGATCGAGACGAGCTGCTCCGAAATCGGACGAATACGTAATCAGCTGTTTGTGAGAAAGTATACTGGTGTATAGGTATTTATCATCTATGTACAACAGTGAATATCTGTACTCGTATAATTTGTGTACAAAGTGTTTTCCTGAATAACCTACATGTATTCTAAGATAATAAAATATTTTGAACAATATTAACTTCTCATGAACAATATTAACTTCTCATTTATTTAATAAAAGAAAAAAAATTGTTTTCTTATTTAAATATTGTTTCACCACGCTCAAAAAGTGTAACTTGAATTAATATCAAAGAAAAAAAAACAAAGGAAAAAAATACTGCATAAATAAAATAAATAAATAGTTATAATTGCATAAGTTAATAAAATATAATTGCATAAGTTAATAAAAAATGCTATGCAATAGCTTTACCGCGGCAGTCCCCGAGTGCCACACGTTTTTTTTTTTTGAGTTTATTCATTATAAACAAACAATCAGACCTTTACTCTTTCTGATAATAATATAGACATTCGTCATATATAACTTGTGAACTCTTATAGCTACTAATATAAGTTAGTTTATCAATCTAAGTGTTTTATTATATTACAAGACGCTATGCTTAGAAAATCCTAAATGACGTCAGAAATTTGATAAAAATTGTGAAACAGTATTTAAATTTATTTAATAAGCTACATGATACATGTTAACAAGACTTCAGCAATTCATAAAGGATATACATTATTTTTATTTAAGTTTCATATCAAATAATATTATATAATTGCAAAATGTATGTAACGTCGTATAAATGTACACCGTACTGCGGCAATACAGCTGTCACTGCCTTGTCGTGCGAACAGTCTCGAGATGCCGTCAGTTATTATTCCACATCGTCGAAAAATTAAGGCAAGGATAACGTAAAGATAGAGCTTAATGTGATAAAAAAACTCGCTACAGCCGGTAACCCGAGCGAAATGGGACGTCAGCGCGAAGGTTGACGTGTCGCCGAGGGCACGGAGAAATGACCGCTCATTTCGTTGTGTAAACGAGTACTTGTTCGAAATCGATTACAGTTTACTCTCTGTTACAGACCGCGATCGCGTGACGAGCTTTAATTATCGTGAGGTGTCGATACGAAAATTGGTTTACAGATAACATCGTGAAAAATTCATTCAAATAATAACTGTAATATTGATTTTAAGATCGTTCGCTTTTTACTATTCGTTTTTATTATGCTTGTTATATAAAAGTACTAAGTACCCGAGACTGTCTCGAAACATATTTCGAAAAAAGATGAGACAACGGTCTAGATAAACTTGGAAATTACAATTTTAGGTGTATAAAATATTAGTACCTGGGCGAACGAGCGAAACTCGGTTTTTTAAAAAAACATTATTAAATTAAAATAAACTGTTAGGCTTGCCTCACAAAATTTGCGTTTTTTTCACAAAAATAAAAAAAAGATCTTTTGCTGCCACTCGGATTCGAACTGGGGTTACACAGAATTTTGAAGCACCCGATTTTCATTGTCCCCGAAACTACCTAAATCGACTACGAGATCCGGAATATATACAAATATAAAAATTCTAGCTGACCTGTGCAACTTCGTTTGCACCAAAGTGGTTATCACTGTATCTTCAATTGGTTATCAATTGTATTTTTAAACACGAAAATTTAATAAAACGGATACCCGAGTGCAGCCACAACGACCGTTTCCAATTATGAAAATCGCGATGGGGGTTGATTGTAAAGGGTTGAAAATTCAGGGTTATATGTATTTACTAATGCTGTACCATAAAAAAAAAAAAATTATTTATCTAAAATCGAAAAAAAAGTAAGGGGTGGATTACCCTTAACATTTAGGGGGATGAAAAATAGATGTTGTCCGATTCTCAGACCTACCCAATATGCAAACAAAATTTCATTAGAATCGGGAAAGCCGTTTCGGAGGAGTTTAACCACAAACATATATGCTCGCGGATACGATTTTTACGTAAAAAAAAAAAAAACTACATATAAGCAAAAAAAAGGTGCGGACCAAGAGTCTGCAGACTAAAACAAAATATTAAAAAAAAAACACAAACACCGTGACACGAGAATTTTATATATTAGATACAAGAATTGCTCGTTTAAAGGTATTAGATTACAATAAATTTGTTAGAAGCGTTTCCGAGAAGCCAATAACAAATATACGTATCAGAATTACTTACTCGATAGTAGGTATTCTATTACAGGGGAATCCTCGAGCCTACCTATATAGTCATTTCTAGTAATAAAGTATGCTATATGTTATAATTTGTAATTTTATAAAATTCACACACAGTTGCCGATAAAATTGATAAGAGAGGCCATACATGACTACTGAACCAAATATGAACTAGTGTTACTAACCAGATAAAAATAATATATTTTTTATTTTTTTTCGAAATGACTACGTTAATGACCCAACAAGGTCTTAACAGCTTCACCGGACTACAAAAATAATAATTATTCAAGATCTATACCAATATTATAAAGAGGTAAAATTTCTAAGTTTGTTAGGTTATAAGGGGTAATAATATATGGATCTACTAAACCGATATTAAAAATTATTTTTCCAATAGAAAGCCATGTTATTAGTAAGTGTCATAGGCTATATATTAATCCGAAAAATGAAAACACTTTTTGAGGTAGACGGATTTGCAAAGTAACTCGGAGAGAAAAAGGTTCTAACGAACGCTGCCGTAACGATAAGAGATATATGATTGAGTTCTAGCGAAAAGTTGTGAAGTTTGATAATGCCTACAAAAAGAACAGCATATGTGTAACTTATATTTACGTCACAAAAAGTAGTTTTTAACAAAAAAAAAAAAAAACAAGTGAAATCGTGAATCGTGAAGTGATGTTTATTGATCATATTATAAACAAAAAATATGAATTCTTATCAAAATAAGTAAATTTATCGTCTAAAGTGTTTAAAACAAAAAACTTCGCATTCCCATTCCATTCCGGCGTTACAGGCTGCAACACAGTTGTTAACTACAGCAATTACTAGCGCTTATATAATTATCTTTTTAAAGGTACTAAATAAAATAAACTCCAAGTCACAGTCTCAAACGAGTGGTCACAGCGAACGCGTGTGTCTCACTCCGTTCGTCATTGATTTGGTGTTTAATTTACGCGAAAGTGTTCGTGCATACTACGCGAAGTGGACAGAGTGAAATAACGTAAACAGGGCAACTCCTGGTAACAGGAGACCCTTTACATAATAATGTATCAAGCCTCAACGTCCCAGAATCCCCAAATGTCTCAACTACCCTCAAAGTTGCAACATGTACCCAAAGCTTTGAGTTATGCTAATGTCACATCATCTACTTGTTTTCCCAAGAAAGACCAAGCCATCACACTGAATTCCATTGATAGAATAACACTAAAGGAGTACCTTATCACATTATCATCTATAACACCTGCGGCATCTATACGATTCATATCTCGCATATCAAATGCACGTGTATGTATTTATATGGAATCCAAAAAGACAGCCGACACCTTAATAGAAGAAAAGAAAAAAATTACCATTAAAAATAATATTCTAGAGATTAAACCACTGATTACAAGAAGCAAAAGAATTGTTCTATCAAACGTCTGTCCTGTCATACTCAATTACGTTATCGAGCAAAAATTTGAAGAATTCAACATAAAAGTTATGTCTCCGATAACATTTATGAAAACAGGTATAACGGACCCAGGTTTTTCCCACAACTTAAGTTTTAGAAGACTATTATATATTAATCCAGAAGACGAAACACGTCTCCCATAATCATTCCAGATAACATTTGCAGGGACTAACTACTGGATTTATATATCTTCCGATGCTTTAAAATGTTTTGCATGTAATATAATAAAGTATAATAAATAATCAAGACTACCCTCAAGAAACAGATAATTAAATGGCTGAAGAAATTAATGAAATATTTGATAGAAATGATGATTTAGTAATGACTCGACACCATACGGAACCTATACACCCCCCTCCAATAGTAGAAGAATTTCAACAACCATCAGAAATTAAAAGGAAAAAAACGAATTCATTCAGCTACTGCAACCGAATCCTCAAAATTAGAAGTTATAACACAGCATGTACGTGAAAATAACTCTGGCACAGTGGAGTTTGAAACTGGTGAAACTAGTAGCAATATTTCAATAGAAGATGTGGAAGATAATGAAATTTGGAAAGACATAGAAACCAGTATAGATGAATTAAATAGCGAAAATATATTTCCTATTAAACTAAATCGATTTATAAGTTTATTAGATAATTCTCGAGGAAAACAGAGTATTAAAGAAGTAGTATATTTATATACAGATAATGTAAATGACCTTATTATAATGTGCAACAAGTTACACAGCAAAATGAACAAAAGCCTAAAAAATAGATGCACACGTTTAATGAGAAGATTACAAGATTTATTAGTCCCTACTCCTATTATAAATAACGATATAGAACAATAAATACACATCAATAAATTAACTTTACACGTTAATTATAAACTGTGTAAGTCCTAATCAGTATAGATATTCTGCAATGGAATATTAATGGCTATTTTAGACGACTGGAAAACTTTAAATTATTAATAAATCTTTTATGCCCAACTTGTATTTGTTTACAAGAAACAAATTTCATTTCCAACTACTGTGGATCTGTAACAGGGTATAAAAATTTCTTTAAAAACCGAACACAAAGCAGTAGAGCTAGTGAAGGTGTGGCTGTATTTGCCAAATGTCACACAATTCCAGAAGAAATAATATTGACAACTAATTTAGAAGCAGTTGCAATAACAATAAAATTTCCTTTAACACTTACACTGTGCAATGTTTATTTACCAAATAGTAATACTCTCAATAAATAAGATTTAAATAAACTTATTACTCAGCTTCCGACGCCTTTTGTGATAATGGGGGATTTTAACGGTCACCATTTTTATCGGGGTTCTGACAAATGCGATACCAGAGGTAAAATAATAGTAGATTGGCTTGATGAGCAAGATAACGTATGTGTATTAAATAATGGTCAACCTACTCATTTTGATAGCAATACCGGTCGCACTAGCATTATAGACATAACTTTAGCTTCACAAAATATGTTATCATATTTTGAGTAGAACGCTTTAGAAGATTAAATGGCAGTGACCATTATCCAATTTTAATTAGATCACAAATTACAAACGATAATTTATGAAACAACATTAGATTTCCAAGGAAATGGAAGTTCGACAAAGCAAACTGGGTCATGTTTAATGGAGACGTTGATTTATAAATCTCAAAATTAGCATCTTCAAATCAAATTTCTGAACATGATATCAATGTTATCGTTAAAAATTTTACTAGAGCCATTCTCAAGGCAGCCGACAAGTCAATACCTAAAACATCTCGTACTTTAAGGAAAAATAATCTGCCTTGGTGGAATGACGGTTGTAAAAATGCACTTAAAGAAACAAGAAAGGCTTTAAAACTCTTTAAGCGATATGCCAGATATGAGCCTAATTCGGTGTACAAAATTGAATACAAGAAAAAGAGAGCATTCTACAGAAGAATAGTTAAAGAAAATAAGAAGAAGTATTAGGAAAATTGGGCATCGACCATTAATAATAAAACCCCCATTGGTGAAGTATAGAAAAACAAACAAAAAGTGAATCATCGAAACATTAGGTTCAACAACATTATACTTGAAAATGTTGATGGTACTTTCACATCTGATCCTGCGCAAACCACAAACCTATTAGCTGAGGCCTTTGCAATTAATTCCAGTTCAAGTAATTACGATGACCAATTTATGAAATACAAAATTGAAAAGGAACTTGGTTTAAATTTTGATGTGTCTAACAATGATAATGCTATTAACAAAGAAATATCAATGCATGAATTGCTATTGGTATGCTCTGAAGTTGGTAATTCTAGTCCAGAACTAGACAATATATCAAACATTATTATCAAGCATTTACCAATGAGGGCACTGGAGTACTTGCTCCACATATATAGCTATATATATGGAGAACAGGTGTTTCCTGACAGTTGGAAGGAAGCTTCAGTAGTTCCAATATTAAAACAAGGGAAAATACCTAGTTTAAAATTTAGTTATAGGCCTATATCTCTAACTTGTAATATGTGTAAAATACTTGAGAAAATAATAAGTAGAAGGATTAGATGGTACATAGAAACAAATAAATTCTTGTCACCGTTTCAGTTTGGATTTCGCCAATTTCGTTCAACAACGGATCATTTAATGAATATTGAAGAAGTACTTGATAACTTTGCAAATAATAATTATACAATAATTGTAGCTCTGGATATAGAAAAGGCATATGAGATGGTTTGGAAACACAGAGTTCTTAAGATCACGCCGCCGTGGTCTGGGGGTTAATTTCGCTCCCGCACACCCGATTAGGCCTCCCACGGCAGTGGCTCAAGCCTAGGTTCGATCCCTCGGTAGGGAGCCCTTGAGTGCGTTGCTTGCGCGATACGGTGACACACAAATATACATCACTGCTACAACACTACACGATCACCCCCACACACGTGCACGCCTACACGCTTACACATAAAAGTGGAAGGGTTTACTTTTTTCCCCTTATCGAACTGAAAAACTCTTAATTTTCCGATAATATGGAGGAGTTGTTGAGGCGTGTATGCTTGGTACACATATACGTTTCAACAACTCATACATATATGAATAGTTAGCTAGGTTAGCTAAGATAGGTCGCGATTTTGCATGCAACAGGCAACAGCCAAGCCGAGGTGTGCCGTGCACCCTTGAGCTGGTTGCCATAATAAAATCGGCTGAGTGCCTTAAGCGCTCGCCTTAGTAGTCCGGTGAAGCTGTTAAGACCTTGCTGGGTCAACAGCGTAGACATTTCGAAAAAAAAAAAAAAAAGTAAAACCAGTAAAGGGGTTCATGTTTGCCGATGACCTAACTATATGCTGTAGTGGTAGAACACTAAAACCTACATTACGACTTATCCAAAAGTCACTAAATAAACTTCAGGAATGGTGCCTTAAATCTGGCTTTAAATTTTCGAAAACAAAAACCGAATTTATAATTTTAAGTAAAAAGAAAAAAAGAAGTAGAAACATGGAGTTAATATTAAATGGACACAGTGTTAAAGAAGTAACCAAGCTAAAAATTCTAGGATTAATATTTGATAAAAAAATGTCTTGGAATTCCCATATAAATAGTCTTAGAGCAGAATGTCACAAAAGGTTAAATGTAATAAAGGTTTTATCATCAACAACATGGGACGCAGAAAGACAAACTTTACTTAATACATACCGTGCTTTAATAAGATAAAAATAGATTATGGTTCTGTAATTTATGATTCTGCTAAACCACGTATACTTAAGTCCTTAGAAAGCATACAAAATACTGCTCTTCGAGTGAGTATCGGTGCATTTAAGTCAAGTCCTATCAAGAGCATCTTGGCTGAGGCTGGAGAAATGCCCTTGAAATTGAGAAGGAAATAACTATAAATTAAGTATGCTATAAATATATTATCTCAACCTGAAAATCCTACTTACTATAACTACACTAAAACATCGGCAGTTGACATTAAATACAACATTCAACCTAATTTAATTCTACCCTTAAGATTCAGGGCAGTCAAATACTTAAATGAATTGAATCTTAAAATTTCGAAAATATTTCCAAAGACACTACCTACTTCTGGACCATGGGAAAGCTTTGAATTCCCTATTAATCTTGAATTAGTTAATTACCAAAAAGACAATACTCCTCAATGTATGTTCCAAAATTTATTCCATGAAATCAATAGTAGATATATCGATTTCAAAGCCATTTACACGGACGGGTCAGTTATGAATGGGGGATCAGGATGTTCAGTGATAACTATCGATAATTGTTACCGATACAGACTTGGCAATTTTAATTCGATTTTTAGCTGTGAAGCAATAGCTATTCTTAAAGCATTGGAATATATAACTGATGTACCTAACACAGGTAAATATTTAATATATACCGACTCAAAATCATGTTTAACGGCGTTACAAAACGTAAAGAATACAGACACTCTTATTTTAGATATAAAGCAAAAGATTTACTTAAAAATAATAACAGTTTCGAAATTATATGGATTCCAAGTCATCAAGGTATAATAGGTAATGAAAAGGCAGATAGAGAGGCGAGACAAGCAACGAATGAAAATGAAAACTGGCAACTAAATAAATCAACTCCTACTGAACTACACAAATACGTTAAACATAAAATTAAAATCAATTGGGATCATAATTGGCAAACAGAAAATACTACTGTTATTTAATATTAGAAAATCAATTTTTGACAAATCGTTTAACACTTTTAGTTGTAGAAAAGATCAAGCGGTGATCACCAGGCTGAGGATTGGACACACAAAATTGACCCACATTTATCTAATCACCAAAACTGATAAAAATAAATGCAAGTGTGGACAAGACCTGACAGTCTCACATTTATTAGTGGAATGTGCGGCACTTAGCAACGTAAGACGACTGTGTAACGTTCCCGACAACCTAAAGGATTGTTTAAATCAAGACGGATATACACGAACCCTACTTTTTTTGAAAATGATAAACATCTATAAACTCATGTAACCTAATCCACAGTGGTACTATATTATATGCATTTTGTTTATCGTGATCGCTAATGACCTAAGACGTTAAAAAGCGACCTAAAATAAATAAATAAAAAAAAAACTCCAAGTCAATGCTTTTTATATACTTGTGTTTATTTTAATAATATTTCAATTATTTGTAATTCACTATTATATATCTAATAAATAAACTTAAAGTATAAATAACGGTTACAGTTCACTTGAAATTTAGACATTATACGTTCTGAGTATATTACTTTCTATCAATTCTCTGCACTCTGTAGACAGAGTTTCGTATCGCTACAAAACAGCGGGCGGTATCTGCCATCCTATCTCACGCTTCGGTGGTTACCACGGTTCTCACCTCCGAGACGCCACTTCCATGAGCTTACCCGCTCCGATGCCTTATCGTTGGCAATCACAACACTCAACTGTTACATGAACTACACCTCCCAAGCTCAATGTTACTACCCAACACGATGCCTCTATAATATACATTCTCAAACACATTTGTTGCATTTATTTTTAATAATAAAAAATGTATCGAAAAGAAAATTATATTTTGTAAAAATACGATAAATAATAGATCGAACAGTTAGTAACTATTTGGAGTTTATTAGAAACAACTAATCATGTTTAAAGCGATGACTGCTGGATGTCATGTAATCCCGTACATTTGATTTTAAATCTGGAAGTGATTTTTATAAATAATATAACGACGACAACGTACTTGATGAAGAGCTTAAAGCAAAAGAAAAGCAAAGACAAGCACCAAAAGATTTACAACCCATCGGCAGCTTACGTTGGCTGGACGACCTGCATACATTTATTCAAGTTGTGCTTAAAGGACCAGAAGTCATAAGAACGAGGGAACACACTGTCCAGAAAACACTTTACGATACGAAAAAATTTTTATCCTAAATCTTTACTTCACAGTCAGATTGTTGTTACCATAAAACTACAAACAACCACCTGTAGTTCTCTTATGGAAGGGAATTAAGTTGAAAAACTCTTCAGAGCACACAGGGTAGAAAAAATTTAAGCATTTTATCTATACTAATATTATAAAGCTGAAGAGTTTGTTTGTTTGGTTGAACGCGCTAATCTCAAGAACAACCGGTCCGATTTGAACGTTTCTTTTAGTGTTAGGTAGCTCATTTATCGAGGATGGCTATAGGCTACATATAACAGAACAGGAACACAAAATAAACCCGGATAATATTTCCGATAGAATGTTATCATGTTACCATGGCAACGCATATAATACTGACACTGACACGCAGCGGATGCTCTAAAAATAGCTCGATTTTGAGACATTCTTCATTAGTGCTCCGCTCCTATTAGTTTTAACGTCATGATATATAGCCTATAGCCATCTTCGATAAATGAGCTACCTAACACTAAAAGAAACTTTCAAATCGGACCGGTAGTTCTTGAGATTAGCGCGTTCAACCAAACAAACAAACTCTTCAGCTTTATAATATTAGTATAGATTATATCAATAATATGGACATATTATATCTATATAATAAAAAATTAACACATATTGTTCGATAATGTATAGCTTAATATTTTCATTACTTTCTTATATAGTGTAAGTGAGCACTGAGGGTGATACATAGATAGTAGTTTAAAGTAGGGATGTGAGTTTAATGAAAAAAATCGATTAATTAGGAATCGATTTTTCTTTTTTTAAATAATAATCGATTTGTTAAAAATCGATTTTATTGAAAATAAATAATTGATTTTTTCAAAAATCGTTTTTTATAATATTTAAAAATAGACATGCTTTCCATATTCCGATAATAAACCTAAAAATTTAAAATAACAATTTATCAGATTAAGAATCACATAAAATTATACGTATCAAAATAACCAGTTCAAAACAAAATAAAAGTGAATGTTCCTTTAAATTTTCAAGGTAAAGAATATAGAAACGAAATACCATAGAAATTTTCAGTACTATTAAACATTATATCGTAATAAAAATGAAATGATAAACATCCTAACAAAATGACAACATTATTAATTCTAACTGTAAAATTCAAAACAATGAAGTTCTCTTTTAAATTTTCATATTAATCATAGTGTGACTGAGAAAATTAAAATTGAAGAATTTTTTTTATTGAAGATTTCAATAGTTTTGTAAACTTATCGATGTCGAGTTTACCTTAAGACATTTTTAGTAAACATGTTGTACTCGCATGACAGACCTTTTTAGTTTTATTGAAAGTTTTAATTTTACAGAGAGCGGTATTTGGCTGTCATAAGAACCACAACAATCATTATAAGATAAAGTAACTCATGTTACTTGTAAGGCAGTGGGATGTTTTCATTCTATGTTTTTTTTAAATTTGTAGTTTCACTACAAAATTTTTCATTCTATCGAACAGGACATGCATATTACTGTGGTATTATTCTTTTTCGTTATAAAATACTTTCGCCAGCCGCTTTTAGGTGTTTTGCGACTAGAAAACATTTTAAATTATTACAAACATATTATCTCACTATGCTCACTCTTCAATTGTAAATAATAATGAACTTATTTTGAGTTTTTTTCATCCGTCACATAGATGTTTATAAAAATCGATTAAAATGCGTAATTTATATAATCGATTTTCAAAAAATCGATTAATATGAAAATAAACATCGACAATAAAAAATCGATTATAATAAAATAAAAATCGATTTAATTAAAAATCGATTATTTTTTAACATCCCTAGTTTAAAGTTCCAGCTATGTGGCTTATGATAAACCCCATTCCATTCGATACACTATTAGTATTCACATATATAATGTACATGTTACCTGTTACTGTAGATGATGTGCGTGTCATACTTACAAATATTTTTGAGAGAATACTATCGTTATTTACACATGTAATAACAATTTTAAATTCATTTAATATATTCAAAAAACGCGTGCGAAGCCGCGGGTAACAGCTAGTCAATAATGTGGTGCTAAATTCCTGCCACCAGAGACTACTGCCAATATGAAAGCTTGTTAACAATAGTTAACCCAATTTACGAACAGTTACACAAGAGAGTTAGCTCTATTTCTACGCAAAGTGTTACATAATGGGTCCACATTATCATCGAATATCATGCCATATTTTTATGAAACGTATTAAATCTTAAGCATGTAATAAAATGATTTTGTTAAAATAAGAATATTACAGAGAATTTCAAATAACGGTTTAGTGTATTACACTTCTTCCCTACACCATGACGTTAGGTAATTTCGCCGGGCTAACCGCTAATGCGACTTGATGAAGTCTATAGAGATCTCTGGTTGCCCCCCCCCAACTATAGCCGCGAATGTACACTCTCAACCCCAGGAGGGTGGATATCTGTAAATGATTTCCCCAACGTTAAAAAGAAGGTTATTAGCAATTTAATATAAAATAATTGAAATAGTAAACATTTATTTAATAACAGAAGCTTTGAATCTCATTACATACAACTTATATTTCGAAAGCTTAGTAATTAACCACTATTTATAAGTACGAATATGTTTACATTTAATAATTTATTATAAAGAGCTGCTATATGAATTAATTGTGCAATAAATTATTATTTTCTACCAACGCTTTTAGATAGGTTTAGCTTAAGTAGTTACATAAAAATATTTCATTGAACTTAGTCACTGGGAATCTGGCATTTAATGCATCGTCTGTGTCTACGCTGACCACTCAAGCAGTAACATCTAGATTGCCTGAATGATTTTATTTGCCTAATCCTAATTCAATATCGTTTTTGTTCGTCTGGTGCTAGATTGGGAGTTGCATCCTGTTTGGCAGGCTAAAGTGTTCGCAGACAAATACTTTCACTCAGCTAATGTTTATAATGCAACGACAATGCAATTAGCCCGATAACATAATGTCAACGTGTCTGTTCGGTTGTCCCAAAGTGTCCACACTTCGTGCTTTTAATATATTGCTATTTAACGAAGACAAAATGTAATTTCGGGGCCTGCATTAAACTGTCATGTAATAAATTATCTTTAATGGAAAAAACGTGAAATGTTTTTAAATAAATTAAAATAACTGATAAAGGCTAGTCAACCCTAGAGCATTAACTTTTGTGTATATTTATTGATTTTCATCAAAATATAATATAAAAGTTATAACTTAGATCGTTATGTTACCTAATATGTTGTACGTTACTTACATTTTAATATTGTATTTAAAAATAACCTAATTTTGGTAATTAAAGTCTAAAAAATAATGTCTGCATTTTTCGAAAATATTTGTATTTAATACGTTTCGAAAATTATTATTATTAATAAATTATTTCATATTCTACATTTAAATTAGAATGATTAATATTAGGATTGTATTTATTTTCCAAGTATTTAAATGCAAACAGGTTTTTATAAACAGTCACCGTGTGAAACTATTTTTTTAATTATAAGTTTTAAGACAACGGCTATTACGAACCTGTCAACGATTATTCCTATCTGCATATAGCAATCGAGACCAAAAACGGTGTAAAATATTTGTTTTAAATTTTAAAAACTTATAGTTTTATTTTATCTGTATACACAGTAAGCTTTTTTTTCTAGAAATGACTACGCTATTGACCCATCAAGGTCTTAACAGCTTCACCGAACTACTTACACAGTAAGCTGTACGTTGTATTTTATCTATTTTCGTGATTTATTACATCCTACAATGCGACGAAATAATAATTTTAGAATTTAATCAGCTTATATAGAAAGTACAGGTAAAACAATGAAGAGATTGCGTAAATCATTAATTTAATCATTTATATTTTCCTAAGAAAACATGAGAACATTTTAGGAAAACCTTTAATAACTATACATTCACAATATAAATTAGCAATGATATATTCCTAGCTCATGAAAATGCAAAAAACAGAAGTCGTTCCATTTGAAATTTTGTAATATATTTTTATAACGCGCAGTAAGAGTCGTAGTAAAAAGGTTACTAGCACGTAAACATGAAAATGGGGTTCCTACAACATAATAAATGTTATACTTCTTTGGCGCATTAGGGAAAAATAACAAGAGTAAATTTTTACGATGCGTGCGCACACCGTCACGAAAAACCGACACCCTCAAGTTAGCTATATTCAACATTTTGTTCTTTGTATTTCTTTGTATTAAAACTTTCAATGTATTAAATACCTTTTTTCTATTGTTAGTGTCGTCTTTTCAAACGTAGAATAAGGCGAAAGTTAAATTTTTTGAAAAGATTTTCATCTTGTTATGCTAAAGAAGTATAACTTTTAACGCGTGTACATAAATACACACACACTTTTTTAGATCTTGAATTTACACGGACGCTGTTATCCGTAAAGATGTGTTATATTGAAAAAAATCCTAAAATAAAAAAATATTATCATAAAACTTTACCTTTCAAGTTTCTAAATTCTTGAGTATTAATGTTTATTGTTTTATTTACACCATATATTTAAAATTGTTATAATTGTATTCATTGTTATAAGCAAACCATGTGACGTCTATATTAGCCAGAATGTTACTTAAGTTATTCTATTTAAGCTGGCATAAGCAGGCGACTTGAATTCATACGGTCTAAATACACCGGCCATCACAATGCATCAACGCAACACAAGTGAAGGGCACTCGGAATACTTGGATTATTTTAACTTGTCTTTTTCAATGTCACCGTTTAAAATAATTGCATCACAATTTTAAAATGCGAGGCTTTTGCTTTTAAAACGGTTTAAAGCGACATATAATAAGATAATTTTCCAGGAAATCATGAGGCATCGCTTTGTCAGTGGTAATGTGTAACCATAACAAATGTAGAACGATTATATTTAACTACTCCCGGATTACGGATCTTTGCATTATTATAATTATAAGCCCGTATTAATTACAATGAAGATATCAGCACACTTATTTTTTATTTGGAACTTTATCTCAGTTAAAGAAAAAGGAGGTGGTTATATTTTATCATATTTATTATTCATAGTAAATATAAGTAACTAATTTTCTTGTAATATTCTTATTTTGGCATAATTCCAACTAGATTATACCTACTATATTAATTTGTTATGCATTTTGATTACCGATGAAATCCAATAAAAATTGTTTTATTGTATTATTTCACACACAACTAGTTTTTTACTCAGTCCAGGATTTTTAGAAAAAAATGTCGTTACTGTTTTTTATTTCCTGTTTATAAAAATTTATAAATTAGTTAAGACAAAGAATGTATTTATATATATATTAATAGTATAATTTGATTCCAAGTTATTTATTAAATAAAACTACATTCAAAGAAACAATCCATAACAAGTGTACATAAAATGTGCTGATCAATAAATAAGGTCAGAAAATGGAAGCACAAATTCGTGATTATAATGAAGGCCTTCCACTCCGGTCAGACACTGTTGTGAATATGTATATTAAAATTATAGGTTTCAAATATTGAATTAAAAAAATCTCTCCCTATCCTAAAAATTTATCGTCTATTGTCTCGTGTTGAAAACGATTATGACAATTGTTCGTCGATTAGTCCGTTTGGTTAACCATCGGACTCCATGCGTAGGCAGAGCTCTCCATTGTAATTCAATTCAAACATAGGCACTATGATTCCGGCGACATTGAATGTTTCTTAGAATTCGATTCAGATAGTTACGGATGTTGTTTCGATACAGTTTTGAAATTACAATCACACGAAGCTCCAATCGGTTTTGAAACGTTGAATATTTTTGTACGTTACTCAATGTCGACCGGTGCTTCAGCATCAATTTTTAATTAAAATGGAGCGTGCGATACTTTTATAGATATAGTGTTCTACATTTTCTATATTCGATAAAAATATATCACACTTTATGTATGCACTTTAAATGTTCAAGACCTTGAAAAGACTAGAATATCCACTTTCATGTGCTAACATCTCTGCCCATTCTTAAAACGTAAGTAATAAAATGGATTTATGACATTTTTAAGGATTCATTTATTTAGTATGTGTGCTAGTGAGTAGGATATTAAACTGAGATACTGAACTACTTGGATGCTGTTTCTTGTTTATACAATTTTAATTAGAAAAACACTGATTTTAATGTCAATCGTAAATGTATACTAATTACATCTAATACCTTTAAACGACCAATTCTTGTATATTTATATTTGTATATATTCAGGATCTCGGAAACGGCGTCATCTATATCCATGAAACTTAGTATGTAGGTAGTTTTGGGGACTATAAATCGATCTAGCTAGATTTTATTAATACAAAACTTTTTTTAACTGAGATTTCAGGCAATGAAAAAATATAGCTGGAATATGAATTTAAATTTCGCCACCGTTGTCAAAACATAAATAGGTCAGATGGAAATCGGTTGGTTCGAAAATCCGTGTAACCCCAGTTCGAAAACGAGTGGCAGCAGAAGAGATTTTTTTAAATATTTTTATTTATTGTAAAAAAAAAATATAAGGCAAACCTAACAGTTTATTTTAATTTAAAAATGTTTTTTAGAGAACCAAGCTAGGCTCGGTCTCCCAGGTACTGTTTAATAATAGAATATTATGTTTGTTATAGTAAGATATAAAATAAATTATATGTATTTTCTGTTTCAGAAGAGGAATCTACGATATAACAATAAGTACGACTTTCTTTGGATGGGTTTTCTCGATAAAAATATTATAAATTAAGTACTCATAACAACTCCATTGTTAAAAACAACATTAAGGAAACTGATCAGTTCACCGAAGTCAAACCGGTGCGTGCATTATATGTAATTGTTTAAAGTAGATTACCTCGATGTGTTCTTTATTCATTGTATTGTTTAAACTCATACTTTAAGATAATATATATATGGTTTGTATATTTATGGGAATGGATAAACTAATTACATAATTGAAAAAAAAGTTTCTAAGTTTGATCCATAAAGTAGAGGATAGCTCAAAAGACTTATATCTAGTATTCGTTTTATAAAGAAAGGAAAAGTGGACGACTTTTGCTTTATGAGTAGATTTCGTTAAGACAACAGATTTGTAAATCGTTAGAAAGCGAATTAAAACGTATTTTTCAGAATTCCGTGCTATTATGATTAGGTATCCCACATATGTATAATATATATCCATCCATTGTTTAGTTTTCTTCCTCATCCAATTTTGACAACACTTACACGGGCAGATAGCTGGTATTAGAAGGAGAAAGTCGACAACTCTAGAATAAAGAATAGCTCCCGGAAACAAAAATAGTACGTGGAGTCCCTCCGCGCGGAAGAAATGTAACTTCGTAATGTGGAAATGAAAATAGGAAGGGGTAGAAATTTATGGTATAGTATGCGTATGCGTTCGAGTGACACGCATTCACTCTCGCTCTGTCTCTTTCTATCCCCCTTCTCCAGGAGCGTTGAACGTTTAACGCAACAATGCTTTCATACCCCCTCCATGGCAGCGTTAAACGTTTAACGCAACCTTGTTGGAAGTCGCATTAGAAGTTTTACTTCAAAATAAGGAGTGTCAGCGCAAACGAAGTCTCGGCTAACGGCTAACAACAATATGTATAGTAATAAATGAATATCTATAATATTAAAATTGCAAAACTGGTTATAAAACTTGTTCAATCTTCTACAATTATTTCTCAAAAACACACGTATTAAAATACAATATTGTACATATAGGTATTATACTCATATTGAGGACAGCGTGCCGAAGCAGTGACATCATTGTCGTAGAGTAATTATTGTGAATATAACAGAAAATTTATTGCACAAAATTAATTAACAAGTCGCCCAAAGCTCAGCAATCACGGTTTTACTATGAATTTATCGGTAAGATGAAACCACAACTGTGAAATATTCATCAGAGAATATAGTGTTACGTAAACATTTTATAATTTTGTTCGTATAAGGCCGTATCATCATGTATCTTTCATGAATTTTATTAATTCAATTTAAGTATATGTAACCTCTTACATAACACTAATAATGCATGATGTTCAAACCGTAGATTCTGTTTGTTTCACATCCCGTGTGATTCTTAAATATATTTTCTAAATCGTTGTGTCAATTTAGCGTAACAGTTTACAGTGTTAAGTATAAATTGCATACATTACATATCCGTTGATTCGTACGGGCCCGTTGATTGATGTTTTTATGTCGTCATATTATATTGTTCAGTAATCGATGGAATGTTGTATAATATAAATTTACTACGTGTAGTCCGATGAAGCTGTTAAGACCTCGCTGGGTCAATAGCGTAGTTGGTTAAAGAAAAAAAAAAGTTTTACTAGCAATCATTCGCGCCTTCGTTCACTTTAACCCTTACATACACGATTTTTTTATATTTTAGGACGTGGTTTTTTGCAGGATTATATTCGTAGGTTACGTAAAACGTAATTAAAAGAGTATTTAATATTTATTTTCAAAAAAGTTGTATGTAAGTTTTGACAACAATATGCATTTATTATTACAACTACTGTAGACGTAAACAAGAGGTTAATCTATTCAAATTATCTTTTAGCATAAGCATTCTCATACTATTTAGGAATAAATTACAGAAAAGCAGTTACATTTTTTCTATGGTTATTGATGTGCTTTCAGAAACGCCTTCACTCTGGTTTTAGGACAGAATTAAGTGGGTATATTTGGCAACATTTAAGGGTTCAATTATGAAACATAACAACAATAAAATATAGCCCAGCTCCACCTAGTGATGAGTTATAGTAGAATGATTACTATAATTGGGATTCTTCAATCTTACATATATTTCTCATTGATGTCCATATTTCATGCATGTCTAAAAATAATACTAGGTTGCCTACTTATAATTATTTCTGAGCTAATTTTAACATTACTTGGAAGCTCTGCAATTTTTTTCATCTATGAATTCTTGTCAGTTAACTTTGACATGAAAAACGAACATTTAAAAACGATATTGTTAGTATATATTCTACTTAAATAGTTATTTTATATATCATTATGACTGTAAAAGTTGATTTGTTTCAAGGAAATTCAAATTTACTAGAGTTATATTTGTAGTGACGTATTAGCTCCTACTGCTCCTACTTTAAATGTAAGATTCTAATAATTATTGATTTATTGTGTTTTAAAACTAAGTACCTGGGCGACCGAGCCTAGCTCGGTTCTGTAGAAAACATTTTTAAATTAAGATAAACTGTTAAGTTTGCCTTATTTAATTAACACTATTTTACAGAAAAAATATATATATATCTCTTATGCTGTCACTCGGATTCGAACGGGGGTTACGCGGATTTTCGAAGCAATCGATTGCCATCTGAGCTATTTTTGTTTTGTCAACGCCGACATAATTTACCTCTATATTCTAGGTATATTTTTCATTGCCTGAAAACTCAGTTTAAAAAGTTTTTATGAATAAAATCTAGCTACATCGATTTATCGTCCCCGAAACTACATACATACCAAGTTTCACGGAAATAGATGACGCCGTTTCCGAGATCCTGAATATATACGTACATAAAAATATACAAGAATTGCTCTTTTAAACGTATTAGATAGATAGATAGATAAAGAACTGAAAATTCGCTGAAAGTAGGTAACTAAATATAATAAAGTTCAGTTATGAAAATTTTACTAATTTAAATTAAACATATTGAAACGGTATTAGTTAATTGCTATATTTTTGCTAATGTATACTATTTTTTTGCTACATATAATTACGTTTTCACTTACAAAAGTGAGGTAGCAGTAGTACACTGTCAATTTAATAAAATGTAATTAAACACAGCTAGTCTTAAAGAGGCTCGGTATCAAAAGTTCTTGAGGAATATTTTTTATTTTATCCGTCTTTCTGTCTTTCACTTATAACAAAGTAGGTTTTGTCTCTAAGCAAAAAGAAACCATTGACTACGATGACATGCAAAATATTATAACACTCCTCATAATCATTATTGTTAAGTGAAATCATTATGCGTTCGTCAATATGTGTATACGAGTCGGTCAAGATACAACTTTTTGATTGTTCCGTCCGGGACATTACATAACCGGGCTTTATTGTCACTTACTTTCTTCATATATATTCCATAGTTAAAATATGGATATTTTTTTGTGGTACTATTTGTTGAATGTTTTTTTTATATAATTGGAAGGAAACAAGCAGGCGGGTTACCTGATGTTAAGTGGTCCATAGACACTTGCAATACCAGGGGAGTCGCAAGTGTGTTGCCAGCCTATATTGGGGTGTAGGGGGGAGGAAGGAAAGAGGACTGGGGAAAGGTGAGGAGAGGTAGACCTCCAACGCTCTCACTGACCGAACGAAACGCAACAATGCAAGCAATGTCACTTCTTGTCGGTACTACACCGTGCGAGCCGATCCATTCATGCTGAATCTCTACATAGCTACAGCGTGGCTCTACCACCTACAAAATTAGTACATTCAAATACAATTTCGATCGCAATTTCCCATCACTGTACCGCAAATCATTATTGTATACTCGCACGTACAATCAGCCGACTGATTGTCTAAAGACCTTGAAGGTTTGGAAATACCTACATTAGTTTCACAAGTAATGAACTAGTCTTTAAAAAAAAAACAATAAATTTGACATAAAAAAACAGTAGCCGCCGAATAAATGAAAGTCACTTCACGAGAATTCACAACATCGTCACAAAAAACTTCTCACATGTTAGACACTGTATTAAGATAAATAAACTCAGTAGGTGTTAACTCATGGCTATATGAGTATAGTTAGCTTAAAAAATATGAATATCCTAGTTCTTATCATAATATATTACCACACAATATTATAATGGCATAGATAAATGTCTCTGTGTAAATCGTAAATTAATGTAAACGTCATAAAACAACGAAACAAAGAACGATCGCTAGTACAAGACATTATTATCTCTAACTGGTTGATTACTTGATGAATGCCAAATGTATACAAATATTGAATATTGCCTACGGGTGTCAGTAGTGTAAAATAATCTTTCGAAATAACGAGCCGTATTTGCGTTTTGAGGGAGCGCCTAAGCTAATACTTTCCGGGAAATCTGTGTCAGAGGTCGCACGATAACACGCAAGATTCGCAGACCAGTCGACGCATTACAAGATAATAAATGTACATATAAGGGAATCACTAATTAAAGACTTTCATTAATTTAAATCTCATTGATTAATAGCGTATACATAGTGAACTGTCACTAAATAATTAACATCGCATCTGTTTTAAATAGACTAAACAAGATTCATAGTTTATTAAGTGTCTATCATTATTATACTGCAAACATATTATTTGTTAAAAATTGTATACAAATAACTATGTTGTATAGAACGAATACGTTCAAACTAACATAGCATAACATAATTTCTGTTATCACTTTAGATTTGTCAGGCAATTTTAAGATTATTGGTTAGTAATTTCAAACACTTGAAATGTTTTTTCTTCTTCTATTTTATTTTTGACAACCAGTCATCTATTTCGTAGACTATTAATGCCATTTTCAAGTGAGTTATGATATTACACGTTTTTTGATATAATTTCAATGAACTAACAAAACGGTGGCCATCTTGTTTGAACTTTTCTGGGGTTTTTGTGGCAACTCAGAATTCATGCTCCGTTGTATTATTTCCGATCCACTTTACTTGTGCACAATAACCAAACTATATTATGTAAAGCACCACCAACATTACACAATATAGAGAGAGCCAAATAACACAAGATTATGGATAAAATATAAAAACCACTACATAACATTTATTTATTTAAACTTTATTAATTGTAATTTAACGTGGCCGTGATTGTTAGTATCTTTTTTATGTCATAGCAGGCAAACGAACAGGTGTGTCACCTGATGTTAAGAGATCACCACCGTCCATAGACACTTATATCATCAGGGGAGTCGCAAGTGCGTTGCCAGCCTGTGTTTGGGGGAGGGAGAAGTAGGAGATGGGAGAGGGAGGAGGGCGAAGATGTTCTTCCGGCGCTCTCACTGACCGAACGAAACTCAATAATGCAAGCACTGTTACTTCACGACGGTTTTCTGTGAGATAGTGGTAGTACCCCGGGCGAGCCGACCCATTCATGCCGAAACCAGTAATAGTTTCAGCGTGACTCTACCACCTATAAAGTAACCACTATATGGCATTCCAAGATCCCGCCAAAAACTCCGTTGAAATGTTTAGTTCCCTTTCCTACAGAAAAATAATATGCTTTAATTAAAATGCAACAAAATGATTTAATCGCGAAATGCAAATGGTAGCGGAAGGACAATCCAAAAACCAAGACCAATTAGAGAGGCTAAGAATCGCCAAATATGGTTTGTCGAGTATTTGCATAATAAAATAATAAAGAAAACACGATTATAAACTGTCGCATTTTTATTTCTATTTTTATAGTAGACTTAAGAAAATAATGATACGGAAAGTTCAGCAAAACTTGAAACAAAACAATAGTTAATAATTTCGACGTGACAAATGAAGAGTTACTCTTTCGCTAATCGTTGCAAAGTTCGTTCATAATCAATCATCATTACCTGTGTATACGGTGCCAGACTATCATTTAACTTACATGTATGCGAAAGTTTCACCACGCAGTTCGTGTAGTAAATATGTTACATAGCTTCACTTTATTCAATTAATACATCATAATCATTGATTTGTATTAATAAATATGTGAGTTATTCTCTACAAGTACTTATATTTTAAATTTCTGTGATATATAAACGTTATAAAGAATTTAATGACTAAAAATATAAGAAATTTCCTCAAAAACAGTTTCCGTGATTTGAATGAAATTTTATGCTCAAAAAGTGCATTAAATTCCACAATATTATTTGGAGATTAAAACTTACTTTAAAAATTAATTATCATTTACTAGCCTCTGCCCGCGAATTCTTTTGCATGTGGTAGTTACTTTGAGCTAACGCTAATACGCAACGGAAGCTCTCAAGAGGAAAAAAACCCCGATTTTGAATTCATTCTTCATTGGTGCTCCTCTCCTAATAGTCTTAGCATGATGATATTTACCCTATAACCTTCCTCGATGAATGGGCTATATAACACTGAAAGATTTTTCAAATCGGACCAATAGTTCCTTAGTTAACCCCCTACTACGTCACAAACTCACGACACAAACTTTACCTCGTTTATAACATTAGTATAGATTTCATAAAACTTTGTATACATGGAGAATATATTCTCCTGAAATTTATAAACTATAAATATTAATAAGACTTTTAGAAATCTATTAACGTAACCAACAAATATTAAATTTCATTATGAAGAATGCTTTAGGTTAATGAGGATCACTAATCTATTTTTTAATTCACCATCATTCTTAGTTATACAATTTATTTTCTTATTGTATCTCTGGTCTTTACGCACTATAACATTCAAGTTTCTTGTATCTAAGTACATTAGTATGTTTAGAACGCAAGAGAAACTTGTTTGAATTTAATACATTTTTATAATTTGGTAAACTAGTAAACTAGATTTGTTTAGATATGTTTACATCTTAATAATGCAAATGATATTAGGTATTCTCGACGATAATTGGAAATCAAGTTGGATGAAAAATGACTTCTAATTACTTTTGAAACAACTAGTTTAATTTGTTTGTCAATTTGTTAATCAATAAGTAAGTATAAATAATAATTCTGTGGAACAATAATACTGGAAAATAATTAAGTAACTTTTTTATAATTTTAATCTAGAACCACTTAAATGTCGAATAAAAAATTTACAAATTTTAAGTTTTGTTTAAGTAAGTTACTTAAGTTTGATTTTGATCTGTAAAACAATAATCGTCAACAAGAAAATCAAATGTTCATCTTAAGCACTCAATGTTTAAATGTGTTCATAGTCATGAACATTACTAGATAAAGAATGCAAGCGAAGTCGCGGGTTTATGTAGTTTTTAAAATGCATATGTTCCTTCGGTCGTCTTTAGTAATCGATTTATAATATATTGTTTCATATCTATGGTAATATATTAATATTAAAAACAAATGTCAGTTTGTTTATTTCTTACGTTTTTACCTCCTAAATACTCAACTGATCATGATGAAATTTTGCACACAATTGTAAGGAGAATAGGACATATAATTATTTTTTGTAAAAGAAATACTTGGAATTACTTAAATTGACTTATCGATTTAAAATATTTGGCAAATTTTTCATCTAATATAGGTTTATTTAAAGGGAAATTAATCATTGCAATTTAAGTGAATAAATAATAGGAAATAATTTATTTACATAATAATATAACGAACTAAATAAATACGTTAGTTTTATAATCAATTAAAAATATATGTGAAGTGCACGAATAATAAGTATATAACATTCAAAAAGCTGTACGATTGTGCAACTCCGAACAACAACAATCACCGAAATCCAGTTTTAAATATGTAGAGGAGAGCATAATTTGTACATATGAATATATAGACGGGAATATATTGCCACCTAAAATATCTTCATCAGGGAAATGTGGGAATCAATATAAACAATTGTCTGTCATGGAACCATATCCACATATGTTTCATATATTATTCATTATTTTACTTGATTAAAACTGGCAGTCTTTTTCTTAAATGACGTATAAGTAAATGTATTTATATTAAACATTGTTTATATAAATAATAATAGCACATGACACAGACACACAATAAATAAAATATAAAAGTTTTAATTTATGATGTTCAATATATAAAACAAGATTATAGATGTTCTGAACAGATTAGTAACGCTTTATTAAGGATTAAAAATACTAACACATTAATGTTTATATACATATTCAATATTTTAGGTAAGAGTATTACTGAGATGCTAATTATTTAAGCACAGATACAACCAAAGTAAATTAAGGTGACCTCATAGTTTTTTGTTTGTAATATACGACTATTATTGTGAGCTGTGCGGTGCTATGTCGTCGGTGCGGTGCGGCCCGTGCCGTGCGCGAGCGCCTTTCACCGCGGGTCGTAGGTCAGGGCGCGCTCAGGTGCTCCGCCCTCGGTCGCGTCTCTCCGCACCGCACTACCTCCACCCGCTTCCCTCCGCGTGAAGTCACCGCACAGTGCTCTCGACCCGCCACCATTCCTCTATTCAGTTGTCGTCGCCATAATAATGAAAAACCACTGGGATCCATGGCAAAATTCGATATGTCACGTCTATGCCATACTGTTAAAGCTGTAGAACTGGATTCTACCTACAGCATTTTGGTTCTTCAAGCAACATGTAAAAATATATTTGGGCAGCACATTACAATATCAGTATCTAATAAAAAAAATAGATCCCTCGATGGTCGCCATTATTTTGGAATTTAACTCTACTCACAGTCAAATACAATGACGTCACTTATCTATGCTAGAATAAAAAAAAAATCATAATATCAGTATGTACAGTTATTGTCAATTATCAAATAACGCCTATGTATGATGTAATTTTAATACATCTCTTTGTAAGCAGCCACGAAAATGTCGTTCTAACAATTATTTTTTGGTGAGTTCACCGTGTTCATGTAATTTAATACCCAACAATAGAAAGTCATACTTACGCTACGTGTCAATTACCGTCTAAAATTTAGGTGTCGATGTTTTGCAGAGCCGCCGACGTGATAATTTCCTGTTACTAAAGATAACGATCGAATCAATTTGGTGATGAGTGTGCAGCATGTTGCGTACAGTTGCGGTGGCGCGCGGGATGCATCGTTACCTTAATGCGGTTATGGCGACGGAAGCTGCGCATAGCGCTGGCGAGCTTTCGGTGGTTCCCACGGCGCGGCGCCCCTCCTGAGCCCGCAGAGCCGCGCCGGTTACACAACATGAGGTGAACGCGGATCTAAGCAATCGCTTAACCTCGCCCACTGCGCCGCGCTTTGTGCTCTGCCCCGCTCCAAACACCGATGCACAAGGAACGTACTCATTATGTATCATATAGTAAAACACTTTCCGTTTTCATCGGGCAGGTACCGTTCATTTCATCTACGAGTTTTTGAATTTTAGTTGATTGTTACGATTATCTATACTAATATTATAAAGAGGTAAAGTTTGTGACGTTGTGATTTTGTGACGTTTTAGGGGGCAATCTCGGGAACTACTGGTCCGATTTGAATAATTCTTTCAATGTTATATAGTTTATTTATCGAGGATGGTTATAGAATATGTATCATCACGCTAAGACCAATAGAAGCGGAGCACCAATGAAGAATGTTTAAAAATCGGGGTTGTTTCCTCTTGAGAGCTTCCGCTGCGTGTTAGCGTTATCCAAAGTAACTTTCCACGCGAAGGAAGTATGCAGAGGCTAGTATGGTATATAACTCAATATATTAACGTTATCGTCTCAAACAAAATAAGGTTAGCATTATTGTCATCGCTTATATTTCCGTTTTTTTACCACCGTATGAGCTGTATCAGGCGATTGCAGCGTAGTACTTTCGATACATCCGGCAGTTTGATGGGGTCATGACCGTTCTTTTTTGTCCAGCGAGCCTAGCGAATGCATGCGACCCGCGCGTGATTATGTTCGACGCGGTTAATTATGCTGTCATATCGTCACTTGATGGGCAATAGTGAAAGCCAACCGAACTGTACTTAATAGACGAGAAAATAAAGAAATATCTTGTTAACTCTGTGTCTTAGTTCTGATTAAAAAATATGTCTTTATAACTTACTTAATATTAATTATGCATTACAGAGTACGATTTTTTAATGCATCGTTATAATATCACGATTTTAGCACATGCAATAAACAAATCTTGTTATTCAGTATGTAAATTATAGTTTTAGTCGATAGGCAACGGAAAAATATAAACATATTAAAATGTAACCATGTACGTAAAATGTTACGTAAATCAGTCTGATAAAATTTACATAACCACTTTACACATGACACGTATCCTAGAGAATTTTACCTAAAATCATATCATTATTTTAATCTACTCAAAATCCATAAGACAAAAGAATGAACTTTTAAAGTTATATATCCTGTACGTCTGTAACGATGATACATTTCAATATGACAATGCATACACATTTTTATAAAAAAAAAACTATACTTGAATATTATCTTTTAATATTTCAATTAAAATGTACCACACAAAGGTATTTAGTACTAAATGTAATTTAAATATATTTTCAACTCATCTGTACATAAATTTTATATAACTCATGAGAACCAGATTATATAACAGTGTTAGTGAATTCTTATTATCTATTAAAGACAATGTATTTTAATCAAAGCCAATACAATTTGCAAGATATGCTATTCGATATTTATAAAAGGACAGTTCACGATTGTGTTGATGTGTGCGCTCACACTAGTTTCCATGTGCCGGTCGGTTCCGGCTTTGGAATGGCCCGGTCCGCCTTGAGCGACGCCGCTGAATCCGACGGACTCAACCGCAATCTTTTAGATCATCTATATTCTATACTACGTAAATAATACATTATGTATATACGGATATATGTGTATCATTTTTTGGTATTTAAGTCACTGTGAATAGTACTATGATTAATGGGTAACTATTATGCATTATCTTTGTTTATAAATACATGTCTTGGCATATAATTATTTACATGTTTGGTACAAAAAAAAAATTGAAATAATATTATCATTACTTGTGGTGGCGAAATGAGAATATTTTATGTTTAGTAGTAATCGTCTAATAGTCCAAAATTGCCCACATATATTTTTTAAAGTTTCAATATTATTGGGATTTTTACAACCGTGTACAAATATTGCAAATCAGTAGACGTAAGGAATTTATATAAAGGGTTTGACACGTACAGGTAACACAAAAAAAGGAAAAAGTTCCAAATATCTATATTTAAATTTACATTTTTTATCGACAGCTACCAAACACAAAACAATTAAAACTATAAAAATCGTATGATAAACAGAACAGAGAAAGCTACGGAACTAATTTCATCTATTTACTATATATAAGATATGTATATATGTGTTTGCGTGACGGTCAATGAATATAAAGAATATGATTAATACATTCTATAAACATTGGGGGGTCTATTTGTAGAAAAAATCGTGACAGAATTTCGTAAATCGTAAGGTATCTCAGTATAAATTGTTTGTACAATCTCACTAAAGTTTAGTCAGCAAAAAAAAATAAAAATGTGCACTTTTATTACTTTGCTCTTTTGCTGAGGTCTTATTTTCACAAAGACAGAGTACGAGTAGCGGTTTACTAAGTACAATAAAATTGTAACATTAGATTCAAGTAACGCTGAAACCACATAACCAAAAACTAAGTTGGTTTTATTAACTGATTAGGGCTTCACCACAATTTTAACTTATTAAACTCGACGTATCTGATTTCTAAGTAAAAGGCCGCGTTTTATGTATCTAAAGATGTTACATGGATATGTAGATAACTGGTAACAGATTTTTAACTTACGAGTAACAGGAAACCGGATATTACTAAATAATACCATCCAGTTAGTTCATCGTCATCCTCTTACGAAATGCCAAAGCCAATTATTGTACCACATAAAACCTGGGAAAATCGGCAAGTCCTTTGAGCGTACCTACTGCTGGAGGACCATAGTCACTTTGCACATTGCATGCATATTCGTATTAGGGAGTTCTTATTTAACCAGAAGAAATATACCGTTCCTTACATATACATAAACTTCGCAACAACTACTTCATAGTTTTTTAAGGTATTTAAGAGTTACCGTTACCCAATAGTACAAATGATAATAGTCATATACAGTTACTACATATAATATTTATTACAATGCAACAATATTTCGAGAGAACAATATTTTGTAGGTGGTAGAGCCACGCTGAAGCTATTACTGGTTTCAGCATTAAGTAACAGTGCTTGCATTATTGCGTTTCGTTCGGTCAGTGAGAGCGCCGGAGGTCCACCTCCTTCCCTCTCTTCCCCTTACCCCTCTCCTCTTCTCCACCAACACAAGCTGGCAATGTACTTGCAACTCCTCTGGTGTTGCTGGTGTCTGTGGATGGTGGTGATCAATTAGCATCGTGTGACTCACCTGTTTATTTACCTCCTATGGTACAGAAGATGAGAGACATATGGGTTAACATATCTACCTAACTAATGTTATAAATACGAATGTAAGTCTATTTGTTAAGTTTAAACATGTAACATAACCGATAATCACGAAATTTTGTTATCACGTTGTCACAATTTAGAAAAATTCGGAAATGGACATAACTTTCATCCAGAAGAAAGTGATACTGTTGTCGAAGTATCCCTAGATTTAATCCACATTAAAGAGAACAAATTGTTAGATAGTTACAGATTGTGAATCCGTAGACAGGAAATTGATTTTAGTAGTATAAACATCGTCGTCGTTATTACAAAAAAAAACTTAAATACGTATTGAATGCTTTCTTTAAAAAAGTTCCATCTTAAATGCACCACACTCGCTGAATGTTCGCCATCTTGCTCTTTTGTCTCGCTTTGGTTAGGTTAGGTTAGACTTGCGAAAAAAGGATAACGCGAACTTGCCTCATGCGAGCGCGGTGCATTTAGTATGAAACCTTTTTAAAGCAAATACATATTTAACTTTTTTGTAATAACACTGCGTATATTCAAACATGCATTAGTAATACAAATATTCAAATGGTTTTCTACAATAAGTTAAAATATTAAATGTACAGCTTACAATACAATATACTATAAATATATCTTAAGTTCTACAATCTAAAAACAAATTACGTATAATACAGTTTCTCAATACCAAATACTAAAGTAAACAAACGATTTTATTTAACACAGTTTACAAAGTTACTAATCATACCTCATAATAGATAAGCCTTATTTTCAATTAAGTCCCGCTTTACTAAGGCAAGTCGCCAATTATATATTATGCAAACCTATTTACATATGTCGATATGTAACTTATGTAACCCTTAAATTTTTATCTGTTAATCTTTTATACTTCCACACGATATATGCAATGACGTGAGAACAAAGAACTGTAGTCCGAGTATTAGTATAAAATGTTTTACATTTCAATTCTAATTAAATATAAAAATTTTGGTGACACATTCCTGAGAGAGATTAAGAATTTTATTACCTTTACGTACTTGTGAAACATTAGTTAAAATATAAGAATATGTTAAACAAAATTACGGTATTTTTCTTCACAAAAAGCTCAGGATTATTATAAGTGACCCCATACCGATGCCGCCTATGTCATGTCACAACATGATACCATTGAAGTATCATCGCTTCAAATACATTATTAAAGCATATCAAAATCGCATAATATATCTTACTCACCATTATAAATATTGTAAAAATCAGCATAATTCTAAACATTATTTAATGGCACCCCGAGGCGGTGGATTGACAACCTTCGTTCGGAATCGTCATACGGAACAACTTATCGAATTTTGTTATTCGAATGTTATTTAAAACTCGCCTCGATGTAAACTTTTTTAACTGAACGTCTAATAACTTGCTTGAGCTTGCTAAGGTAGGGTAACTTGAAAAACTAGTATTGATTTGTGCAACGTTTTAAAACACGCTTTTGTTATCCATAAGTATGTGTTTTTATGTACGATTGTTAAACAAAAAAATATATGTATTACTAACTAGTGGATGGTCCGGTTTCGCCTGGGTGTGGTGGGTACGTAAACTGTTCCCGTATCTGATCTCGTATGGCAGAACTATCAAAGTTATCATCTATCATTTCCTTACACTTTTTTGTAGGTGGTAGAGCCACGCTGAAGCTGTAACTGGTTTCAGCATGAATGGGTCGACTCGCTCGGGTTAGTACCACCCCGTCACAGAAAACCGACGTGAAGTAGCAGTGCTTGCATTGTTGCGTTTCCTTTAGTCAGTGAGAACGCCGGAGGTCCACCTCCCTCCTTTCCCTTCTCTTCCTCTCTCCCCCTTCCCCATTACCACAGGCTGGCAACTCACTTGCGACTCCTCTGGTGTTGCTAGTGTTAATAGACGGTGGTGATCACTTAAAATCAGGTGACCTAACTGTTTGTTTGCCTCCAATGATATTAAAAAAATACATAATTGTTTTTGTGACGTATTAAATAAATATATGCTGTTTTGTTGTTTATTATAGATTTTGTTGTAGAAAATCATTTAACCGTAACACTTCATCGTGTAACTTTAACTACAGAACTCGGCAGACGTCACAATGCAATGGAAAAGCCTCTGAAAGGCAATACTTTTTCCAACCAAGCTAACAAATATCGACATAATTTGACGTGATTTGTATATGTGAATATAATAAAAAGCCTCTGTGCATCTGGAATAGTGTACCTTTGAAATAATGAAAAAATGTATTAAATTGTTGCAGTTGTATGGACTTTATTTTCTTCATATAAACAAACCTACAAAATCCTATGTCTCTCCTTATAATATTGGAATATAAATACTATCATCTATAATGTACTTCTGATATAGAAAGAATATTTTCTATGTGCCTGTATCCTATTCAAACTAAGGTTGGCGTAACGTGTTTTCTCTTTCACTTACTTGAACTGTCAAATGTGTTCTTCTGTTTTATTTTTGGCAACTAGTCTTCTATTACTGCCATTGTCTAGTGAGTAACGATATTACAAGTTTCTTGTTATAATTTCAATGAACTAACAAGATGGTGGCCATTTTGTTAGAACTTTCTAGGGAGTTTTTGGAACAACTCAGAATCCTTGCTCCGTAATATTATTTCCGATTCACTTCACTTGTGCACAATAACCAAACATTACACTAACTATCATTCCTGCGTATCCTTGGCATATGAAGTCTACTTTTGTCCATAGATTTCGCTCAGTGCAATAATCTATACTTATATTATAAAGAGGTAGTTTGTGAGTTTGTGACGTTGTAGGGAGTAATCTCAGGAACTACTGGTCCGTTTTGAAAAATTGTTTCAACGTTTTATAAGCCATTTGTCGAGGAAGGTTATAGGCTATATGTCATCACGCTAAGACCAATGGGAGCGGTGCACCAATGTAGAATGTTTCAAAATCGGGTTTTTTTCCTCTTGAGAGCTTCCATTGTGTGTTAGCGTTAGCCCAAAGTAACTATTCCATGCAAACGAAGTAACCTATAACAATCCTCGATATCTGAGCTATGTAACACTGAAAGAATGTTTCAAATCGGGCTAGTAGTTACTGAGATTACCCCCTACAACATGACAAACTCACAAACTTTACCTCTTTATAATATTAGTATAGAAGTACAGAGAGTATAGATATGTTTAAAATATTTAATGTTCTATGGCAAGATCTCTAAATGACTGTTATTCTATTTTAAACAAAAATTTACAAGTATCATGAACTAGTTACAACATATCAAGTGTCTACAGAGACATGCCTGTCTGGTATAACAAATGATTATTCCTTCATAAATATTTATGAACACATAAACTTTAATAAATTACATGATACAATAATTTTTATGGCGCAGCTTACCACCTCTTTTTGCTCAAAACACTTATTCGAAATGGTCTGTTATACATATAAATAAAATAAAAGTATCTGTTTAATATTTTTTGCAATCATATACATATATTATATACTTTCGCTGATAGTATCTTTGTATAATAATAGTGGTATATCAAAGTCACAACAACAATAGTAATTGTATAACTAAATAATACAAATATCTATATAATAATTTCTAGATAATAATTAGTAAACGTAACCAAATTACAAAGTTATCCTTACCATAAAGTATATGCTATTAACGTCGATTATAATGTCTTTAACAATAAGAAGACCTTAAGCAAATCATTATAATTACAAAGAACCAGATATCACTGTATATACTTACCTTATTATAGCTTAAATGGAATTCCTGTAATGTACTCATTCGGTTACAAATAAAACATAGATCAAAAGAAAGATCTGTAGAACGTCCCTTACTCTTTATCAACAGGCTATCGTTACAAAATTTAAAAATATTGAATATAATACCGAAATCTAATCTAACGTTAAACAAAGTTTTACTTTTGAGTGTGCATCAATTAAAAAAAATTAAATGTAAGGTTTAATGATACGGCGGTTAGATAATATACCTAACATCAGTTTAAACTGGGTTTGACCCCAACAAAAAACGGTTGCAAACTCAAAAACCAATGTGTGTGTTGAGGTCAGACATTATATCCGCTACAATGAATTAGTTCTTGTCAATCTTTTTGGCCGCTTTGAATAAATCTGTAAATTCGGACAACCGTATAAGGTCGTCAAAAATTTAATATAAAACATAGTTAAAATAGTATTATTGGAATCTAAAATTCGCATTTATTTATTCCTCAATTGTCTCGATGTTAAATATGATATATGTAATATAATACGTATTTATACCTAAATTTATGCTCTACGCATCTTCGGGACGGTCAAAAAGTTTGACGAGAACTGAACTCAAGTTATGTTTCTACTAATTTCGCCCGTACTCGAACTTATCTCACAAACTCATCATTTAAATGGTACACGGGTGACTTTCGTCATTATGGCCGGCATGACAGCGGCGACTGGCGATGGATAATCTGTCTCTCGGTGGTTGCCGATGTTTTTCGATTGTACTATGCTTACCATCAGGCATAGTGCAGTCACTTTGTCGTGCTACGATAAAAAAAAACATTTGGTACGATTTGGCAAAATAAATATAATAATAGGTACCTGGACAACCGAGTCTAGATCGGTTCTTTTATAACATTTTAAAATTAAAATAAACTGTTAGGTTTGCCTCACAATATTAGTTTTTTCTAACAAAAAAATAAAAAGCGATCTCTTTTGTTGTCACTCGGATTCAAACTGGGATAAGACGGATTTTCGAAGCTGCCGATTTCCATGTGAGCTATTTTTGTTTTGACAGCGGTGGCGAAATTTACCTTTGTATTCTAGCTATAAATTTTCATTGCTTGAAAACTCAAATAACATGTTTTCTATGAATGAAATCTTGCTAGATCGATTTATCGTCCTCGAAACCATGTACATACTAAGTTTCACGGAAATCGCTGAAGCGGTTTCCGAGATCCTTAATATATACCAATATAAAGGTATACAATAATTGCTCGTTTAAAGATATTAGATATATTCATGTAGTGGTAGAGCCAAGCTGAAGCTATTATTGTTTTCAGCAAGAATTGTTCGGCTCGTCCGGGGAAGCACCACCCTCTCACAGAAAACCGACGTGAAGTAACAGTGCTTGCATTGTTGCGTTTCATTCGGTCAGTGAGAGAGCCGGAGACCCACCTACCCTCCCCTTCTCCTTCCTCCTTCCTCCTTGTTTTCCTGTCCGTCCCCCCGCCCTCCTCCCAAACCCAGGCTGGCAACGCACTTGTGACTCCCCTGGTTTTGCAAGTGTCTATGGACGGTGGTGATCACCTAACATCAGGTGACCCATCTTTTCGTTTGCCTCCTATGATATAAAAAAAAATTCAATGTACGTGTATAGCATCATAAATTGAATAGAAACAAAATACAATCGTTACACGTGATTTATTATATTTGTACAATATAGACATGTCATAGAATATTTATTTGGACTGGTGTTCGAAGTTTCTGATTATAAGAAACAGCATGTCAAACTTGTTACAGTAACAGGTTGAACACTTGTACTATTGACGTTATCAAGCGTTCCGGTTGATTAAAAAGAAATAAATCTGAAGGAAAATATATATTAAAACTAGATTATCATATACTTCATGTTAAAAGATTTTAGGGTAAAAATTTGAATGGCATAAAATGTAAAATGTTAGTAACTTGCACAGTCTATTTAATATATTCTACACACAAATTTATGGCTAAAGTACAGAATTACTCTATAAGGTACTATATATATAGTGCTAAAGTGAATAAATTTTAAACAATGTGATCATTTTTTAAATGTTCTATTTAGAATACATATACGACATTCATATATCATCCAAGTATTAATTTACACTATACGAGACAGCGAAGGTGTGGGCTGAATACAGTTTAGGCGTTAATTTGAATAAAAATAGCGCTCGGTCGATATTATAGCCTGTTCTTAATCGATCAATGATACGGTATTATATTATAGCGAACAATAGAACCGTGTCAACAAATATCAGTCCTATAAAACTTAAAGTAAGTCGGTTAATTTTAATAGTTATTTCATAAATTTAAGTACATATTTTTAAAAAAGCATACTTGAAACTAAGAATGAAAATTGTTTCTTTTTATGCTACATTATTACTCCCATTGTTGAGTATGCAATAGTATTAAAAGTGTTTTGTTATAATTTAAATATTCTAACAAATTCTTTTTGGAACTTTCCATGGATTTTTGTGGCATCCCAGAATTCATGCTCCACGGTATTATTTCCCGTCCATTTCACTTATGTACAATAACTGAATCATATTACGTAAAATGCTACTAATATCGCCAAGTATAAAGTCAAATAACAAAATCTTCTTATACATAGAATAAGAATGTAGAACTAACGAGTATCCTTTTTTATTTAGTTGAATAAAATTGTTGCAGGTATAAGTAATAGAATACATTTCAATTCTTTCAATTTCAATCATGTTTAGAATGTCTATCTGTTTGTTTGTATAACCACGCATCACTGCTAAACTGCTAAGTTGTTGCTAACTGGGTTCCCAATAGAACCTTATCAAGAAAATTATAAAGCATATCTTCGAAAGTAATTAAATTTTGTTTTATTACAATCGGTTCACTCTATTAAAAGTTATTTTAATTTGAATTACAGCTTGAGTTAACGACGAAAGAAGAGTGGTAATACTACTTTTATTATTAAGCTGAAGGGCTTGTAGTCCGCTGAAGCTATTAAGATCTTGCTAGGTTAATAGCGTAGTCAGTTTGAGAAAAAAAAACTGAAGCGTTTCTTTGTTTAGTTGAACGCACTAGTCTCCGGAAATACTGGCCCAATATAAAAACTCTTTCAATGTTAGATAGCTCATTTATCGAGGAAGGTAATATATCGTCGTACATCGTCATGCTATGACCAACAGAAGCGGATCTACAATGTAGAAAGTTTCAAAATCAGGGGTATTTTCTTTTGAGGTCTTCCGCTACGTGTTAGATTTAGCCCAAAGTAACTATTTCACGCGGACGAAGTCGGGAGTAGAACCTAGTTATAAACAAAATAAAAAAGCATTATATGACAGATAAGGATCTCGCCAAAACTTGATCCTTTTACTTATTAGTACCTGAGCGCCCAAGCCTAGCTCGTTTCTTTAAAAATATTTTTTAAATTAAAATAAACTGTTAGTTTTGCCTAGTAAAATTAGCATTAATTTTATAGATATAAATATAAAAAAATATATCTCTTCTGTTGTCACTCGGATTCGAACTGGGGTTACACGGATTTTCGACAACCGACTTATATCTGAGCTATTTTTGTTTTGACAGCGGCGGCAAAATTTACCTTTATTTTCAAGCTATATTTTTTCATTGCCTGAAAACTCAGTTTAAAAAGTTTTCTATGAATAAAATTTAGCTAGATCGATTTAACGTCCCCGAAACTACCTACATGCTAAGTTTCACGGAAATAGATGACGCCGTTTCCGAAATCCTGAATGTATACAAATATAAAAGAATAGCTCGTTTAAAGGTATTAGATTTAAGATATTTGATGCATTGTATGTTATTCATATCGTCCAATCACAATATAGGTCACTAAGGGTGATAAATCGGTCTAAAATACGTGGATAAATACTAATAGTTATATTTATGTATCAACATAAGTGAATACTTACGAACTATTAATACAAATTGTACTTAGTATTCTCATCACACCAAACGAAATCACAGTATGCAAATGCTTGTTAAATACGTAATATCTAAACAATAATCTTGGTAATCAGTAGTTTTAAAAACAAATGTTTGAATATAATCTTAACACGAGATAAATAAAAGGACAACTTCCGCAATGACAATACTAATGCATCTTATTTTAGACGATAGAATAATTACATTAGATAACTTTAATTAAGGTAATTAAATAAAGACTAACATACTGAAAGTGTACTATACCCTCAGTTTTTACTTTATGCATAATCGGCTTTAATGTTGTTGTTGGTGATCCACAACATTTTTATATGCTGATAAATTTCTCGTCAAATCTCCTGCAACCGTCTGCGACGACCCGGCGTCCTTGTTGTTGGTGATCCACAACAATGTTATATGTTAACTGTATATAAGAATGGGGCATTCCACGCCAAATCGGTTTGAAATAAAAATCTTGTTTTTCACAATTTTGTGATAAGTTATTAGAGGTACTTTTTAAAAATTGTTAAAATTTGATATTTTTTATTATTTTGTTTTTACATGGCCGTTATACAAAAAAAAGAAATCAAATATATTATGAATTTTTATGAAGTAAAAATTTTTGAATTTTAAACTTTTAATCTAGTTTTAAAAGATGAAGGTACCCTTCGATTTTTTTATTCTAAATTTATATTTATTCCTAACTTTTAGGCTGGGTTTGGTAAAGGAGTTTCTCTAATTACTATTATTTTTTTTTTATTGATATTTGAAAAAAATATGGCAAAAGCTATCTTATGAACGATAATTTTTTTTAACATTTACTGGGAGGGCGGGCATATTTTGAAGAGCATTAAAACATATCACAAAATTGACAAAATAAAATAAAATTCTAACCGTCCTATTTGGCGTGGATTATTATTATCATCAACTTGTAAGTGACCCACTGCAAAGCTATAGGTCTCTTCCCGAAGGAAGGTATGGGCATTATCACCACGTCAGTCCACGATGTATTGGTGATTTCAAACTCTGAGGAATCCGCAGTTCTACATTTTCCCACATATAGACTACTAGACTACACTACAAGAACATTTCTCGGGTTCCGGTTTCCTCACAATGTTTTCCTTCGCCTTCAGCCGATAGTGTTACTAATTTAAATTAATAAATGTATGCGAATTCCGAAAAATTCGTTGGTACGTGCTGGAAATCTGCGGACATTGGAATAATATTCCCATTGAATTGGAATATCCCATAGTACTCTTTTTTCCTTTATAGAGAGGAAATCCTAGCTATATACTTATAGTAATCAAACATACCTCCCTTGAACTACATAGTAACTTATTACATGCCCGTGATTTTAAGAAGAAATAGATTTAAACATTTCACGCTATTCATAGAATCAGGTTATATTAGAGTACTAGCGTAAAAAACGAGATCAATCCTTCCTGTAGTGCGGTGAAGCTGTTAAGACCTTGCTATATCAATAGCATAATCAGTTCGAAAAAAAAAATCAATTCTTCCTTCTCCATGTCATGAAATAAAATGACAACTGAAGAACTAAACGTCAATTTGTCAATTCTGACTACATTCTTTGAGAATATCACTACCGTATTTCTGTCTCAGTCACTCACTCACATTTCTATATGTTTTTAACCCAGGTTGTTAACTTTTCCGTACAATTTTTCAAATATTTTCTCTCGTACAAACCTTGTCCCAACAATCGCACATACAAGAAAAGAAGAGACAGTTAAAAAGTGTTTACATTCTGGAGTTATGCGGTTACTTACATTCGGTGATTGATTTTTATTTACAAAAATAGCTTATTACACTCGTGGGTGAAAGAATACTATTTCCAGTAAAATAAATACTATATAATATTAATAACTAACCCACGAAGATAATTAGGAAAGGGCTTACCACTACGAGTAAATGATCAGTAGAGTACTTATTTTGTGCTAAAAATTTCTTTTTTGCCGTTCTCCGTATTTGGTTATATGTTTAGAGTAAAATTGTGATCTCGGTTGCACTGTGGCGCGCTTACATATTTACAAGTAACGAAGAACGGAAATAGTTAAATATGATTAAATTAGATTTATGACACGATAACACTTAACGAAAAGTTGAAGTTTGGAGGCAATATATATTGTTTATTTTATATTTAGTTAATGTTTATTTGTTTACGATAATATTTGTAACATAATAATTGTATCTTCCAACGCATTGAGGTCACCGTGCTGCTTTATCTTCTACTATGAGTTAATTCAGGATGCCTATAAGGCATTCTAGATCGTTCCAAATAATTCTTCAAAGTTTTACTAATAAGTAATACACTTTTTGTACAAATCGTAACAGTATTAATAATCCCTGATATAATTTAATTGTTTATCCCTCAGTTTTAATCTTAGCAAAAACCTTTTGAATACGCTACACTGGATCCGTTAATAAACCTGATTCATAATTTATTTATTTCATTTTTTTAAGGAAAAAATACAGTTGTTACAAAAAATCTCATAAAGTCATTAATCACTTTGTAAATGATTTTCCACTTCGTTATTTGTTACAAAATAAAACTATAAATTCATTTCGATAAGCAATAAATGGCCTCATTTTGTCTCAAGTTATAAGTCACATACCTTCGACTCATCGACATACACAAATTATTGTCAAAGCCGATTACGGTCTTTAAATTTATACACAGCTATTATTATGAATATCTAATCGAGGCCACTGAGTCTATAAGCCGATACATCATCAATTAATATTGAACTGTCACGGGAAGTGTTGACCAAGACAATTGGCATCGGATGTTATATATTACTGTTCACTCGTATGACGGTCAATATCAATCAAATCATATTTCGAACGCCCACAGTCAAATTAGGGGGTTGTTATAGCTAATGAAAAAGCTTTATTCTAATACTATACTCGTATATAATACCTCATTCTCCAGTCTCTTATTTAAAAGATCTCTGTCAGAAAGTTAACATACATGAGGTAACCTCAGCGGGATCATTTGCGCGAATTGGTTTTCGTATGTCTCCATTTTAGGGCCGTTCTTGTTCTTAATATATATAAACGATCTTCCGCTAGTAGTTAACAACTCTGCTGATATGGTGCTTTTTGCGGACGATACTTCTCTAATATTTAAAGTGAAAAAGGATTATTCAGAGGTTGGGCATCTGAATAATACTTTAAATGAAATTTGTCATTGGTTTGCGTTGAATAATCTATTGTTGCAGATAAAACGAAACGTATTAGATTTACTTTACCCAATGGTTAGACAGGTTGATAGTAGAACCAAGATCAAAGGGAATTTAGTAGGGTTAGTTGACAATACTGTATTCTTGGGAATTACATTAGATTCCAAATTACAATGGGGCCCTCACATTAAAAAAATGGCGAGCAGATTAAGTTCAGCTGCATTCGCAATACGGAAAATTCGCCAGCTTACAGATATTGCCACTGCTAGGTTAGTCTTCTTCGCTTAGTTCCATAGCTTAATATCTTACGGTATTCTGCTGTGGGGTACGGCTGCTGAGGTAGACTCCATATTTTTATTACAAAAACGGGCAGTTCGAGCAATATATAATATGGGACCTCGCGAATCATTAAAAACGAAGTTCTAGAAATTCGGTATCTTAACTCTACCCTCCCAATACATTCTTGATAATTTAATGTATGTACGTAAAAAAATTGAAAAACTGAATTTAGTAAAAGACCGACATAGTGTAAATAATAGAGATTATAATAAACTGGTCATCCCATTTTTCAGATTAGCAAAACCAGTAATAGTTTCTTAGGTAATAGTGTTAGGTTTTACAATAAAGTCCCAAAACATGTTACCGATTTGCCGGACTGCAAATTTAAGCCCCACGTAAAGCGGGTTTTAGTGTCAAAAGGATATTATAGAGTGGATCAGTATGTGAACGATAGTGATGTCTGGAATTGACTCCTCTCTGTGCATCCACTATAAGCTATTGTATGTGATATTGGAAATATATGTAAAAAAAATGTTTCCGATCGAGTTTCTTGCCGATTCTTCTCGATGGCTAGGTTGTTTTCCGAAGCGGTGGTAGTTATTTACGTTTATAAGCGCTTTATTAGGGACTAAACTGAATAAAGTATTTTTGATTTTGATTCGACGTCATTACCTCCAGTAACTCTACTTACAAGAAAGTATATAGTTACCCCTGACAAGGACAGTTCCTATACGTAAACTAAAGTATCAAATCAAAGAATTGCATTTAATGTTTTAAAAAAATTGGATATATATCCTCCGCCGCCTATGTCTATCTGTATGTTCGTCATAAACTCAAAAACTACTGAGCGGATTTTCATGTGTGTTTGCATTAGTAGATAGAGTGACTGACGAGATGGTATTGATATATAATTTGTCAAGATTTTTTATACACTGGTTGAAATATAACGATAAAGGTTAGAAGTGTCCGAAAGAGTCAAGCCGCTTAGCTCTTTCGTCGAAAAAGCTGCCCTGAAAACCCTTTCAGATATAACAAAACAATTGAGATACAAACGACACAGGCGAAGTCGCGAGAATCATTTAGTAATTAATATAAACATATTTTTCAATCCTAAGTAACAATAATATTTTATGTTATTTTTCAAGATCTTCAAATTTTATACTCGTGATATATGAAATCACAAAAAACTAAAAATTAAAAAAAAATTCACGTTATATGAACGATTTAAGCTGGATTAAGCTTATTCTCTGTAAAATAAGGATACGTATATATTTATTTAAAATATCATATATGTTACTCCGATTTATAGACGACCAAAATACCAAATTTGGTTAAAACCTGTCCGGTACCAGTCCGACGCGTACAAAAGAAACACAGGCAGACAAAAATTTCAAAAACCATGGAAATATATTCGATCAAATTTTATAATTAAACTGTTATTAAACTATTTTCTAATTCTTTTTCATTTCTTGATTGAAAGTCTTCCAGAGTATTCTAACTTACAAATTATACAAATTTGTCCTTTTCAAGAGTGAAATGATTAATTACAAGTATAAAAGTTTTTCAATTAAAAATATTGTAATAACAATATTCAGCGGCGACTCTACTACATTTAAATTTGTTGTTATGTTGTATATATATATAAAATCCCATCACACGCTCCAGCTGTATTTTGTATTCTAAGTCGAAATATAGAATAATTCAATTCTGACTGCGGCTTTGTCCGCATTTTAATGCTTTTAAGATAAATTTAATCCTTTTTATTTACTGTTAATTTTTCGTCGTCGCTCAGCCCTTTTAAAGAAAAATATATAATAATTGATGCTCAATCTAGCAGCATTATTATTTCATTCTATATAATTTCATATACTTTGTGATTTCGTCTTACGGCAAGTCGCTACAATGCAGATCATTTTCTACTAAAAATTTTCAAATAAGTCACACTTTAAATATATACTTTTACATATATTAAAATCATACGAATCATCCTAATATTATAAATATGAAAGTGTGTTTGTTTCTTTATTTATACTCTCACGAATTCACTACTCAACCGATCATGATGAAATTTTGAATACATGTTAGAAGTAGAGAAGGAACATTTCATGTAGAAAAAAAGTACTATTTCAGAGGAATAAATCAAATTTATTTTAACGCAAGCGAAGCCGCAAGTAAAAGCTAGTTTATCATATAAGTGCGACATAAGATAATATGTTGACAAACAGAAGAATTGCCAAGAATTAGCCAAGTTCTGATCAGATTTCATTAACTTCAGAGTTCCAATTAAATTGACTAACAATTGGCATACAGTCACTATACCATTACTTTGTAGAAAAAATAGCCCCCATAAATATTATTTTTATTGCATTAAGTAATACTAGATTAATATTAATTTATATTTTTACATTACGAGGGTGGTCCTGCAGGTGACTTAAATAACAAATGGTTCATTAAAATAAATTACGTGTACATCTTTATATATACATAATACTTCTGTTGTTGTGTTTCTCACTGAACTGCTTGTAAACGGATGCATCAATTTTGTTGAATTTTATTTGTGTATTTAATTGAGTCTTTGGGTGGCTTAGATTCATAATTGGAACGGGAGATGGTTTTGTGATCTGATATCATTTTTTTTTAATATTTTCACGACAAGAGAACGTAAATCGGGTGAGCTAGTATGAAAATTTTCCCTATCAGTTGAAAAATCAATTGTTTGATACCAAAATTATTTTGCTTCTTTGCAAGTTAGATAACACCGGCCAACTATTGTCATTATCAGATGTAAACATGAAACAGAAATTCTAGGTACAGCAGAATTTTTATTTCTCAAAGAATGAGTTATACACTGCAAAGAAATAATGTATTCCATTATGAGATATTTAAATAATTACTACCTATAGTTGTTAGAGGTCTTCTATTTAGCCCTGTTGGTCGGATCAAATATCTGTTTGTATTATCATAATTGCGAACAAAACCTGCTCACCATGTTAATGTTTTTTGACTTAATTCAATACATAACATTTGGAGTCCGTATTGAGATTTTGTTTATTAATTATATAAGTTAATTAATTATAGTTTAATTGGTTTTGGTAGTTTATTGGTTTATTAATGTTGTTTATTAATTATCTTTGATTTTGTTGACTCTCTTTTGTGTTAATATCTTCATAAAATACTATATAAGTCATTTACAGTACGTGTTAATCAATTTGGCCGCTCTGAATATAGCTATAAATTAGGAGGGGTTAAGCATAATATCATAAAAAGTTTAATACAAAGTAACATCAAACTATTATTATACGATTCTAAAATTGGTATTTATTTATACATAAGATGTTTCGATACTATTCATATAATATAGAACGGTCGACATGTTTGCCGAGGACTGTATTTAAATTAAAAAAAAAAACTGTGAAACATATCGTTTTTTATTTTTAACTGAATCGATAAGTATCAATTTTCATAGATCTAAGTTCAAAAATGCCGGATTTTCAACTTTTCACCTCCTTTTTCTAGTGGAAAGATACTCCCTAAGGGTTGAATTTCCAAAAATTTTTCCTTTGAGCTCACGTCCAGTATAAAACAAAGCTAGCTGCAAATCTTCATGATCCTAGACCCATTGATTGACACACTGTGTATCGCCGGTCGCCACTATCATGCCGGCCTATAATAAGCTGGATATGCACAGGCTGATCCCGAAACGCGATCCGCAGAAGCGAATCACTATTACGGGCTTTTTCGCCATATACATGGTTGCGAACCAGTCGGGCTGTAAAACCCTACCACCCCGCTTGCGCCATTGCCTTGTTCGTTATTCAGCAGGGTGCACCACGTGCAGATGAGGTTGGCTTGGGTGTCTCAAGTCTTATGATGTTATTCGACACCCCTTACACCCCAAATCAATTTAAAAAATAGGTGTCTAACATTTGACCTAATTATCTAGGGAAAAACAAAGCTGACATACACTAAACATAGGGTGATTTACACAAAAACGGGCTGGTGTAATAATAAGGAAAGCAATCAACCACACCGTTCGGAGCAATTCGGCCCGCGTTCCGCTTCTCTTTGTTCGAACAGGCTTTCCTACGATAAGCAGTTACGTAATGGTTAATCTTGAAAAACACCCCTTTAATGATGTTCATTGAACCTAGATGTGCTTTTACGATTAAAAGTATCGTTACCATACTTTTAACATTTTAGAACAAACTTTAACCAAGACTATATTTGTTGTTTATTAGTATTCGTTTTGTTATTATTGTATATGTTAAATGTGACCATAAACTACCAAAGGACTGAAGGGTGTTAAGTTTTAAACAGTCATTTGGTAATAATAAATATATAATGAAATAGGTCAGCTGTTCTGCTCGCACCACTCAAAAAAAGTAATTGATAGATTTCCATCGTTTTTATTTTGTTTTCCTTCTTAGAGACTTGGTCCGTATCATAAAACAATTAATACGGTAGCATAACTTAATATAGGGATATGAGACTTTTAAGAAATTGTGATTTTTGTGAGCACTATGCTTTCAGAAATTTGTTAATTTGGCGTGGAGATGTAGGACAAACAGTATGGTATGTACGCGTTGGAGGGGTGAAATAAAGAAATAATATTTATTTAAAAGAAATTTTGCAAACAAATTATATTTCAACTTTCTATTTAAGAAGTTTTATTAAATAGTATTGTGCATACATATATGTGATACATATGTAGTGAGTCTCATTCTTCTAAAATGACGTCTGACTAAGTTATAATAGGAATCTGTCAACTAACCTCATACCTCAGTCGTGACTATCAGTCAATTAAATGTTGACGCGTAACAGCTTTGTAATTATGATATCCGTAATAAATGAGCAACACATAGCCACACATGTGGGAAATATGTTATTTACTTTAGAAAAGGAAACCCACATAAAAGAAGCTAAATTAGTATTACTAACCATTGCAAATCGTTAACCAACGTATGAAAGGAACTACCGTACGGTGTCGCACACGTTACGGTAGATATATGTAATTATTTGTGATTAAGTCATAAAATAACTATGTGACTACGAGTTGTACACGCATACGTAGATAACTTGCCGTGTACTGATGTACTACTGATTTATAGCTGTTCTTTGCTTATACAAACACCTTATTATACCTTCTCAATCGCTACAGGTAAAATAGGTTATCACTTCATTTTCACAACGTCGTATCTGCTGATAATGACACAAATAAATAACACCAGATTAAATATTTGAATACCTAACACAATACCCTAGTCTATTGTAATAAAGAAACCTACAATTCTCGTCAATCTTTTTGACCGCTCTGAATATAGTCGTAACTGTCGGCTTGCGTGAAATATAGTCCAAGAGTTTATTTAAAAACAAAGTTATAATATTGTTATAGCAATCTAAAATTGGCATTTATTTGTGCTTAAGTTACCTCGATATTACATATAATATAATACGTATTTTGTGTCTATATCTATATTCTACCCAACTATAATCAGAGTAGTCAAAGAGTGTGGCGAGGACAAGTATTGTTTTTATGGGTCAGGTTTCTGTTATTCAGTATGAAAGTATCATAAAAACTATTTGAGTACAGTCTTAAAAAAATTATAACGTCATTCGTTATTGTGATAACTCCTTAGACGTAGAAAGTAGTGTAAATCTTTTGATTTGCCTTAAAATCCATATATACTGATGATTGATATACTCGCGCTACAAAGCGTAACAGCAAACCAATTTTACAAGGAAGTACTTTCCTAATCTAAGCATTAGTAATTTACAGTTAGTATTATTGTTTATGTTACAAGTTTACAAAACGCTCCGAAAAAAAATCACTGAAGTGCCAAAATTTTTAATAAAAACACTTTTTTTTTCGAAATGAAATCTGGAATGATCTTCACCGAACTAGACCAATAAAAACACCTGAGGTACCTGTGGTTTGCTATAGAAATTTCTGAATGAGACTACGGTTTCGGTTGCCATACAGCAGAATCGAATCATTTCTCACCAATTTCTTACCATATTTTTGATGATTATGGTTCAACCGTGCACGAATGATCACCGTCACCTCGTAAATGATCCCAATATTAAATTTATGAACGCGATTTTCTTTGTTTGTTACGCATTCACACCTTAACAACACAAACGAAAATCATGAAATTTCGCATACAAATTGTCACGGATATAGAAAAGTACATAAGGTACCTTTCGTCCAGAAAATGTACTGTTTCTGTAAGGTAGGTCAGATTTACATTAAAGAAAGCTAAGTCGCGGGCAAAGGTTATACACATATAAATCCAAAAAAAAACAAAACATGTTTTATTACTGTACCTAATAGTAATTATGTTTAAGCATTGTTCATGTAATAATAATTATTTCATTAAAACCATTCTTTCAAATTTAGATAATATCGATGGTAACCGATTGATTAGTTAAATAGAATATGTTTATGAATAGCATATACCTACAATTAAAAGATGACAAGTCAGAACTGTTTAAAAAAGGATACACAAATCAACTTCTTACAGCAATATATTGGTTCAGAGTTACATCACAGATAGAAGTTTCACTTTGTTGTTAAACAAAATTACATTATGCAACTTTGTATTCGCTAGCACATATATTAACATATAAATAGTACATATGATACTTACTAATACAGCAATAAGCATTTATATTTCATTCCTACATAATTTGCACCTAACTAGTGAGATGTAACATGCAAGACGTGAACCTAGTTACCATGTCACTATTTTAATTAAATAACTATATAGATAAACGTCAGTTGATTAAAATAGATTTAGCTCGTAATAATATAAATACAGAAGAACAAGTTCAATCCATTTTTGACACAACTTTTATAATATAATTTGGATGCTTATTAAAGTTTTGTTGTGTACTGCAAAGGAAAATACATTTACGTAAATTACATGCACTTGCACCCAATAAACCAGGTAAACGACAAAAAGATCTATAGTAACACAATTACCCGTTTATTTTTAATTAAGAATCCTACTTGGTTATCTTATATGCTATATTTTCTCTATACTCGTGGCTAATGCTAAATAACAATGTTACCAAGGAGTGTAATATGCCACACCTAAACAAACAGCTGATTCTCAAATGCCGTTCCCTAAACGAATTAATAAGGGTTTCGCGACAATTATAATTCAACAGTCTTAGCTAATCATTTCAAGTTCAGACAGTTTGTATAATTCAAATTTAAGTGTCTCGACGCACTCCTACTGAATCGTAAAGATTACCCGATTGCGTATATCAATCAGCTCATGTAAAAGAAAACCTGAATTTCGTTTGCCCACTATAATATAAAAAAAAAAATCCTGATCGACTTTTTTGATGGTTGATCTTGAGTTAATAGTAATTATTATTCACTATTGGGCGTCCAGTGGTTGACATTCGACCATAGTTAATTGATTTTTTAAAGTTTGAACTTTATTAGGGTTCTATTGTTAAAGTGTATACTTCTATAATCAAAGGTTTTCATCACGGCTACTCAGTTATTCGCCATTTGCCATGATCTTTGATTATATAAACATAAAAAAAATCTATGTGTAAATGAAAATTGAAATTAATTATAAATTTGAAACAAAAACCACGTGGTAAAAGCTCTCAAATTTTAAGCAAAAATAACTTTACGAAAATAAAGAAATTTATCGCAACCCATGACACTACATACTTCTAATGCATTTTATACAAAATTAACAGCTTTCTGCACTTCTCCGCCAAATAATACATAATATGAAATCACTTAACAAGAACTGTTCAATAATATTTGTAAAGTAATAGTCAAATTTCAAATAATTATTTTACTCCTATCTTTACCGTAATATCTAAATTGTGATGCAGACCGGTTGGTTGAGTAGAAGCATTTATATTAATAACGCTGTTCAATATTTACTAACATAATATTACTCTTATTTACCCGGAATCCGCAAAATTTACACAAAAGCAATAGTTCTATGAATCCATCTATATATAAAGATCTGTATAAACAAATCATTCTTCGCACGTCGTGTGGTATCGGTCATTGTCCGTTATACGTGTTTAAAGCTGTGTCAAGGGGTCATCGACTGACTCCCAATCACTATGACATCAACATCACTACTTAGGATTACAAAATGCTTACTCTCACTCACGTAACAACTGCGCTAGGCTTTGTACTGGTAAGAGTTTCAATAAATTTTGTAACCTCATTAAAACCTGCCAACGCCATTGTGAAGGATGATGACACGTGACTTTCATATTCGACTATGCATATTGTGAGTTTATCAGTACTTTTATAATCACGGAAGACAGCTTTGACCGCTCGTTACCATTGTGCAATTCATCACATCACCAATTAGATGAGATACGCATATAAAAAATTAGAACGTCTCCCATTTCTTTTACCTATTTAAATCAGAGGAAACTCTGGGATTATAGGAGACTACAGTTCCAGTACCAAGCGACGATCGTTTAGTTGTTAGTGTGACCAGACACAGTATCGATCGATGGAGATTCGAGACATTGCAATGGCAAATGAGTCGGAGGTGGTAGTAGGGCTTTGTCTATGTCTGCTTGACTCATACCATTGTACTATGGTATATTATACTATACTCAAGTTGAAAATCTATCGCGTATCAAATATATCTAAAAATATATTCCAAAAGCTGCATTTGAGAGTCCGCCCTCCTCTTAACTTCAGCTTCTTTATTATCTTAGACCTCAGATCAGACGAAATTGTGGTCAAATACCAAAACCTATAAAAATAAAAACCTCAACAAAACACAAAGCAGTTATGATTTCGTCAATGTCTAGTGTTGTTATAGAGATTCATTCATCTTGAAAGACAATTAGTGTCAATAGTCTGATAAATTTTGTGCTAAAATAATCTCAATACAAATTATGGTATGTAATAATTATGGAGGATAATTTGTTTAATAATCTTTAAGTATTTTACAAAGTAAAGTATTCTTTCCATTAATCTTAACAGTTATCATGTTATTTTTTTTTATTGAAGCACGACAAAGTGACTGCACTATGCCTGATGGTAAGCATAGTATAATCCTAAAACAGTGGCGACCACCGAGAGACAGAGCATCCATCGTCGGTTGCCGCTGTCATGCCGGCCATAATGACGAAAGTAACCCGGTACTGGATATTCACAGGTTGATCCCGAAACGCGACGCGTAAAAGCGAGTCACTATGACGGGCTTTTTCGCCATATACATGGTGATTGCGATCCAGTCGGGCTGTAAAATCCTACCACCCCGATATCGCCATTGCCTCGTTCGTTGATCAGCAGGGTGCACCACGTGCAGGTGAGGTTGGCTTGGGTGTCTCAAGTCTTAAGATGTTACTCGACACCCCTTACACCCTAAAAATCTACGTTATCGAAGATTCTACCGCGTTTTTTTTAAACAGTTTTCGGGTTTTACAAACATGTGATATCACAATTTAACACATTTCCATTAAACTATATCTTATTCTTCTATAGTTTAAATATTGATGATTCTGAAGAAGGCTACGTAACGTGTAACTTTAAAATGGTTAGTTGAACATGCAAATAGCGATCTATTTCTCACTTTATTCTATACCATTTTAGAGATCTATATGAATAAAAATCAATTCTCAAATGTATTTAAGCGCATCACTTCAGAACGATTGAATTTATTTGGCTAATTCTTTTTGTGTGTGTTTATGTTTGTCTGTTTTTGTATGTGTTTGTTAAAAAGTCGTACTGAATAATGAAAAATTTGGATTAGAAAATCTTCATATAAAAAAGTGAATGAGTAAGTAAAAATATAGGCAGATCTTCAAAAACATCAACAGAATTGACAGATTGACGTTCATTAAATCAAATAAAATCTATTTTTTCTTCGTAACTACTCCCATGAGAAGCCGGTGCTAGCCTATTTATTATATTGTGGAAAACTAACAACCTGATTTCGTCGTCTTTAAATTGCAATACGAAACTTAATACCAATAAAATATAGACTATGGTCATAGAGCGGCCAGTTAAAGTTAGTATAAAATAATAATAATACAAAGTTTGGTAGTATAAGTAAAATAGCGGGGTGAATTAGATTGCATAAAAAACTTCATGAAAAATCACTTAAGTATGCAGATATCAATAATAACGGTTCCAGCGTTATTGGAGCTTATTAGGTTTCATTATACCAATATCTATATTTGTATGTAAACACTAACTTTTGCTCCAGGATTCGCTCGCGTTAATGTAGATTTGACCTATCCCTCGGGAACAGCATTTTTTTTTTTTGGATGAAAGGTATTCTATATCCTTTTCTGTCTCTAAGTAACGTGTATGCAAAATTGCGTGATGATTTGTTAAATAGTTTGTAGTTAGGTAATGTTAAGAAATAGTAACAAACAAACATACCCACTTTCGCTATATAATACTAACATCTGCCCGCGACTTTGTCTGCGTGGAATAGTCACTGGTCTAATGCTAACACGCAACGGAAGCTCTCAAAAAGAAAAAGGAACAAAAGTTTAAATATCGAAACATTCTTCACTGGTGCTCCGCTCCCGTTAGTCTTAGCATGGTATATACTATAGCATTCCTCGATAAATGAGCTATTTAAAACTGAAAGAATTTTTCAAATAGAACCAGTAGTTCCAGAGATTAACGCGTTCAACCAAACAAACCCTCCAGTTTTATAATATTAGTATAGGTTAATTAGAATAGAAGATAGATGACGGGAGATTATCGTGATAAAATTGATTTTTTAAGTTACACGTTTTGTTCTTGTAGCCAAATAAGAAGACCCTATCGTGAGAAAGACGATAAGAATATAATGACTATTATTACAGAGGTACTTTAATTCGTATATAGGTATCTGTGTGTACTGCGCCTTAAGGCATTTAGACTACGGCAGACATAAACATAGAAGTTAAAAAGTAATCAATCCGTTCTCTTTGCGAACGTTTACAAATTGTGTTTTCAATGACTCGTAAAATCTCACGACTCTCACTTGGTAAAATATTGTGAAACATTTTAAAAGTCGCCTCGACAGACCATCATGCACGTTTACTTTCAAACCATTATTGCCTATTGCCCATTTTACGGAAACATTTGATTACATACAAGAAATACACATTGATGGTGGGTGCGAAAGAAAATTAACTTGATAAAAAAATTTAATTAAACGGATATATTTATATTGCGCTGTACATTGTATGTATAATGTTGCGTATTGTTAATAGAGTTTTGAACAAAACACCGTCTAAGTCGGTCACAGTACTTTACAGTTTTAATACATTAAAGATTATTAAAATAGAGTAGAGGACCCGCGTTATCGTTCGCGTGGAATAGTTACTTTGAGCTAAAGTTAATACGCAGCGGAAGCTCTCAAGAGGAAAAATCCCCGATTTTGAAACACTGTTAATTGGTGCTCCGCTCGTATTAGTTTTTGCATGCTGATATGTATATATATAATCTTCCTCGATAAATGTGCTATATAACACTTAAAGAATTTTTGAAATCGGACCACTAGTTCCTGAGATTACCCCCTACAATGTCACAAACTCACAAACTTTTACCTCTTTGCAATTTTAGTACAGATTTTGGCAATAACTTGTTAGGATAATGTTAGTATGTTATAGCTTTTTTCAATCGAAGTCCCTTAAACTAAAACAATACTGTAAAAACGTATTAAATCTGAGAAAGCAATAGGGATTCACTGTAACGAGTTTACTTACGGTTCCTGAATACTCGATATGCATATAATTGATATACATAATCCCTAAACGAGGCATCCCTAAACATTCCAATATTACGAGTTTTAGACCTGATGTCATGATCACAATCCATTCGGATACAACTGACATATTCTTATATACCAAACTACTCTTTTAAATGATAAACTATCACGTCTTGTTTAAGGTTTTTATTCACTGCGACAAAACTTAAAAACAAATCGTAGAGCTCAATCAGATCGAGAAGCTATACAGTGATTACTAATTAATAACAGATATTTTCATAAATTCCCAGATTCTATAACTCGTTGTAATTCGCTTTACGATATGTGACTCAGTAGCAATTAGCCTTTAATTAATTATTCGTGTGACAACGTTTTTTTATACATTAGGGACAATTTTGTGAAATTAGTTTTTTTTTTGTTTAATGGGAAACGAGTTTATACTACTAATAGGTGCTCACAACTTGTTTTACGTGAAAATGTGTGTTTCTTGGAAATTGCGTGCATTATCTAAATTGTATTGAAATATGATTTTACCGATTTTGTATATCAAATTTCATGAAAGGCATATCAATACTTTCACATCTTATTGCGAGAAATATGGAAAGTACCCCAGATTCATTCAAATATCTACACAAAGTATATACTGTGCCTATTATACTTATAGCTGTAAAAAATACATTATTTTGTGTTGAATCTCCTAATTTTGCACAGGGTTTATTCCAGTGCAGTAGACATTTAACAAGATAAAGTAATTTATGTATTACTAGCGAACCGGGCGGACGTTGTCCTGCCTTGATAATAAAAAAATCTAAAATTCAACCGCAGCGCTACCTACCGAGTCTAATGGTGAATCTAAACCATTCTCGGATCTACTGGAACACGTACCCAAAATTTCATTAAAAATCGGTTCAGCCGTTTAGGAGTAGTTCAGTGACATACACACGTACAGAAGAGATTTATGTGGGATCGTGTAAATAAATCCCATCAAGGGGATGCGGTGAAAGTAAAAAGAATAATAAATAAAAAAAGGAATAAAAAGAGGAGGCGTGAAAGAAACGAGGGCGTGGAGCGGTTGGTTATCTTGCCTATAAATAAATAGAATAACAAAAACCACAAATAATAAAATAACCTGCTATTTAGTACCTCCTACGAAGTAGTGTCGTCTCTGGGTACATTAGTATCATTTCTCCTCTTGTTAGTTGTTTGAAATTCGAGATATATCACCCATTGCGGTTGAAACTATATGAAGCTTTTCTTCGTGTATTTTTAATCTTAGCGTTTTAATTTTATTAACTCAATTTAAGCACGCTTAACAAAGGTATGTATGATGTTATATTATATTTGTAGAAAAAGTTTCGATGTTTTAGTTAAGACAATTTAATGCGATCATTGCATCGAATTCAAGATTTATTCTCTTTTTTATCGAAATGACAACCATTTAATAATTATAAAAGCACCTACATACTCCGTAGTCGATCAATAAGATGTAGGCCAGAATCACGTCTTATTATATGGAGCGCAGCTATTAAATTCACTCATAATGGCCAATCAATAACAATAGATATTTATTCATATTCATAGTGGTATGTGTGATATTAAAACGTATTCATGGCACATGCAGTTGTATTTTATTAAGTTATACTTTTAATTAACTATCTCTTTTTTTTATCGTAGCACGGCAAAATGACTGCACTATACACGATGGTAAGCACAGTACAATTCAAAAACAATAGCGACCATCGAGTGACACACTATCCATCGCTGGTCGCCTATCATGCCGGCCTGCAGAAAGCTGGATATGCACAGGCTGATCTCGAAACCCGACGCGCAAAAGCGAGTCACTATTACGGGCTTTTTCGCCATGTACAAGGTGGTTGCGACCCAATCGGGCTGTAAAGTCCTACCACCCCGCATAAAGCCCTACCACCCCGCATCATTTGATTTCAATTATTTTATTACAATGTTACAATTACAAGTTAGGCCCTGTACATAAATGAAATTACATCCAATCTACACTTAACTTGGTTCAGTCAGTTCTACGCGTTCTAACAAAACAGATAAAGAAAAATAAAAAATTGCATTCAATCACTTCAACTCGCTCCTTATGTTCAATCTAAAATAATAACTTTTACGACCATATTAAGTCCCCTCACTAAAAGACCGGAAAAGAGCTCAAGAAATAAGATCAACAACAAAAGCACAAGACATAATAAAAAAAGTTAAGCAACTAAAGTGGCAATGGACAAGGGTATATGACAAGAGATAGTAGATAAAATGGATAAAAATGACCACGGAATGGTATCCACGAGATGGTAAAAGAGGAAGATAAGTTAAAAGATGGACAGACGTATAAAGAAAGTGGATGGTTCGGTCTGGCAACGAAAAGCGAATTATAGAAAAAGTTGGAAACAGCTGAAATAGGCCTACGTGTCAAGCGACACGCTGCCAACTACAACAGATAACCTAATGTGTTAGGCTTAAGTAAAAAAAAAGTATATATTTAATATAGTTTCAGCAATAAAAGCTGTAATAATACTAATAAGTCCAAAAATCTAATCGATTTCAGTTGTCGAAAGATCAAAGCAAAAATTAAAATTATAGTAAAAAACAAAAATTAGTTTTGTTATACAATATAACATTCACTAAAAAGTCATAAAACTTATGAAAAGTATTTCATGTTAATTAATTTATGCATGATAGTCCAATATATTACTGTTTATTGCTTTTGCAACTATACCACCTCATATATCCAATTCTATAATAAACTAGCGACCCCGGCTTCTACGTAAAATCCTTCACATAATATTTTCTTTGTTACGCGTATTTTTTAAATCTGTTTTTTTTATTTTTTATTGTAGCACGGCAAAATGACTGCACTATGCCTGATGGTAAGCACAGTGCAATCCAAAAATAATAGCGACCACCGATTGACACACTATCCATCGCCGGTTGCCACTATTATGCCGGCCTGCAAAAAGCTGGATATGCACAGGCTGATCCCGAAACGCGACCCGCAGAAGCGAATCACTATTACGGGCTTTTTCGCCATATACATGGTGGTTGCGACCCAGTCAGGCTGTAAAACCCTACCACCCCGCTTTCGCCATTGCCTAGTTCGTTATTCAGCAGGGTGCACCACGAGCAGGTGAGGTTGGGTTGGGTGTCTCAAGTCTTATGATGTTATTTGACACCCCTTACACCCCAAAGAAATCATTGAAGTAATATGCCAATGTAATTAAAATGTTTACATGGATAAAATATACTTACCATAATGATCAAGATAGGGTCGAAATAACCAGTTATTTTTATATCTACACTAATATTATAAAGCTGAAGAGTTTGTTTGTTTGTTTGGTTGAACGCGCTAATCTCAAGAACTACCGGTCCAATTTGAAAATTTCTTTCAGTGTTAGATAGCTCATTTATCGAGGCTGGCTATAGTATATACCATGCGAAGACTAACGGGAGCGGAGCACCAATGAAGAATGTTTCAATATTTAAACTATTGTTCCTTTTTCTTTTTGAGAGCTTCCGTTGCGTGTTAGCATTAGACCATCATCATCACGTTAAAACCAATAGGAGCGGAGCACTAATGAAGAATGTCTCAAAATCGGACTATTTTTAGAGCATCTGCTGCGTATCAGTGTCAGTATTATATCCGTTGCCATGGTAACATGATAACATTCTATCGGAAATATTATTAGGGTTTACTTTGTGTTCCTGTTCAAAAGTTTATTTTACGTTGTTTTTAATTCCAATTTTTAATTATAAGTAGTACGTTGCTATGGCAAACATTTTCAAAGTCTATTTTGTGCTGATATTCTAAAGGGTTCGTAGTAATAATATTCGTCCATCAATACAGGCGAAGGAATTAATCCATACTGCCAATTCTGAAGTTGTTAATATAGGTAGTTCTTATGTATTCTCTACCCAGTTTTCTTCTATGTCTAAGTTAATGTAAAGGTATAAGCGCCAAATCTTCTATATAATATTTTGTAAATTTTTATCTTCTTAATTTTCAAGACCCCAGAATACATGCTCCGTGGTATTATTTTTCATTCATTTCACTTATGCACAATAAACAAACCATATTACATAAAACGCCACCAATTTAACACAATATAGAGTCAAATAACACAAGATTATGAATAAAATACAAAATCCCCTACATGACAGATTGAAATACCGTCAAAAACTCCTCAAAAAGTTTATTCTACGTTAGTTTTGTTCCAAATTTTTGGATTGTGATATATTATGTATTATAAGAATAAAGTGTGTGTATAAAATATTGAAATAAAAACTTTTTGATGAATACATATATCTGCGGTGCATACCCAGTATCAACATCTTTTTTTAAATTCTGTCCATATGTCTGTTTGTTTATTTATTCCGGGTAATCTTCGAAATGGCTAAACCTATTTCAACGGTTTTTTTTTTCTAAGAAATGGCTAAGCCATTGACCTAGCAAGGTCTTAACAGCTTCAACGGACTACAGATAATATTTGAACGGGAATTTTACGGGCAAATAACTAACTAATTAGCTGTTTTATTTTAAGCTAGCGGGTTCAGCAGACGATACCCGCCCTTATAATAAGACAAACTATACCTAAACCTTGTCCAAGAGTCATTTTATATATTTGTAAAAACGGCATGAAAATGCGTTTTTGATCCTTTCGCGAACAGATATATAAACAGATGTGGAACACGACTTTGTTGACACTATATTGTGATGAACTGTTATTCGTGCATTCGTATGTGTGAAATTGACCAAAAATATGTTGTTCACTGTAAACATGCGCGTGTAATGTACATTGTACTGGACTTCAAGAATAAATATAATTGAAAGTCAAATGTTTATATGTGATTTAAATTATAGTAAGGTATATTAATAACTTGATTATATCAGCAATATGGACATAATATATCTATATAATAAAAGAATGAACACATATTGTTCGATAATGTATAGCTTAATATTTCCATTACTTTCTTATATAGTGTAAGTGAGCACTGAGTTTGATACATAGATAGTAGTTTAAAGTTCCAGCTATGTGGCTTATGATAAATCCCACCCCATTCGATACACTATTAGTATTCACATATATAATGTACATGTTACCTGTTACTGTAGATGATGTGCGTGCTTACAAATATTTTTGAAAGAGTGTTATTGTTATTTACACATCTAATAACAATTTTAAATTTATTTAATACATTCAAAAAACGCGTGTAGAGCCGCGGGTAAGAGCTAGTAACATATAAAAGATAAAGATGGAATTGTTGTGAATTATCCTTAAGAGACAGACATGTGCCATCAATTTTTTGATAAACATTATTTAGGGAGTACAAAATACGTAGAATATTATTTTGAAGTGTCTCATGAATTTTAGACTAAAAAAATATTGTAAAAGAAGTTAAAAGGGGTAAATTGAAATCTTGAGAAAGCCTAGTCACAGTATAAATAATTCGTATCTATATCCTTTCTAAGAAATGTAAGAGAAGTTAGTAGCGATAAATTGTTCAAATTATTAACCAATTATTTTAAAATATTACTCTACTACGAAGACTTTGAAGACACTAACGATTCGTTAATAGTGTATGTGAATAAGGTCAAATAAAACTATAGTCTACTTTGTTTGTTAAACAAGTGGATGGTTATATGCTTTAGCGAGCACTTAAGGTCGTGTAGACTGCCCGCTACCTACCTATTAGATATATAAAAACTAATAAGCTATTAATTGAAAGTAACAAAAGTTCATCTCACAGTTATACTGCTGAAGGTAAAAGATTGTTATCCTTGAAAACTGGAAATGATATTTTGCAACAATAAAAACGGTTCACCTAATCTGGAAATACATATAAGTGTGATTGTCCATTTCACGACCTCTGTTTCGCCGATTAACATATTATATCATTATTTATTAAGCAACACTGATGTTACTATCAAAGATTGAAAATAGTCGATATTTAACTTAAAATTACACGAATATTAAAATTATAATATGCGAAAAAATTTAGAAAAACTTATTACGTACATTATTTATTTCTAACAGTCCCACGCGATTCCGTATCCATTATCTTTTAAAGTAGTATCTATATAAGACATTTATTTCATTTAAAAAAACTATGAAATCTACTGATATTTTATACAATATATATCAAAATTTAGTGTATTTGTTTGTCTGTTTAAATTATTACCCGCCCGTCAAAAATGAATTTTGACGATAATTGGTAGACATCAGTGGAAGATAGATCGGCGTATAGCGTTTCACAACTTTTGTAGGAATATTATGTGATACATAATACTTTTTATTTTTGAATAAATACGTACTTCACAATAACTGTAAGACTAAATTTTACTATGTACTGTAGACTAATACACTACTTTCTAGACTAACACAGAAATCGAAATATAGAAATAGTAGTTACGAAAACGTCATAAAGAATATACTGAATTATGAAAATAATAATAATAATAAAATTTCTTAATACGGCACAATGTTATATAACATTCGTGAGTAACGTGAACAAATAATTATTAAGAATATTTTTAGTAGCTATTATAATCCCGCTGTTACAAATTGGTTTAACTGAGGCTATATAAAATCAATAAGGATGTACTGTTGTGCAGTTATAACGTGGGGTAACGCAATCTGTGTATATAATAAAATTGTAGATTTTTCCGTATTAGAACACAAATCATTTGAAAATTGACTATTTGGTTATTGCAACAATTTGAATGGAGTTTTCAGATGAATAGGGTTGGAACCGTGGCAGAGTCTAAGTTATATACCAGTACCCTTCTCTCTAATTAAGCTCTAATAATTAAACTAAACTCTATAAACAGCATTCAATATTAATATACATAGAAAGCATAGTTAACTTAGGAATAACAAAAGTATTTTACTAGGTAATTAACTAATATTGTGATACTAGATGAAGAAAAAATAAATGAATTTCTAATACTGATGGTAGTCTATTGGTCAAAAATCAAACATAATAATAACATAACATCGAGGAATAAAGCTCCTGTCATGATTTATCGGCTGAGTGCCTTAAGCGCTCGCCTTAGTAGTCCGGTGAAGCTGTTAAAACCTTGCTAGGTCAATAGCGTAGTCAGTTCGAGAAAAAAAAAAACCTGTCATGACAGCGAGAAGAATAAGAGATGAGACTGAAGTGACTCAAAATCAATTTAGGTTTATGCCTGAACAAGCGACAACAGATGCCATTTTCGCAATTCGGTAACTGTACGAAAAATAGAGACGTGTAATAAGAACTTGCATATGGTGTTTGTTGATCTGGAAAATCCATATGGTCGAGTATCCCGAGATGTTTTTTGGTGGGCCTTGAAAAAGAAAAGGGTGCCTGGGAAGTATCTACAACTTATTCGTGGTATGTACGGCCAAGCGAAAACACACGTTAGGTCCGAAGCTGGAGTTACCGATGATTTCAATGTGGCTGTAGGTTTATACCAGGGTTCAGATTTAAGCCCTTATTTATTTCTTCTTGTTATGGATGCATTAACATCACACATACAGGAAGATACACCTTAGTGTATGCTGTTTGCTGATGATATTGTTCTTATCGAAGAGGATGCTACCGAAGTCCAGAGCAGGCTGGAAAAATGGCGAGAAAAACTGGAGAAATATTAAAAGTTAGTAGAACAAAAACTGAACACTTGTTTTGTGACTTCGGTGGTACATATAGTTTTTCTCCTATACCCTCAAATGGTGTATCGTTACCAGTTTGCTCCAATTTTCGTTATCTCGATTCAATGATGCAAAACAATGGTGGCATTGATAAGAACGTGAGGAATAGAATAAATGCAGTATAGATGAAATGGCGAAATGTGTCTGGGGTAAATTGTGACCCACGAATGCCTTTGAAACTCAAGGGGAAAGTTTATAAAACTATGATAAGACCGAAAGTGTTGTATACATCTGAGTGCTGGGCTACGAAAGAGACGGATGAGAGAAAATTGCATGTGGCAGAGATGCGAATGTTAAGTCAGATGTGTGGTGTGACTAGAATGGATAAGATTAGGAATGAGTATATCAGAGGAAATATAAAAATAGCATCAGTGACAGAGAAGTTAAAGAGTAATAGGTTAGCATGATGTGGGCATGTCATGAGGAGAGCTGAAAATCATGTGACTAGAAAAGTATTGAGTATGATGGTGGATGGATATACGAGTAGAGGAAGACCGAAAAAGGTTTAAATGGATTGTGTGAAAAATGATATGTGCGTAAAAGGTGTGAATACTCAGATGACATTTGACAGGAGAGAGTGGAAAAAGAAAACATGTTGTGCCGACCCTACTTAGGAGGAATAAGGGTATGAATACTCAGATGACATTTGACAGGAGAGAGTGGAAAAAGAAAACATGTTGTGCCGACCCTACTTAGGAGGAATAAGGGTAATGATGTTGATGAATAATAACATAACATCATTCAAGTTTTTGAGGTAAAACTTCATATGGGAGGACTTTGAAATTTTGGGCAACATATTTGTGTGAAGAAAAGTAATGGGGCAAAAATACTGTGTCGAGTAGAGTGTCTAAAACCACGGTTCTCCTCCGATCACCGAAATTAAGTGGCCACTAAGCAGCTCGTCAGTACTTGAATGAGTGACCACCTGGGAACACCGCGTAACGTTGGTTAATTTGATGTATTTTTTTAAATTAAAATGTCTCCCTATAATACAAAAATTTTACTTCTATTGTGTTTTTTCTTCACGTATTTATATATAGATATTATTATCTGTATTTATTTTTATTGGTTTTCGCTAAAAATGTTATTGAGTATTGAACGAAATATTAAGATCGTAAGGGGCGAGAAATAAGACATAAATATAGACTTTGTTTCAAAATCAAAATCAAAAATACTTTATTCAGTTTAGGCCCTAATAAGGCACTTATGAACGTCAAAAACTACCACCGGTTCGGAAACAACCCAGTTATCGAGAAGAACCGGCAAGAAACTCGATCTGGTTTATCTTTTTAATATATATAATATTTAGACTATATTACATACATGACAGAAACTTTTAATGGAAAAGAAATTTAATGGATGCACAGAGATGAGTCAATTCCAGACATCACTATCGTTCACATACTGATCCACTCTATAATAGCCTTTTGAGACCAAAACCCGCTTGACATGGCGCTTAAATTCACAATCAGGCAAATCGGTAATATCCTTTGGAATTTTGTTATAGAACCATACACTATTTCCCAAAAAACTATTACTCGTTTTACTAAGTCTAAAACATGGGATAACCAGTTTGTCACGGTTCCTAGTATTTAGACTATGCCGGCCTTTTACAAAATCCAGTTTATCAAGGTTCTTTCGGACATACATTAAATTATCAAGAATGTATTGGGAAGGCAGAGTTAAGATACCGACTTCCTTGAACTTAGTCTTTAAGGATTCACGAGGTCCCATATTGTAAATTGCTCTAACTGCTCGTTTTTGTAATAAAAATATGGTGTCTACCTCAGCTGCTGTCCCCCATAACAGAATGCCAAAAGACATTAAGCTATGGAAGTAGGCGAAGTAGACTAACCTAGCAGTGGCAATATCAGTTAGCTGGCGTATTTTACGTACTGCAAATGCAGCAGAACTTAATTTGCTAGCCAATTGTTTAATTTGAGGACCCCATTGTAGTTTTAAATCCAGTGTGATACCCAAGAATACAGTATTATCAACTAACTCTACAAAATTCCCCTCAATCCTGATGCTGCTATCCACTCGTGGAACATTAGGCAAAATAAATCTTATACATTTTGTTTTGCCTGTATTTAGCACTAAGTTATTTAATGCAAACCAATGAGAAATTTCATTTAGAATATTATTTACATGCCTAACCTCTGAATCTGTCCTTTTCACTTTAAATATAATTGAAGTATCGTCTGCAAAAAGCACCATGTCTGCACAATTATTGACCATTAGCTGCAGATCATTTATGTATATTAAGAACAAGAACGGCCCCAGTATAGAACCCTGAGGGACGCCAATTCGCACAAAGGATCCTGCAGAGGTTACCCCTTGTATGCTAACTTTCGGACAGCGATCTTTTAAATAAGAGACTAGAAGGTCGAGAGAAGTTCCATAAATACCATAATGTTTTAATTTTAGACTAAGTGTACTATGGTCAACGCAATCAAAGGCCTTAGACAGATCGCAGAACACACCAACTGCATCATGCGAATCCTCCCAGGCACTCAATATATAGCTTATGAGCGTTGCCCCAGCGTCAGTAGTAGATTTCGATTTCGTAAAACCAAACTGTCGACCATCCAGAAACTCATGCACATTGAAATAGTTCACTAATTGGTTCAGCATAATCTTTTCAAAAACATTACTTAACGACGGAAGTACAGAAATAGGTCTATAATTCCCAAGACTACTTCTGCAGCCTGATTTAAACAAAGGAACTACTTTGCTTATTTTCATTAAATTGGGGAAAGTTCCTTTTGCTATACACTGGTTAAATATGTTAGCCAACTGTGGTGAAATAGTAACAATTAAAGACTGTACTACTGTTACCGATATACCCCATATGTCTTCGGTGTGTTTTAAATTTAATTGCTTGAAAGTCCTTATTATTTCACCTGCAGTAATAGATAAGAATTTGAATTTTGAATCTATAGGTGCACTCATACTTTTTAAAAGAGCTGCGGCACCCTGGGCTGATGATGTTATATCCTTTGTTACTTGTAAAGGTATATTAGTGAAATAGTCTTGGAAAACAGATACCACCTCTGTACTTTTAGAAATATGTACTCCGTCCACATTAAGATTAAGTGAATTATCATTTATTTTATTTTTACCTAGTTCTTTATTTATGATATGCCAAACAGTCTTGGTCTTATTTCTTGATTCGTGAACTTTATTACCTAAAAACTTTGCTTTGGCAGCAATACAAACACGTTTAAAAACTTTGGAATAATTTCTAACATAAGCATGAAAGGATTCACTATTTGTTAGTGATCTCCTATAATAAAGATCATATAAACGATCTCTACTTTTTTAATGCCTTTTGTTGCCCATTCACTAAAACTATTTTTCCCCTTTACATTAATAACCTTTCTTGGGCAATGTTTATTGAATTCAGTGCTTATGATACTAAATAAATTTTCATAATAACAATCTGTATCTTGATTATTAATCGTTTTGGAACATAGGTGTTGTGCAATATTATAATTTAAAAGACCTAGTCTACTTTTTGATATAAGTCTACATTGTTTCTTGCAGTCAACTTTAGGTTTATCACAACTTACTTTAACAAGGAGACCTTTGTGATCAGAGCGTATCCCAGTAACAATACTACTGCCAATGATCTTGTTGTTTCGTCAATGATATGAACAAAAGTAATTATTTCCACTTTGTTATAAAATTAAGCTCGTTAATACATATTAAACAAAAGAGGATCGATTGACATAACAGGAGAAAAAGGTAGTGAACTGTATCTTAGGTACAATGGGTAGTATGTAGTATTAAGGTCGTAGTAGTAAGTGAGGTAAGTATAAACGTCATATTAACTATATTATAATAAACACTGTTGAAATGATTGAGACACAAATTTTAACGAGTATAGCAAGATATTAAATATTAGTAATTACCACTAAAACGACGAAGTTAATTCAAGTAAGTACAATAATAATGTATTATCTTTAGATATATCGTATAATAAGTATTTAATGGAAATCTTGAGTAATCGAATGTTTGGCAATATCATTACTTATTGTACAGTACCCAGCTCTTCATTTGACACGTCAGGCTAGTACACTCATATAGTCGGCGAAGTTCGGTTTTGTATAGTGTTATATTTGTCTATCGCAGTCTATTGTACTGTGCGACAGAGAATGTTTCACTACGCTGACGCAAGCCGGACGTCTCACTCTTATTCCCGACGTACCAAAGCAAAGACCGAATACTATATTTTTATAACTCTATAATACCGTATATAAAATTCGAAAGTAAAGCTTTTCCACACACATTTGTAATGTTTTGAAAACGCATTACCTTCAAAATAGTGTAACAAAGAACAAACAGTTATAAAACATGTACGTAATGTTAATCTACATATGTACCTACATAACGCCTGATATAGCGTGTCATTGTGATGCTAGGCGCGGTTGATCTCAGCTAGACTTGCGACAGGCGATGCAATGTGTAGGCAGATTCGTCTCACAATCGTGCGACAACCTTCCATATTTACTTATCCAGTGCCGACTTACCGGTTTCACACGAGTGGGCTGCTACTAGTTCTTTTTCGTATGTTAATATGACCAGTATTTATTACGGTCATCATAATACATATTATGCTTTTTTAAATTTTATATCCAATATATGTTTATATTTAATTTTTCGCTCACATGTTATTACATCACATGTTATTATATTCGCTCATATGTTGTTATCTGGATTTGTATAAATGACGAAATGTATTGTTCCACAGCGATTTGAATGTCGTTCGTGTTAAGTATGAATATAGTTACCATTTTTTTTTTTTTTTTTTTTTTTT